>JAVJAQ010000377.1:0-683875 GCA_032362365.1 Zygogramma bicolorata | reverse complement strand
AAGCGTCATGCATGGACCTACAGATAAATCCATAACTTCAGAGCCATTGAAGATAACTCAATCAACTTTTATCCAGTCGTTTCCTTAAGCTTTGGCGCATCTTTTGAAATGCGAGCGAATTCGAAATCAATGTTCCATCGCCTACTACAATTACTACTACGATTTTTTTTTTAATGACAAATTACCAATGGCAATAACTCGACTTATTCAAATGCAACACCCTGTATTTTATTGTACCAATAAATGCCATTTTTCAAGAGCTTTCGTTGATATAGGGTTTGTGGGGTCTACTATTTGAAGTTTGTGAAGTATGTTGCAAAGTCATAAATGTGGATGGTTTAGGTGGAATCTAGTAGGCCTCAATTCCTCTCTGAACTTTTCTGTTGAAGAAAATCGTTTGATGACGGATCACCAGAATCTTGAGGAACCTATGGAACCATACAAATTTTGTTCACTTCGATCGTCGTTCTCAATCACTCTGAGAGACAATTTCTTGATTTTTTCGGCAAATGCTTTGATAACATCACTAATCATATAAGAAAATGTGTATTCATGTCCTCTATGTAGTCATATATTCCAATAAAGAACGAGTGTTAGACAAATATTGGATAATGCTATTCATGAAATATTTGATTCCAAATTCTTCAGTTCAATGAGACCCGGTTTATTGGAAGAACCTTGAGTTATGTGTCATTTGATACTGCTATTGACCTAAGAGTGGTCAATTTTACGATGACTATATTTGCGAATGGAATGTTGTGGTGACGAATTTGTATTCGAATTGATACAGTATCAATTTTCTTTTTCTGAACATGCTAACCTTGTTAGATTAACACGCGTCGAGTGCAAAAATATCAGTTTTGTGTTAGGGTAATTGATCTCTAGAAAAAGTTTCAACTTTAACTCCAATCTCATCGTTTACCAGTTGAAGAAGTGGGCGATTCCAAGCTTTCTGAATAGATTCGTTGCCGTCATTAGACATTCGTGTTTAAAAAAAAAACATTCGACATAGTCGATGGGCTGACTTGAAGACTGGCGTTGAATTAAATCATCTTTCGAACAATTCGTTCAGGCCAGTCTCAATTCTACCTACACAGTAGGTTTTGGCTGGCACCTGTCAGTGAACAACTACCTACTCACAGTTACGGATTATATTTTCAAATTCACTAAGACCTCATCTCTATCTCTAGCAATAGAGACATCATCAAGATACCAGCAGTTGAATTCGCAAGTGACCCTTTGGGTTATTTCTTCTATCGATAGACAGATCTAGGGGGTCTCCCTGTTGTACACCTATCCCCGATTCGATCAGATATGCTCACGGAACATTAGGTTATATGAAGAACTATAACATTGATGGAGAAAACGGTTAATACTGGAATAACTGAGTCTTATTTACTGCAAAATTACTTTTCCGTTTATAGTATTGGGAGCATTCCTGAAGTCTAACCTCCAGGAGTACCAAAGCCAAAGGACGTAGTTCTCGACCGATATTATCATGAATTTGTGGCACAAAAAAATTTTGCCGCTAGACGATAAAATGTGCAAACTGCTTTTGGACGAATCACTCCATCTTTTTTAAACAAAGCGCAGAGTAATGCTTCAAAAAGTAGTGGACAAATTCTTGCATTCCAGAGACGATGATGTTACATGATTTTGTGAGAAAAAGAAGTAACTTGTCCTTGAATATTCCGGAACTATAAGTGAGGAGGGCTTGTGTGATATGACATGATCGAAGAGAGTCTAAATCGACGGCTGAACTTGTTTTGAAATATTTTACTATATTTAGAACATCTCCCTCAACTTGTAGAATGAAATGTGACGAGATATTGAACTCTTTAAATTGCTCAGCAGAAGCAAGAAGAGCTGGACTTACTTTGGGATGCTTGGATTATAATTTAAAAAAAGTATGTTCGTCGAAAAGTATCTTCGGAACTTAGAATTCTAACATCTGAAGAAAAATCACCATCCGCAATTTTGGAGGGATAGAATTTTGGCATACCGAACTTTTTATTATAAACATGGTGGAGCTGTGATATCATTGGAAGTTCATAATATTTCGATGTCATTGTTTTAATATTGTGGTGTTGTTGTGGGGTTGGTGTTGTGGGGGTGGGTTTTTTGGGGGGGGTGGGGGTTGCGGCTTGTGGGGGCGGCCTTTGATTTTGATAATTGGAGTGACTGAAATTTTCTGATTTTCATTCGGGTTGGACAAAGACAAAGCATAATACACGAATTTGAGAAGTGATAGGTGACTATAAAGCGGTAATCCATCCACAGATTCTGACAAAACATGATACTTTCCCTATGTGGATCATCAGGTCATTAGGAGATTTGACTGATATATGGAAGATTTTGCATGTTGTTGATTCCAAATTCGATTTTTCGTTTGCATTGAGCATGAAGGATTTGGTGGAATGTCATCCAAACTGTTACTTCTTGGAAAATTCGTTGAATGGAATTTATTGGAGTGTACCTATATGTTGTCTGATAGATTGAGCAATGAATATTCCTTTTCAAATCATAGTGCTCTAATTTTGAGTGTGGTATTTATTGTGTATTTTTTGCAACTAATTGAAAGATAAATACCTTTTGATGCCAAAATACGAGCGTTTATATAAAGGATTATTTCAAATTGTTGAATCTATTTGGTAATTCTTGTGGTGTTTCGTGTGTTTTTTTGTTTCTCTTTCTGGGTTTTCCGGAAATGGGGTCGTGGTGTGTGGGGGTGTATGGGGTGGTGGGTTGGTTGTTGTTTTGTTTTTTGTTTTGGTTTTTTGTTGTGTTGTTTTTTGTTTGGGGTCTGATTTTGTTTTGTGTTTTCTTTGGGTTCGCGTGTTTGTTTTGTTCTTCAGCAGATATTTATCTTGCTTGAAGAAGCTATTGTAATAGCGAAACACGTGTCGCGGTTTTGTAAACCCATTGTAAGTGAAAATCATACAGGAAACTGTATTTTTGTTAATATGGATTTTCATCAAGTATCGGCCAGTTCAATTTAATTTATAAACTGATATTAAATGACTGGGAAACAACACGAATGAACAAATATGACACATGACACCTTTTACTCTAGGAAAAATACGCTTATATGGGTTCAAATCCGCATTTTTCCGTTGACCTCTACAAAAATGACATTAAACGTCTTAACTTCCGAATGAAAAATCGACTATTTTTGAAGGCAAGTGATTTTCGTCCTCAAACTCTTTTCGTTAATTGATTCATATCCAATTAAATATGTCAATAAATATATAGCAAATATGGGTAGACTGAAAAATTCCAGTCCAGAATATGATCAAATAATTTAATTTTTTTTCGAAACATTTCACTGGTTTCCATTCCATACCAAACGAAACTATGGAGACTGTAGGATATGCAAACGTTAGGTTGACTCTTTCCCATCACAAATCTTGAGTAGACAGGTATGAATAGGTAAATCTATAATAGTAATTTGCACCGTTCTGGTAAGTGAATTCAAGTTGAAATAAAATAATTTTTTTTATTATGAACACGGTGGTATAGGGTGCGAGAAATTTGTCCTGAATTCCGGTTGTCGAATGCCAAAAATCATATTCTGGACTGAAATTTTTCAGCCAACTCATTCGCAATATATTTATCGACATATTTAATTTGATATAAAATACTTTTCATCCATTAATTAGATAGATGAATGTCGTTCTATAGTGGAATCTTTCATTTGCTGTTGTCGAATTGAATATTTATGAAATTTTCTAGATTTTACATGTGAATAAGACCGTGGTGTGAATATTATTACCTAATTAAAATCTAGAATGGAAGTGAAAGTGATATGGATATTGATAACGTTTCTCCGGATATGCAGGAATTGGCAACTACAGTTAACGTTGGATTTTCTAACCCTGAAATCACGAATTATATACGAAAAACAGCTGGTATCAGGAATATAATGCCGGTAATCTCACGAAAATGTTTTTCGGACCTATTTTCTAGTGAAGCTGGCAATATTATAAGTCATCAAAGCTATGGCCAATATACTCTCATGGAGGTATATAGAGCTCGACGGAAAAATATAATATGCACTGTCTATTGTCTCGCCTGCTTGCTAGTGTCGTCTATCAATTCGCAGACTTAACTATAATATACAGTTTCTCTTCTTTGGTATATAATGAAATATTACGTAACGAGGAGGATAAGAACCCTATTACGCACGAGCGAAAATTTGTGAGCACGAGGTGTTGGACGAGTGCTGTAATTTACGAGTGCACGTAATTGGCCTTATCCACGAGTTGCGTCCTGTACTTTTCCTACTCCCACCATGCTTGTGCGGTAATTCAGGTGGTGTAGCACACATTTCTTCGTTGTCACTTATTTTCAATGATCGACGAGACACTGAATGATAGCAAGTTGGTAAAACAATTATTGCTTATCGTCGATTCATGAATATAACTACATTCAGTACCAATCCACAAACTGTCGAACGATGAATTTCATGAAAGTATGATTTTCAATTGAATTTTACAAACAATTTCTAGAAAAGAATTCTCTGAATATGGTTTTTGAACAAATGAATGTAGTCATGATATCAAATTCATCATGTTGAATGTTACATATCCCATCATTTTTGAATTTTTTTTGGAAGCAGCCGCCATAATTCAGAAAATACGTGTATTCTGAATGAACTGTCACCTCACAGCTGACAAGTACGTAATGAACTGTTTGAAATAGTGGGAGTAGAAAAATTACTATTTTTTTTAACCAGTTGACGTTCTCCTAAGAATATCGACTATGAAAAGTCGAAACTTGTGTGAAATAAGGACTACCGAATTCTCACATCTGAAGACCGGTCTCTCAATGCAAGATATCTGTCAGATAGAAATAACCAACAGTTTTCATTCTTATTGTTGCCAGTTATAACGCACGCGTACCCTCTCATTTCCTCTATCAATCTGACAGATAACTCATTTTTCTTTTGAAATAAACCCAATCCATTATTTGAATAGCGAATTCTTTCAGCTATTCAGCCACCTTTGGAAATGAAATAATGGGAATAATTCTGGACTTGAAAAATAAAAACTCTTCAGGGTGGGATGATATTTCACTCCACTTGTTGAGGAATCGATGAAAAAAAGAAAGCAAAACTTCCTTCACGTGCATAGAATTCTTTATTCCAACCAGTTTGGGTTCAGAAGATCAAAAAGCACAAATGATGCAATCTTTATTTTCATTCCAATGATGGTGAGGCTGCAGCAGCTATGTTATGTGACCTGACAAAGGCATTCGACTGTATCAATCTTCGAATTTTGCTAAAAAAAACTCTGAATCTATGGATTTCGTCATGGTTTGAATCATATTCATCAGGCCGTGTTCAGAGGGTGAACTCCAAAAATGTGAATCCGACAAATTGGGGATGGGGTACCTCAGGGATCTGTCCTTGTCCCTTTGCTCTCATCGAAAACAAATGTAATTCCTTCCTTATCCCTTTGCTCTCATCAAAAACAAATATAATTTCTTCCAAATGTGATCTAGATCAAATATTTCTTGATGAGCAAATCATTCACTATAAACGAGAGACTTCAGGGCTATATATCGACAACAAATTGAACTTCTATCACATATCAGCCAATTGTTAAATAAACTGTCCCCAGGCTGCTTTGCCATATGATCTATATCCAACTCAGTTGGCTATCATGCAGCAAGGAATACCTACTTCCCCTATGTGAATCACACCTGAGTTATGGAATTCGCTTCTGGGGGGCAAGTTCTCAAACATAAATAAATTCTGTTTTCGTCCTTCAACAAAGGGCTGTGAGTTATATATGCAAAGTCAGAGTTTAGACCTCTTTTTTCATCACATAACATATTGCCAATGGCTTGCCTTTCCACTTCAAAGACAGTCTGCCTCGTAAAAAGAAAGTACAAGGGAAATATTGTGTTGCAGACAAGTTATGCTACACTCCTCACTCATAATATCACTCTTCCTGTTCTTCAATATCACGCAAAAGGAATTCAATATTTTATTTCTGACCGGGATATTATAAGCTTATATCGTCATAGTTACGCTATCAATAAAGAGGGTCATAACTCCCTTGGGACATTATAGATTTTATAATTCCCTCTACCTTTCACAAGTAAAAATAAAATTATATATATATATATATATATATATATATATATATATATATATATATATATATATATATATATATATATATATAGTGGGTAGTAACATTTTTCCGTGTCAGCCAGTAGCCAGTCCAGATATATCTTGTGTTCTTTTTGGTATACGGCTTCACTTTTTGATGGAATTGATGATTCTCTTGCTTGTTCAGCTTTTTTCAAAATATCCTCCATTATATTTGGGGTAGAAAACACGTTTTTACCGCGAACACAGCTTGATAACAAAGTTCTGTTTATAAACAAGTAACATAGCAACAACCTAGCAACAAGAAAACTCTACTAAAATCAACGGTACCTGATTCAAATATACCGGGAAGGTAATGAATTGGTACATTTTTCCGTTTCAAAAATGAACAAAATTGTATTGAAATCGGTCAGAAATAAAATTATCTATGTACCATGGGAATTAATGAGCCTTAATAACCTCAGGCAATTGCTGTCCCTTGGGCCAGAGGCCCTCGGGACGCAAACTTTGCCATCGGTAATTAAGGCCCTCCTAATTCCCTTGATACATAAATAACTATTATAACGGAAAGAACTATTTAACCACCTTTCCCTTTCTACCAAGAAAATATTCTTCCGGAAGAAAGTGAAGGAATTTTTGTCAAAAAAAGTTTATTACACTTCACACCTTATATATTGTATGAAAGATAGTCAGATCAATACATCTTACCTATATTTTCAAGGGGTCGATATTTCATTTTGAATTTCATAATAAATATCTCTGTCTGTCTCTATACATTTATTTTTACAATATCCTGAATCAGTTTGTAAACATTATTACATTTACCTTTATGATATTATATATGCTGTTGTATGCATCTATATACAATTAATTTTTATAATTATACAAACTTTGTCAACAAGAGTGTATCTTTGACAATGAAGCAAATTTTGATTGATTGATATCCTTGAATTGAAAGATATTATATATTTCTACTATCTATATTATATATTATCTATATTCTCAAGGGGTTGATATTTTATTTTGAATTTCATCATCAATATCTCTGCCTGTCTCTATATATTTATTTTTACAATATCTTAAATTAGTTTGTGAACATTATTGCATTTACCTTTATGACATTGTATATGCTGTTGTATATACAATTAATTTTTATAACTATACAAGCTGTGTCAACAAGAGTGTTTCTCTGACAATAAGGCATATTTTGATTGATATCCTTGTATTGAATTACTGGCTCTTAGTGTTGTGATGGAAATCGACTAGCCATCTCCATCGCCAGTTTGTTATCCAGTTCATAATTGGCTGAGGAAAACATAAAATGGTTGAATTTTAGAGAATATTGACCTTGAAGCACAATCGTAACATAACCGTTAGCGCTTATCAATACCAGAATCCATAAAAAACTCAGCGATAGGAATCGCAGATGCCATCTATGCGAATAATCGCAAAGTAACTTCTGAAATCCCTTCACGAATCCTGAAAACGTCGCGTTTCAGTCAGGGTGGATATTTTGCGCGTACAACAGTGCGTTGAAACCGTGCCAACAATCTCCTGAATTCTCGAAAATGACGCTTGTACTCTGTAACTTTTCGTGATAAAGTGATTTTTTTTGAAAAACAGTCTTATGGATACGCTTCATTTGTTTCAATGTGAGTAAGATATTTAACTTCTTTGAGAACACGGAGCCTTCTGTTATTGAGAGTTTGATTGATGTACCGGATGTTTCCTGGACGGAAAAGTTGAATGAAAAATTGACGTTGGACAATTTTCTCACTAAACATTGATTTGAAATACTGTTAATGTGGCCGAGTTTTTTCGGTCATTTTTCGATTGATTATTGACGATTTAATACTGGGGAGTGATGTTGAACTTATCAGATGTGAATTTTTTGGTAGTAACAAATGTATGACAAAGTTGACTGCATGAATATTCGTAGAGTTGTACAAAGTGAATCCTAAAGGCTGCCTCAAGGGTTTGGACACTATTACTAATAAAGGGTTTTGCCACCTGTACAGTGAAATGATTTTTGGTTTTTATGTTGAAGTGATGCAGGCCCTCCCTCTGTAATCGAGAGTTTGATTGATGAACAGGATGTTCTCTGAAATAATTGATGAACATTGATGTGTAATTTTATCTGAGCCGAATTTTTTGAATCATTTCTTTGATTCATTATAGATATTTTTAGCCCTTGTGGTGATTTTGACGTTGTTCAATTTTGTGAATTTCTTGATAATGTGAATAAACACAAAACTGTAGGATTGAAAAATATATTATAGAAATTCTTCGGTCGATGGCCTTTTGGGTGTTTGCTAAATAAATACTGTTTTTACTTATTTATTTTATTTATAAAATATTGATTGAAAATACTGATATTGAATTGAAGAACTTGTAGTTTAACTAGTAGCCTTGTATGTATATTGTATATTTGCAAAATTCTGAATTTTGCATTGAATTTGAATTTGGTAAATAGTATGTCACAGATTTGATCGTAGCTACACTGGATATGTATTCAATTAGAATACTAATGGAATATTTTATAAATTTTCTGAGGAATTATAGAAAATTCAATGAAAGACCAAGACTTTGAGCATAACTGTCATTTACAAACAACTTTACTGATTGATTTTCAGTTGTATTATTCACAATGAAGGAAATATATTCCTAAACGAATTCCACAATTTTCAACTGCCCTGTTTGCTATTCCAACCCATTCTTGGTGTATCTCATATGGTTTTCGGACGTGGACTAACTTTTGTCGGCATTCAAACTCTGAATGTGCAACGAATAGAAACTTTTCCCATTTGCTGCACACTCCATGGCCTCAGTGTATATCTACATTTCATTGAACTCTTTTCCCCGAGTTCTCAATATGGTGACAACCGACTTTTCGATGAAAATGCCAACTTGGCGAATAGATTTCAAATCAAGATCGCAGCGCCACATCCAAGAAATTTCCAACTAATCTGCACCTCTTTGACAACTATTGCCAATTAAGGTTAGGACTTTGCAAAACCGTAAAATTTTGTGTGCGACTATTACAGTTTTCAGTGTCTTTATTAGTTATAATATTATTCATATCACAAAATTTCAAAATATTATCGCAGCGCCACTTTGACCAAACTTCAACTAATAAGCACCACTTTTACAATACTTTCAAATCGTTTGTAACTTTTCACAATGGGGCGTATCGCTTATCTTGAAATCACAATACGTCGGGTGTGTTTTCAATAGTACACAATATTGGGTTTCGAACCTTATCTAGCGAAAAATAACTTCGTCTGAAGTTATCGATATAAACGTAATCGCCTAAATTGAATTATTCCAGCATAAACTCAAGTTCACTCCTCGTTCATGACCTGAAAAACAGTTCACCTTGGGTAGCTGATTGAAACTGTAGTTGTTTTTTTACAGGGATGCCAGAGAGAAATACCAACAGAATTTTTGGTTGTACAGTTTCAGTTCTTCCCACATCTTTTTGTTCATTTTATCTTCCCCTATGTACATATTTCAAATTGAAAAAAATTCAGATTTGTTTCATTGGCTCCAGTTTTGAGAACCTTGGTCCAATAGAGTTTCATCGTTATCACTGAACTTGAGAAAAATTGAAAGAAATAATACAGAATTGAATAGCACCGGTCGATACTTGATAAATTTCATACTGAAAAATAATCATACAGTTCTTTCTGGGAGTTTCAGGTTTACATAACGGCGACACGAGTTCCGTCATCAAAAAATTTTTGCTTCTAGAGGGAATTGTATAGTGAAGACGTGTGATGGTGTCGTAAACGTGTGTAAAGTAAAAATCAGGAAACTGTGTGAAAGTTCTTTGAAGTGGAGTTGCTATTCTGACAGATACAGTATACTCTTTCGCCTTTTTTCTGCCAATAAAAAAAAATAAACTATTCTATCCCACCGTGGAAGCCTATTCGAGCATATATACATATTGGATAAACTTCTGTCTCGCCCATAATATGAAAACATCTCTGAAATCAATGAAGGGTTAGACAGCTTTCAATTATTTTATAAGTATTATCGAAGGTAATACCACGAGTCCTTCAAATTTAATCGATAAATTTTCATTTTCCACAAAAACTTTTTTATTTGGCAAAATTATGAAAACAAACCGATTGATAAAATCACGACTCCGTAGGACGAGTTATTTTATCTAATTCGGTTTGTTTGAATGCTTTCGCCTCAGAATAAAAAAGTTTGAGTGTTTCTAAAATGAAAATTTATCTTATTAAATTTGAAGAACGAGTTGTATTTGGAGAGATTATTTTTTGAACAAATAGAAGGAAGAACAATTTAATTGATCAGTATTTCATTTACATAAGAAGGAAAGGAGAATAGGTGAAAATTTTACAAATTTGAAATGTCAAACAACGATGTATGCCCTCTATGATCCAGAAGAGATATGATGCTTACGCAGTGCATATGATAATGCTTGCCGACGATACCAAGAGATGGCGTCACACCTCTCATTGTACAAGGTTGATAATTGAAAATTTCTTATGAAATGAAAATCGCGCCAGAAGGAACATAAAATCATTCGTTATGTCGTTGTATCAAAATCTTCATACAACGGTTTCTTCTCATACCACAAAAAATGAATTGTATTTAATGAAAACTAATTGTACGCCATCTTCATTTGAGTTCAGGAAACCTTAAATATTTGAATCGGTCGTTCGCTATATCTATCATAAAGTTGGGGTTATGAGCTATTTATGTGTTTGAGAGTTCATTGAAATGTGTTGTTTATGTTATTATCATGCTGAAAAAGTGAAAAATGAATGACTATTAATAATAAGGTAACTCTTCATGATAATTTATATAAATAGGAGCCAGTTCAATAGAATCGACGCGGTAAACCTTATAGTTTTGACAGTTCAAAGGTAAACAACGTTTTAGCAAGAGGACCAGGCAGTTTTATCAGTATAATACCGAATGATTGGCCGGAGTAACCATAGAATAACCCGCTACTATTGGTTGAAATGCCAAAAACGTCACATTTTGACAAGTGAAAAAAATAATCAGTTGTTACATTATATGCAGCCTTATGTTCGTTGTGCTCATTAGGTAACTTGATATTTAGGTACTCTTGATAATCGTATCTGACTGTTCAAGGACAAGTATATTTTGTGTCACGTAATTCTCAAATTTGTTTGATTTCAATCTCTTGGAATGCGTTTCTTGAAGGTTTCCTGGGAAACTGGGGTATTCTTTGTAAAAAATGTCTTTTTTTATAGGAAATAAGCTGATTTAATATTGTTTTGTTCGATTCGAAGTTTTTTTATGGTTATTTGAAGTTCCAGGGAGATTGAACCAAACAAATCTGGAACCCAATTCCTTTTTTCTCTTTAATAAAATAATTAGCTATTCGAAGAGGTGAAACTGATTCTTCGGAGTGCTTTGAGAACTCATTACTTTTATATCTTTCAAAGAGTCAAAAAAAATTGTCCTCAACGGTTAGCACAACAGTGTTCCTCAGTGGTTTTTCGTGACAAATCTTTCACAAAAAATATTTCATTCACCCTAATTCCAACAGAATAGATGATTTTTTTTATTTTATCTTTGTGTTTCATATAAGATTTAGGAATGAAGCAGGGACTTTCAAATTCATGTTAGTATATGCACCACCAGCGTTACATATTGAAACCAAAGGAGACAAACGAGTTTACACACGTTAAAGTAGATCTATTTAATCGAGAACATGATAATTAATGCCATTCTGACAGATACAAAGAATTCCTTCATTGATATAAACTAACATCCAGTAGGTTTCTCTGTGAACTTTTCGCATACTACTTTCATGAAGTCGTTCATAGCGGCGAATTCGTCGATCTGGTTGACTTCGTCATTGAACAATATATGAGGAACGTACTTCAATTCGGGATTCAAACTGTTCGTTTTCTGGCCTAACTGTAGAAGAAGTTGGTAGCCTGCATCTCCAGTTGCACAAGTATTGATGCTCGCCCAACATAAATTAATCTTATCTGCACACTGAAAGAGAAAGCATCATCGTGAGAGTCAACCTCAATTTGATTTTTGTGAAAAGGAAGGAATGACTCACTGAAATGCCTACCTCTTCTGCTTTTCTTGCATAATCAAGATGGTTGTTCACCACAAGGCAGCCAATGAAGTCCATAGATGTCTTTTGAGTATGGTTAGCGAGGACGCATGCTTGAATTGTATTGCCATAACATTCCTCTGGACCATGTTGACACATTATTTCCACTTTCCCATCAACTACAATGATCTGAAATGAAAAAATGCTATCGTTGAATGAATTGAGTGAGCTTATGACACATGAAGAGTAAAATTGTTTCGAATCATGACGGAATATCCTGATTCTGCAATAATTCTAACCAAGTTGAATATTTCATTCCTGATCATTCGAAAATATACTCATTTATAATTCACATTCAGGTGAGGAAGTGACCAGTTGTTATGAGAAAAAAATATTTTTTGTCTTTCTCCTCGGTTTCGTTTTGTGTAGGTATTCCTATGTTTGCTATCAATTCCATTCAAGTCTCAACTGTTTGGTATATGAACCAAGAAGTGAATTTTATGTAATTTAGGCAAGTAGTTGCTTCAGATGGACTTTTTCTTCCTTTTCGTAAATGAATCAAACGTCTTTGAATAATATACAAGTACCTCAACAGGGAGTGTTTGTAATTATTCTTGATTTTACTTCTTTCATAGATCTTGTAATTTCCATTTTTTCAATCGAAGAAGAAAGCCAAAAAATTATTCATGAAAAAAGAGACTTCCATTTGGCACTTTCCCAACCTCCTATTATTATTTCTCTGCCAATCGTCATCAGTTATGAAAAAAACTCAGGATGCGTTCAAACCCTTGCAAAAAATGGATGGGAAAAATATCAATACTCAATTTGTAGCTTCATCAGCCAATTTGACAACCGACACCACCCATCCCTTTTTGAACTTTGGGTTAACACTCTCTCTTCCTCCGCCCCGTCCATGTTTCAAAGTATATGCTACTTGGTATGTGTTGGGCAACTTATACTGTCGAAAATAAATCTAATGTTGCGAATTCGCAGCAGTCATCATTAATACATTTCTGAGATATGATTGATGGTTCTCGGCAGTGTAGAGGTTAGCACATTCGCCTTTCAAGTGGAAGACCGGGGTTCGATTGCCCGCCGGGCTACCGTGCTGGGTAATCGCACGTTGAAAGGTAAGACCTCGTTGATCCCTTGCTCGCGCAAGTTTCGACTTTTGAGGGTTGAAGTTCGTCAGTTGCTTTATGAAAACGAAAAATTTAAAACAATTCAAATAAACCAAGCAGCCAAAAAACTGTCCATATCAATGTATGTCTGATATTCATGACATTCACAATGATTATAATGAATTGAATTTGAAGGGAGCGTGATGAAGATGCCAATAGACGTTTTGAGTGATTGTAAATATACAAATTCATGGAAGGTTTATACACAAAACACAAAAATGAATTTAGAAATGTAACTGATGTTGATGATGAGAGGACTAGTTACGTTTTATTATTTTAGGAGCGATTCAGTCACTCTTTCAATTGAAAGGGTAAGAAATGAGTGAACAGGTGAACATTTGAAACCACTTGGGTCCTCTGTAGTCAACTCACATGTGCGTTACCGTATGGGACCATTTCCAAGGTGAGTGCATCATCTCCTAGAATTTGGTAGCCAGGATATAGCTGATCCTTGATAAAAAACTCGCAGTCATTACACAATGCTTCATAGTATAGGGAAACCTTAACTTTTTCCTGCAAATAAGGATATTCAGCCAATTATATATAAATCTTTTCCTAGAGATCAACTACCCTAACACAAAACTGATATTTATCAGTTTGGTGTTAGGGTAATTGATCTCTAGGAAAAGTTTTAACTTTTACACCAAAGATTCCAATCTCATCGTTTATTTAATTATATATGTCAATTTTTATGTCAACGAGAATAATTGAAATATTTCTACCTTCGTTATATGGTTTAAATTACATTTTCAACATCCTGTAATAAAAACGGGATTTGAAGACGATTGGGATGAATTAAACCCTTTTCCATAAAAGAGTAAATTGAATTTGAAAATCGACCTTTCTGAACTCACTTCATAAGAATGTTGAGTTTCTCCAAAAGTATTTTAATTCCAACCGTATGTGGGGAACAACGATCGAAACATCGTGAATTAACTGATTTTATACGAGTTCGATTAAATCGTTTAAACATTGAATTTGAACCACTAGCACTCAACAGAGATCACCGACAATCGAACGAATCCCATTATCACACAATTTCTTCCACTAGTGTTGGATTTGATTCGATTCTTGGTAACGCATTTTTTTTAAACAAATGAAGGGAAGCCCAGAAAAACCCATTGACCTACAGTTTTCGAACACTACCACGAGATCCTAGCTACCAAGATTGGTATCTGGTGAACCAACGATTGCCTATCGCACTGAGTTAGCCAGAAAAGTTCCTGTCGCGACCGCGGATTGAATTGGCAGTGACACATATGAATTGAATATTAGCCGTCGCCATAGCTAACTCGGCCATCAACCGACCCTGTCATAATAAACCCTCTTTCACGACCGCCCTTGGAATCGCTTGCTTTACTTTCTCCAATTCCTGGGTCTAATTTGATTTGGTAGAAATGGAAAATAGCGTTATTTCATCAAGAAAAGGAAGAAGAGTATGCACTCAAGTTTCAGCTTGAAGTGAGTTGATCAATTGAATGAACTATTGTCTATTTCAAATATCTTCTTGGATATAGGGTGGAGGTTCCACGATTTCGCAGCATTACTATTTTCTTCATGTAACATTGAAACTTTGATGGATCATACTGCTTCCACTCCATAAAACTCACAAAACAAAAAAAAATTTAATGACATTCCTTCAGAGAAATTTTTAAGAAACCGTCTATCTGAAATGAGTTTTTACTCGATTCAATTCCAGATTGAAAATGAATTTTTCAAGGGCTGTGTCAGGAGTCCATGCAATTTCAGAAGTCGAAATATGTGCACACCAATAATTTCCAAACTTTTGCTTGGTAATTGTCCTGATTTTACGATAATTTGAAAAAATCCCAAGACTGCGGTTTGGCGGATTTCATCTCAAATTATAAGTTTTGCTTTGAAGGGAAAGATATATTTGTGGAAAAGAGAAATATAATATGAATGCAATCATCTTGGTTTCCCCATAAGGTCATACCTAACGTCTCTAACCATTATGCCATTGACGCAACACTGATACGGAAAATTCTAGAATTGAACATGAAACGTAGCTGAATTCAATTTTAACTTGTGGAAAGTGGTTGATTCCCAATATGTCTGTCACGAAGGGCCAGTTGTACAAATTACAGTCGGCCGTGATTCAACTGAACCGGAATCGGTTGGTGAGTAACTGTAGATGCTATTGTTGCATAGGAACTGAACCAAGTTCACTTGAATAGATCGTGGACCTGATATGTACAAATGAACCGTGTCATCAGTTTTATTTTTCATATCAGCTTATAATAGGGGAGCCCAAGCTGGAATTTCGGGGTTCACTAAAGCGCGGCATATTAATATACAAGGGGATACCTTGTAACTGGTTAAGTGCTTCCACCATATATGAGCCCTATATATATGGCAGCCCTTCAAGGATTAAGGATCAGTTTATTAAAAAAAAATTGATCATCTGAAATTCTGGAGAGCGTCAGATTGAGGTAAGGTGAGTTAGTTACATCCTGAAACGTATATATTCCACTAATCTGACAATTCGGGAGTGACCTAAAGAAGAAGGAGGGCTACAAAGTTGTAAAAAAACCGTCATATCGACATTCTCGAACGTGTCTATTTTCTTCATTTTGAAGGGAATAATTCAAGAATTACAAAAAGTATATAATCTGACGATTTCCACGAGCCGAAATAATAAAAATTCCTCGATAAAATTTAATGCGGGAAGCTACGTGATACCTATATTTCCCTCTCTGCGTTTTTATTTCTCTCTCACTCTTTCTCTATCTATTGCTCTCTCAGTCAGTCCCCACTCTGGTTTCTGTTGCCATGACAGTTGATCACACAAGACTCGTTCGTGGTATTTACAACGAATATTCAACGTTTTAAAATTTCAAAACATTATTTGCCTATAATTATTTTTTTACAAATACAAGTATTCTACTAAAAAAACAAACACTTTTTCATCAACATGCTTTTTTCTGAGCTTTTCAATCAATTAAGTTCAATGATTTGAATAAATAAAAATCAAATTGACAATATAGGCGATTCCCTCCAGATAATCGTCAGATTATGAGACTGCAACATCTAGGCCGTAAAGATGAATCATATATATCTCAATCTGAAGTGCTTGTGTATTTCAATATGACGAATTTTTTTTTCACATTCCAATAACGGTCGCGAGTCTGCGTCACATCCAAACTGTCAGATTATTATATAAGGGCGTATTTTTAGGTTCACTAACATCCCCTCAGGAAATCTGACGCGATCGAGAAATGTTTTTTTTTTATTTTCAACTCTTAAGTACGACCACCCCCATCATGGAAACAATCAGATTAACATACGTACATTTTTAAAAATATCCAGGACATAGATCCATTGAATATTCCGCATTCACTAAATTTCTGGGGTTATATATAGATCAAATTTAACGTGGTCAAAACATATTGAAATATTGAGAAAGCAAATTTCACCAATTTTAGGTGTCCTGTATAGAATTAGAAATCAAACTTTTTTTAACAAAAGTTGCTTCATTTTCTTCCGAAAGGATATATTACTTGATATTTTCCTGATAGAAAGACGGAGATGGTTAAATAGTTTGTTTCCGTTATGAAATATTGAATTCCTTATGCGTGATATTGAAGAGGAATAGTGATATTATGAGTGAGGAGTGTAGCGTAACTTGTCTGCAACACAATATTTCCCTTGAACTTTCTTTTTACGAGGCAGACTGTCTTTAAAATGGAAAAGCAAGCCATTGGCAATATGTTATGTAATGAAAAAATAGGTCTACCGGAATCACAAACTCTGGCTTTGCATATATAACTCACAGCCCTTTGTTGACGGACGAAAGCAGAATTTATTTATGTTTGGGAACTTGCCCCCCAGAAGCGAATTCCATAACTCAGGTGTGATTCACATAAGGTGAAGTATGCATTCCTTGCTGCATAATAGCCAACTGAGTTGGATATAGATCATATGGCAAAGCAGCCTGAGCACAGTTTATTTCACAATTGGCTGATATGTGATCGAAGTTCAATTTGTTGTCGAAATATTTGATTTAGATTACATTTGGAAGAAATTATATTTGTTTTTGATAAGAGCAAAGGGACAAGGACAGATCCCTGAGGTACCCCATCCCCAATTTCCATTTTGTCGGATTCCACATTTTTGGAGTTCACCCTCTGAACACGGCCTGATGAATATGATTCAAACCATGACGAAATCCAGAGATTCACAGTTTTTTTTAGCAAAATTCAATGATTGATACATTCGAATGCCTTTGTCAGGTCACATAACACAGCCGCTGCAGCCTCACCATCATTGGAATGAAACTAAAGATTATCCAGAAAGGAAAATATTGCATCATTTGTGCTTTCTGATGTTCTGAACCCAAACTGCTTGGAATGAAGAATTCTATGCATGTGAAGAAAGATTTGGTTTCTTTTTTTCATCGATTCCTCAACAAATGGAGTGAAATATCATCCCACCCTGAAGAGTTTTTATTTTTCAAGTCCAAAATTATTCCCATTATCTCATTTCCAGAGGTGGCTGAATAGCTGAAAGAATTCGCTATGGATATATGCTTCAAATAATGGATTGGGTTTATTTCAATAGATAAATGAGTTCTCTGTCAGATTGATAGAGGAAATGAGAGGGTACGCGTGCGTTATAATTGGCAGCAATAAGAATGAAAACTGTTGGTTATTTCTATCTGACAGATATCTTGCATTGAGAGACCGGTCTTAAGAGATGAGAATTCGGTAGTCCTTAGTTCACACAAGTTTCGACTTTTCATAGTCGATATTCTTAGGAGAACGTCAACTGGTTAAAAAACTAGTAATTTTTCTACTCCCACTATTTCAAACAGTTCATTACGTACTTGTCAGCTGTGAGGTGATACTTCATTCAGAATACACGTATTTTCTAAATTATGGCGGCTGCTTCCAAAAAAAATTCAAAAATGATGGAAAATGTAACATTCAACATGATGAATTTGATATCATGACTACATTCATTTCATTAGAAATTGTTTGTACAATTCAATTGAAAATCATACTTTCAGGAAATTCATCGTTCGACAGTTTGTGGATTGGTACTGAATGTAGTTATATTCATGAATCGACGATAAGCAATTATTGTTTTACCTACTTGCTATCATTCAGTGTCTCGTCGATCATTGAAAATAAGTAATAAGTGGCAACGAAGAAATGTGTGCTACACCACCTGAATTACCGCACAAGCATGGTGGGGGTGGAAAAAGTACAGAACGCAACTCATGGATAAGGCCAATTACGTGCACTCGTAAATTACAGCACTCGTCCAACACCTCGTGCTCACAAATTTTCGCTCGTGCGTAATAGGGTTCTTATCCTCCTCGTTACGTAATATTTCATTATATACCAAAGAAGAGAAACTGTATATTATAGTTAAGTCTGCGAATTGATAGACGACACTGACAAGCAGGCGAGACAATAGACAGTGCATATTATATTTTTCCGTCGAGCTCTATATACCTCCATGAGAGTATATTGGCCATAGCTCTGATGACTTATAATATTGCCAGCTTCACTAGAAAATAGGTCCGAAAAACATTTTCGTGAGATTACCGGCATTATGTTCCTGATACCAGCTGTTTTTCGTATATAATTCGTGATTTCAGGGTTAGAAAATCCAACGTTAACTGTAGTTGCCAGTTCCTGCATATCCGGAGAAACGTTATCAATATCCATATCACTTCCATTCTAGATTTTAATTAGGTAATAATATTCACACCACGGTCTTATTCACATGTAAAATCTAGAAAATTTCATAAATATTCAATTCGACAACAGCAAATGAAAGATTCCACTATAGAACGACATTCATCTATCTAATTAATGGATGAAAAGTATTTTATATCAAATTAAATATGTCAATAAATATATTGCGAATGAGTTGACTGAAAAATTTCAGTCCAGAATATGATTTTTGGCATTCGACAACCGGAATTCAGGACAAATTTCTCGCACCCTATACAACCGTGTTCATAATAAAAAAAATTATTTTATTTCAACTTGAATTTACTTACCAGAACGGTGCAAATTACTATTATAGATTTACCTATTTATACCTGTCTACTCAAGATTTGTGATGGGAAAGAGTCAACCTAACGTTTGCATATTCTACAGTCTCCATAGTTTCGTTTGGTATGGAATGGAAACCAGTGAAATGTTTCGAAAAAAAATCAAATTATTATTTGATCATATTCTGGACTGGAATTTTTCAGTCTACCCATATTTGCTATATATTTATTGACATATTTAATTGGATATGAATCAATTAACGAAAAGAGTTTGAGGACGAAAATCACTTGCCTTCAAAAATAGTCGATTTTTCATTCGGAAGTTAAGACGTTTAATGTCATTTTTGTAGAGGTCAACGGAAAAATGCGGATTTGAACCCATATAAGCGTATTTTTCCTAGAGTAAAAGGTGTCATGTGTCATATTTGTTCATTCGTGTTGTTTCCCAGTCATTTAATATCAGTTTATAAATTAAATTGAACTGGCTGATACTTGATGAAAATCCATATTAACAAAAATATATTACAGTTTCCTGTATGATTTTCACTTACAATGGGTTTACAAAACCGCGACACGTGTTTCGCTATTACAATAGCTTCTTCACGCAAGATAAATTTATCTTGCTTGAAGAATCTATTGTAATAGCGAAACACGTGTCGCGGTTTTGTAAACCCATTGTAAGTGAAAATCATACAGGAAACTGTAATATATTTTTGTATCAGTTTATACCTTTTCACGAAACAAATTGAAATTGTCATAATCAACGAATCAAATAAGATCTCAGAAATTTCTAAAAAAGTTCAAGAAGCTAACATATTTTTCCAAGCCTGGTGTCCGAGCGGGCTGGACGCCCGTTTTTATTAGTTCGACTCTCCTCACTACTGATTTGCTCAGGTTCGATCCCCATTTCCGGAAAAACCAGAAAGTTAGAAATTTCAAGAAAATAGTTCATTTCATTGAAACTCCATCAATTATTACCAAATAGATTCAACAATTTGAAATAATCCTTTATATAAACGCTCGTATTTTGGCATCAAAAGGTATTTATCTTTCAATTAGTTGCAAAAAATACACAATGAATACCACACTCAAAATTAGAGCAGTATGATTTGAAAAGGAATATTCATTGCTCAATCTATCAGACAACATATAGGTACACTCCAATAAATTCCATTCAACGAATTTTCCAAGAAGTAACAGTTTGGATGACATTCCACCAAATCCTTCATGCTCAATGCAGACGAAAAATCGAATTTGGAATCAACAACATGCAAAATCTTCCATATATCAGTCAAATCTCCTAATGACCTGATGATCCACATAGGGAAAGTATCATGTTTTGTCAGAATCTGTGGATGGATTACCGCTTTATAGTCACCTATCACTTCTCAAATTCGTGTATTATGCTTTGTCTTTGTCCAACCCGAATGAAAATCAGAAAATTTCAGTCACTCCAATTATCAAAATCAATATTGATTTGTGGTCTCGGTAGTGTAGTGGTTAGCATATCTGCCTATCAAGCGGAAGGCCGGGGTTCGAATCCTCGCCAGGCCACCGTGCTGGGTAATCGCACGTTAAAAGGTAAGGCCTCGTTGATCCATTGCTCGCACAAGTTTCGACTTCTGAGGGTTGACGTTCGTCAGCTGGTTAACGAAAACGAACAATTTCAGAACGAACAATATTAAAACAATGACATCGAAATATTATGAACTTCCAATGATATCACATAGCTCCACCATGTTTATAATAAAAAGTTCGGTATGCCAAAATTCTATCCCTCCAAAATTGCGGATGGTGATTTTTCTTCAGATGTTAGAATTCTAAGTTCCGAAGATACTTTTCGACGAACATACTTTTTTTAAATTATAATCCAAGCATCCCAAAGTAAGTCCAGCTCTTCTTGCTTCTGCTGAGCAATTTAAAGAGTTCGATATCTCGTCACATTTCATTCTACAAGTTGAGGGAGATGTTCTAAATATAGTAAAATATTTCAAAACAAGTTCAGCCGGCGATTTAGACTCTCTTCGATCATGTCATATCACACAAGCCCTCCTCACTTATAGTTCCGGGATATTCAAGGACAAGTTACTTCTTTTTCTCACAAAATCATGTAACATCATCGTCTCTGGAATGCAAGAATTTGTCCACTACTTTTTGAAGCATTACTCTGCGCTTTGTTTAAAAAAGATGGAGTGATTCGTCCAAAAGCAGTTTGCACATTTTATCGTCTAGCGGCAAAATTTTTTTGTGCCACAAATTCATGATAATATCGGTCGAGAACTACGTCCTTTGGCTTTGGTACTCCTGGAGGTTAGACTTCAGGAATGCCCCCAATACTATAAACGGAAAAATAATTCTGCAGTAAATAAGACTCAGTTATTCCAGTATTAACCGTTTTCTCCATCAATGTTATAGTTCTTCATCTAACCTAATGTTCGGTGAGCATATCTGATCGAATCGGGGATAGGTGTACAACAGGGAGACCCCCTAGATCTGTCTATCGATAGAAGAAATAACCCAAAGGGTCACTTGCGAATTCAACTGCTGGTATCTTGATGATGTCTCTATTGCTAGAGATAGAGATGAGGTCTTAGTGAATTTGAAAATATAATCCGTAACTGTGAGTAGGTAGTTGTTCACTGACAGGTGCCAGCCAAAACCTACTGTGTAGGTAGAATTGAGACTGGCCTGAACGAATTGTTCGAAAGATGATTTAATTCAACGCCAGTCTTCAAGTCAGCCCATCGACTATGTCGAATGTTTTTTTTTTAAACACGAATGTCTAATGACGGCAACGAATCTATTCAGAAAGCTTGGAATCGCCCACTTCTTCAACTGGTAAACGATGAGATTGGAGTTAAAGTTGAAACTTTTTCTAGAGATCAATTACCCTAACACAAAACTGATATTTTTGCACTCGACGCGTGTTAATCTAACAAGGTTAGCATGTTCAGAAAAAGAAAATTGATACTGTATCAATTCGAATACAAATTCGTCACCACAACATTCCATTCGCAAATATAGTCATCGTAAAATTGACCACTCTTAGGTCAATAGCAGTATCAAATGACACATAACTCAAGGTTCTTCCAATAAACCGGGTCTCATTGAACTGAAGAATTTGGAATCAAATATTTCATGAATAGCATTATCCAATATTTGTCTAACACTCGTTCTTTATTGGAATATATGACTACATAGAGGACATGAATACACATTTTCTTATATGATTAGTGATGTTATCAAAGCATTTGCCGAAAAAATCAAGAAATTGTCTCTCAGAGTGATTGAGAACGACGATCGAAGTGAACAAAATTTGTATGGTTCCATAGGTTCCTCAAGATTCTGGTGATCCGTCATCAAACGATTTTCTTCAACAGAAAAGTTCAGAGAGGAATTGAGGCCTACTAGATTCCACCTAAACCATCCACATTTATGACTTTGCAACATACTTCACAAACTTCAAATAGTAGACCCCACAAACCCTATATCGACGAAAAGCTCTTGAAAAATGGCATTTATTGGTACAATAAAATACAGGGTGTTGCATTTGAATAAGTCGAGTTATTGCCATTTGTAATTTGTTATTAACAAAAATTGTAGTAGTAATTGTAGTAGGCGATGGAACATTGATTTCGAATTCGCTCGCATTTCAAAAGATGCGCCAAAGCTTAAGGAAACGACTGGATAAAAGTTGATTGAGTTATCTTCAATGGCTCTGAAGTTATGGATTTATCTGTAGGTCCATGCATGACGCTTGTTCAGTCTCGTGAGGTTTTTCACTCGACTTACTGTTCTTATAATGCTTGTTGGATATACTCTAGACAGGTTTGATTGAATCGATATAATTATATATATTTTTTTTTGAAAAGTACAAGTGTCAAGTATGACAATATTTTTTGTTTACATTAAACTATGACGTTACTTTTTCAACTGTTACCTGAGAACCGCTATCGCAGGGATGATACGAATGAGCAGTTGCCAGATGCTATATAAATCTGATAAGTAACTCATTAAAATAGTAAGATACAATACATGCCGCCCCCCTTGAAAGGATCGGCTTTCAAAGAAAACATTGAAATATAATAAAATAATAGAAATCCAAGAAAACGCATGGGAAAATAAAATATATGAAGTCACTGAGTATTTGTTGGTAAAGCGCAAACTTTAGATATAGGTCTTTTGAAGACACCACTGGTAGTTTTTACATTCACTACGCGTACTGTTCCGTCTTCACCAGGAAAAAGTTCAATAATCCGCCCGAGCTTCCAACAGAGCGGCGCAGCGTTGTCATCCTTTAGTAGGACTAGGGAGCCGACTTCAAGGTTCGGCTGGGGTTGTCTCCACTTCGCTCTCTCTTGCAGGCTGCTGATATATTCATGCGACCACCTCTGCCAAAAGTGCTGTAGTTGACGCTGGATATTTTTGAAATGCGATAGTCGATTTGGTGGCGTATCTCGTAAATCATTTTGTGGTAAGGCTGTCAAAGGCTCGCCGATGAGGAAATGTGCGGGAGTGAGGGGAAAAAGGTCGTTTGGATCGTTGGATAGGGGTAGTAAAGGTCGGGAATTGAGGACTGCCTCAACTTGTGTTATTACTGTGTACAGACCCTCGAAAGTCAAGTGAGAATTACCAATAATCCTTTTTAAATGAAATTTCGCGGATTTTACACAAGCTTCCCAAAGACCTCCGAAATTTGGAGCATATGGCGGAGAAAAATGCCAGTTTATTTTATTCAAAGTTAGAAATTCATGAAATTTTGCATTTTCCTTGATATTCAATAAAATAGTATTCAATTCACCTTCAGCACCTACGAAGTTGGTACCGTTATCGGTGTAAATATCTGTGCAGATACCACGTCTTGAAATAAATCTTGTAAGGCATTTCAAAAAACATTCAGTTGAAAGATCATCAGATAACTCAAGATGTGCTGCTTTTGTAACAAAACATATAAAAATACATAAGTAGCATTTAACGATTTTCCTGTTCCTAGTCTTGCCATCTTTGATGTAGAATGGACCAGCAAAATCTATTCCAGTCGTTAAAAATGGGCGTTGAGGTTGAAGTCGTGAATGTGGAATATTTCCCATTTGGTATTTACTTTCTAGTGGTTTGGATTTGAAGCAAGTTATGCATTTACGTATAACTCCTCGAACTGTACTACGTCCATTAATCGGCCAAAAGTTTAGTCTAATTGCAGCCAAAGTGGCTTGAGCACCTGCATGGAGGTGTCTAACGTGCTCATAGCGAATAACAAGTTTGGTGAAACTTCCTTTGGGTGGTAACAAAATTGGGTGTTTACGATTATAGGGCAAGTTTGAGTGTTTGAGTCTTCCACCTACTCGAATGAGACTACATTCATCCAAGAATGGATTTAATGAAAGAATTCTACTTTTCTCAGGAAGAGACTTTGAGTTTTGTAATGATTTTAATTCTGTTGGAAAATACATTTTCTGTACTATCTTACAAATTATTATTAGAGCGTTATCAAGTTCGGATTTTGATAAAGACCCTGAAAGGCGAGCTTCAAAATGCGAACTTCTTGAATTATTTATAAACCGCAGGCAATAAGTAATAGTTCTCTGCAATTTTGTAAAAGATGAAAAACTATCAATGATATCAAGACTTTAGTTATCTGTGCTTGAAATTAGAGTATGATTTAGATTCTTCATTTCTGGAATTTCTGAAACGAATGAAGTTCTATTTTTCGGCCATGAAATTTCATCTTGAGACAGCCAGACAGGGCCTGTCCACCAAATTTTGCAATCTTTCAATTCTTTCGGATTGAGACCGCGAGAAATGATGTCTGCGGGATTTGATTCACTTGTAATATGACTCCAATTATTTTTATTGGTAGATTGTTGTATTTCGACAACCCTATTGGCCACAAACGTTTTTAACAGGTGTGGTTCACTATTTATCCATGCTAATACAATGGTTGAATCAGTCCAATAATACGTATGATTGATATTATTTGGAATAGCTTTCAATACCCTTTGAGCTAATTGAGTAATAAGTAAAGCTGCACAAAGTTCGAGCTTAGGTAAAGTTACCGTTTTCAAGGGTGCTACTCTTGACTTTGCACAAACTAAATGAACGTGAATTTTTCCAGACTGATCTACTGAACGGAGATAACAGCATCCACCGTATGCCTTTTCAGAGGCATCTCCAAAGCAATGCAATTGTAGGGAAACCGGATTAGAACAAATGACATGTCTAGGAATATTGAGTGAATTTATATGATGTATTTGGGAATGAAATTCGAGCCAGGAAACATGTAATGCGACTGGAAGGCTTTCGTCCCAATGTAGTCCTAATTCCCAAAGTTTCTGAATTATAATTTTTGCCTTTATTGTGCAAGGACCAACTAGGCCTAACGGGTCAAATATTTGAGCTGTTGTAGATAAAACTATGCGTTTTGTTATATGGTGGAGTTGATTATGTTTAACAATATATTGAAATGTATCATTTACTGAATTCCAGGTTAGACCTAATGTTTTTGTTATTCTATCATCTGAAATGAAAGTTTGTTGCGAGTGAGATTTAATATGGAGAATTTCGCCTAGAATTTTATCATTATTTGAAACGAATTTGCGAAGATTAAAACCAGCTGAACCTTAGATATGAATAAGTTCTGATATTATTTTCTTTCCCTTTTCAATGGAGTTGAATCCTGTTAATAAATCATCCACATAGAAACTTGACAAAATGATTTTGCTAGCTTCTGGAAATTTGGATTGATTTTCGAAGGCAACCTGAAAAAGGGATCGTATACATAAAAATGAGGCACTGGCGGTACCGTAGGTAGCAGTGTTCAGCTGATAATGACCTAATTCTTCAGATGGATCAGAACGCCATAAAATACGCTGCAGGTCGCGTTGAGAACCTTTTATGTTGACCATCCTGTACATTTTTTCTATATCGGCCGTAACCACATATTGGTAAGTACGGAATCTAGTAACTATTGTAAATAAATCGTCTTGAATAGTAGGGCCTACTTTAAGGACATCGTTTAGCGAAAGGCCAGTAGAAGTTTTTGCAGAGCCGTCAAACACGACACGGAGTTTAGTTGTGGTACTGGACGTTTTCAAGACGCCATGATGTGGCAAATAGTATGTATGATTCTGAGAAAGATCATTTGCAATGTCAATCCTTGTTGGCAAAAAATACATGTTGGGTTTGAAGTAGACACATGTGTTGAACTTGAATTATCAGTTCTTTTTGATCCATAGTTGTATGTAATTGGAAATTGTTGAGATTTTCTGTTTGAATCTAAATTTTCTAGAAGTTGGCATCTTTGATTTAGGAATTTATAGAATTCTTCGAAAGAGGGTAAATCTGAGTGAAGTTTCAATGCATGTTCCTCCCACTCACGTTTTGTGGTGGTGTCCAGTTTTGATGAAACTAGGTAAATAATAATAGTATTCCACTGATCGACAGGTAATTTAAGTGATTCAAGATTTCTTAAATGTTGGTTAACAGTATCAATCATATTCCTAAGTAGAATATGTGATTCCTTTTGAACACTCTGTATATCAAAAATTGCCTTCAAATGTGTTTGAATTATGACCCTTTTATTTTCATACCGCTCACAAAGGAGGTTCCACGCTTTATCATAATTTGCTTCCGATACTTCCAAAGCTACTAAAACGTTCGCAGCTTCACCTTTAACGCAAGATTTGAGATACCAAAATTTTTGGATATTACTTAATGTTTTACAATTATGAATCATGGCCTTATATGTATCTGAAAATTGTAACCATTTTTCATAAGATCCATAGAATTCAGGTAAATTCAATTTTGGTAAATTTGTGATATTTGCAGTAATATTTTGCATTTGATTTGATAAAGCACCAACTTGAGGAGCTGCAATCTGATTTGAAACACTTGGAGTTTCTGTAAATTGTTTTATTAAACCTTGTGCATGAGAAACTGCCATAAAATATGAATTTTCAAAATCTTCCCTTTCATTTTGATGTGATTCAGTAGTAGTTATTTGATCTAATAATTCTAATTCTGTTTGAATAGTATCGTATTCTTTCCATAGAAGGTCTATTTTCTGTAGCCGTGACTGTAATTCATTCAATTTTGAAGAATATGTTATATTTTGCATAAAATTTGTAAATCTTGTGATTTGAGCTTTGATTCCACCGCGTTTGTAATGTAATGATTTTATTTTGTCTTCGGCCATTTTAACAATAAGATTCTACAGCAATAAACAAGTTGAGAATGAGGAATCAGAGGAATGGATAAAGGATAGGAGACTCACTTGGCAGTTATTTCCTTTGTTGGGAATGTTCGGCTGATTTTGAGTTACGTCCGTCTCGAAGTGACCATGTTCAGTCTCGTGAGGTTTTTCACTCGACTTACTGTTCTTATAATGCTTGTTGGATATACTGTAGACAGGTTTGATTGAATCGATATAATTATATATATTTTTTTTTTGAAAAGTACAAGTGTCAAGTATGACAATATTTTTTGTTTACATTAAACTATGACGTTACTTTTTCAACTGTTACCTGAGAACCGCTATCGCAGGGATGATACGAATGAGCAGTTGCCAGATGCTATATAAATCTGATAAGTAACTCATTAAAATAGTAAGATACAATACAACGCTATTTCAACACATAACTTGACATAAGTCAAAAACTATTGCAGATAAGTCAATGAAACCAGGGTGAGTTGTATAGATACTTTGGTGGCGATTTCAAAAATGTTTTGAAAGTGGGGGGTTGCCATTTGAAAAAACAGAACTTGGTTGTGTATTTCATTTTGGGACATCCTGTATATGAATGAAAATATTTTCAGAATATGCTCATTGTCGGACCTATCGTTTCAAACAAAAAATCAAGTCGATAGCTTGGATAGAAAAAAAGTTATGGACCATGCACGCACCCCTGGGTCACCCTGTATATGCACAGTGGTTTTACATACAGCGGCCATTACACGTCTTATTGCCATCATCCTTATATGAATGAATGGTTTGAATGCAACGAATATCACGTGTCCCTATTTCATTCAAATTCACAGCAAGTGGCGAGGCGTATTTTCTTTTTTATGAACAGAAAAGCCTTTGATTCCTCTTTTTTTTTAATTTCCTTATTTTTTACTTTCATTTATTCTGAAATATTTTATTGTTATATTTTTGTGGAACATTGGTTCCCATTTTTAAAATGAGATATACATTTTTCAGAACCTTTTCAAAAGGGACAGTGCACTGATCAATTCCACGGATGCACTACAAGATCTTCAACTGACTTCTTTAATTACTATCTGCAACACATTCCCAACATTCGTTTTTTTTTTGAGGGACTGATAGCTATCACAAACTAACAGAAGGGATCAATTTTCGTCCTCAACATCCTTCAAGTCAAAGTTGGAAACATATTTACTCGACCAATAAAAATTCTAGGGCCGTGTCTTCATTTTATTTGGTTCGTTTCAAGATTCAACCGTGATGAATGTACATATATTTCAAAGTAATTTTAGTACCTATTCTCCAATCATTTTTTTGACTGCTTTTGTATGCATAAATGTGTAGTAGGTGTGAATGTGTTGTTCACTCATACCAAAAATCGTTTTCCACCAGATTGTCTGAAAATATGACTGTGAGATTTGGTGGACATGCTTCAATTCAGTACCTCAATATGGCCTATGGGAAGCAATTGTTTTGCATTGGCGTCCTTTTTGGGGGATCGTGATCTATTTTTTGCTAATAGTTAAGGATCAATATAAATAATTCAGCTTTTTAAATAACCCCTAACACTATATTTTCGAAAAGTTTCAAGGAGAGAAGAGGAAGAGAGGATTGAAATTTTGTTTTCATAAAAATCATCGTGACTGGCTACCAAACAAAATATTTTTAAAAGGGGTTTAGTCCTTACTTTTGTTATTATTTTGGCTGCTATTTATTATTATATTGATGATTACTTGAAGTTTCTGGACGTCAAAATGTATGATTTTTTTTTTCAATCAATCAACCAATCTTTATTGACCCCAAGAAACATGAATGTTCATAAAGAAGGGATCTTAAAACTAAGTCACTATTACAATACATGCATTAAAAAGAAGATTTCGATCATGAATCAATCCAATGTCAGATGGAAAAAGAGAAGTGTTACTGGATCAAATACACTTTCAAGTTTTTTTTGAAGCGTTTGTCAAAAAAATCTTCAGTTAATTTCTTTGGTAGTTTGTTATATATTAACACTCCATTGTATAAAATTGATTTTTTTCCGAAGTTTGTTTTGATTCTACTGATTGTAGGTACTCAGATTTTTGGACTGCCCAGTTTCGTATTTATGAATTGTTTCAATTGTGTTGAAGGTTAGAGAAAAATGTTTATTTTTATTTTTTACGAAATGGATGAAAGAACAAATTTTCAATTTATATAAAATCGGAAGTGGGATATCGAAAAGGTAATTTGAATATGCATTTGATTGTTTTATTTTGCAGAGATTTAAGGGGACGTATGATCGAAGCGTTAGCATTTCCCCATACTGATATCAAGAATTGTAGTTTTGAATGAATAAAGCTGTAATATATTAATTTGAGATGTTTCAAACAAATATAGTTTGGAATTTTGAACAAAATACCAATTAATGGTGATATTTTTTTATTAAATATTCAATATGATTTTTCCAAGAGAGTTGTTCATCAATGTATAATCCTAAAAATTTTGTTACTACCAAATATTCTATATTTTGCCCATCAAAAATAATGTTATTTTACTATGATTTGGTTTTCTCTTCGCTAATAACATAAATGAGGATTTTCCAATATTTGAAGTTAATTTGTGACTATTCAACCATAACGAAATTTTCTTTAAATCGTCAATAATGTAACGAATAATTTCTTCTTCTTTTTTCTCGCAATAAGTCAGTGTTGTGTCATCTGAAAATGAGTTTATATATATATATATATATATATATATATATATAAGAAACAAAACCGATCCCAGAATTGAACCTTGTGGGACACCGCATGTTATATTTCTACGTGAACTCATTTTATCTCCGATACAAACAAACTGTTGTCTATTGCTCAGGTAATTTTCAAACCATTGATGAATCAAACCTCTTATGCCTATATTGAATAATTTTTTCAACAGAATGTTATGATCGACTGTGTCAAAAGCCTTCGATAAATCCAGTGACAATAATCCACAATGAAAGTCTTGATCCAATTTCAATTGAATACTTGTTATCAAGTCAATTACAGCAGATTCTGTCACTGGATCTTCGGAAACCATATTGTCCACTGTATAAGAAATTAATTTTTGTAAATGATCGAAAAGTCTTTGGTTCATAATTTTCTCAAGAATTTTGGACATGGCGGGTAATATGGATATGGGCCAATAATTATTCAAACTTTCTTTTTTTCCATTTTTGAATACTGGTTCAACTTGTGCTTGACATTAAACATTGAAGCGAACGTTCTCATTCTATATAATTTCAATCATTTTGCCCGGGTTAGGTTTCACATGTAATGCCGTTGGCACTTGATTGATAAATTTTTCTGTCGGGCAGTAAACTGACTGTTTTCAAGATTCAGTATTACGAGAATTTGCCATTTACCCTTACGAAAAAACGTGGAATTTGGAGAAAAAGGGTTTTTTTTAGCTCGCATATGGTTGACTGATGAAGTGCTTCTGCAGATCCACCCACTTTCCGAAAAGAATTTAAAATATGAGGGGTAAAAAAAATTGATATTATTTTAGGATTTTCCATTTTTTTTCTCGACCTGAATCAAATTATAGTTATACCTGCAAGAGATCAGAAGAGTTGATCTAATAAATAAAGAAAATTTTAACAAGTGTGTATAATTTCTTCTTTCTTCATCATACCTCTTTCCTTCTCGGAATTCCGCTTCCCAAATATCATGAAATGAAACGAACAAATATGTAACAACTAATATAATAACCAAAAAATGCCCTATAGTTCACATACCGCCTAATAAATTTTCACAAAATTTAATATAGGTTAGATAAAACCCATTATCAATTTCAAAACAAATGTATTCAATATACTCGACCAAAAACGGTATTCAATAATAAAAACTACCTATAAAAGTAAACAAGCAGTAACGATTTCAATAAAATCCTTCAAAATATAAAACAAGGCCAAAACGACACTCACAAGACAACATGTATATAGTAGAAAATATAGAAAAATACCTGTATGCAAACATCAGATGTCAGTTTGACTGATATTCTGACTAGACAATTTAGAAATGCGCCTAGGAATGTTATGAAAAATGCTTATTTAATGCCTAGCAAACAATTGTGTGAAAAAAATCACATAATTCTGAAAATACATGATTAAGAATAGATGTTGCTTTTGCTTCTATGAACACCGATTCTTACACCTGAATTCCACGATGCAATGTCCTTATAACATCTCGCGGCAACCGGTTACCTAGACAATAGTATATTATGTAAAGAGGGGAAAAGTGCCTATTACGCACAGGCACAAAATTGTGAGCAGGAGGCGTTAGCCGAGTGACGTATTTCGCGAGTGCACGTAATTAGCCTTATCCTCGAGTTGTGTACTATACTTTTTCTACTCCCATCAAGCTTATACGGGAATTTCTAGTGGTGTAGCACGAATTTCTTCGCTATCACTTATTTTCAATGATCGTCGAGGCACTGAATGACAGCAAGAAAGTTAAGCAACTGCTTGCTCATAGATTTAACTAGATACAAGAACAATCCACGAACTTTACAAAGGATTTCGGAACGAGAATGAACTGAATTTGGTATTTGGACAACTGAATGTAGTCATGAAATCAAATTCATCGGGTTAAATGTTACATATCCCATCATTTTAAAAAATCCTGGAGCGGTTGCTATTAATTTAGAATGCATGTGTATTCTGAATAGTCCAGCAAATGAAGGGACGAACCTGTGAATAAGTCTATGAGTTCTTCACTTGTGGCTCAACTTCTAGGTCGTCACAGATGTTTTCAAAGGACCCAAAACTTAACACGATTGCGTTCATGGAAATGGCCGAAAATGGCCCCCCAAACCCAAAAAAAATGGGTTTCCCGCCAATATCTGGCTAAATATACGATTAGAGAATTTTCGTTTATACAAAAATTAAAGATCGTCTCATTATCTACAAAAATGGCCCTTATCATTTTTTCCGAAAACTCAACAGTTTTCGAGATAAAGGGACCCAAAACTCTCCTCGTTTCAGCTGCCGCTTACTCTATAGGAATTCTGTTGTCTATGCATTCGCTTGGAGGCGGGCGGACGAATTGTTTCATAACTCAGGCAAAAACTGACATTTTTCAATGATTCAAAGTTCAAGATAATGAGGAAACTCATAGCTATCATTCCATGTATTTCGAAGTTCTTCATAATCGTCTTGCCATGCACATCGTTTTGAAGCCAAGATGCTTTAGTTTCCGAATACATATATATTTTTTATGGCTAATAATTTTTTAATTCGCGGTTGTTCCGCAGATTATACATAACTCCGAAATCGCATGAAAAATGTAAATAAACAAATGGATCATTTATTAGAACGCGGGGAAAGTACAAAAAAAATCTGAGATCATTCAAGACCCCCCAAGGACCCATTATAAAGAAAAATTTCCGATAAAAGACTATTTTTGAAAAAAATGTAAACAAATTAATGAAACAGTGTCGAAATGGTGCGGAAAAAACTTTCACAGCTTATTAAATCTTCTTGCCAAATAAGAAAGAACTTCGAAATACATGGAATGATAGCTACGGGTTTCCTCGTTATCTTGGGCATTTTCGGCCATTTCCATGAACGCAATCGTGTTAAGTTTTGGGTCCTATGAAAACATCTGTGACGACCTACAAATTGAAAGAACTCATAGACTTATTCACAGGTTCGTCCCTTCATTTACTGGACTAAATTGCAATTACCGTATTACTTTTCTCAAAACCTCCAGTTTCGGAAAATAATAATATACCAAATTACCATTTTTCGCAAAGTATGCGGCGACAAATTCAGCAGAAAAATAACTAAGTGGCTGCATCTTGACGCAAAATAGAGCAAGTTCTGTGTTTCGAAAAAAACGCACAAATTACATGCAAGTTTCTTTCGTTGCAGCGCCAAGTTAACACCATGGAATTCAGGTATAATATAACTTATCCCTTCGCGATGATACAATTCATAAATTAAATGAACTGGGGAAATTACATTATCAGGTAAGGTGGTAAAATGGCAATTACTTCTCCAATATGGAGAACTTCTTCATGGCCAGACTTTGTTGAATACGTCCATGAAACTGTCATATATCATGAAAGTTATGGCTACGTCCAGGCATACCCTTCCTAACCTTGGCACGGTGCCTTTGTAAAAGGCTAACGGACCCTCATTTTTCCAAATCTGTAAAAAGCAGTCCAACGTGTTCTTGTATTTGGCGGCTTCCAGACCCTGCATTCGAGTCTTGACTACATCTATAGGAGTATTTCCGAATACTGATGCGGCACCTGAAACGAATATAACACCCAACAGTTATGAAAGTTTACTGAGTATATGGTCCAATAGGACAAATGTAATGATACATTGAGTATCAACATTGTTCATAGATATATAGTAAGCCAATCTTATGGAAATATCATTTGAAGGGATGGATACTACGGGTAGATGTCACTAGTGGTTTCGTTTCCAAGTCATGTCTTTTCTTCCATTTTTCTTACGGGGGTCGTAGCTTGAATCACACATTTTGTTGCTTACTTATACATGAGATGTCTAGAAGGATGGTGTACTGAGTTATACCTGGGCATGTTTGGGGTTTATTTGGCGACACATGCCTACTATGATAACAAGCATCATGGCTTTCGACATCAAATCGGTTCAGATGACGTTTGCAACGAAAAGAGTTACAAATTTCCTAGGAAATGTATAAACGGCCGCCCTGACGGCTGGCTATACTTTTACTTTTGGACGCTGACTGATCAACAACCTATATTATCTGTTTAGAATACTGGCCAAATTCCCTTTAATTGTGTTCCTTTCATTCGATTTTGTTTTTCATGAGTATGACATCAGATATTGCTCATTTTGTTGAATGCTCGAATCAAAGAATATAGTTTGTCGATCGATCAGTTGACTATGCCCTTCCAATTAGCGTCAACTAGCGATGAAATTGAGAAACACAACAAAATTCTAAACAATTTCGCATTGGTCCCAGCACCATCCTTCTAGAAATCTTACTTATACATAATGCCAAAAGATGGCAATCAAGGCAGAAAAATAAGTGAAATTATTTGTCAATGTCGTAGGTAGATCATTCATGTTTCGAAGATGAATTTAATGCCTATACTTGCTTTTCCTTCATGAACTTTCATCGTCAACTCTATTTTGAAACTGGTGCTGATGGTGTTAACCTCCAAGAGGCAACGCCATCTGATGGGAGACGACCTGGGAAGCTTCATTAACCTTCCTTCAACGTTTCAGTCAAACTGACAGACACTACCTATTTTTTTCCTACGGAGAAGGAAACTTTTTCGTGCATCGTCAAGTAAACGGAAATATCGACATTATATTGTAGATGGCGTAACAAAAACCCTTCAAATCCTTTTCACACAGACAATAACTAACTTTAATCTCTATAAACAATGGTATCAATAATAATACAGGTAATAGAGAATTTTGCTTTGCAAAATTAGGCAGGAGTTATTTTATTGCATGGATAGGTGCAGTCTGACGTACTCAACCTAAAAACACAAAATACTTACAAAAATGGCGAACGGAAGTGCCGCCATTTTGTGAAAAACCGTTTGGGCCTGTATCTCCGCACTTTAGGCGAACAATTATCAGGACCTTTTTTATAGATAATCAAATTTCCTATCTTTTTCATCCAATAATTTTTTTCGTAGCACTTCCGTTCACGACTTATATTATTATTACTTTTTGTTTATTCACTATTTTACCGATATCTCTTTAAATAATCGTTTAAACAATAAATTGTTCGAAGTGAAACTTTCAAATCGATTGATTTTCCACAACTTTTATTCAAAACTTTTTTCTCTAAAGTTAATATTTTTGAAGTTACAACGCGTTCAATGTCGTTCTACAGAGTACAAGGTTATTAAGAACGAAGTATGCATAGCGTAATGATGTAGCGAATCCGATACATAATACAAAAAAATTGATTTTAGAATTTTTTTGATTCAATAAATAAATGATAATTCAAGTTCTTACCTGCAAGAAATAGCGAATACTTCCGAATACCCATTAAAATTTTTTCTTTGTATTTTCTTTTATACAATTTAATATTACTATGATTAATTCAAAAACTACTACCATAATTACACACGCAAATAAAAAAATGGAATATTTATTGGAGAATATATGTGGAATTTATTTTTACAAATGTACACCAAAATGAATCATATGTCTTCTCTGACTCTTTGGCGTTTCGAGGGTGGTGAATTTTCGATGTTGGTTACATTCTTCTCTTCCTCTTCGTTATCTTCGTCAGTGGCATATAAAGATTGTAACGCCTCTATTAATTTGTCGTTAGAATCATCACCAATATCTTCATCGATGTCGCACAATTCTGTGTTGTTGACGATTACTTTCAGCTGATTAGTGCACGTTTTCTCTGTGCAGTTCTCACAGATTACCGTACAGTCCAATCCTGCTTTTTGGCACCCACAGGCTCTGCCACAGCCAGTTCTGCATTTGCATGAAATGCACTCTAGTTGATCTCCCACATACAAGACGATTGAAATTAACGCGTTGTAACTTCGAAAATATTAACTTTAGAGAAAAAAGTTTTGAATAAAAGTTGTAGAAAATTCATCGATTCAAAAGTTTTATGATCAACAATTTATTGTTTGAACATTTATTTAAAGAGATATCGGTAAAAAAGTGAATAAACAAAAAGTAATAATAATATAAGTCGTGAACGGTAAGTGCTACAGAAAAATTTTTTGAATAAAAAAGATAGGAAATTTAATTATCTATAAAAAAGGCTCCGATAGTTATGGGCCTAAAGTGCACGGTTACGGAGATACAGGCCCAAACGGTTTTTCACAAAATGGCGGCACTTCCGTTCGCCATTTTTGTAAGTATTTTGTGTTTTTAGGTTGAGTACGTCAGACTGCAACTATCCATGCAATAAAATAACTCCTGCCTAATTATGCATTATGGACACGAGTAGCTGGCTCCCTATTACCTGTACTATAACGGTAACTCGTAGACAATACAACTAATGGACTGGACCTAAGAGAGAGAGTGAAGTCTGCAGAATCAGCAAGATGGAATACTTCAAGTATATCCTAACTAGGCGCATATTTCTTCCATATAACAGAGCATTTTGACTTCCGGAACTTTCAGCCATCTTCAGCGGCGTGGTCTTAGTTCAACTAAGTCGAAAATGTAGTCAGATGTAGTCGAAAGCTCCGGAAGTCAAAATTCCACTACACGGCCCTAAAGCCCGAAAAAACCAGAGATGTATTAACGTCGGCCGTGAAAGCCTACATCCTACATTCTTATATATGTATGTGCTATCATTGCCATGCTGTCCCAACTGCATTCATTATCAAAAATCAATGTGACTCACGGAGACGTTTTCGTGTCATCATATAGCTTTATTGATAAACATGATCAGCTGATTTCAACATCTTATATAATGAAGACGTCGGTGGGTAAATTACTCAGAGACGCCTTTGAGGATCCAACAACCAGGAAACAAGACTGATTCAAGTAAGCCAACTTAACGAATGAATTACTTGGCAACTTGATGAAATATAAATAAATCACCAGGATTCAAGGGCATTCAGACAAGTTCTCAACTCAACTTGGAAAGTTCCCACTTTTTATTGTTTGCTTAAGAATTGTCAAGTTATTCTCATACATTAAGTTGGCTTGCTTGAATCCGCCTTTACCGTTTTGACAACAGATACCGTAAGTAATAATGGAACTGTTGGAAGCTGGATTGCGGAAAAAATTGTGTAATTGGATGTTTAGACTACATAGCAATTATTCCACTCCACCAAGATTTTTAACATAGAAATACAAGACACCTTTTATAATGTGAATATCATTCTGACTGATTATTTCATTATTAACAAAAGAAAATGAAAAAATATCTTCGAAGAACGTGCTTTCAGATAGTGCAAAAATGATTACGTCTGACAAAATGGTTAAGGCTTTCGCGGCAGAGGTTTTCAGTATAACCACTACTTTTCTTCGGGTTTGAAGGCAGTCGTTTTTTGGAATTTCTTCATGACGTTTCGCTAGCGCGAGTGGCTAGCTTCTTCAGAGGCTCACTCATCTTGACTATTACTCTGATGAAGCTAGCCACTCGCGCTAGCGAAACGTCAGGAAGAAATTCCAAAAAACGACGGCCTTCAAACCCGAAGAAAAGTAGTAAAACTATTATTACGTCTGTAATCGATATCTTTTGGCTAGACATAACACCTGATAAGACAATGAACTTCAGAAGACCAGCTGGATACGGAATAATTCAGGTCTCAATTTATCATTAGCTTCGATTAATGAAGGCGTATCATAAGAATAATATTTTTTTTCACTACAGTCTTTAGTAACAAATGAGTGTTAGTTCTTATATCTCCGAAAATCATCATTAAGATTCACTATATTTCTTCTAGACACTGGTCTCAGTATTCAATGTTCAGATATGATATTCAATTTCCAAAAGGGGTTCAGACAATATCGACCAATGAAATTTTTCATTTACGCATTTCGTTCTATTTTTGAAAATTCAATAACGATACGATTCGATTAACACAACGATCTCATCACCAGTTGAATAACACCTCAATGGTATCAAAAATATCTTAGAGCAATTTGAAAATTCCTTGAAATTCTTTCACGTCATCTCAAATTTATTATTACAGTAGATATATAATAAGCAAGAGAACAAACATAATATTCCAGAATGTGTTAATGAGTGTATTACTGAAATGTGTTGTAAGTAGACTTATTAGGGAGAATTCATGTAAGAGCGATTTTCGTATGAAAATTGCGGAAAAAATAATATGAAGCTCCAATTGAAGAATATCATTGATAATTTTTCAATTACATACTTTTTTATCAGTACGAAATTTATGAGGTTCATTCTTATATGAATTTGGCATAACTCATAAGTAGTTGAATAATCACCACAGAAATATAGCGTATATTATGCTATGTTTGATCTTACCAGCAACAGCACCAAACACTCCGACCAATAATTTGGGAACATTCTTGTTTCTATCACCACCTTTGTACAGATCCTTGAGGGATTCCATGACGAAAAATCGAATGGCTTGGTTAGAACCTTGTTTCATTATAGTTGCTGTTACACCTTTGTATACCCCTCCAAAACCTGGAATAAGCATTACACATGAATATTTTCATATTATCATATTCGTCTGATATTAACAGGTTAATAACTGAATATCAAATCCTATGAAATATTTTATCCCAATTAGTTGTGTTTCTTGTCGCAGTGACTTCAATAGAAAATAGGGAGAAATGATGAAATAATTCATGCGAAACTATCATCCTCCAACCGAATAAAAAATAGTTTTGATAAAACTATCCTCGTGGAAATCAACCCACATTACAAGCCATAACAGAAGTTTTTGGCCAATGACCAATGAGTAAATGACCAAACATTTTCAATTTGAAACAGTAATATATTCACTTCTACCAAATATTTTCAACTATCATACGCGCAAAACGGAAAATTTTGCGGTTTCTTGAAAATTGTAAATTTTGCTCATTATTCAACCATTAAACACTTATACTTCGAAGGAGGGCGCTTTTTGGAACATTAAAAAGAATCAGAAGTATTTCATTTTGCTCAGTCAGAAATTCAAAGTAAATGTTAATTCGTATCTCCTGTCCCTTGATTCACGCGGTGTTCTTTGAAGATCACAGGGCTTCCCTTTCGTGTGAATCTGCATATAAAAAAAAAACAAAGTACTCCATGCACTAAGTCAGCCAAGTTATGAATTATACTCGAATTTCAAATAGAGGATGCATGAATGCAATATATCCATCAGTCCAATGTCAAATTGGCGATAGATAAATAAACCATCTATTTATTATTCTATATACTCCGTTTTTTATGAGGAGAATCACTATTAGTAATTATTAATGTAGCAAAGTTGGGAATGGAAATCTCAGAGTTTCAGAACTCCAAAAAATAATGACTGAAAATACCTAAACGTATCAAATAAAAAAAAATAACAGCATCTCTTGCAGAAAAATGGGAAACTGACAAAGCCTCACTAAGTGTAGTTCTGCTACCGACCGATAGATGGTGAAACGCAGACGAGCTATGCTAGTGACGCCCGACATTCAATTTATAGCATGGGCATATGGCATGGATTAGTGCTAGTTCAATTGGGAAGAATTTCTACCGATGAGGGCGCTGATGTCTGTTCAAAAATTTCGGCAACAAACCGTAATCAGCTGATCGCAATCTGTCAAAAACATATGTTTACTATTGTTTACGTTGTATTTTGAATTGTACCTTGTGTTTTTCGAATTTTGGCAAAGTTCTGTGTGAAACAAATGTGTAGACTAATAAGTGTGTGAATGTGTTAGAGAAATGTACCATAATTTCACATTCAGAAGTTTGTTTTTGTTCTACGTGATGAAATAGTTCAAATATTTTCCGATAAGAGGCGTATCTGGATGATGAACTTCCCAATTCATCTCCAAAAGGGTTTTCACCTTGCTCTTTGATGATAATGCCAACGCCATGTAGGAATCCCTTGAACCTGGGATTACCGCTTCTTTGGTCGTTTATAAACTTCACTTTCACTGTTTCCATTGGTGTGACGGCGAAAACAGCCTCCATTACTCCCGCCCCCAAACCGCATAATAACCTACCCGGTACGCTGAGGGTGCCATCGGGTTGTACCATCTTGTTCTTCAAGGCTTCGAACGAACCAAATCTAAAAATCAAAATATATAAGAGCTCCCGATTGCCATAGATTATCGTATACGAAATAATCAAAGAGATGAGTGTATTGATCTGTCAATCATACTTCTTCAAGTTGAAAGACCAGTTCAAGATTAATAACCTGATACCATAAAAAGCTGAAATTATTAGGTTAGGTTAGGTTGGAGAAAATAGAAATCAGGTTTGGATGCTCGGGAAAATTACACTCACAAATCCAGTACCAAGACAACCCACCACAGATCTCTTCAGTGGCAGTCGGTTGGATTTGCTTATACAATGCTTTTCAAATTGTCTGTTCCTCAATGACAACAAACGAAATTATAGTACACCAAAATTTCAATTTTGTTTTGGGGTTGCAGCATCATCTTTACGAGAATAGTGTCAATAGAATGACACACTGAAACAACTAAATAGTCTTCCATATTATACGGACCAATTTCAATCAGCCATTTCACTTTAAATCGGAATAACTATGATTTGGTGCATATTTCATATTCGTATGGCTTGAAGCCAACAGTTTTGAAAGGTTCGTGACATAAAGACAAGCAACTCTTCAACTATTCAAATGAAAATACATTTACTATGGATTGAAATCACATTACTCGTTGTAAAAAAAGTTCTTTGTTTGACTTTGAAGGAATTCAAACTGCAGAAATTTCATGATGAGATTCAATAACACCAAAATCAACTGACAAATACTTATTGAAGACGAGGAGGGACAAAATCGATCAACTTCAACTCAAGACTCTTTTGTTTTGGTGAAATCAAATAATTTAACGGTACCGATATGTTGCAATTTTTTTTTCTGTAGATTCACACGAAAGGGAAGCCCTGTAATGTTCAAAGAACACCGCGTGAATCAAGGGACAGGAGATACGAATTAACATTCACTTTGAATTTTTTACGTTTTTTTAAGCCTCAGAAAAAAACTCTCTCGGCAAGGAGTTCCAAAGCTCAGCTGTTCTATTGAAAAAAGATCTCTGAGCAAAAGAGGGTCGACAGGTCTCCAAATTCACAGCGAAGGGGGGGGGGGGAATTCTGTACTCGTCGAGTCATCTGTGTAAATATTGCCAAGGGTGGAACGATTGATAACAATTCAGAAGAGCACAGACCGTGAAAATATCTATAGAGAGACAAGTCTCCGACCCTTCTATGATATTCCAATGAAGTGAGCGAGTCTGTGAGAGAAGAATCACCAACAAGACGGATTGCCTTTTTCTGAATAGAATCGAGAAGCCTCAATTAATATTTTGGTGTCGAACTCCACACATGAGAACCTTGTAGATCATTAGAATCTGACGTGAAGTATTTTTTTCGTATGAAATAGAAATCCAAGTTTCTGGGAAGCACCTTAAGCGAACTATCTCACATGGTATAAATTGTTTTCAGAAATCTGGTTCAAACTTAGGAAAATATTAGTTACAGTTTTGTTATTATAAAATTGTATAATAGAGCATGCTTCAACAATCCTAAAATGGTCAAAGTGTTATTCGATTACATATTTTTTGGGCTACCTTTGAAATATCCAGTCGGTACTTTGTTTTTTCAAGGCAGCCTTTTGATTTGCTAGATGCTTTCTTGAGTTGTCAATTCTTGTGAAAAGACAAAACAGGCTTATAGTGCAGCTCTAAAACATCATAATTTTTTTTATACTTTTCCTTTATCAAACACTCTTTCTAGTGCTCCCAGAAGACAGAGCCTTGTGTGGGCCAGGGTGGGCTAATTGTCTTGGGAGCCAAAGCGCTCTGGGGTGTTCTACTGATTTTTATGATAGCCTGTTTGCTAATTCAACTGTAGGGAAACCCAGAGAAAACCACAGTGCTGCCGTGTTGGTTGGCGTATTCAATCGACATAACCCACCTTCTAGGATTGATACAGCTTGTTCATTTCAACTTGGCTCGAAAATGATGACGTAGTGCGCAGTGCGAGGCAAGCATCCATAATAAAAGTACTGTCAGATTAGAGCGCAACTAGATGTGGAACCAATTACCGTGCCAAGTTGGATTGGATAAGCTGTATCTAGTCAACTTACAATTGCCTATCGCACCGAGCCGGCCACAAAAATTCTGCCCTGACCAGCAGTGAAAAAGCCAAATTGAATATAAATTTAAAAAATCCAGAATCCATCGAATGTGCAGCAACTATACAGAATCAACTCTAACACAGATCTTTCGCATTATCACAAAATATCCACATTTTATGGCAGGAATATGAAATGGCACACGTACCAAAAGTGACATATTATTGATGAATTCATTATCGGAAGTAATTAAACAAGTGCTTCAAAATTACCGGTAATTTTCCATGAAAGCATGTTGTCTAAAAACTGTTTGAGTTTATTTTCATATTTTGTCGAAAGAGCCCGACTCCGACATATTTTTTACTGACAACATGCTTGAATGCAAAATTATCAGGTTTATTTTGATGCACGAGTGTAATTCGGTAGAATATATCCGGAGTTGAAACAACGACGTTTAAAATTCAGTATTTATGCCTGTCAAGATAACAAATGTACATTTTAACATTCGTTACTATAGATACACGGACCGAGCGGGTATTTTTCGATACCTACCGGGTATTTACCAGCCCGAAAATGTCCCGCCGGGAATTTATCGCTGGAATTGATCGAAAATGTCCCGCTTCATATGGGATTTTTAACATACGACGGAAATATTCAGTATACTTCTTCAAAATCAAATTGGAGTGACAGCGAACTTAGTTTTGAAATGGCTCGACCTATCATTGACAGGTATTATAATTTGTATCCTGTGGCTTCTTTATTATTCCTAGTTGGTTCTGATATGATCCTCATAAGTAGAAAGTTGGATAAGTGTAGAATCAGTGTATACGTTACATTTACGAACGTCATAAAGATCAACGTCATAAATAATTTCGATATTTATTTAGTACTATAAACAATCAACATGCTTACACAATAAAACCTTGATGTATTGTTGGTTTTGTGAGGAGTCGATTATATTTTTTATACTGATGAACTCAAGTGATAGAAACAGAATAGAATGAGGTGAAAGTCTGTTATACAATCACTGGAGCCTTTTGAAAAACTTGACTGGGAATGTGTGACTAGGGGGCAGAATCTATCCATTTCCGAACTTTGAATGGCCTTTACTTCCAAACAAGGGAGAACGCCGCGTTTTGACTTTGGATTCGTGTTCAGTAGCTCAAAATACGAAAATACGTTTCTCCAAAAGGCTATAGTGTCCAGCTAACAGTCTTCCATCCAGAATAATCACAGGTTCATTCATCATGCAGTTTAGACCGTCACTATCACAGAAAAGATACCTTTGGTAATTATCCGCGTACATGAATCAATCGATAGCCTATCCAGGTCAAAACAAATGAGACTGACGACTAGCTTCTAATTTTCTTCGATTTTTCGGAGCAGTCAAATGTCCTTACCTCACAGCACTCTTTGGTATAGATCCATAAAGCAGTACACTAAGACCCCTGTAGAGACCGAAAAAACCATGGCTCTTCACAGTTTTTTTCACGCAGTCCGCAATACCGCTATATTGTTTTTTTCCTCCTTTTTCGTCTAACTGAAGCTGTGTTTTCACATATTCTGTGGGAAATGTTATACAAATCTCTATTCCACCAGTTATACCACCTGGAAATATAAATACAATTGGTAATATTATAAAAAGTCATTCCATTTGGGTTATAAGTAATTGCGGAAATGGATTGCAATCACAATAGGGATTATGCATAAAATTCAGATTTGTCTCAAATAATTTTTTAATCTTTATTATCGTCATATTTTAATCGAAAGGTATTTTTGTTGTTTGATATTGTATGAACGTGAAAAATTGGGGAGGTATATTCGAACTCGCAAAACGCATCACCACTGGACGAAAGGAAATGTCACGTGAGGGGACACAAAAGGACAGCATATTCTGTATGAAATCTCGTTTTCACATAAGCAGAGATCGAAGAAGTGAAAACTCCAAGGTATTTACAATAATGTTAGAAGGTTTATTACCTACTTCCATGATCTATAAAGCAATCAAAACTGAAAATATGTTCGAGTGAATGACACAGGACATATCCTGTGATGACTTCCAATATCGTTTACAAAACAAAAAAGAGAAAATTAAGGGTCCCAAGACAGATCCTTGGGGAACACCAATTCATTGATAGTTGTGGTTCTAATTTGATGATAATACTTCTGTGGGAAAGATAAGACTCAAATCATTTCAACAAGATACCTCTTATACCCAGATAACTAAGTTTTTCTGATATGAAATTAATGTTTGGGCTGTCAAAAGCTTTCGAGAAATCGAACATAAGAGACACAACATTTTTTCCTGTATCTGAGGGAGTGTAAATATAATTCTGTAAATGATATGTGGCTGATTCCGTTGATTTATATTTCCTAAAACCATGTTGAGAAAGCGTTAACAGGTCATAGCATTCTACAAAACTGATTACTACATTGTATACACAGCGTTCAATCACCTTTGAAAATTCGGTCGAAAGAGATATTTGGCGTTATTCATAATGTTTATTTATCACCTTTTTTACTGAGGAAAAATACTTGCGAAATTTGTATCAGGTTAGGAATTTCTCCTTCGGCTAGAGATGGATTGATTAGTATTGTTAGAGGGGAGATATACAAATATACTGTGTGGAGAACAATAACAAATAGACCGGGAGGTCATGACAGGTGACGTTCCACCATTTTTTCGTGCATGCCTTTTTAAGGCTTGATAAATAACCCTAAAATATCAAAGATAGTCGGGTTTTTAGCCCCCCCGCGCGTCCTCTTCATAAGGAAAAACGCTTTACTTTCTGTAGCGAATTTTCGTGTTTTTCCGTGATATTTTACTGCATGCCATTGTAATATACGGAAGTTCAAACTAATTGAAGCTCTAATAATTGATGGCATGCACCCCGCAGCGGCCCAAGATGATCAAAGGGTTGTGAAAACCTGAAAAAAAATTTAGGAAAATTCCGTGTTTTCAAATTGCATGCCGATGTGAAGAATTGAAGTTTTTGTAATAAAAATACTATGGAAAAATTGGCATGCACCCCTCGTAGGACCAACGGTGAAAAATTTCCGGAAAATTCTGTAAAATTTTAACACCGATTTTCCGTGATTCCAAACTGCATGCCATTGAAAAAATACTTAATTCGTACCATTATTGAATAGAAGAAAATTTGGCATGCACACCAGGGTGTTGCAAAATAGAGGCATGCGTGACGAAAGTTGCAAAAAACACTGAGCAAATTTAGGTGACTTGTATTTGCATGCCATTTTGAAATTCATGAATTTACCTTATTTCAAGTCATGAATGTAAATGGCATGCATGTAGCTACAGCCCAATACACCAAAATTCGCGTCGTCGTTTTCCAAGAACTGTTGATTGCCGCCTGGAGAATTCGAGACACGTCATCGGGGCTTCTCTCGAGGATTCTCGATAGGTACGCAGGTATATAAGCATCGTGATATCGCGGCGGAGAGAAGTTTTATTCGGAGAGTTAGTTATTGACAGAGTTAGTTAAGTGACAAATTTTATTCAGAGCTAAGTGGTGAAAGTTATTGGGAGGTAAGTGGAGCAGAGCTTTGTGCGGAAGTAGAATTTTTAGTACAGAGAGTTTTGGTACCGAGCATTGGAAAGTTATCGGAGCGATTTAAGTGATTGTGTTGTATTGTATTGTGATAGAGAGTTATAATAAAAGAAGTTCAGTGTTGCCCGGTGTTTTAATCGACGAACCCAGGGATAAATCGTAACAGTAGTGTCAGAAGTTGGATTTTGAAAGGATATATCGTAACAGTGGTGTCAGAATTAATATTTTCCAGAAGAAAGATCGTAACAATAGGGTAGTAGTAACCTCACGTGCTAGTCGACGTATGATAGACCACTTTTAGACTAGAGACCGGGAGATTCGTGTCATTTGAATTTGTTTTTTTTACAATTCTTGAATGTTGGACTGTGATAACATGTATGTTATTTCAGCCATCAACTTGAAATAATGTTTATTCAAACAATTTTCATGGAGCTACATGCATGCCATTTCGTATTTCAACTTAAAATAGTATCTACAAACGAAATACAAAGTGGCATGCAAGAAGAAGTCACGGCATTTTCTAGATGTTTTATTCAATCCAAAAATTTGTTTATTCAATTTTTTCACAATTTTTGTGTATTGGGCTGTAGCTACATGCATGCCATTTACACTCATGACTTGAAATAAGGTAAATTCATCAAATACAAAACGGCATGCAAAAACAAGTCACCTAAATTTGCACTGTTTTTTTGCAACTTTTATTATTATTTATAATACGATGGGCTTATTCAACATGCATGCCATTTGAATTAGATAATTATTCCGTTATAAAATTAATATTCATCCTTATTAGGAGTGATTTGGAATCACGGAAAATTGGTGTTTTTCACCGTTGGTCCTACGAGGGGTGCATGCCAATTTTCCCATAGTATTTTTATTACAAAAACTTCAATTCTCTTTACATCGGCATGCAATTTGAAAACACGGAATTTTCCTAAATTTTTTTTCAGGTTTTCACAACCCTTTGATCATCTTGGGCCGCTGCGGGGTGCATGCCATCAATTATTAGAGCTTCAATTAGTTTGAACTTCCGTATATTACAATGGCATGCAGTAAAATATCACGGAAAAACACGAAAATTCGCTACAGAAAGTAAAGCGTTTTTCCTTATGAAGAGGACGCGCGGGGGGGCTAAAAACCCGACTATCTTTGATATTTTAGGGTTATCTATCAAGCCTTAAAAAGGCATGCACGAAAAAATGGTGGAACGTCACCTGTCATGGCCTCCCGGTCTAAAACGTTGTATGTGTTTGAAGAGTTATCGCCAAAAAGAGTATCTGTTTTACTTCTGCACATATTCGAAAAATAATCTGCAAATTCATCAGCTACTTCTTTTTTATTTCTCATCAAACGTTCATCACATTTCAGAGTAGTTATTACTTTATAGGTACGTGTATATTATTGAAAGACGAATAATTCTTTCATAGAAGATGTGATTACTACTTTTTGAACAGAGAATATTTTCATGCCTTAAATCATACATATTCTCTATTGAGATTCTCATTCACATATCATTTCTCCCAATGGTATAAGTGACACCAGGGTATTATCAAATCACAAATTAATGAGTTCCGGCGTCTGATTGAAGTTTATATCAGTATTGATAGAATTCATTCTGGATCCTGATTGATGAACATTACTCAGACGATTAATGAATATAAAAATGAGACCCACTTCTCAACAGTAGCACAGGGGTCACTCATATTGTCATTCAATATTTGACAACGATGTCTCTTCCAAGATCTTGTCATAAGTTATTGAGAAGTATCAATAACCTTCCGTAAAGTCCGGACAGTGAAAGAAAATAAATAAATAAGTAGGTTGGTGGGGCATCCCTTTTTTTTACTCCCAGGAACTTTTGGTCCAGATACGTGTATGGCCTCACATCTCACATTGATTCAAGTGAACTGAATTTTACAATTTGACATGACATCGAAGAAATGGTTGCCATACAAGAAACCTTGTAGGAGGCAATGAATAAAAAAAGGAATAAATGAAAATAAAAAACGATACTTTTATATGAGAAGAAATATTAACGAGTCATAGTGCTAGCTACTTCGGCAGTTTTTATGCAAGTAAAAGTAAAGGATTCATCAGAAGTATGGACTCTAAAATCTGAAACGTTCACTGAAATTTGGAGAATACTGTCAAAAGAATCGATACATGCTAAGAGCCTTTTGGCCTCTTGGGGACAATAAATGTATAATATATAATTCTTCAGAATTACATTAAGGTAAATAGAAATGTACCCATATCTAGCTTAATTATATAACACAAAATATGGCATATCATTGTCAAAATGACAAAGCAATTCTTTCGAAAATGCTGCGCCATTAGTATGTGATATTTTATCGGTGTTGTATTTTTTTTTTGTGGGAGGTAGTGACTAGTGAGTATTACGAAGACGGCGTAACTACAACTTAGTCTAACCCAATGTGGCTTCACGGATTGAATTCCCTCACAGGTAAGTCATTCAATCCTTAATTATCCTTATGAATCCCAGAAATTCGACTTATATCTTCTAGTTTCAACACCTCGTCGAACTTTGACCACTATACAGAGTAGCATTGATCATTAAAACCCTTGTGTTTCACTAGCCATATGTTCCATTATCCAAACTCTTCTTGGGAATGGAGCATTATAACCAGAACTCATGATTACTTTGGGGCATTATCTCGAAAACTAGTATTTGGGACACTGGGCAGTCAAAATAGTTGCAATAGTCATAACCACTGATTTGGTATATTCTCGACTTTCTTCTCTTCTCCATTTGATTTGTTGCATTGCCTTAAGGATTTTGTTATCAACTGGGGGTTTTATATGTCTCCTGTTTACTTCTGTAAAATACATCTAAAAATGGCCAATATACATTTTTCCCATTCAATTAGAGAAATTTACTCAACCTATGAATCTGTGAAAAATGTTTCATCTCACTCCGAAGGTTCCAGGTTGTATAAGTAATTTTTAACTATTATTTCTTGTATATATTTCATTTCCACGTCAGCAGTAATGTCAAAAAAAGCATTTACTGAAATATAAATCTGGTTGTGGAACAGACTGCAGTAATAATAAAAATAATAATAATAATAATAATAATAAGAAGAAGAAGAATAAGAAGAACTTTGCTGCTCCAGGCCCTGATGGCCTCAATAACTATTGGTGGAAAAAGTTATCGAGTACCCACCACCATTTGGCCAGAATATTCAGTTCTTGGCTGAATGGAGAGCAGCTGATTCCGGAATGGTTTGTCGAGGGGCGAACCGTGCTAATCCCGAAGAACGGAGATTTGTCGGATCCTAAGAATTACAGACCGATAGCATGCTTGAATACGTGTTACAAGATGTTTACACGCATCTTGTATATGCGTACTCTCCAAGCAGTTGACCCGGTGTTCGAACGGATATATGAGCAAAAAGGGTCGAAGAGGGGTTCCGCGGGCTGTAAGGAGAACCTGCTGATTGATAGATGTATCACGCAGGACTCCGTGCAGTATAAGCGGAATCTTTCTATGGCCTGGATCGACTATCGCAAGGCATTCGATACAACATCACATGAGTTGTTGTTGTACTTACTCGAGTGCCTTGCGGTACCCGATCAAATAGTGAGATGCATCGAACAACTGATGCCGCTCTGGAGGACCCGCTTCGCCATAACATCAGGTGAAAGCAGGATCCAAACAGAGCCAGTCATCATAAGAAGAGGTGTTTTTCAGGGAGATTTCCTCAGCCCTCTTCTCTTCTGCATCTCACTAATGCCATTGTCCGTTGCACTCAGGAAATCCCGGGGATATAACTGCGGCACCCCTGGAAACCGGAGGCATAAGGTCACCCTTCTTTTCTATATGGATGACCTTAAGCTCTATGCTTCTGGAGAAAGGGATCTACAGCAGTCCCTCAGGGTGGTGCAGGAGTTCACGCATGCTGTCGGTATGGAATTCGGGATCGACAAATGTGCACTGGTTCATCTCAAAAGAGGACGATGCGAGGATTTCGCTGAGGATGCCTAACTCGTAGACGGAAGCATTCTACATCATTTGAATGCCGGAGAGACATACACCTATTTGGGTGTGGAACAACGCCATACCCAAGAGGTGGACTCGGTGAAAAATGCTCTCCGTGGCAAGTATAGGCAGAAACTACGGCAGATCTGGTCCTTAGAACTGTCGGGCAAGAACAAAGTTTCTGCCACCAACATGCTTGCCATTCTGATTCTACTCTACTCCTTTGAAGTAGTCAAGTGGACTCAGGAAGAGTTGCGGCAACTTGACGTGAAGACTCGCAAAATGATGCATATGCACAGAAGCATGCATCCCAAATCGTCCGTTTCACGGTTATATCTCCTCCGACAACAAGGGGGTCGTGGACTTTTGAGTTTGGAGTGTCTCCACAACAGAATGGTGCTGGACGGAGCCTGTAGAGTCATCAGGAGTTTGGATCCCCTAAACTGCATGGTCCGAGATCATGAACATGCAGGAATCGGAGCCTTTTTATTCAAGGCAGCAAGGCGCGCTGCTGATGAACTTGATATAGTCTTCGACACCGAGCGGGTAAACCAACTCTCTGTCACCTAGTTGGAGCCCGCTCGGAGAAAAGCTCACATCAAGGCTGCAGAGAATGCTAAAATGCTGCAGCTGCATACAGACAAGCCCATGCATGGAGTCTTCTTTAAGAACATCGAGGACCATGGCTTGTCTGTTCAGCTGACATTTGCCTTCCTCAGGTCAGGTGACCTGAAGTCGGAGACTGAAGGGTTTATCATGGCGTGCCAAGACGGTGTCTTCAACACCCTAGTCTACCGGAGCCGCGTGATGGGTATAGAGGTCCCTGATACTAGATGCAGGGCCTGCCGACAGGCGCCCGAGACTTTGATGCATTTGCTGTCATCTTGTGCAGTTTATGCGGTCTCGGCCTATATCCATCGCCATAACGCGGCCTTACGAGTGCTGTACTATTTTCTTCGGCACTCGTATGAAATAGACAGGACACCGGTGCTGCCTTACGCTCCAGGGGATATTGAGTCCGTAGTGGAGAATGAAAGGTGTCGAATTTTTTGGAACTTTTCATTCCCCACCCTCAGGCAAATACAGGCCAATAAGCCTCATATAGTCCTCTTCGACCACCGAAGTAAGACGATATTCGTTATTGAGTTTTCGGCCCCTGCCGAAATGAATATCGTCCGAAAAGAGGAGGAAAAACGGACAAAGTACCAGGACTTACTTTACGAACTCCGCAGGCTCCACCTGGACTATTCTGTCAAGTTAGTGGTTCTGATTATAGGTGTTCTCGGTGGTTCCAGACCAACGCTACTCTCGGAGCTCAAGATCATACCGGCATGCCGTAATGCGGCAGAGATCTTGGCCGGCCGCATGCAGAAGGCCGTTATTCTCGGTTCGTTGCGTCTGCTCAGGACACACGATTCTCGGAGCCAGTGACCACTTACCCCGCGGTGCGGGGAGTGGTCATTGGTTAATTTTACTAGCGCGTTCGCCCACTGGGTCGGAGCAGTGGGGAGTACGGACCCGACTAGATTTGTTTGAACGGAAAATAATAATAATGGTCTTTATTGGCTGGAATAGAACATAACATCCGAAAGGCGAAGTTCAAAACTGAAGTGTAGAAGCACTACAGGTTTGTTCTACCACTCAACCTCCAACGGCCAGTTGAGGAACTGGCAACAACAACAAAAAATTGATGACAGATATGGAGCTGATAAATGCATGAAAAAAAAATACATTATGAGCCTAATAACATTTTGAATAATAATAGCGAGAAGTAAAAATCATATGCATATTAACATATTTATCAAGTTTGGTTATTCAATAGTACAATTTTCAATTCTTGCCTAAAAGTACCTATTCTCAAATTTTTCAAATGGGAAGGAAGTTTATTGTAAACATTGCAAATCTGATACGTAAACGATCGCTTAAATAACTCGTGTTTGTGTACTGGAGGAGTTAGTAATCCCTTATGCCGTACGTTCAAGTTGTGTACGTCAGTCCGAAATGTTATTCTGTTGTATAGATAGGCCGGCATTTTACTACAGATAACTTTATGGTATAAACACGCAGAATGTAGAAACCTCCGGTTTTCCATATTGAGCCAACAAGTTTCAGACAACTTTGAAGAGATTCTTCAAATTCTTCTGCGCACCCCATGAATGAGGCGGATCAAATTGCCTCTCTTGAATTAGTTGTCGAATATTGGCTATTAAGGGAAGAAGAGATCTCACATTCACATGTCCAATTTTTATACTCATGCGAAATACGTTTCAGACTGCGAATATATTTAATGATATAAGAAAAATAGAGAAATAAAAAAAAATCTGAGAATCAGGTCAACTATCAATTCAATTTGTTTTCCTTATTTTATTCAAGCAATATAATGAATGAGAGTAAGAAGCAAATAATGTTTTCATGAAACCTAGCGAGGTCTGCGATTCTTCTTTGCCGATGCAGAAGGTCCACTTCCAGTTGGCAAATGAGTATTCGAAGAGAGAAAAGTGCTATCCGAGTTCAATTCCTCAAGCGTATACTGATGACTGCTGACGACCAGAGTGTTCTTCCTTATTTTAGCAGTTAGGTTCTTTTCCTTTGCGGCTCTCAAGTGAACTACCAACTGTTTTCTTATGTGTCTGTCCTCGTAGGGCAGGTCTTCTACAAATGCTATCCCTGAGTCCTTCAGAAGATGAATATGTGAAAAAATCTCAGACTTCTTCAGGTTAAACAGGTCTAAGATTATTGGCTGTTTATCGATATTTTTGTTTACAAAACAGCGGTTGATATCAGAGTGAGAAAGTGATATTTTGAGCTTGTCTTTGATGAGTTCTGTCACTTGTTGTATGATGGATGAGTTATCATTCACTTTGAATCCGTACATGAGGATGGTATTCTGCTTAGCTGTCTCTCAGCGTAGATGAGTCTTGATCGCAAGAGTTTATTTTCCTCCTTCAATTCATTGACAGTGGAATTCAGTGCATCGGTGGTCTTCTGGAACTCAACTTTCATGCTTTTGATCTCTTCTTTTGTTTCCTCTCCGTCTTTACTGACTTTAGTTAAGAGTGCATATATATAAATATATATATATATATATATATATATATATATATATATATGTAGAAATTGATGTTTTCACGGATCTTCGATATGCAAGATGAATTTTTCTGGGTTTTTATCCGTTAGGTGTTTTCTGATTTGTTCGACGTTTCGAATTCCATTTTGAATTCATTCTCAAGAACTGTGAGACGAATATCTGTCCATACCGTCCTGGTCAATCACTCCCCTTACGAAGCAACCAAGCAAGAGCGAGCAAAGACTTCAATTGTCTGTTCTCCTCGGAAACTGGTATTTATAATGACTATCCTCAGTCATTATCCGACTAGGTCCGATATCGAGGCTGCATCCTGCCCATTCAGATATTATGTAGAAATTGATGTTTTCACGGATCTTCGATATGCAAGATGAATTTTTCTGGGTTTTTATCCGCTAGGTGTTTTCTGATTTGTTCGACGTTTCGAATTCCATTTTGAATTCATTCTCAAGAACTGTGAGACGAATATCTGTCCATACCGTCCTGGTCAATCACTCCCCTTACGAAGCAACCAAGCAAGAGCAAGCAAAGACTTCAATTGTCTGTTCTCCTCGGAAACTGGTATTTAAAATACCAACTCTCCTCAGTCATTATCCGACTAGGTCCGATATCGAGGCTGCATCCTGCCCATTCAGATATTATGTAGAAATTGATGTTTTCACGGATCTTCGATATGCAAGATGAATTTTTCTGGGTTTTTATCCGTTAGGTGTTTTCTGATTTGTTCGACGTTTCGAATTCCATTTTGAATTCATTCTCAAGAACTGTGAGACGAATATCTGTCCATACCGTCCTGGTCAATCACTCCCCTTACGAAGCAACCAAGCAAGAGCAAGCAAAGACTTCAATTGTCTGTTCTCCTCGGAAACTGGTATTTATAATGACTCTCCTCAGTCATTATCCGACTAGGTCCGATATCGAGGCTGCATCCTGCCCATTCAGATATTATGTAGAAATTGATGTTTTCACGGATCTTCGATATGCAAGATGAATTTTTCTGGGTTTTTATCCGTTAGGTGTTTTCTGATTTGTTCGACGTTTCGAATTCCATTTTGAATTCATTCTCAAGAACTGTGAGACGAATATCTGTCCATACCGTCCTGGTCAATCACTCCCCTTACGAAGCAACCAAGCAAGAGCAAGCAAAGACTTCAATTGTCTGTTCTCCTCGGAAACTGGTATTTATAATGACTCTCCTCAGTCATTATCCGACTAGGTCCGATATCGAGGCTGCATCCTGCCCATTCAGATATTATGTAGAAATTGATGTTTTCACGGATCTTCGATATGCAAGATGAATTTTTCTGGGTTTTTATCCGTTAGGTGTTTTCTGATTTGTTAGACGTTTCGAATTCCATTTTGAATTCATTCTCAAGAACTGTGAGACGAATATCTGTCCATACCGTCCTGGTCAATCACTCCCCTTACGAAGCAACCAAGCAAGAGCAAGCAAAGACTTCAATTGTCTGTTCTCCTCGGAAACTGGTATTTATAATGACTCTCCTCAGTCATTATCCGACTAGACGTTTCGAATTCCATTTTGAATTCATTCTCAAGAACTGTGAGACGAATATCTGTCCATACCGTCCTGGTCAATCACTCCCCTTACGAAGCAACCAAGCAAGAGCAAGCAAAGACTTCAATTGTCTGTTCTCCTCGGAAACTGGTATTTATAATGACTCTCCTCAGTCATTATCCGACTAGGTCCGATATCGAGGCTGCATCTTGCATATCGAAGATCCGTGAAAACATCAATTTCTACATAATATCTGAATGGGCAGGATGCAGCCTCGATATCGGACCTAGTCGGATAATGACTGAGGAGAGTCATTATAAATACCAGTTTCCGAGGAGAACAGACAATTGAAGTCTTTGCTTGCTCTTGCTTGGTTGCTTCGTAAGGGGAGTGATTGACCAGGACGGTATGGACAGATATTCGTCTCACAGTTCTTGAGAATGAATTCAAAATGGAATTCGAAACGTCGAACAAATCAGAAAACACCTAACGGATAAAAACCCAGAAAAATTCATCTTGCATATCGAAGATCCGTGAAAACATCAATTTCTACATAATATCTGAATGGGCAGGATGCAGCCTCGATATCGGACCTAGTCGGATAATGACTGAGGAGAGTCATTATAAATACCAGTTTCCGAGGAGAACAGACAATTGAAGTCTTTGCTTGCTCTTGCTTGGTTGCTTCGTAAGGGGAGTGATTGACCAGGACGGTATGGACAGATATTCGTCTCACAGTTCTTGAGAATGAATTCAAAATGGAATTCGAAACGTCGAACAAATCAGAAAACACCTAACGGATAAAAACCCAGAAAAATTCATCTTGCATATCGAAGATCCGTGAAAACATCAATTTCTACATAATATCTGAATGGGCAGGATGCAGCCTCGATATCGGACCTAGTCGGATAATGACTGAGGAGAATCATTATAAATACCAGTTTCCGAGGAGAACAGACAATTGAAGTCTTTGCTTGCTCTTGCTTGGTTGCTTCGTAAGGGGAGTGATTGACCAGGACGGTATGGACAGATATTCGTCTCACAGTTCTTGAGAATGAATTCAAAATGGAATTCGAAACGTCGAACAAATCAGAAAACACCTTACGGATAAAAACCCAGAAAAATTCATCTTGCATATCGAAGATCCGTGAAAACATCAATTTCTACATAATATCTGAATGGGCAGGATGCAGCCTCGATATCGGACCTAGTCGGATAATGACTGAGGAGAGTCATTATAAATACCAGTTTCCGAGGAGAACAGACAATTGAAGTCTTTGCTTGCTCTTGCTTGGTTGCTTCGTAAGGGGAGTGATTGACCAGGACGGTATGGACAGATATTCGTCTCACAGTTCTTGAGAATGAATTCAAAATGGAATTCGAAACGTCGAACAAATCAGAAAACACCTAACGGATAAAAACCCAGAAAAATTCATCTTGCATATATATATATATATATATATATATATATATATATATATATATATATATATATATATATCTTTACTAGATATATCTTTGCCAGCCATTATTATCAATTTTAAGGAGAAATTTATTTTTCAACACATGAACTGAGCTACATATATCATACCCGCCTCGAGGGCAAAACCAAATCTGATATGAATCAGGACTGAGAGTTTTTATACTGTGTTAGAAATAAAAATTGTTCACTTGTAATGCAGTTTTATAGATGTAACTACGAAATCCCTGGTTCACATTTAACACATGAGGCTGTATGATTCATCACACTCCATTCACAAAAAAGAACGAATTTTTTGGGAGTATATTTCCCTATCAAATCACTATAACACACAGAGCTCAGTTAAACTCAACATGCACGGCTCGAATCTCGATATATGTAATTGTACAAATTTTGAAACGAAATACCTGATCAAAAAACTCACTACAGGAGGGGTTATGAATGCATATTCATTCCGGCAGAGAATAAGAAAGCTTTGCTGTTCTACTGAAGAACAAACCCTAAGAGAATGGTTCTTGGTTCACAACAAAACAGTGGGAAACTGTAGGTACTCGTCGGATAACCATAAAATGGCGAAGGAGTGGTGATTTATAATATTTCAGAAGAGCAAAGATCGAGGAAATATCTATAGAACAAAGATAATACGTAGATTTTTTTTTTGGTGTTTCGGGTACATAAGTAAAGTTGCACGACCAAGATGAATTTTAGAAAGGAATTCAAAGCTTATTTTCGTGTTGAAATACACACATGGAAACAAGGTTTCAGAACAGGTCGAATTTTATGTATATATCATCAAGAGCTAACAGGATGTTGAGTATTTCTTGGCACGAAACACTGAAGCAAGTTTATGAAAAGCACTTTTGACAGTTAACGATCTCCCATGGACTGGACTTGCTGATAAAGATTCCATATAGATTAATAACCCTAACACCAAACTGATTTTATTTTCACTCACTCATGAGTGCAAATCTCTGATAAAAGCTTCAACATTTTCAAAAAAAGTTCCAATCCCATCTTTTATCAGTGATGATATTCTCTGCTCATTTATCGTGAAATATTGTTCTCACATAATAGCCGACTTAGATCTTAGTAGATTACCGTAATTAAGAAAAAATTTATGAAAAGCAGAGAAAGCCATCAAACTTAAATCATTTAGAGAGAGATAGATAGAGATAGATTATATCGCAACAATGGTTTGCATAATGAAACAATAATAATAGCAGCTTATCTTGAGAGCGACAATTGATGGAACTGTATCTCACCATCTCAGTATATTGAGAGATAAACCGATTTCTTATAGGAGTTCCTACATTCAATCGATATTTTCCAGTCAATAATTTACCAGACATGGCATGTCCCATCAAATATTTCTATCATAAACATTCTGAGACGCAATAATTGATGTTTCCAAAATATTAAAATATATCCATTGTCTAAGAGGAATGTTCAGAGGAGATCACATGCAAGTTTTTGAAAATGTTGATGTTCAAAACTTTCATGGAGTTTCCTACTTCAACAATAGAAGGGTCTACAATTTTCCAATTTTTTTTTTCATCATTCTGTATTTATTACAATTCGCAAGCAACTAATAAGGTCGTGAACATGACCATTCAATGTGTGAAAGTTACTGTGATGGGGTATTTATACCAATTTTATTTTAACAGTTGTTTGGTTCATCCTTGCCTGCAAAAATTCTGTTAATCATCTCATTAAAGTCATTTCTTTGGTGGATTTTCATAAATCAATTACTAAATCTCAGGTCTCCCTTTGTTCTGCAGTTATAGACCTCCAAACTTTAAAAAAAATTTAAAAATATATTGAAGATGTGAAGTGCATCTGACGAATAAAAGCTTGTGTATCCCGATAGTTTTTTCTTGTGCAAAAAAGATGACAGAGTTACTTTTTTCTTAATTTTGAAGTGCCATAACCTCCGAATGAAAGGAGAACGCTACGTTTTTTTCTTCAAATTCGTGTTCTATACATGAAAATATGTATGTGAAACTCAAACGTTTTACAGAAGGTTCTGCTGTGGGGATAACAAACTTTTCTTGAAGACTGATCGGGAAAGCTAGTTTTTGTATTCACCCTCGTAAATATCGATTTAATTCTTGATATGATTCCCCAAGACCGTCGAATTGGGCTAAATCGATCATCTGAGGCACTGAATATTTCATATAATGGAGGGTAATAAAGCGCGATAATTGTAAAATCTCGGAATCCAGGATAAGTCAATGAATCTTCATGAAAATTGTTGGACTGCATTGTTGAAAGCTCAAATGAAAAAGTTAAAAATAAAAAAATGCCTGATCTTGATCCCAACACTTTTCAACAACAATTAACTGAAAAATGAGAAGGGCAAGGGAGAAAAATGTTTAGAGCAAAGATTTATACGTAATGAATAATTTGCATTGTATTGTATATATATATATATATATATATATGCGAAATTGGTATTCTGGGAGTTTATCCGTTGATTTGTCGGTATTGACTTTCGACGTTTCGCCAACATCTCAGTTGGCATTTTGGCGAAACGTCGTAAGTCAATACCGACAATACAACGGATAAATTCCCAGAATACCAATTTCGCATACTCAAGTATCCGTGAAAACCTTCACTGTAACATATATATATATATATATATATATATATATATATATATATATATATATATATATATATATATATATATATATATATATATATATATATATATATATATATATATATATATATATATATATATATATATATACTATATAATGATGCCTTGGCATTCTTCAATGTCAACCCCTTATTATTTTTTGAACAGGTCAACTCAAAAAAAAGCTTGGGATAATGAAATTTATGCATGAATACTATATGCTAAATTGAAATTGTCAAATGAAAATTTCAAGATGGCGACCGTGCGCTGTGGGAAAAAATTAAATGGAAAGTGAGGGTCTGGTGGCATCGAGGTCTCCTTTCTAAACTGGCGTCTTATGGTTTGCCTCCTCAGTTGTGTGCTTTGTTGAAGAGTTTCTTGTCTGATAGGTCTCTGTATGTGGTTGTTGATGGAGTAACATCTGATATTCTCCCAATAAATGCAGGTGTTCCACAGGGTTCAGTTTTGGCGCCCACTTTCTTTCTGCTTCATATCAATAATTTGTTCGAGAAAACATTCTGTTCAGTACATAGTTTTGCGGATGACAGTACTCTTCATACTAGTTTCTCTTCCCCATACCAGCTCGAGAAACAAAAATTCAAAGAAACATTCACATCAACAAAATTAACAATGACTTGGTAAAAATAACAGAATGGGGTAACATGAACTTGGTGGAATTTAATGCTGGGAAATCCCAGGCATGCCTTTCCTCAAGGAAAGCCGATCTATCATCATCTAGTATCAGATGTCAGGAGTAACTATTCCTACAAAGTCAAGTATTTCGATGCTAGGAATTACGATCAGTAATAATCTCTCATGGGAAAACCATGCTCTACAGAAAATTGGATTTCTATTTCGTGCGAAGAAATACTTCACTTCTCGTCGGCTTCTAATGATCTACAAGGCTCAGATACGACCTGCCTTGGAATATAGTTGTCATGTGTGGAGTTCACAAAACATACATTGACATTTATTGAGGCTTCTCGATTCTATTCAGAGAAAGGCAATCCATCTTGTTGGTGATTCTTCGCTCACAGACTTGCTCACTCCATTGGAACATCGTAGAAGGGTCGGAGACTTGTCTCTCTTCGATATTTTTACGGTCGATGCTCTTCTGAATTGTTATCAATCGTTCCACCCTTGGCACGGATGACACGACGAGTACAGAATTCCCACCCCTTTGTTGTGAATTTGGAGACCTGTCGAACCTATCTTGCTCAGGATTCTTTTTTCAATAGAACAGCTGAGTTTTGAAACTCCTTGCCGAAAAAGGATATTCCTGAGGCTTACAAACTTCAGAAATTCAAAATGAATATTAATTGGTATGTCCTGTCTCTTGATTCACGCGGTGCTCTTTGAACATTACAGGACTTCCCTTTCGTGTGAATATGCATACAAAAAAACAATATTTTGAAGTTCCTACTCGTTATTTATTGCGAAATATGAATAAATTTACATTGCAGTTAGTTGCTTAGTTAGCAAATATTATTTATCAGGTATGAATATCAGCTATATTTTTTTTCTTTGTCGAGATCGGGTTTTTTTGGTTTTAACTTTTTCATTCGAGCTTTCAACAATGCAGTCCAGCAGTTCTTATAAAGATTAATTGACGCCCTAGATTCCGAGGTATTAATCCGAGTATTAATCCTACGGCGATCCATTAATATGTTTCTGACAATCAATAACGTCGATTTGGCCATTTCTGCAAAATGGATCCCCAAAAGTGTCTGAATGTTGATACCAGAAGCGTGTAAGGGTATAGAAGCACTACTGTTTTTAAGAGAGATGCAAACTTTTCAGGCTTTGTTGTTGGGTACATTTTTAGATCCCAAAAACAAAGCAGGAATTGAGAGAAGATAGACAATCCAAAGTCTCAGAAATTCTGTGTTCAAAAATCTGCTGGAGAAGTTCTTGCTTCATTTTTTTCTGATTCAAGAAGTAATTATGGTAAGATTAATTGGAAAAGGTGGATTATTAACTAGAAATCATTTCGTCGTTGTAGACAACTAAAATTGTTGTTGTTCGTTGTTCTGAAATTGTTCGTTTCCATTAACCAGCGGACGAACGTCACTCCTCAGAAGTCGAAACTTGTGCGAGCAATGGATCAACGAGGCCTTACCTTTTAACGTGCGATTACCCAGCACGGTGGCCCGGCGAGGAATCGAACCCTGTTCTTCCGCTTGAAAGGCGAATGTGCTAACCTCTACACTACCGATAACCACAACTGTACAAGAAAAAATTAATGAAAAAAGCTGAAAGATGTTCTTAGGTATTTTGTTCTCACAGGACAATGTTCCTGCACACAAATCGCATGTTTACATGCAAGATGACTGTGATATGAACCGAAGAGAATAGACGTGTTCTGCAGTGCTGCTACTTCATAGTAAAAAATCGTTGTTGAACGTACATCTATAAACTCCAGAATTTTGGTGAAAGTATTAAAAGTGTGAAGGTACCCAATTATCAATTGTGAAATCCATTGATTTGTCTGAACGGCCGTAAATTTGATTTCTGTATCAATCATGAGTAGAGAAACACGAAACAAAAGCCAGAGCGGTAAGGGCGAGGATGAATTGCACTCAATTGTGAAAAGTCTGGTCACTAAATTGTGCACAGCGGATGATTTCATAAGTCGGCTGACTGAAACGATAACCCAAATAGTCGAGGAAAAGTATAGTGAAAGATTCAATGAATTGAAGAGGGAAAATGAAAGTATGGTAGGAAAACTCCAGCAACAGGAAGAGACTATTAACAGTCTTGTTAATCAGCAGAAGAAAAATGAACAGAAAGAAAGGAGCAGAAATTTGAGGTTGTATGGTGTTACCGAAACAATGGCCAACGAAGACGTCACTAAAACTGTACTGGATATCTTCAATAATAAATTGAAACTCAAAATAGATGAATCAAGTATGGACTTTTGCTACCGATTGGGAAAGAAGGAAAAGAATAAAAGTAGGGCAATAATGGTGAGATTTTCCACGAACTACTTCAAAAATCTCGTGTATACTAATAAAAGACTCCTGAAAGCCACCAAATTGGTGATTAGAGAGGATCTCACTAAGGAGCAACTGGAAATTGTTGGGGAAGCTTCTAAACGGGTGGGATCAGCTGGAAAATTATGGACAAATAATGGAAATGTTTTTGTTAAGCTAAATAATCAGCAAAATGTATTGAAAATTGGCAAAATGGAAGATATCATCAAAATAGCTGTTGAATGTAACCATTAGTCAGTGAGTTATCAAATATATTCATTAAAATGCTTATTGTGAGTCAGTTAACAGACTCTTTCGAATATTATGTACCCTAAGATTTTAAAGGATTAATGTGCAGCATTGTGAGCAGTTGGGATGCTCCCTTCGGCCGTATGTAGAATACAAAAAGAACTATTCATTATTTTGTTTCTCGTTTAGTTTTTTCTTCGATTTTTTTTTGTAGTTGGATGCGAACAAATTGCTTCGGAGATGTATTTTCTGAACGTAGGTTTTTGTAATGCAAGATCATTATTGCCGTCTTTACAATATGTTAAACAAATAGTTTTAGACAATTCCTTAGATATTTTACTGATTTGTGAAACATGGTTGAAACATTCCACTGATAATGATCAGTTGAATATTAATGGCTTTAATTTACACAGGGTGGACAAAAATTGTAAGGGGAGGGGTTTGTGTTTATATGTTAGTAACAAATTACGGTTTGAGGTAATTGACATTGGGCGCGATTACGTATGGGAACAGTGTTGGATAAAAACAACTGTTGAAAAAAAATCTATTGCTATTGGTGTGATTTATAAACCTCATGAACAGAATACAAATGCATTTTTGGATGAATTTGAGGATAGCTTGGCTACAATAGGACCAACGGTAGACGAAATCGTTTGTATGGGGGATTTTAATTTAAATTTATTGGATGATGAGAATAACTGCATGAATAAATTTTACTCGATACTGAATACATTGAATCTTTGCCAGTTGATAGATGTTCCTACTAGAGTTACAGCCACGTCGGCAACTCTTTTGGACTATGTAATAGTCCAGGAGGGAACTGAGGTGTAGACGGGTATTATACCTTGCAACATTTCTGATCACGATATAGTTTATTGTAAGTTGAGAGTACGTGAACAACATCGGGTTCCCAAACTTTGTACATACAGGAGCTTCAAAAACTTTAACCAAGACCTTTTTCATGTAGATCTTTTCAATACTTCCTTTTTAAAGATATATGACCAAGAAAGGGTTGAAGAGAAAGTTACATACTTGGTGAATTCTTTGAATAACATATTTGATAAACATATTCCAATAACTACTTCTAGGGTGACAAAACCGAAAGCCCCATGGCTCACGGGTGTGATAAAAATAATGATTGCTGAAAGGGAAAAAGCTCTGTTGAAATTCAGAAGAACAAAATTACAGAGGCACTTAGATTTTTATAGGCAAATGCGTAATTTAACTAACCAAGCTATTAAAAGAGAAAAAAAGCTGCTTATTTTGCCCATGAATTTAAAAACACTTCACCAAAGGACATGTGGAAAACTCTCAAGGCTAATAAATTTATACCTGAAAAGAAAAATGAAATACCAGAAATTTTAAAAAACCCTCAGGAATTGAATAGATATTTTATAGAATCAGTCATCATTGAAGAAATTAATGATATGTTTGTATAAAAAACTATTTGTGAAATAAAAACAAATGCTAAAGGATGCGACGGGTTAAGTATAAAGCTGATAAAGCTGTGTTGCCCTCATATCGTACCCTATATTACCCACATTATAAATTTTTGTTTAACCGAGAATGTCTGTCCAACTGTCTGGAAGAGAGCCATTGTGAAGGTTTTGCCTAAAAAACAGAGTCCAATGGAATTTAAAGATTTGAGGGGAATTAGTATTTTGCCTGTATTGTCAAAAATCCTGGAGAGAGCCATGGAGTTTCAAATCAAAAACCACCTATTGAGCTTCTCCTTATTGCCTTCTGTTCAATCGGGATTTCGGAAAGGGAATAGCTGTACAACCGCTCTTCTACATATTGCGGATGACGTAATGAAAGCAATAGATGAAAACAAATGTACGGTGTTAGTCCTACTAGATTTCAGCCGGGCGTTTGATACTATTAGTCATAATCTTCTGTTAGCTATTTTGGAATATATCGGTTTTTCTGCCGATGCTCTGTCATTATTGATGGAGTATTTGAAAGATAGACAGCAGATGGTTAGTATAGAAGAATGCAGCTCAGATATTTTATATCTCAAATCAGGAGTACCTCAAGGTTCCATACTCGGCCCTTTATTATTTTCTATATATACTTCCTACTTACTACAGGCTCTTCACACTTGTCAAGCACATTTATACGCTGATGATACTCAAATATATTACAGCTTTCCGGTGAGAATGGTAGACAGTGCTTGTGACATTATCAATGCAGATCTAAATAGATTTGTTGAACTGGCAACCAACCATTGTTTATTTATAAAACCCAATAAATCGAATGTAATGATCTTCGGTTCAAAATATCATCGTTCCTTAGTGACTAACTCTGCGAATATCCGCATTCGAAATGAACCCTTAGATATTGTTAGTGAAGCAAAAAATCTTGGTGTCTTGATGGATGTAGAGCTAAGATTTGAAAAATTCATAAACAGACTTTTACAACGTGCCTACTCCGCACTGAAAATCATTTATGGTAACCGACATCTTCTGCCTTATCATGTGAAAAAGTCATTATGTGAATCTTTGGTGCTTTCAGTTTTCAACTACGCGGATGTTCTTTATGGCCCATGTCTAACCACCCAGTACAAAAATAAAATTCAAAAAGTTCAAAACTCGTGTCTTAGATTAATTTTTGGTATTCGTCGGCGACAAAGAATTTCATACAAACTTCAAGAAATTGGGTGGTTGAACATGGAGAAAAGAAGGTTATTTCACGCCGCTGCCTGTCTTTTCCATAAAATAATTGTAACAAAGAAGCCCTCATATCTGCATAGAAAAATTACATATCGTACAGACATTCATAACTTGAATATTCGATATAAAAATATGCTTGCAGTGCCAAAATTCAGAACAGAAGTGTTCAGGCGGTCTTTTAGGTACCAAATTTGTCAAAGGTATAACTCTGTCCCCACCTCTCTCAAACAATCAAATTTCACAAAATTCAAAACTAAATATAGAGACTATTTGTTCGGCTGAAATGGAAGAAAATGCATATATATCTTGTAAGGAATAAGTAAACCAAATTATTTCTGTAAGGTGTTTGTTCGTATTCAGATTATAATAGTATTATTTGTATAAGAATCACAGTTTTTTCAGGGTTAAGTGGAAGAACATTTTCCGCGATGCATTGCATTACGGACAATGATAATGTCAAGTATAAGAATTATAGTGTGTTTTTGTTTTATGAAATAATAAAGACGATATTATTATTATTATTATTATTATTAACAATTCGTAACTCAAGTCGAATCAGTTGACCCCATTATGAACAGATCTAGCTCCGTTCGACTGTCATATGTCTTTCTACAACTGGAGAAGAGTCTGAAAGGTCGTTAAAGGGGTGAAAGGAGTTGTGGCGGCCTGAGCAGAGAAAGATAAAAAAAATTAAAGGTCTAAAGGCGTAGCAGGTTCTCTATAACATATCCAATTGAAAGGGAAATGTGTTGAATAACAAAAATATTTGGACTTTTAAATTTTGTTCGCTTCTATAGTAGACAATTTCTCAATTTTTCGCCGTACACTTTCAATGCAACATAATATTGGAAGATGAGTCTTCAAGACTTTGAAAACTCTTGCAGTTTCTGTCGCCAACTTTCAGACTGTCTGAAATATTGAAATTTACAACTCAATTTGAACTGAATTATTCTGGATTCGAATTCTGCATTGAAGCTCCAAAAAATACAATGTCCATTTACCTGCAATAATTCCCTTGACCCCTGTGTTTCCCGCTGCTGGAGCTGCAGCTCCATACTCTCTCATCCACGGCCTCTTGAAGGGATAAACGAACTTAGGATTTGGAGGGTTCATGTCTAAACTGAAATAAAACAAAAAATTGGTGTGAAACCACTCATCGAATATACCCATGCACCAAAATATTCTCACAAAATAACATCGCGCTCACGCATTTATTGCTTGATATGTTTATTTTCGACCCAGTTGAAGAATTTAAATTCTCGTCCAAACCAATGAATTTAAAAATAACCTCGCAAACAAATGTCACGGTTTATTCAATAATAGGAATAAATGGAGTATTAGTGAAAGTAAAAATACCTCAAGCGTTTTTTTCGATAGCCACTAGAGGATAATCCAAGGTTAGAAAGTCACTGGGCAAACGAAATAAAGGCAGTGATTGGAATGGTCGAATGTGAGGTTACCTAATCTTCGTAGCGCTCTTATCAATTTTATCGACCAATATTCATAAAACAACACACATACTTGAATGTTCATTTATTACTGGAAGCAGTGGCGCATACAGAGGTGATTTCCACGTGGGGTCTAGATTTGCGCTAGTGGGGGACATTGCAAGCAAGTGTCAGGGTTCGAACAGTATTATTTGTGATTGTTTATATATCATATGGGTGTTTGGGTCGCGAATGTCAGGGTTTTTACGTAATTGTTGAATAGACATAAGGAGCGTACAAGAGAGAAGCAATTAAGTGTTATTTGTTTCAACACTGAAACTGAAGTAATCTATTTTATGTTAACTAATACATCGCCTATATAAAAATAAAAAAAAATTGAATTGAACTGGACGATACTTGGTGAAAATGCCTATTTTATATTACAGTTTCTTGTACGCTTCCCACTAACAATGAGCTCATACAAATGCGACGCGTGTTTCGCTATACATTTGATTCCTCAAGCAAAGTAAAATGCTTGAGTTGCAATTATTGTATATTGAAACAGTAGTATTTCGTGTTGAACAAAACAACTTACAAAAAAGAAATGGCACTGTTATCATTGATATGTATGTTATGACATTCTCTGACATATTTTATAAAGAGAATAATTCGTAAATAAAAAAAAATGTATCATCTGAAACAACTCCCCTCTTGTCCATATGGTAGATAAACTCACATTCAACCTGCTAAATTTCTTATAGGTACCAGAGGGCTGGAAAGATATACTATTCCATCCAAATACTGTTGCACAAATAAATGATCCTTTACGATCTATGGTTTTATGATCAAATATACTCAAATTTTGTTTCAACTTTTTTTCGTGGTCAAGTTTACATCAGTTTTGTATGTATGTGAGTGACTACCAGAGTTAGCTGACTGTCATTTCTAGCAATATCATCAAGGTCAGAATTATAAAATAGAAAAATCCATTCTAGTTTCACTGCAAAATTGTATAATTAGCATTTCAAATTCACTGAATAAAGATGATGATTTCCCACGAAATACGAACCAAATTAATTACAGTAGCAGCAAAAATTTGTGTGGAATTATTATAATAATTATAAAAAGTATGTAAAATGTGTCAATTAGTTCTGTGAGTAAACAATGTACCACGGAAGCAAAACAATGCTTGATTTTGATATGATGATATATGTTGTTTCATTTGAATCATTGCTATATAGAGAACATAGAGAGAGGTATTTTCGGGTACCTAGTCATGTTTGCGTTATTATTGGACTTAATTTCATCTTCTCGAATAGTCAGTTCCAAAACTTCAGCGCCAGATATTTGAGAGATCGGTGCTAACTGTATTTTCTCTAAACGTTCTTTTTGTTCTCGTGTAATATTTGTGATTAGCAACAGATAATTTGATTTGTTTATAAACTTTGAAAGCGTTTGCAAAAAACCATACCCTCCGCTTTTTTTGAGTCAATCGTCATAGCTGCCCTAGAACTGATAACTAAACTAAATTTTTCGATCTCTGGAATGTGAATAAGTTTTTATGCAATCGGCTATGACATCAATAGTGTTACGTGATCTCCTAGTGCCGGCCCTGTCGCTCGTAAACGCAAAATTATATGAGGGGTCGAAGACCTTCCATTCCAGGAAATCTCGGCTCGCGAAGAAAAATCGATACACCTCATCGAGACCAGCCTGGAAGATTCTCCATAGGCGTATGCAAGTATAAATAGGAAGATACTCCATCGCGATGGCAGAAAGTTTTTCAGAGTTTCTAGTAGAGAGAGCTTTGGTATTGCAGAAGTCGAAGTGTATAGAGGTTCAGTACAGAGCGTTGAATAGTTTAGCTGAGCAGTTAAAGTGATTGTATTGTGATGAAGAGTTGTAATAAAAGTAGAGTAATGTTTTTTGGAGTTTTAATGACAAAAACCCAAGGAAATATCGTAACAATATTTCCAATAATAAAATATTGAAACTCCTGTTTTATAGGAGAAAAAATAATAGTTACCTAGGACAGTTTGATGGATTATACTTATACAGGGTGTAACTGAATAAGTGTAAAACATTTAAGGAGGTGATTCCTCATCGAAAAAAAGATAGGATCTTTCATATAAAGAAACTTCATTGGAGCATCCCTTGTTAAGATACAGCCCCTTGAAGGGGGTACATAAAATTTGTATAACAATTTTTTTCACAAGCACTGAAGAAGTTACAATATTGAAATTAACCTGACATTTTGTACTACCAAAAAGACACTTAGCCAGCAATTTATTTAGTTTTTACCCCATGGTGGTAAGGGGTGGAAAACGCAACCCCTAAAATGTATTTCCAATGTAAGTTTTCGTCTCATTATTTGTTTGCCACTTAAAAATTTATTTCTGATAGCCTGTTTCATTCTGAACAAAAAATGTTTCTTGGGTATTATTTTACAAATAACTACAGAGATACATCGTCATAAATGCGTACTGGATTTAATGTTATTTTGTAGTTAGTACCTGCATTAAACGATTAAAAGGTAACAAACAAAACTAATTTAAACTTTTTCAGTGCTTGTGAAAAAAATTATTATACAAATTTTATGTACCCCCTTTCAGGGGCCGTATCTTAACAAGGGATGCTAAAAAAAAAATTCTAAAATTGTTCGTTCCGTTAACCAGCTGACGAACGTCAACCCTCAGAAGTCGAAACTTGTGCGAGCAATGGATCAACGAGGCCGTACCTTTCAACGTGCGATTACCCAGCACGGTGTCCCGGCGAGGATTCGAACACCGGCCTTCCGCTTGATAGGCAGATATGATCCAATGGAGTTTCTTTATATGAAAGATCGTATCTTTTTTTCGATGAGGAATCACCTCCTCAAATATTTTACACTTATTTAGTTACACCCTGTATAGTTGTCTTGTATAATACAGGACGGTTTATTCTTTCGACATTAGTTACGGAATAATAAGCAAAATGTTCCTCAGAAGTAGAAAACAAGATCATCTACGAAAATAATTATATTGGTAGGAAACTTCTTGATACAATGAATTGTTTTTCATTCATCATTTCCAAGCAGAAGAGCGATAACTGAAATTCATAATGAATAATTTGAATATTCTGTTGAAGATGGACCCGGACTCATGCAGGATAAAGTGATGAATTAGCCCTCCACCACCCACTTATGCCATAGCAATTCAGCAACTAATGTCAACATTTTTTTCAATAAAATGCACTACACAATGAAATCGTCGAAGTTAATATCGTAGTTTGTCTGGTCAATCCATAGGGGGTTGATAAGATTGATTGCTGCATTGATAGAGATACTATACGTTATTGATGTTGATTCCTGCAGAGGAGTTGAAACGTCGATAAATTCAACATTTCGCATACGTATCAATTCCTGGAAGGATCATTTTCAATAATAACAAATTCAAAACTTACAACACCATGAATCGAATTTAATTTTAACTCAATTCGCAAAGTTAAATTAAAAACTAGATTCATTCCTCGATAATAAAATATATCAAATTGTGCTGCTGAGCACGCTGCATTCGATCGATAACAAACAATAGGAGGAAAACATGTTACATCATACAAAACCATTGACCTCTTTCATATCCTTTTATCATTGGAAAATAAGACAATTAAATGCATGGTAGCAAGACTGTAACTAATAGTTCAGGGGAAACCAATGACTTTCGATCGACGATCACCTCCTGGCCTATCATGAGGAGGGAGTTCCTTTAGTGTAGTAGTCTAGTCGCATCACACCAATGCACGATTGGTATTGTTTAGTGACTATTTGACTACATAATTGCATTCATTATACTATTCAAGGATAGTATAATATGCATCCAGTGAGTAATAGCTTAACTATCAGCCAAAAATGTCCAGGACGTACTGAAACTTATCAACTTTGTCATATTCCTAGATAAAACCATGAATTTTATACCTAGTACTAATTTTATTTGCTCCGGTACAATCTGATTTCAATTGTTTATGGCAATTGATACTTAAGAATTCAAAACTGTCACTCGTTTTTCATTCTCAGGACTTTGGAGTTCCTCTCCAATCTGCTCCATGTCGATATATTGAGATATACAGTGCTTTCATTTAATATGCCACTTTTATTTTTTGAACGTGTCAGTTAAAAAAATTGAATCTTGGGATAATGCATAAATACTATATCTTGCAGTAAAATTAACAGATGAAAATTTCAGAATGTGGACTGGGCGCCACCTGAAAAAAAAATCAAATGGAGAAGGAGGTCTCGTGATACATCATTTTGAAGCTCCCGAGAATTACTTTACTTTCCTGGAATATGAAGTCAATATCTTTACCTACTACAAAATGGCGGAAAATTTTATAATGGCCTGAATAAATCGAAGTTTAACTTCATACTTTGGGGAATAAGCTGAGTTCAGTTCAGAAGATGCTTGCCACAACACCACGTCGATATTTATACCAATATTTTTTATTCTCTGCCTTATATTCAATATTGAAACGGCTTCAGTTGCGTACACCTTTTGATTCAAGTAGCCCCATAAAGAAAGTCTGAAGGTGTCAAATCTGGCAAGCGGGCTGGCCATTCCGTAGGACCTCTGTGGTCACGACCTTCTATAGTATAGTATCATTCAAATAGTTTCTTACTTTTCATTTTCATTTCGAATAATTCACCCAATCGGGATAATATATGTCGTTGCCTGAATCACAGATTTTCTTGAATATTTATACATAATACCAAAACATAGTAATGAATTCAGACACAGAAGTGGAATTTTTTGTCAATGTTTTGTATCATTTATGTTTTGAGGAATATTTTAATGCCTAAACTTTCATTTCCTTCATCAACCTCTATCGTCAACTCAATTTTGAAGCTTCATTATATTTCATTCAAGATTTCAGTCAAACTGACATACATAACTCTGCACCTTTTTCTCCCTTCAGAGTAGGGAACTTTGTCGTGAATTGTCAAGTAAACATAAATATCGACATTATGCTGTAGATGGCGTAACAAAAACGCTTCAAATCCTTCTCACACAGGCATTGACTAACATCCCATTTCTTCAGGTTGACTGACAGTCATTCGATATCTGAAGTTAAGCAGCGCCGAGAACGGTTAGTACTCAGATGGGTGACATCATGTGGGAAAAGACCGCGTCGAAAGCCGATACAACTGCAGCAAAAAAGAATATCATAGCTCGCAGGCAATATATGAGCACATGATATATTGAGGAGATTCCGTCCTTCGGAGGGGACGTAAAGCCGGCGGACCTGAGTCTATGGATGTTGGGCTCGTAAAAGATCCGTACCTCTAGTTGGAATAACAGAGGGTTCGGCAAAATTTCCGGTCGGGGGAAGTGTGCTCGGTCAGTGATTGTACTTGGTAGCGGAAATAGGCCGACGTTAAATAAAGAAAAAAAACTATCTCTATAAACAATATGATAAAATTGACCGTCCGACAGTGACAGAGATTTTGGAAGATACTTGATAGGTTGAAATAAATAAATAGTATGCAAAAAATTTCTCGCGTTGAGCGGTGCCTCATGCCAACCCAGAATTATCGTGTTATGGGCATACTGTGAAAAATTGGTTTTCATTACATTTTATTGCAATACATTCGTACATTGTAAGTCACCCTTGTATCATTTGAAACAGCATACATTCATGACTTTTGTACGTTGAGTACAGTATACCAAAGCCATGAAGTTAATGAGCTAATAAAGCTTCAAAATAGTTGACGACGAATAATCTTCAGAAGATGAATGATCTACAACATTGACAAAAAAATTCAGATTCTTTTTCTGAATGGGTTGCCACCTTTTGGCAGTATGTATGAGTAATCAAGAAAATGTATGATAAAGCCTACAACGTCTTTCCTATAAACAATACTCCAAGTGGCGTACAGATATTCAGGGCTATTCACTAAGTAAAGTGGTTATCGCAGTTGCTAACCGTCGTAGCAACTCTGATAATAACTTGCCATAATGACGGTGGTAAGCTGTTTTTCCTTAACGAGATATCTAAAGCAGTTGCCTGAACATAACGACAATTTTTAGTCGCTATCGCTATCCATAACAACTCTGCTTAGTGAATAGCCCTGATTTTTTATAGAGATATACTTAGTAGATGCCTGTGTAAAGAGAATTTGAAGCGTTTTTATTACGCCATCTACAGTATAATGTCGATATTTCAGTTTACTTGACAATACACGACAAAGTTTCCTACTCTGGAGGGGAAAAAAAGGTGCACAGTTCTGTCTCTCAGTTTGACTGAAATGTTGAAAGAAAGATAATGAAGCTTCAAAATAGACTTGACGATGAAAGTTTCAAGGCAATGAAAGTTTAGGCATTAAAATAATCTTCATAACATGAATGATCTACGACATTGACAAAAAAATTACACTTATCTTTCTGAATTGATTGCCATCTTTCGGAATTACGTATAAGTAATCTAGAAAATGTGTGATTCAGCCTACGACGTCTGTAAAAAAACGAAAGAAAAGACATGACTTGGAAACGAAATCACTAGTGCCATCTACCGTAGTATCCATCCCTTCAAATGATATTTCCAATTTCCATGAGGTTGGCTAATTATCTCTATAAACAATGCTTAGTATATCTCTACAAATAATAGTACAGAGTCAAAATGGTTGAGGCTTTCGCGGCCGAGGTTATTAGTATAACTACTGCTCTTCGGGCTTGAAGGCCGTCGTTCTTTGGAATTTCTTCCTGACGTTTCGCTAGCGCGAGTGGCCAGCTTCTTCAGAGGCTTATTCATCTCCGATGACTAAACAGTTCGATTTCTCAAGGCGTATTTATATAGATGCAGGTAGTCTGGAGTCTTAATTACTTCTGTCGGGTTCGGGGAATAATCATCATTATTAGTTGCCGCACTACCTGCTGTGATTTCATTAGTTATTCTTGATTTCTTCAGAATCGGATTCCAAATTCTGTTTAGAGTCAACGCTTCTTCCTTCCTGTTAAAATTGTCCGCATGTTTTTGGATCTCTATTGCCTCCCGTACCAGTCGGCTATGGTAACCCTGGTTGGGGGCAATCAGTGTTGCATTTTCGAAGAGAATCTTGTGGTCGCCCTCACTCAATGCGTGTTCCGCCACCGCCGATTTGTCGGTTTGCCCCAGCCCGCAGTTTCTTTGATGCTCTTTGAGCCTTGTACCCATGGATCTTTTCGTGGTACCGATGTAAACCTTCCCACAGGTGCACGGTATGCGATAAACCCCTGCCGCTGACAGTGGGTCTCTTTTGTCTTTGTCTTTTGTCTCAGGTCGGTTAAAGACAAAAGAGACCCACTGTCAGCGGCAGGGGTTTATCGCATACCGTGCACCTGTGGGAAGGTTTACATCGGTACCACGAAAAGATCCATGGGTACAAGGCTCAAAGAGCATCAAAGAAACTGCAGGCTGGGGCAAACCGACAAATCGGCGGTGGCGGAACACGCATTGAGTGAGGGCGACCACAAGATTCTGTTCGAAAATGCAACACTGATTGCCCCTAACCAGGGTTACCATAGCCGACTGGTACGGGAGGCAATAGAGATCCAAAAACATGCGGACAATTTTAACTGGAAGGAAGAAGCGTTGATTTTAAACAGAATTTGGAATCCGATTCTGAAGAAATCAAGAATAACTAATGAATTCACAGCAGGTAGTGCGGCAACTAATATTGTTGATTATTCCCCGAACCCGTCAGAAGTAATTAAGACTCCAGACTACCTGCATCTATATAAATACGCCTTGAGAAATCGAACTGTTTAGTCATCGGAGATGAATAAGCCTCTGAAGAAGCTGGCCACTCGCGCTAGCGAAACGTCAGGAAGAAATTCCAAAGAACGACGGCCTTCAAGCCCGAAGAGCAGTAGTTATAATAGTACAGAGTCTTGAGTACAGGAGGAAGGTGACGTTCAACAAAAAAATCTGACATAATTTGCATGCATTTTCTGACAGATTCTTCTTGAGCATAGTCCGTGAGCGTACTCGACGATTCGATCGCGATAATCAAATTGAGTTTGAAGGATACATTCCAAACTAGATTCAGATTGATGGGCTCACATCTGTCAGGAACCAGCAATCGCTTCCCTAGCGAATACCACGAAGTCCTCAATCAAATCCGACATGTGGCAGATTTTCCTGAACAGAATCAATCTTTCTATTCCCGAGTTAAGAACGAAAGTCAACTAATAGCTAGGATTTGTCTTCAAAAGAAGGCCATGTCCTTAAGTGAAAGATATGATTTGTTATATCTACAATAAATGTTGTCAGTAATGGTTTAGGATAGTTTACTTTTCAAGGTGATTTCGATACCATTGGAAAACATTATTTCTCAGAATTTCACATATGAACAAAGGCAGAACTATCCAGCAAAAACTTCGTATAGCTGGTAAACCGATGAACTTTATATCGATTGAATTATATTATCTATAATATTAATCATATCCTGTGGAATAAATGATTTATTACAAAATACTCACAGTATAGCTTCGAATTATTATGTCACATAAGTGTAAAATGAGGTTATGGCAATGTTGTGGTCAGTGGTTATTGGCAGTGTTGCCAAGTCTACTGTCTTGGAAGTAGTTCGACTACTAATAATACATCAAGTTTCCTCAGGCTGGATTCAGAAAAATCCGAAATCCGATGGTACGACAGTCGACAATCAATTGGTCTAAATTTCAATTTAGAACAATCAGAAAGCTGTCGGATTGTCGTACCATCGGATTTCGAATCTGTCTGAATCCAGCCTTAATCGATACTAACGGTGCATAATCACCTCACACAGGAAAGAAAATTGTTGCGCCCTGTAGCCTAATCCAAATCCAAAATCCACCACTGTTCAAAAATTACAAATGAAAATATTGAAAATGCTGCTCAGTGAAGTTTTCACCTCCAACTTTGATGGCCCACACCTTCACCATCACCACATTCGTCTATCATTTCTATTCCACCTGTTTCAAACACATCCACTACTTTTTCTCAAACTGTTGTGGCAACAATGGTGAATAGTCATGCAAAGTGGTCATGACGCAGGGTGGTATGGCGCACTCAGGGACTATTTAATTGGCAGTATTCACACACAGAACACTAATTTTATTGGCCCATATACTAACGTACGTATTGGCCATATGTATCAAAAATAAATATTAAATAGACTATTAGCCCCGTCTAAAATGAAAAAGCGGAAAACGCCATGAATCCTTCAAACGCTTTCTGGAAATACCAGCCGCGGTATTTGGCTTTGAAATTGAGATCGCCGCAGCACGAAAAGTCAAACTAATTTGCAGCACTATTGGGATTTAAAATCAAGATCGCAGCGCCACTTTAGAATTAACTCCAACTGATTCTCACCAGTTTGACAACTATCCTAATCAAGGCTAGGACTTTGAGAATTGTTTGAAAATTCAAAAACGTACGTATTTAGTGAGCAATCATTTTATATTTTTTTCCCTTTTTATGTGAATATTAATCAAGAATTGTGTTGGTAAATCAGTTATAATTTCAATTATATTCCGAAAAAAAAACACCAAAGAACTACTTCCCGGGACTTCAACTGAATTCTACCACTTTAACACAGATTGAAACTTTCATCCAGAGGGCGTACCGTTTCTCTTGAAATTCCAAAACCATCCAAAACCTAATCAAGTTTTTCATGACTTTTCACTTAAATGTGAGTTATGAATTGTGCTTTGTGAACAAATATGTTCTAATTATATTATGCTGAATTATCAAAACAACAGCAGCGCCACTTTCTTCAAGAGTTCCACCAAAATACACCACTAAGACATCGATTTGAACTATTAACCAGAGGGAAAATCGCTTCTCTTGAAATTCCAATAATACCATGTCATAGGCTATGTCCAATATATAGTGTTGAAAAAAGATAGAAATACATCGAAACTTGATTATTAGTTCCTTCAACAGAATTCGGTAAATGAAAACTTGGAATTGACCCTAAGCTCATAGACTATAGACTGACATGAGCTGTGCTGACATACGACACATGTCACATGTATCTTGTTTCTGTTTCTCCATTATTTGAAAAATGAGTTTGGATGAGTTTACGTTCGTTGAACTAATCGAAAAACTTCCACATTTGTGGGACAAGAAAAATAGTCTCTATAAGGATCAAACAGCTTCTGCAAATGGGTGGAAAAGTATAGCAGAAATAATGCAGTTAACAAGTAAGTTATTGTATGAATTGGAAAATTTCTTTCATTTCATTCATTTTCAGTTGATGAATGTTATGATCTGTGGAAATCCATCAGACTGAAATATGTAAGAGAGAACCGAAAAATAATATACCCACCTTCTGGCTCCGGGGGTGTTTACAGGAGTAACTGGCCCCTTTATGACAAACTAAATTTTTTGAATGCCACCATCAAGACTAGGAGGTCAGTTTATAAAATTATTCTGGATCTTATAATGCCTAATACATTGCAGGAGATTGAATGTCTCGAGAAGAAGCAATATCACTGATCCTTCAGATACCTGGCAAAGTGTGAATACTGATGAAGATGGTGTCCAGATGGAAGAGTTCATCGAATTTGAGGAATCAATTTCTGAAGAAAAATTTGTCACAGAAGAGGAAGAAAATAGAGTCAATTCTAGTCCTGTAACTTCTCCTCTGGTTTCGTGCAAAACTCCAATTCCAAGGAAGTCACCTTCTGAAATGGATACAGAAATGGAGCAGATCAAGAAAAGAAAAGTTGACACTCCAGAATCATTAGTCTTGTGTAGCACTGTTTGCAAAAGCACAGATTCTTCAATCCAATCAACAAATCAATCTCTCATAAACAGAGAAGATTATTATTTTGGGCTTTCCATTGCAGAGTCTTTGAGCCGTATCAGAAATAACAAAAAAAAATTAACCATCAAGGCAAGAATTTTGATGATCATTGCAGAAGCAACAGATTGACTTCTCCCCTCTACTGTGTACATTTTAATTTTTTCTGTTTATGTTTGGAGAGCTTTATGTTTCTGTTACTTTTCCAGTAGATATTGAGATTTTAAGTGGACTTGATATGGCGGTGTTTATTTTTGTGGCAATAATTGGCAAAAAATTTATGGAGAACATAGACTAAAATAATAATTATTTTCCTAGTAAACTGTTGGTATTTTTTGTGCACATTATACATTCAAATAGCGAAACTGGCAAAAACAGCATTTAGGGAATTCAAAAGAATTTGTTATCGAGTTATTTTGATTTGAACATAATCAACACATGAAATAAGAGTTGAGAACTCATTTTCACCTGTAGGTGCTGCATAATGAAGAGAACTTGCAGAAAATAAAGGAATGAGAACTATTCAAAATCAAATAGGTTCACAACAATTAGTTTAATGCTAAGAACTCTTAGTTGACCCTAAAATAATGTCGAATTTTTTGAATTAGGAAGGATATGTTACATTTGAATTTGTTCATAACATAAAAATTTAATAAGGTTATAATTCCTCAATGAATATTTATTTTATATCAGGTTTGAATTATATTACTAATTTGCCTTTTGGAATAAAAAACAGTACAACTCTATAAATATATAAGAATAGATTATCTAGTCATTTGAATTCATCTTCAATATGGCATACTAGGTGTTGTCATTTTTCCTTTTTGATTCATGATAATTCCATCATCGCCATTTTAATTTTAGGACTTTTCGCCATTTGAAAAGTATTTCTTTATGAAATAGTCTTGCAAATTTACATAAAAAATATTATACACTTGGAATTGAATATTTTGTATTTTGATATTTCGTGGTAAATTAGGATATTCCTTTAATATATATCACTCCTACTATTGACCCTCCTTTGGGGAGGAATTAGCCTTAGGATGAAAACATGTTCATGCAGTATCAAAACGGAATCAATCCAAAATGAAGAAAAATGCTTAATGATCACCAACTATCAAAAGTTCATTGGTTCATTTAAGGCTACAAAATACAATGTTTAAGCCATGACCCAGATTATGAAGAATCCCCCTAATAACTTACAATAATAGTAGCAGTTGCGGTAAATATTCGTTCAATGAGCAGCACCTAGTTTCAGAACACTGCGGTCTCCTTCTATTTGGAAGTTATGGCTCTTCAGGTCCGAAAAGTATTATATTACGTTTCTTAGACGATAAATTCAATGGAACGCTTATGTATATATTCACAAATAAATACAGACATATGTAATCTTTTGTCACTGAAGTATTTCTAGACTTTTATGATACCTTTTGGAAAATGAAAACAGATCGTATCTGATCTTAAAATCATCAACTGGAGTGTATACCGTGTGACACAGACTCATGGTACACCCCCGTTTTCTCCTTTGTTTTTCTAGCTATATTTTTGAAATTCGGAACATTGAATATGCTCACTGAACAGCATTTCTCGACATATCTGAAAGAAAAAAACAACTAATTTATCCGGAAATAACATCAACTTTCGATTCTTGAATGGGACACCCTGTATATTGTTACATGATCGGTTAGGGATGATCATGAGGAATCCGACGATACCAGGTTTTATGGTGTTATCTCCGATGACTACGGAGATATCGCCATTTATTCATAAGCTCTATGAGTAGGAGAGAGAAACTTTTTCTGGCGGGTCAATCCAATTCTCTCTCTCCTGGGTGTCCTATTCAAGAATTGAAAGTTGATGTCATTTCCGGAAAAATTGGAAGTTGTTTTTTTCTTTCAGATATGTCGAGAAATGCTGTTCAGTGAGCATATTCAATGTTCCGAATTTCAAAAATATAACTAGAAAAAAACGAAGGAGAAAACGGGGGTGTAGCATGAGTCTGTGTTACACGGTATATATATATAAATATGGTATCATGGGAAAGCAAAAATTTCAGTGTCGACTGATATTAATTTGAAAAAATGTATACTGAAGTATTTGAGGTCGAATTGAAGTGTTCTCATCTTTATGTTTGCTATATCTTTTCATATTATTGAGAAATGTCTTCAATTCTATCAATATGCACCTGAGAAGAAATTGGAGCAGCATTGATGAGGAACTTGAAGAGCTATAATAAAAGACAGGTAGAAGATAGGGAAAGTTTTCTGAAATTTCGTTTCATAAATCTATCTAGCCTCTGGAAACTTTTTACTATTTACACTTAAAATTTCAGAATTCGACTTTATTCAAGAAAAACTTGATAAAGGTAATTATGTGGTAGCTGTCTTCGTGGACCTCAAAGAGGCCTTCGATATGGTTGACCACTCAATACTTATCAAGAACTTAGAATCTATTGGTATAAGAGGTATTGTGAATGACCTTTCGAAATCATATTTTGAGAAAAGAACTATAAGGACCTACACTAATAACGTGGAAACTGATAGATTGAATATTAACGAAGGAGTTCCCCAGGGGTCGGTTTTAGGCCACATTTTATACTTATTATATATACAAAATCTGTCCCAAATCAATTTATCTTGTCATTATATCATATACGCGGATGATACAGTGCTTTTATTTGCAAATAAAAACCCTTTGATTCTAGAAAAAACGATAAACGAGGACTTACTAAAATTTGAAAAATGGCTTTATTCCAATCTCCTCTGTTAATTCCAAGGAAACTGAATATATGATTTTTCAACAAAAAAATAAAATATCAACTTGAATATAAAAATGAAAGATGAGCAATTGAAACAAACATCTTTGAAGAAATATCTTGGCATCTGGATTGATAAATTGAAGTGGGATATACATATTGAGAATCTAATAAAAAAAATATCTTCCCTCATTGGTGCCTTAAGAAGATGTCCCAAATTGAATCCCAAAATAGCAAATATATTTTTATATTCACAGTAGAATCAAATATTTGATTAATATATGGGGATCTTGTTCTAAAAATAATTTTAATAATAAAATGTCCGCTCTATACAGGAAAGCTCTGAAAGTACTGTATCGTCTACCATTTGACACTCCACATCAACTTTATTCAATTACAAACACATTTTCTTTGGATGAGCATTATGAAATGGATACTCTGAAAGTATCATATCTTATTATTAATAATATGATGAAATCTAATTTTATATTAATCAGAAATTCATAATCACCTTACGAGACAACAACAACTTGTTTCACCTTGATTCCGCAAACTCTGTAATTGGACGGAAAAGGTTCACTCATGAAGCACTTTCAAAATTCAATGAAATACCCGAAGATATAAAAGATTGAAGAAATATCAATGAATTTAAAATCAAAATAAAAAAATATATTCTTCAAATGAGAAAATAAAATTCGATGGATTATTTCTTTGTTTCAATATTTTGTTTTATTTTTCTGTTTGTTGTTTCTTTGTAATTCTGAAAAAAATTATTTAATGAAATATGTAAGAAAAAAAAATCCATTGAACGTTCAATAAATATGCAGGGCCTTTGATACTATCAATCATGCTCTTCTGGTAGAAAAATTGAATAGATTGGGAATCCGTGGCAATGCTAACAAATGGATTGAATCGTATCTAAGCGAAAGGAAACAGGTGGTTATTATTGACAATGCTAGATCTAGAGAGGTTTACGCTAAAACCGGCGTACCTCAGGGATCTATCCTGGGACCCCTGCTCTTCATACTATTTGTGAATGATCTAAATAAGTTTTGTACAATCCCAAACTTGAGGGTGGTTTACGCGGATGACACTAACTTTGGTATTAGTAGTGAATCAAAAGATAAAAGTATAATGTTGGCAAATTCCAGTGCAGAGGAGTTTCATCAATATTGTAAAAGCAATGGCCTAACAATAAATGAAAGTAAAACGGTTTTTATGACTTTTCTACCAAAAAATATATGTCCCAATTTTAACAGTTTATTAAAAGTGAACGGTCATTGTATTCAAGAGGTTGCCTCTACAAAATTTTTAGGAATTGTGCTAGACAATAAAATGACGTGGGAAAAACACATTGATATGACAGTGGCTAAATTAATCTCAGTATGTTTTGTCTTGAGACAGCTGAAAAATACTGTTTCATTAAATATTCTGAAAGTTGCATATTTTGGTCTTGTACAGTCAATACTGTCATATGGACTCATTTTCTGGGGTGCCTCGGCACATTTCGGAGGGGTGTTCCCTATGCAAAAGAGAATTGTTAGGTGCATGGCGGGGATGCGGAATCGAGAATCTTGTAGAAACACCTTCATTAAGTTAGAAATAATGACATTGCCATCTCTTTACATATATCTCCTGATCGTCAATTTGATTTGTGATAACTCAACCAGAATTATGAGAAGTGACATTCATGACTATGACACTAGAAGTGGCAGTAAGCTCCAACAGTCCTTTTCCAGACTTGGAGTAGGACAGAATTCATACACCTACCAACAGGTGAAATTTTATAATAAATTTTTGGATATATAGAAAATAAATCAAAATTATATATCTTTTAAGAATGGCGTTTTACTCTACCGAGGAATTTTTAAACATGTAAATGTATTATGTGATGTAGTATTTTACCCTATAACGATACATATGTGAGTATGTATATATCTATGTATAAGTGTAATTTTAGATTGAATAGTGTAAGGACCTCAAACCTTATATCATCTTTTTTGACTAGTCCAATAAGCTTTTGTATACGTTATATTTTGTAACATGTACAATAGTTTCAGATGATGAATAAATGATTGATTGATTGATTGATATGAAATGTACTGACAAACTATTTCATCTCAGCTCAGAAATGAAAAAGTATTGCACATAAAAAAGTTCGTGTACACATCAATTATCAAGCTTTCATTGCTGGAAAATGTACCATTTCCATTAAGAGTAGACGTTTTCAGTTAAAAGTCAACGTATTTTTGGACATTCTTCAATGCTTTTGAAGCATCAAACACATCTTAATTTGTTGATTATTATCACCTAAAAAATGTAAGTATTTTAAAGAAAATATACAAATTTCAGATAAATGAAAACAAATACAACACTCAGAAGTACTTTACTTGAAATGAAGGATTACAATGAATTTCTAGTTGAAAAATTGTGATTCACCTTACAACCTATGAACATGAAAAATCCTAATGTAACATGCAGAATCTTGCAAACTATCCTTACTCGTTACAGTTGACCAAATATCATATTCATCAAATTCCTCACAACTTGTGATAACCCAGAAAAAGAATCATCTACTTCTACCAACCAGGAGTAGTATTTGCCAATCGTCTGATTCTGCGGGTATTTCGGTCTTGATCTCTGATTTTCTTCTCCATCTCGGCATCTGTGAGTGTCTCCAAGAAAGGGGCCCACTGGTCAGACTCACTGGGGGTTCTGAAAGGAACTTCCACCGTAGGCAGAGGTGCTTCACTAAAAGCATATGTTCTCTGGTGCCAAGATAACTGACCACGAATGGAATAAGCAATGGCAGTGACGAATTCACCTCCCAAACCAAGTTCGGCGCACAACCTGAGAGCAAATTCCTCGGCATTATTTTGTTTTTCACTCATGTCCCATTCAATCTGAAAATAGAAATTGAAGATTGAGTTCATGAATATGCAGTACTCATCAATCTTTTATTGATTTTTCCACAAATTTCATTCTTCATGAGAGTTGACGCATTGCCTAACGCCCAAAATTCAGATATGAAGATCTTCAATAAGAGCAATTTCATTCAAGAGTAGGGGTTACAGTCACTTTTACATCTCCGTCTTCAGCCAACGGTTCATCCGGTTGGATTTCACTGATACCTGTGTTGTCATTGCCGATTTGAACTTGCTTTGATATATTATCGATACCGCGATTTTGTGGTAATTTTTTAGTGAACTCTCTAATAACTTGATCACTATCAATATCATTGTTATCAGAAATCGATTTATCAGGCATTTCAATCAACATTCTATTTCGTCAGGGTTATTATTGGTTTCTTTGGTGTGTATTTCTATGCGAGAAAGAGCGTCCACATTGGTGTTGAGTTTGCCCTTTTTTATATGATCGTGTAATCAACTGAACTGAAAATGTATCAATATCAACTTTCATCTTCAATCATAATTTTGAGTACTATATTAGTATATAAGCGATATCTGTTTTCTGCTTTAGCCTAAACGTTAATTGTGTTTTAACGCATTTATTTATGTATATGTTTGTATGTCTCACTGTGAATACGTTTTATATATTTTGAACTTTAAAATTTTTATGTATTTTATCACGTACAAGGATTCTTTCCTTCTGTGAATTATCATTTATTCGTCACCCATGTGAAACATGTGATTTGTGATATTATTCGACATTTTGATGAATAAATGTATTGTATTGTATTGTATTGTAATCATATTCATCTCATTTGATACACTAGCCTAGTAATTTTGAGTTTGGGTCCTTGAGAGAGAACAACCACTAAAGGAGTTTGTGATCAGTGATCACGTTGAACCTTCTGCCGAATAAATAAGGACGAAAATATTTGGTGGCCCATACAATGGCCAGAAGCTCTCTTTCTATGACAGAATAGTTCTGTTCACAATCGTTCAACGTAAGAGACGCAAAGGCTATTGGGAGGTCATTCCCGATAGGCCCATGGGACAGCACCGCACCTAGCGCAACATTACTTGTATCGGTAGTCAGACTGAATGATTTTTCGAAATAATATACTGCAATATCGGCTCATTAATAAGAAGATTTTTGCATGATTCGAAACAAGTTGTGAACTCGTCATAATGTTCAATGTTTGCTCCCTTTCAGGCAGGGTGTGAGTGGTTTGGTAATATGCGAGTTTTTAATGAATTTTCGGTAAGAATCCAAAAATCCGAGGAGTCCCTTGATTTGTTTGGTTGTTTTGGCAACGGAAACTTTTTATGTCTTTGATTTTGTCTGGGTTAGCTTTGACGCCATCATGGTTGACAATGGGCCCCCCCCCCCAAAAGGCGACTTTCCATCTCGTTGAATTTTGAATTTCGATTCTGAGTCGTTGAAATATACAATCGAGTCCTTCTTAATGTTCCTGTAATGAAGTTGAGAAAATGATGACTTTTCGTTTCATATACCTCTGAGGATGTTGTCCATCACCCGTTGGAACGATGCTGGAGCATTCTCAGCCTGAATAGCATCCCCAGGTACTCGTAGTGCCCATTCTCAGTACTGACGGTGTTTTTTCAGTATCCTTCTCATCCATCTCTATCTGATGAAATTCACTCGCCAAGTCTAGAGGGTGGTGGAATATTGGCACCTTCGTATCTTGTCCAATAATTTATTAATGTTCGGTAGCGGTTACCTACCATCGAAGGCCTTTTCATTCAACTTTCGGTCCACAACTACTTTACCACTCACACAACTACTCGCCATTTCTGTCTGACAGAGAGAGGCATCGGTCTTTTTGGGACCACCCAAATTGGAGAAGACCAAGGTGAGTTACTTCTGATAATTTTAGAATCCAGCATTTTGGCTATTTGATTTTCCACTTCTTTTTTGTGGAATAAAGGATAGTGATATGCTTTCAAGTAAATAGGTGATTCATCAGTAGTTCGTATTTGATGTTTCACCTTATTAGTGAATGTCAATGGTGTATTTTCTTGGTAGAAGATATCTGAGTATTTTATACACTGATCAATAATATTGTTTTTCTCTTCGATCGGTTCCGATTTGTGAGACATCCAAAAATCATTTTGGAAAATCGTCAAGATTATTGAAATAGATTTATTCCATTGAATTCCTATCAAACCTTCCAGACCATAGACAATATAACTAATGGACCGACCTTCATGACATTTTTCCATATAACACGATGCAGAATGCATTAAAGAGAGAAGGAATCCATATTTCATTGTGAATAGGCGAAGGATGACTTCAGCTTAGACTTGAAGTATTTCATCCTTCACAAGCTATGTTTTTTCTAGGAGGGAATTCTGAAACGCCGAATAGGGGTTTGTGATCAGTATTTATTTGTGTAAGGACTTATGTATTCAAATCATATCATATCTGAAAGTATGTTCGCTATTACATAAATTATATTTTAATTGTTTTATAAAGGTTGCTTCTCTGAATATTTTGGTTGTCTCAATAGTTTCAGCATGTATTTTGGTATCTACTTGAATTTTCTAAGAAAGATTATTGTTCCTTTCTCTTGTCAGAATACTCATTGCATGATTCAATTGGTGTATGTACTTGTTTACTGAGGAATAACTGATTTGAAAGAAATTGGAGTCAAAAACATTAAACAGTATGGAAATACATAGCATAATCAAAATTTTGAAATAATATTTCACCCATGGAATTTTAAGTTAAGTTCTCTTTTATATCTGCTGAAGCAGTTGTACACTGCACAAAATGAGAGGGCATTTGGAATGTTTATGGATTGAGTAACATATAACTCAAAAGCAGTATCTAAATTTGAAGTAATTTAAAAAACAAACGTTTCAAATTTGACAAAAATTCAAATAATGTCATGATGACATAAAATATGTCAAATTTGCTTCGGCTGCTCTCCTCCTTCCTTTTTCATTGGTGGGGTGAGAGAAATTCACCAACTGGAGTAACCATCAGACACAGGAAAGTAAAGAGTCTGGCAGAGAGAGATTTTCATGAAAAGGAACCATCAACTAGACTAGAAGTATTCCATCTTGCTCATTCAGCAGTCCTCTCTCTCAGGGCTAGTCCATTACTTAATAATGTCTATGACACACACTTGCAATTCTAGGCATCTACACTGGGAAAAAAATTCTACTAACCTTATCAAATTTGTGAAAGTTTTTAGACATTCATATTTCTACATGAATTCAACAGCTTAATCTAATTTATTGCAGAATTGCTTATTTTTTGGTGAAAAAGTAACCCAACATGAAACAGAGTTTAAAATAGAGAGTAATCTGTAAGTTATCTATACCCATATAAATACACTTCCCTATGGAATCCTAACCGTTCATCCCATTTTGATGAATAACAGATAGATAATTAGAATTTGCCTATCGCAAAATGCGGCAACTTCAACGAAGAATGAAATTTTAAAAAACAATATGTGTCAGAATTACAAGATATCTGCGAACAACCTTCATTACAAATAAGTGAACGATTTTTTAAAATACATCAACCCTATACCTGATCAACCAAGGAGGTATTTCCAACATGGATATTCAGCTTTATTATAACTCTCTGATCGCAGGTTTCCTCAATAATGCTCGAAGGTTCAGCTGGAAAAGCCTCCAGCTGCTGTCTTATAGCTTGTGCTATAGCTGGCACAAATGTCAGAGGGTTCAAATCCAAGTCATCACAAAGAACTTCAGCAAATTGCTCTGGTGTTATCAAACTCTCTACAAAAAGTAACTTCGGTTAATTCATGGATTAGATTAGTTTCCAAAAAACAGCCGCTTTATGACTCCATATTAATGTTCAGTGGATTTATTTCAAACAGTTTTTTCAAAACTAGGTGATGTAGGTCCAATGAACCTGCACAACTACTATTCAATGACAAAAATACCTCCAGTATACATTTTGGTGTCAACAGGTTTCAACAATAACTGTACCCACCATTTTTATTCCATGTAAAAGTGTCTCTCAATTTTTGACCTTCAATTTCCATGTCGAGTCTTATAGGAACCAATACTTCTCCTTGACATGCATTTTCAATATTAACTTGAGGATCAGTATCATCAAAACACAATGGAAAAGTTCTAACCTGTGAAATGAAAAACAAATTTATTATTCAAGAATGACAAGCACTACATTGAAAGTTTTAGGGAATATCAACTACCATATGACTGGACACTGAAGCATAAAAGGAAAACCATGCTGAACTTAGTAAAAAGTTCATAAAACACCACCAATAGCCTGGTTGATACCTCAACACTACTGAGTTACAAATTTAACAAGTTAGTTTGAATAGCCGAACCTTTTTAGATGCCACCCTATTTCTATTGATGGGAGTAGCTTGTGGAACTGCATCTAAGTGACTGGAATTTGGTAGTGAGGGCACCCATTGCATATTCTTCTTTGATTTACTTTCTCTAGGTGCAGGAGGTTCAGATGTGTGAACAGATACAGCTTTATACCTAAAATTCATTCATCCTTTTGTCAAATATTCAACAAATGTTGTGTATACCCACTTCTCATCATTGCCTTCAATGATATCATCAACTTCTGTTGCCTTAAGTAACGAAACGCTACTAGCTAAAACATGTTGGCTCAAACCAAGATCTATTAAACGTCTCCTTTCTTCATTGGTTATGGATCTTCTAAACATCCCAGGGTATTTTTTATAAAGAGATCCTCGAAAAAGCCTGACATAGTTTCCAACCTACAATTTGATTCAAGTTAAAACGGGTGTAGTGAACGCATAATATATTACTCAATGAAAAAATGCAAAACTTAAATCACATCTATCATCTGAGATCTGGCACTTCTGATACTTCATTATTGCTTTAGAATAATGAATTATGCACTAATTGTTCAATAAACACTGCTATACTTAAAATATGTGATGAAATATCAAGCTGGATTCATCGTTCCTACCTCTGATCCCACACAATAATATTCCCCATTTTCTTCCAACTGAAAGCTTATAGGCTTATCTCCATAAGTTCTCAATGCCATTTTGGACCACTCAACATATACCTACTTTAGCTAACTCTTAATTTTTGTACAGAAGATATATGTTTGATTTTAAAATAATATATTTTGTTATTTTTCGCTTGTAAGTTTGTAATTTGTCACTTTTGTCAACTGTCAGATGGGCTTAGGGCTTAGCCACAGAACACCCTATCTACAGGTGTTCTGTGGCTTAGCTTAGGCTTAACCCGCTTGACGGTGTAGTGCAAGGACAGTAAACTGTAAAAATAGTTTACTGTCCTTGGGTGCAGTGGGTGTCACCAAATATATATTAATACCAATATGAGTAATACCTGATGAGAGCTAATGTTAACTAAGTGAAGCCGAGTTATATCTCTGTTGCAGTCCCACCATCCGGTTTCTTTCATTTTTTGCGCATGCGCGATTTTTAACGTCATATGACAATTTCATTTTTTTGGTTATGTTATTTTAATGTCAAAAAAAAACAAACAAGATTATGAAGATTTCAAGAATATTGAATATATCTACGAATGTAGCAGTACGGAAAATTCAAAGTGCATTTTGGTTGCCCTAATGATTGAATAACTAAATGAGTTCTATTGCATATTAATTGTGATGTGAAATGATGTGTAGTGTTTAATAATACAAAATTAAAAATCTTTCATTGATCTCGAGACCAAGTTTTCATCAATTTCGAATAGGAGAATGAACTGCTGCAAGAGGATGGCTGCTCATTATGGTCAATAGTAAATATGTGTGAAATTGATAGGGTTTAAGTTTCACTGATTGAAATATTCAGTATAAAATTCATGTTACTCATTTTAAATGTCCATTTATGAATGTAATTTTAAAATCCATGAATTCAGCTCATAACAAATTCGTTGAAATGAAGGTTGATTACTAAAAAGGATCAAACGCCAAAGTTGAGATACTATGCTCATTCTGTTGTGTTACTTGTGATTGAAAGCTCAGAAACAGGTAAAAAGATGGACACTTGGTCAGTTGGTGGAATGCAAGAAAAAAATAAGACATTTGTATCATGTAGGTAAATCAGAATTATACACATTATCCTAAGAAACCAGGGTTTTACGAAATGGCAGTTGCTTCTTTATTTGTTATACCATTCGAATTATCTAGTTTCTTCATCAAAGAAAAGCAAATATACTATAAACATTGACTGATTAGCTATATTTTTCATGCATATATTCTGAGCATATATAAATACTCACCATATCACTTTATCTATCCACAACTGCAAAGGAATATAAGGATTCTGCCAGGCTATTGTAGATTTGATTTGAGTGTGAATAGTTTTCATTTTGAATAATCCTTATTGGTGAACGAAATATGAAATGCTCAAAAATGAAACTATCTGCCAGAATCAGAGTATATTGCATGTATTTCTGCTTCTCTTGAACGCTTTCATGAATGGAAAAATATATGAAAATGTGCATTCCAAAAGAATATGCAATAAGTCGCCTGTTCTAGTAGCCACCAAATAAACTGCTAGGATAGCAAGGAATTTTTCTTGTGAAATTAGTATTCCATATTTCTAAATACAGAATTTGATCTGGATTTCTAGTGAGTGTTGTATAGCCTTGTACAACGATTTCTCATAATGAACATTGTTCAGGCTCCAGTAATATGGATTGATTAACTATGATTACAGAATACAAATTTAAACAGTCAATTACTGAAGCGACAATCCATGCTTCGAGTAAGCTTGATGAACTTTCTTGGGTTTTTTATATTTCTTCTTCTGGTATTTAATTTGATATGATATTATATATATATATGAAACTGAATTTTTCTGGCATGAGCCTCATCCAGTGCATGTCGCCAAAGGCTGAAAATGACCAGGACACGTCATGCTGTGGACAGCAGTTTCGCCCTATAGGGCTCACCAGCATGGCGAATCAATGAGAATATTCCTTTTGGAATGATATGCAGGTGTCAGATGTAATCCAGCATTTTAATTAATTTTAATACACAAAGAAAGAGTTCAGCTATTTATGAAATAATACTACAATAATTTCAGAAAAATTTTATTCATATTTCTCAATAGTTACATCATCTTTGGAAGTCGAAAAATTGCAGGATTCACAAATATGCAGGATAGGTATTCATTAAAAAGGCAGGAAAGGTTGATTAAGATTGTAACCACATGGTCATCATCAGATGATGATACCAGAGACAGCGGATATTGGAGAATTGATGAGTACGTAATTTTTTAGTGAATAAAAATTACTATTTCATAAAGATTTCAGTAAAGATCGACAATCCTGTAAAACACACAACCATTTTCAAATACATATTCAGTATCAATTTGGAATTTATATATTGGAAGGAGAAATTTATTGAAATGACTAAAAATTAAAATCTCGCAATTTCGTACCATGTTATGTTTAGTTACATTCATGGTAGGTAATAAAACATTTGAAAAATAATCTCAAGCTACAACATATTGTATACAAAACGAAAAAACAGTTAGACAAAGCATTACTATACATATAAAGGGTAAATTTTTAAAGTAACTCATACCATCCAGAAATTTATTCGAATAAAAAGAACAATGCAGCAGATTTTGCAATCACCGTCCTGAACTAGATTTCTCATATATGATTTTTTTCTGTGTGGTACACGTAGTATATGCCATGAAGGCTTTCTTACTCGAGCATTTCTCAGTAATGTAGACAGGTTGTTATCTTTGTTGAAAAATAAGAAATAAAAGTTTTTTTCATTTTCATTTTCATGGTTGAGTGGAAGAGCAAAATCTCGTTCCTAGAACAAGCATTTTGAACTCTGCCATTGAATAGGTGCTACTCTTGGATGTGTTCATTATCGCTATGTGACTGCTACCTATTCAATAAAAGCAATATTATTATTATTATTGCTTGGAGACTAATAGACAACTGGAGGTCTATTTTTGTCGTTCACAACTGAAGCATTCGCAAATATGGTCAAATTCTAAGATCAAGTTGCTATATATATATATATATATATATATATATATATATACATATATATATATGTATATATATATATATGTATATATATATATATATATATATATAACAGTATTGTTTTAAAAAATAACAATGTGACATTATTTTTGTGAGGTCACTGCGATGTATACATTGGGAATTCAAGAATTTGAACATTTATTCAGAAAACAGAATTAGGACAGATTTTACCAACATTGCCAGCAAACTGACTGGACATTTTTTTACATTACCCTCTTCCTTTCAAGTCATTTCATAATCAATTAGTAGGAAACTTCAACACAGCATTTTTCATTCAAAAATTGAAATTAAGAAAGAAAAATCCTTCATATGTTCATATGGTTCATATGGAATAAAAAATCTGACAAGAAACGGAAACTTCTCACATTACATTAGAAAATATGTACATCCGAATCAAAAATTCTTATTTGAATATAAAAGAAATATAAGATAATTTACAGAAAACTGCTTATAAGTAACAAAACAGATTTACTATAAAAAGAGGATGGATTGGGCGGATAACAAATCTAAAGGTCTGTTAAAGAATTACTACTACTACTGCTCTATAGCTGACAAACTCACTCTGAACTTATTTTGAAACAAAAACTCTTGTCTTGCCTCAAAAAAATGGACATTGTTGAAAGCTTCCAATTCAATGAAACCAACCCGAAAGAACTGGAAGCCTTTATTGAAAATATGAAAAACAAAATTGGTTCTGGTCTCAATGACATGTCGATCAAAATATTCAATTCAAAGTTCAACCGTATTCCTTTTTACTTGTGCTATCACAACTCATCAATCATTCTTTCATGTATGGCAAAGGTCACTTCTCAGTTTTCATATCTTTCAAGGAGAGCAAAAGAAGCTAAGTTCATTTATTAAGCTCTGAGCGCTCACTTAGCTCGAAGCCTTTCGTTTATTGCAATTCGAGCTCTCCAAGCTTGTACATAGGTGTCCATTTCACCTTCAGATCCTGTAAACTTGTTCTAAAGTGAGGATATGTGCAATCCCTGTTGACTTCCATTCTAAACACTGAAATGGTGATACATTAGTGTTGATAATTTTCAGTTCGTTTTCCCTTATCAAAACAACATATCTCATTCTCTCGTTTTACCTTTAACACAGGCATTTATAATACATTGTTAAATACCCCAAGGATATGATGTAGAGCGTGTTCAATCTTTTCTGTGTAGCATTGGGAAACTTGGACTCTTTTCAAACACTTCCACAGTTTTTCTTCTCGTACTGCAGGAATCATGTTCATTATATAACATGAAATTTTTTCTAACTGGTTATAACATGAATAGCAACTATTTCAATTTCTCTAGCCTCTGCCCAAGTGAGTACAACGGACTAGATACAATGCAGCGTATCAATGTTGATATGCTCATCATTGGAGAATGGAATGCCAGGCCAAGTCTGAATGTGAAATCAACCTCATCTACCTATAAACACATCATCGTAAAGAAAACATAAAAATTCAACCTACCTACATTTTCATTCAACATGATCTTCATATGAACAATCTGCATGACAAATGTCAAAGGAAAAATTCGTAAATATTCAAGCAAAAATTGCTCAAAAATATGAGGTTATGTTACACGATTTTTATATCTTAAAGCTCCATGCGCAGTGATCAGCTGATCTCGGCTCAGTCTCTAGGTCTCTACTCGCTCTACTCGATGCATGAATAATTAACGAACTTGGCTAGAATTGTCCAAGAGTGTATGCTAGAGAATGTGTTGAACTATGTTGCAGTATGAGACTGAGGCTGCAGTGCAGTATGCCTGTTTGAAAATCACATAAAAAATCAGATGTGTTGATAGTAGGTATGAGGTGCCGAATAATAAAGGAAACTTTACCCTCCATTAGTCAGAAATGGCTTGTTTCAAAAGAGACTAGTTTTTAAAAGATCCATCATGTCACTTACCAACTGCAGCAGGGGCATAAATGTTGGATAACGTGAAAGCAGAGGGCAAGTTATATTTTTCAAAAATGTTTCAACTGTGTTCTCAAACCCATTTCTGTAGGCTTAGTAAAAAAATCGTCCTCGGAGAAATTATTTGCACATATTCTTTTGCTGGAAACGTCATCGGTACTTTCCAAATTGCAAATATTAATCCACAACAATTTCAGGACGGGGTCTTTTGGAAACCTAAAATATTAATCGTGTGATATGAAGACAATAATTTATTTAAATTCCATATTTACCGATGGCAGGAGCTCGAATTCTTGCTATTGCACAGGAAGCAGGGTGTCGGGGACATAATTGAAAAAATATATAGGTACGAACACTAACAAAACTCTCAACTACTAAAAACCCAACTTCGAAAAGAATGGGTAAAGTATAAGAACTGTAACACATTAAACGAATAAAACACTAATAATTGAGAAGACGATGAAGATACTTCAATAAAAAGAATTGGCTCGATGAATATTTTCAACAACTGTCAGTGTCAGACGCAGGCGCTAAAATCTTTGGTTATGTTCCGGTTTCGATCATATGAAATAAGGAATTCATTCGCACTATCGGTCCTGGTCGAAACTCACGCATGTTAGAAAGAAACAGGTAATTAGAAGTATGTGTATCATTGAAGAAATGTATTTTTCTCGCGCATGCGCATAGGTATAAAGAAACCGGCGATCTTCTTTTTTTTCGGATTCACGGCAGTTGTCCTTATTATCCATATTGGTATTAATATATATATATGGGTGTCACAGAATAGAAAAGGATCAGAATCATAACTGGACAGCGCACCAAAATATTGGGATTTCAAGATACGCCCTCTGGTAAAAAATTTCAAACAATGTCGAATTATGGTCAAAGTGGTGCTTATTAGTTTGAAGTCTTGGTCAAAGTGTCGCTGCGATATGATTTCGAAATTTTGGAATATGATCAAAGTCATTTATTGATGTTTATCAAATATGATCGAAATCATCAGTTTCGCTGTTGTGACGTTGTGTAATTTATACCTAAATCACAAATGGTGGATATATGGATGTGGCTATGCCGTAATTAACTTGCAATAAATATTACAAAATCACACCGCAAAATTTTGTTCGTTTCTCTCTTAGATCCAAACAGGTAAGATCACCGAATTACATCGTCATTCTCATTTCGTTTTGAAGAATGATATGAAATTGAGACGGTGTTTTTTTTTCCAGTTGACATTATATGAACTATTGGAATTTCGAATTAAGATCGAAGGTGTTGTCACAGTATACCTTATTCATGCAGTAGAGACGCTTAAATGTAAAATTTATGTGCTCGGGGTGAATAATTTCATGCTGTGGTTATTGAATTTACAGAATGATTATGTCATGCATTTTGCATGTTGAAATTAATGTTCTGTAAGGTTTGAAATGAATGCGTGAAATTTCTCAATTACCTATAATAACGCCCAAAATAAATATTATTCGCTTAGAAATGCAGGATGAAATAATGAAATCGACTGATATTATCAATCAACTTTATTTCGTGTATTACACAACAAATAATCAAATCACCTTTTGAACAATTCGTTGAGGCCAGTCTAAAACTAGGTTTTGGCTGGCACCTTTCCGGAAACAATTACTTCCCTGGCTGATACCACGAAGGGCATTGAATTATATCAGACCGGTGCCATTGCAGGTTTCTTCACAGATATCGCTTTTGATGGCGATACAAATGAAGGAATTAATTTTCAATTATAGAGACGGAAACACTTGCAGACCGGCTTCGGGCTATTTGGCCACTAGTCAGTACAAGGCAGTGCCATCATCAACATAAAGCCGATGACTTTCCATAAGTGAAAATTAATAACTTCCATAGGATCAAGCCTCGACCAGAGCAGAAATACTCATCTCCGTCTCAATTTCATATCATTCAAAACGAAGCAAGAATGACGATATAATTCGGTGATCTTGTTTGGATCTGAAAGAAAAACGAACAACACTTTGCGGTGTGATTTTGTAATATTTATTGCAATAGTTTATTACGGCATAGCCACATCCATATCACCTTTTGTGATTGAGGTATTTCAACTTGACTCAAGAATTAAAATATGTCGAAAGATGGACGAATTGTCCCTGGTAAGATCAGTCATACTTCTGGTTGTTTACTTTTCTGAAGTCGCGCCTAGAAGGATTTTTTGTGAATTATCGCTCATAACACCACCAATTATTATCTTTTGTTCCAAGCACTACCATTCATGCCACGATCACGTGTGTTACAGATTCTATTACGTCACTCTAACCTCCCCTATTGCTGTTGATTCATGGTAACTAGAGCCTCCAATTGCGATTGAAAACTACCGGTAAGTTCACGTTCTCACTTTTCCATTGGTTTGAGCATTCCATACGAAATTTTCCCATAAAAACTGGTCCAAACGTATATTTTATTCTGAAATTTGTATGGCATTTCGAGCTGATTCCACTGTTCTGTGTAGAATCATGTTTTGTGATTAACCCCCTTCCATCATCACACCTCCCCCCACCCATCAATAATAACATAACCACAAAACGAAGTCAGTGTCATATTCTTGGTTTTGGTTCAGAACTTTATTTGTTAATGAAAGTTTATTTTTATTTTTTGTCTCGGATGTTCAAGAAATCTATTTATACATTCGAACCTAATTTGAAATGAATAGAGCTCTCCAAGCTTGGAAAGAGATCAGTTTTCCATTATTGCTCGAGGATATTAGTGACGTTCTTGGCAGTTTTTTTTCTAGTTTACTGGAGTACCTGAAACACACGGTGGAGCATTTAATTTTAGCCTGTACAGCATACATATTAGCATGTATATTATTGTACTTTTGTATAATAAAATGGAAATGTCTACCCTTTGTCCGAGAGCCAAGAAATTCAAAAAGAATTCTGTTTGTAACTGCCCATCCTGATGATGAATGCATGTTTTTCGGCCCTACCATTCTTCACTTCACTCAGAAAAAGGATTGTATCGTATACTTGATATGCTTATCTACGGGTTGGTATATTGTTTGCGGATAGTGATAAATATTTATGTTTCTAAATAGTCGGAAATACGTTCTATTACGTCGATCATTCTTGAAGTGGTTTGTTTCAGGTAAAAACTATGGCATGGGCTCAATTAGGAAAAAAGAATTATATAGTTCATGTGAAGTACTTGGAATAGATGCAAGTAATATTTTTATTCATGATCATACTCTTCTTCCTGATGCCATGGATGTTCGATGGCCAATAGAAGTGGTGTCTGAACTTGTGTCACGCTATGTGGATTCTCTGAATATAACAACAATCATTACTTTTGACCGATATGGGGTGTCTTATCATAATAATCACTCTAGCATATACTATGCTGTTGCAAATCTAATATTAGACAGAAATTTGCCAAAATGTGAGTTCGATTATATTTTGTACGTATTCTTTATTATATTATATATAAACGTTTCAGGCTGTGGCGTATATGTACTTGATACTACTAATGTAGTACGTAAATATTGGTTGTTCCTAGATATACCCCTATCATATATGCTCTCCAGATTCAGGTAAGTCAGTAATTAGACCAAGGAACCTACAATGTTCAATGATTGAATGTAAAAAATAAATCCATGACCAGTACAAGGTTTGATTACTTCTTCATGAAGTGAAGCTGTTACTCATCAGAAATGAAAATGAGTTCTTGCCTGGAAGCTTTTTTTGTAAACAGTTTTATTTTTCTCAAATTTCTGAGCCACCACAAAACTTGCATTTTTTGCTTGATGAAGGGCATTAATTCAAATCAATAAAATTGTTAGATTTGAGGTAAAATCTTGGCGCTCTTGGTTTCAAAATATATTCCCCTGTCTATCCCACTAATTTGGTTAGTCAATAGTGAGAGACAAACAAATATATTTTGAATACAAAGACCTCAGAAAATGCTTACAAACACGGACAAATTACCCATACCTTTTTAAGTGGTTAATTGACTCGGTCATTCTCAAATTCACTCCAAAGAATACAAATAATAATGATATCTCCTGAAAATTTTCTATCTGTTGAGATCAAATAGTCACATATTTTCAAAAAGGAAGTTACTCTGAAAAATATATGTTCATAAGCAGGTAGCTGGTCGACATCAAAATAGAAACTAATGCTGCTGATATATTATAACAGATCTTAAAAAAAAATACTTAGGTTATTATCCTTTCTTTCAGGTATATGGTAGGATTTCAAGAGAGAGAAGTGATACATAAAGCAATGAAACGGCATAAATCACAATTGCTATGGTTTAGACGTTTATACATGTATTTTTCCAGGTACATGTTAATAAACACATTACAACAAATGAATTTGGTAGACATAGAGCTGGATTTAGAAATAGAAGATTGAAACCAATATTATGAAAAGGAATTTCATAGGTGTTTGACAAGCTATCTAAAATTTAGATAGTCGACCTCCAACTGTGAAATGTTATCTTAAAATAGCCATTGTTCGAGTGCTGGAAGTCCATGACTTAGTTTGTTGTGCCATACGGATTTAGAAAGTAAACGACCCTGCTCTTCAGCCTTCAGCCCGGCAATAATTCACTTGTAAAAAAGTATTGAATTTCACAAGAATTATGTCTTCGATATTGCAATCCAAATCCCAGACTTACAGACGAAATAAATTGATTTACAATACCTAGATATATAAAATTCCTCAATTTCTTAGAAATATGAAAAAAAATCTTGAAGTTAATTGTTAGAAACTTTTTTATATTGAAGTTTGTAAACAAATCTCATGATGATAATATTGCATCTATTGATAAAAAACATTTGACATAAATGCATTGATCATTTTTTAATGAGAATTGGTATTTCTTAAGTTATAGTTTAGGGCAGCTGTGTTTTATTTTGTGTGAATAGATTCTGTTAACACTCTGATGCTATTGTAAGCTATAATCAAATCTTGGTTATTTATAATCAGGTAAACAAAATCAACGTTTATTCTAGTCTATCAATATGTTTAAGATCACGCAATTTTTCCTGTTGAGAAGGTTCAAACCCTCGGGTAAATAAATGAGACTAACTCCCACAGCAACATGGTCAATCTTGCAATATTAGTCATTCAGATTAATGTTCAGCAGGACTGCTCATTTATATGTAAATACATTCAATTATGTTGAGCTGTAACATTTCAGAAACTCGTGACAGAATCCTGCGAATAATGTGGAGGCTATAATTTTTTTATGAATTCGAACTTCTATTGTTGTTGAAAATTATTTTTTTTGCCTACTTGTGCCAATTATTCTTCCATCGACTTGGCGTTTATCACGTTTATAAGTTTGTAAAATAAAATGAAACTACACGATTCCATTTTTTTATTGTGTAAATGTAAGTGACAAAAATAATACTGGAAAATAACATGGCTAAAATTAATATCAGTGCATACATGTAAAAAGCTTTGACTTCGATAGAATACAAACAAATCTGTTTTCATTTCGAATCTGTCCTGAGAATAAAATTTGTCATTTTACGGTGTCAATTAAAGCCTTGAAACTTGAAATACCACATAACCTCTGAACTAGCCAGAAATGGCAATACAATTTCCAATGAGATTTAGAAGAGAGCAAAATAAGTCCTCACTATTCTGGTATATGCTATGGTATTTATGCCTACATATATTCTTTCAATATATGAGCTTGTTATTTGAAGCAGAGTATCAATTTGATACATTTGCCCTCGTTAGAACTTCAGGAGAGCATGAAATTGCTGTCTGTTTTGTTGTTAAAGGTAGACTTTCAATAAATATAAAATAATCTTGTGAATAAATTTTGATGTTTCACAAGAAAGAATTTTGTAGGGGAAAATTTAAAAAAAGTTGACGATTCCTTAGCATGAGGAAAATTTGAAATCAAATAAACATTACTAGTCATATTAAAAGCTCATAACTTCAACACATTCATTTCAATTCTGAAATTGTGAGCCAACTCAAAATAACTTATTACTGAGTGCAAATCAATTCAAAATATCACGAAATTTCTCAAACATGGGATGAATATTCAAAAATCATTTGTTTTTCATATTAATAATTGAAACAGTCAATAATATCACCCCATATTCAAGAAACTATACTATTAATTGTGTCTACAACAAGATCTCTAAAAATCTAATTCTAAATGCAATTTGAACACTTATTATAAGATTTGTTGATTCAGCTAAATTTGACTGGAATACAACATAGCTCCCTCTCTTCTATCAAGTTTGAAAAATAAAATGAAGAGTAACTTTTGGCGTTCATTTTATGTAAAGTACTCCAAAAAACATTCTCATTAAAGCTTAAAACCATTGAAAAAATGCAATAACCAGATATCAAAATGTTGAACGCCATCCTGTTTTGATATAACACCTATGAAAATACAACATAACTTCAAATGTCTCAGATAAATGTTAATATTTAAAATTGAAGTTTCTATCATCACAATAAAACAGAAATAATTTCCATTCACATGATGTCTAAGTTCATCTGTTCAGATTACAATCAAAACATGAAATTTATCAAATACTTATAAGAATATATAGAATTTTTCATTAATTTTTTTTTTCATAGTGGATGTGCAGATTGACGATAAAGCAGTCATGATATTGAGAAAAAATGTGAACAATTCGTCATCTAGAGATAAAGCACTAGTTTTAAACAATCGAATGGAATGTTTTATATCAGTATGTTCCTTGGTGAAGAATGTAGATATGCTGAAAATAACATTCCTATATTGGAGAAATACTTGTTATCAATCATAAAAATTATTGTGATGACTTGAATTCTAAGGAACAGATACCAATGTCCAATTTATCATTTAACTCTTGAAATCACTCTTTCACCTAATATAACAGAAATCTTTTCATTCAAATATTTTTCATGTATGTTTTCGGTCGCAAGAAAATGTTTTCTCTTTTATTGGATGAATAGAATAAATTACAAATTTAAATTCTTAAAATAATAAAAATTAAGAGATCATTGAAAATTTGTAATTTAAAAAAACAAAAGGAATATGCATCATACATTGTGAAGACCAATGATATTAATCTTCATGATTATCCATTATACTGATTCAAGACATAAAAAATACTTATAATCACATAATTGGGTACAATGATTTCATCCAAATTCATATAAAAAATATAAACTAACATAACTAATATCATCAAATTATTGTTCAACTTGTGCAAAATGTTTCTCACAAATGAATATATTTTTTATTCGCATTCAGATTTTGTAGAAAAAAGTATATCACATAGCTCAGTATAAAATATATTATTTCCCATTTAAATTTTATTTACAGAACTTACTAACAAAAAAATCACATTTTGAGGAGGAAATCAGGAAATTACAATAAGTGAATAATTAACATTATCAGTACTTTATTTATTCTGCACCAATTTTCATTATTCTATCAATAAAAGCTATTCCTATAATTTGAAAAACTCTAAAAATTCTTTGATTCAAGCGCATCACATGATTATTTTTCAAAGCCAGTGTTCATGCTCAAACAAACTTTGTGAGAGTTATTAAAATTGCATTCAAACAGATGAAAAATTTTTTCAACTTATGAAAACCTCTCGGTGAGTGTAAATATTTTGCAAAACATTCTGACAAAATTATTGTGTTCACAAACCCTGTATCAAGAATTTAAGGTTATGTGGATGTACCACCATTATAAGCGTAGTCAGCCTTATTGTGCATGATGAGACAATTGTCAACAAAGTAAAACGAGTCAGATCTAGTCTCAAAGGGGCACGCTATCATTTCATTAACTGTAATAAAAAGTTATATTAGAATTGATGATTAAGAGTTATGGAAATGTTATTACCAAGATCAGCCGGTAACGAAGGAAACTCGTAAATGTGTTCACATGTATTCCTTGAAAACGGAATACAAAATCCAAATTCAAAGTCGAACGTTTTCAGAAGCTTGTCTCGAAAAAAATGGCGCTCTATCATTCTGAAGTTATTGACTGGTCTACTTCCAACAGTAAATTCCACCCTAAATAGGTAATGATGTTAATGCAGGTAGTTCACTTATTTGATAAAAAAAGAGTTTTTCTGTACCTATTTGAGATAAAACATGACAGAGGCACTATCATATCCAAATCAATATAGAAAAATCAATTCACTTCAAATATTCAGGTTCTAGATGAAAGCTGATGTCAAGAAAAAACTGTGCTATCAGACTTATATGAGAAGCATGCCAGTTCTAGTAATGTTCCGAATGTGTCTAATACAAATTGAGCAAGAAAAAGTGATTTCTATGTAACCCAGTGCCTGTCCTGCCATATAGGCGGGGTAGTAGCTCTTTGAGATGGACTCTTTCTTCCTTCTTGTGAATGAATCAAATGCCTTAAAATGATACACACCTACTTATCAGCAGAGAGTTTTTGTGAAATTTTTTGCTTTCACTTCTGTCATAGGGGTTGTCATATCTATTTTTTTTATTTGGAGAAGAGAAAGGCCAAAAAGACATTTAAACCCGATGAAGTATACTCACGTTGCTCCCACAGTTTCCAACTTCAGAAATTGTGGTGTGAACTGGTATCGTACAAACCTTCCTGCATTAGGGTCAACCAACTCCTCATTATCGGAATTTTTATCACTATTTTCTTCAACATTTTCTGGCAGAGGCTTCGCAATTTCGAATAGAATAGCTCCACTTTCTAGGTCTCTGAGTTTGAACCTAGTAAAGTCGATTTCATATATATTTGCATCTGGATCACACAAATACGTATCCGTTATTTTGGTCAATTTCAACACATCTTCTGGTGTAATAACTTTGGAATCTAAATGAGGCAGAGGTTTATTAGTTATACTATCTATTTTTTCACGTATCACACTCATTCTGTTGAAAATATGGAGATTGAAAGAAACAACAGAAGCCCCAACTCCCAAACGATAAGGCAAATTGACAAACGTAACCTGTCATGTCATGAGTGTCACAGACAGAACACCGAACACCTATATACAGTGTTGCCAATGAAAATTCAACGAAGTACTCCAAAGCTTAGGACAAAATACCTGCATTTCACTCACGAGTTGAAGAAAATCCTCACATTCTTCAAATACAAGGATTTTGTAAAAAATATCAACAATTTTGTTCAAAAATAAAGCTGCTGGAATGCAGTATAATATAATACCGCATTGGAGGCATCTGGTGTGGTATACTGTATAAATATCAATTATTTACGACGGCGTATTGGTATCATCTGAAATTTTTTTATTTTCAATATTTCGTGAAAATAATCTCAAAATTTTGAGAAATAAAAGTCGAAAGTTCAATTCAAATTGGAAGATTAAATTAAAGCACATAACCTATAACATGTGACACGTGTGAAAGTGTATGAATATTGTAATGTTATTCAACATTGTTTTATTAGCTTTATATGTTTGTTAGTTTGTGTATCAAATCTCAAATCATGGAAAATAGTTTAAAGGAATTCTTGATAATGAGAGGCTTTACCATCCCAAAACATTAATCTGATGGAAGATGAGAAGGTAAGTCGCGTATTCGGTATTCGCTTTTACAGATCTATGATAAACCTGCAGCACCATCATCACCAAAAGAGCTAGAATTAACGAATAATTATAGATTATAGATTTACTGGTGGGCATGTCAAGCATGTCAACCTTTATTTTTTATAACAGAAGTATCTCTCAATGCTTCAATTTACCCAAAACATTTAATCAAGTAATTCTTTGAGTTATTTGAGTGAAATATTTCTGTAAGATTCATTCAACTTTATTTTTTCAGATCACCATGGATACGCAATAAAATTACTACATCCTGAAGCCATGGAAATGTCCATTCCAAAAATTGGAGATCGTTTAGCTGTGCTTGACTTCTGTTCAAGAAATGATGTCTCACAGATTAATAGGAGAGGGAGTTTGTTAGAAAACTTCGGTCCAAATTAACCAATCATAGGGATGAAAGTATGGAATTAACTTCAACCAAGGAATCCTCAGCCTCAAAGCCTACAAAAGTGGTTGATATTGGCCGGATGCATTCAGTAGATGGACGGTATCAGTTCAGATGAGAAGCAAACAAGGGGGGGAACTCGCAAAGTTTCAGTAAACAAAAACACCAAACCTGAAGAAATATTAGAAATAGGAAAAAAACTATTTTTTTTAATTCCTGCAGGGTCAACAATATTTAATGCCAAACGGACAGCTTCCTGTGGAACTCTTAATCCTCGTTAAATGCACTCCAAGTGCATCCATTTATATTGTTACGAATCTCCTAGCGCCGGCCCTGACAAATCGTAAACGCAAATGAGGGATCGCGTCGTAGCGAACGTCACTTTCTAGGAACCCGTAAATTGCTTGTGGAGAATTCGCGAAGATTCTTCCTAGGCGTACGCAGGTATGTATACGGGAGAAACTTCGTCGCGGGCAGAGTAAGTTGAGTGGCAAGTGCAGGAGTTGAAGTGTAGAATTTTTAGTACAGAGAGTTTTAGTACCAAGTATTGGAAAGTTATCGGAGCTATTGAAGTGATTGTGTTGTATTGTATTTTGATAAAGTTATAATAAAAAAAGTTAGGTGTTGTTTGGAGTTTTAATCATCGAACCCAAGGATATATCGTAACAGTGGTGTCAGAAGTTGGATTTTGCAAGGAAAAATCGTAACAATATCCATGCAGATGCCCTACTGCTGCAATCTGTTCTTAAAATTTCCACATCTGTCAAGTTTTTTCTTCTGTACAAATCTAATTCACTCAAACGTCGTTTCAAGGTACTTTTACCAATTGTTATGTGATCATATAGTTCTAAGTAGATCAAGATTTGTTGATAATTCAATCCCAGTGAGGAATATTGTCGTATAAGTCTGTTTTGACAATCATTCATCGTGGTTTGGTTTTTCTTTCTGCAGAAAAACTTCGTTAAGATTATATGGGTCTAGAGTCCGTGTTTCTTCGTCAATTTCAAATCAACTAACCAAAATTTTGAGATTTTTTTTTCAAAATTTTTAGATTTTTTTCTCAAAATTTTGAGATTTATTTCTCAAAATTTTGAGATTATTTTCACGAAATATTGAATGAATCAGAAAATAAAAAAAATCGGAAGACACCAATACGCCGTCGTAATTAGGTTTGTTCTAGCACCAATTTCCAAACGGTCAAATGTGTTGCTAGAACAAACCTATTATTACCCTAACACCAAACTGATATTTTTGCAATTGGCAATTCAAGATTAGATGCCAGCGCCAAAGTGGCAAAAATTCGAACCACTCTCGAGTACATTGTTATCATTGTTGTCTTTGGGTTTTTACGGTTTATCTTTGAATATTTTCATTTTGTTTCAGTTTTCAGTTTTTTCATGCACTATTTTTCATTTCAAGACTCAAGTGAAGTGATTTCTCCAGGTCATACAACAGCATCATTTGTTAATACTCATTTTGAAGGAATCTTGTATGTATTAATCACCTTGCAAAAAACATTTATTTTGTGGGCTGGGATGATTCACAATATTCACAATTCTTTTCTTTCATTTCCAGGAACACTAAATTTGTCATTCTCTTGGATCACTAGCTAATAACCTACTACTTTTTCATATTGGTTTTGATGTGAGTCAAAAGTGATGAAAAATGCCTTAATTGATAATATATGTTTCAGATTATTTCTTTGTAAGAAATAATGCTTGGAATATGGTTGAGTATGCTAGAATACATGGATTACGTGAATGGCAAATAGTCTTCCTTGATAAAATGACGAGAACAAACTTTCATGAAGTTAGACACCGGTTTTCCTATTTTGAGGAGATAATAATATATCCAGGCCCGCCGTCTGTCTATAGACTCTCTCAATCCTAGACTAGTCTGCACTATAACGTTTCTTTCATTTTCCCGCGGAAAAGATGACAACTTATTCCAGTACCACTTTGCCGTTTTGCCCAAAAGTCACATTGAGGTACACAACAATAATGGTTTGAACTGGAAGCACTCATTTTACATCTGAAAATTAGTAACAGTCAACAGAAACAGAATATCCTGAATATCCACCATATACATGTACAAGATTTTTATTATGTATAATATAATAATAATCACAAAAATATACAAAAACAACGACCAGAATGCACAGAATCATAGGAATTTAAACGTAAACAACGATTTCAATGTACTTATAAATAGTTTCAAAATTCGACACCAGAGGGAGTACTCCTTTTGTTGAATTCCCAATCGACGCGCGTTTCTCTAACAAGGTTAGCATCTTTAGGAGAAGAAAATTGATACTCTTCTGTGATTTCTGTGTTCCGTGTCACTGGCGACGGGTGACGGTCCGTCATTGACGAAACTGACTGGGTTGATTCTGAGATGCAAAATCGCATTTAATCGCTCTATTTGTCATCCATTTTGTTTTCGACATTTTCATTTCGAGTGCTTACTCGTGGTTGAAGTTAAATTGCATATATTTGGGACATTTCGATTATGGGTTCTACTAAAAGTGATCCTGTATCTAATAGTGCTAAAAGTAATGGGACAGCTTATGGAAAAGTAGTGATAACTTTGAAAAATCAATTATTACCCGAAGAAAAGCTTTCTCCAACGCCATCTCAATTGGATGGGCTAGGAAGCGATACAGAGACAGATTTACGCATTTATGGTTGCGAATTGATTCAAACTGCTGGAATATTGTTGAAATTACCTCAGGTGAGTCGAGTTTAGGGTATTTTCAACAGTTACCAAAAAGTTATCCTATTCATGGGTTTGGCCGATGTGTTTTAGGTTGCAATGGCAAGTGGACAGGTGCTCCTACAGCGATTTTATTACTCCAAGAGTTTGGTTCGTCATCCTGTTGAGCACACAGCAATGGCTTGTGTCTGCTTGGCTTCCAAAATTGAGGAAGCACCAAGGAGGGTTAGAGATGTAATCAATGTCTTTACCCACATTCGACAAGTCAACTCTAACAAGTAGGTTGAATTTATATGTTGCTATCACTTGAAACATAACATCTCAATCAACCATTGAACTGTGTTCAATATCACCATTGTCATGCATTTCTGTTTGTGAAATTTAGAAAATTAATAGAGAATAGATTTATTTCAGTTACCTGAACATTATGGCTTATAGTTTTTGAGGTCCTCAAGAGAATCCACTCATATTTTATATATGTTATTCAGAAACAAGTTCCCGATTCATTTTTATCAATTACATAAGGTTTCTTCTTTTTACCTATAATTGAAAGTTGAGGATTTTTTACTCTTGGTAAATATTTTTTTGGTCATAATTATTCATCTAATATCTTGTCTACACTCGTAATAATTATAATAGGAAACTTTCAGCTGAAGTGCAAGTAAGATTTTTCAGTGGAATGTTAGGATTGCCCATTTCCAAAGTTCAAATTGGTATGACCCTTCCTGATTTTTGCTGATTTCTTTAAATTTCTCTTCACTTCTTTTCTTTCATGATTAAAATCCATATATTATTGCTTATCCATGCAACCTGCTTCCAGTTATATAGTAAGAAAGCATAACGCTGCCATAACATTATTTTCATGAATATACTCTTGATGTTTTGAAAAACAGCTAGGGTATCAAAGTAATATGAAATTGAAAAAATCACCTATCTAGGATCTTCATATGCCATGCCACCTGTATGACTAAGGATATATTTTCAATCTGAAAGGTTAATATTCTCATCCTGAGTGTGCCATGATATTAACCCGGCTCTTTATATGTGGGAGTTGATATTAACGTTTGGCCAGACTCCTCCATTCAATTGGTTGTTTTGCACATTTGCAACAATAATAAAGAACTTCTCAGGTGATTGTAAAACACTTTTTTTATATCGTCTAAGTTAACAAGGTAGTGTAAAGAAAATTACTCCAACATGATATTCTAGAGTTATTTTTTATTATCTCACTAGTAACTTTTTGGCTATCACTTCCAAATTACAAGATTAAAGATCAATTTTTTAAAGAGAGAGAGTTCTGAGGATATTTGTAAACCACACACCATTTTCAGAGCACAGGTAATTCATCTTCAAACTGTTCCCTTATACGAAAAAAGGAAAAAAATTACAGTTTAAAAAACTAGTTGAATGAATTGTAATATCCCTCATATGACGAAATGAAAAAGAAGTGTGAAGTGTATTATTCATCTTCTAGAATTTATTGAAAATTAGTTTTCGCATTGGGAATGATCTGTTTATGGACCTTGGTAGGTTAAATATCAGTATTTTTAAGTAGTTGATTCCTTAAGATTATTCGTTCCTAAGTTTTGTAATGGGGAAGTGATGAAAAAATACTTATACCCTCACACTTATCAAGTTATCAATCAAGATGAAATAATAATTACCAATAAATTACGTATTATTTCATTATGCAATATTCCATTGCAACTATCTGCCATAGAGGTATATCGATGACTCTCAGAAAATGCTTGTATGAATGCATTGGCAATTCTTTATTGAGTTGAAAACAATTTGGATCTATGAATTTTCGCAGTGCAATTGAAAATTCCAATAATCTGACCAGTTATTCGTTTTTTGGTTTTTCTGTATTTGTATTTTAAAACGTTACTCAAATAGCATTGTTAATTTACAGAGGCTCCAATAAATGGCTCAAAAGGGCCTCTGTGTGTGACAAATCTTCATGAAGCTGAGTGGAACCTTTAAAGACCACCAGACATGAAAGCTACTGCAAATACACCGCCCGTCTTCCACGTAGACGGTTATTGGTGAGAATTACACAATAAACCTCAACATTTTTTGGAATCTTGAATAGTTTAAGTTTGTACCGAGCAAGATGAAGCTGGAACGATTCAACGAAGGTTATTGGGGACTAGTAAGCCGTGATATCAAAATACCAGGTAAAGTACAGCTAACAATTTTGTAGAACAGCCTGTTGTATAGTTTTGTGCATTAAAATTTGTTTGAGAAATCATTACAGCTCGGCAATGAAAGTAACTTCAAGCGAAAACTATGCAAAAATCAAGCATTTTTAGTTTATCTGATTTTCATAATTTTCTAATATCTCTTTATTTTAGCCTATCATTCTATTCATTCTAGCGTACTGCCCCAAAAGAGCAAAATTTTTTGCTCAGTGGAGTTGTAAAGGTAGGTTGATCGTGAGAAATGGTGTGAGTTGTATTCTATGGTGGAAAAATATTGAAAACTTGATTTAGCTGATTTTACATCAAACAACCTTGATAATAGTTATGTAATTGATTGAGATTTGAGGATGTCATTCATACATGTGCTCTGTTCTTTACTTTTTAAGAAAGGTTCAGGCAAATGTACATTCTTATATTATTTCAAATATGTAGGCCCCTAGGCCCAAGATGTTGGTAGTTCTGGAGTTTTTCCATCAGAAATATTGATTTTTTTGGAGAACGGAATTTTGTTATTTGATGTAGGTGAATCACAAATAATAAACAAACAGTTCTTGGTAGCTGGACAATACATTATTCTGATTATAACAAGATTTTGTGGGTCACTTATGACCATGATATTAAATTCTTCACTTGAACGGGTTTACGAAAAGTGGACATATCTGAATTATATTTATTTGAATAGGCCTTCCCATTTTTTCTTTCCATATTTGAATTTTTTAGTGAATTCTAAGGGGTCTTTCACCGAGGTTGTGCCCATACCTTAATTCAGCTGATTCTGTGATATTGTAATTTTTCTATTCGGAATGATGCCTATAAAAATGCGCTGAAAGGTTTTATTCACCAGTGAACTAATTTGGTAGTTATTAACAAATTCAACTCTCGAAAAATGGGGTTCAAACTTTAGTAAACCACTTGAAATTCGTTGACGTAAGGCGAATTTTTCAAACGGATTCTTGGAGACAACCACTTATAATCCGTGGTGAAAATGGAGTTCCGCACAACACTTGCTAATCCATTACACCACCATGCAAACGATCCTAACATGTAAAACCATTATTTTTGACCAGAGAATATTGATTTAAAATTTGAAAAGATCATGGTGTCATCCAGACACCTGTAGGAACAATATGCCATTGGAAACAGAATTCCATTGATTCTAATGAATAAGTTTCAAATTCATATTTCCGGTGTTACTCGTTTGAAAAATATTTATAAATTGAGATAATAATAGTTTTGTTTAAAAAAACAAATAACTTTTTTGTGTACAATTGATTTGATCTTTTAATAACAAATTGTTAAACATTTTTTCTAATGTATTAATTTTTTTCCAAATAGAAAATTCAAAACGAGCGTATATTTCGAAATGCCGGAGAAAAATTATTTTCATATTTTACACAACGTAAAATTTTGAATCATACGTTTGTTATTTTTCATCATAAAAAAATATGACCACATTAGAAAAATTTTCAAACAAATTTTTATCGATAGAACAAATATATTGTACACAAAAAATTGATTTTCATTGACCATTTTGTAAAGAATCTGAAATATTGTTTTTCCGTGAAAAAAATATTTTCTGAATATTTTGTTTGAACTTACAACACAATTTGGACGAATCAAAAACATTTTTTAGTGATTTTCTTTCTATTAGAAAAATCATATTTTTTGACAAATAAAATGATAAAAACATGTTTTTCTTAACGACATTGTAATTATCCCAACTCATACGTTTTTTGCAAACGAGTAACAGCGGAAGTTTGAGATGTATGTACTTGCATTGTATTTTTGAATGGTGAAACGTCAACATCGTGAAGAGAAAGACTAAAAAATTTTTTATTACCAATTTGCTAATTTTAATGAAAATCGATGTACTTAATTTTTTTCCGATGACATTGTTCCTTCAGGTGTCTGGATGACACCACGATCTTTTCGAATTTTAAATCGATATTTGCTAATCGAAAATAATGGTTTTATGTGTTACTATCTTTCCCATGGTGGTGCAATGGATTAGTAAGCTTTTTGTGTTAATACAAGTGGTGTAGTTTCGCTGATTGAAAATCCTATTTTCTTTGGAATTTGTTTGAAGAATTCGCCTAAGATCAACGGTTTTCAAGTTATTCACGGAAGATTGAACCCTCTGTTTTTGACAGTTCAATTTGTTTATATCTATCGAATTAGTTTACTGGTGGATAAAATATTTTCACATTTTTCTAGGCATCATTCCGAAATGAGCCCTAGATCAGATTTCTTGATTTTCGACTTGTGAGCTTTAATAAAAGATGTATTGCATTTGTTTAAATGTGGTTTATGGCAAATTGATATTGTGAAATTGATGGTGTGAAAAGTTACAAATTTTTTTTAAGATCAAAACACCAGAAGACAATTGCAAATACAAGAAACCGAAACGTGATTACATTCAGCTGAAACGTCGTTGCATTCTTGATTTTATTATTATTATTATTTTTTGTTGATTTTTCTTTAACTCATTCATTAATAAACTTCGAACGTTTTTGAACGCAGTTTCAACCAACTTTCAAACGTCGGATTAATTTTAATTTCTGCATACTCATCAATGACCGATGACAATGCAGTAATATGAAAAAAATCGTTCCGATATCCTTACTAGGACCTTCAGAATTAATAATTTATTTCTTTAGCGAGCCTAATTATAACGAAAATTCTGGCGAATGAGCCAGTTTGCATTCCTCTGTAAACCCTCTCTAATCATCAATTAAACTTGAATATTTACAATCCACAGAAAGATTTGCAGTTTTAAATAATATTATATGCTTCAGTAAATTTCTGCGACTACAAGAATCTCTCCATGTTGCGCATTTTGGTACTGGTGGTCATAATAATAGTAATCCATAAAAGCATCATAATCTTCAAAAAAATAATATTTTTAAAAATTCCAAGTAAAAAACGAAAAATTCATAATCATTTTGAAAAACTAAAAAACAAACACGCTTTTGTAAAAAAAATTAACTTAAAAGTAAGAAATGATTTTTCAAAATTTGAATTAGGAATAGTATAAATGAAAAAGAAAAAGGATTGCAAGTGAAAAAGAGAGGGGTGCTTTTTGAGTAATCTATTGACACCATGCACTCTACGTTTTTTTACATTACAATACATTTTTGTTTGAACTATTTTTAATTCGAATTTTAAAAACTTTATTTTTACTTTTTAGTTCATATTTTCACAAGCGTGTTTTTTAGTTTTTTGAACTATTCTTAATTGAATTCCAAGCCCATGACGACGTTTGATGAAAATGGTCAAAACTTAACATTTTAGTCCATTCGACTGGAATCAATGTTGTTACATTTGATTTGTGCGAAGACCTTTAGCGATGTAGAACAGACCAACAAACAAAGATCATTTTGAACATTTTATTTGGAGGTACACATTTTTTGATACTTTCCGTTAAAAAATTGTGATAACCGCCTTGGCAATTCTTTAGAACTTCACTAAAGTGTTTTAAAGTTCTAGATCATCTATACCACTAGAGAATTTGTGAATCATTTCCAAACCTATCTTTGCTAGTATTTTATGATAGACCGGGCGGCAGTGACAAATTTTTTTTCTGTCTGTCTTTGCAAAGGGAAGTAAAGATAAAACAAATCGTAATCTGCAAAAAAAATTTACGCGCTGCGTGGTAATTGATGAAAAACCCATAATTTGCGTTCGTTGAGTTCAACAAAACTTTGGATGAAAGACTTTTTATAGACTGCTTTACATTCAAAAGAATTTCCGGAGCTTTCAGCTGCATCTGCGTAGTTTCAAGTCACGGTTAGTGAGCATAGTAGAAATAGTCGGTTGGGACAAACTGAAAAATCAACTGTAGCCGAACACGCCCATCTAGATGATCATAATCTTCAATTTGATGAAACCTCAATCCTCTCAACAACACATTATTCCACTCGCTTATGCCGTGAAGCAATTGAGATATATAACCAAAAGGATAACTTGAACAGGAAGGAAGAGGGACTGACCAAAATTTTTTGTTGAACATTTTGTTGCGTTTTGAGGGAAAACTGTGGAAAAAGATGGTAGTTGAACTGTCAAACAATTGAAAAATGACTTGAGGAATTGAGAGAAAAGTACGTTTGTATCAAATCGATAAATGAACGGAATGACAGCTGACGTGACCTCCAACCCAACTAGTGATATCTACTTCAAACTCTTTAGTGTTCTTACCAATAAACTTTCATTGAAAGGATTATCCTTTATCTAAAGTTGAAGTAAAAATAGAACAACTTTTAAATCGGGAACGGCTGTTTCGATTCCCAAAAGTAAACCGCTTATGGATAGAGAATGAAAGTAAATCTCAAACTTGAAATAAGATGAGCGCGAAGCGAGCCTGCCAGGAGCCAAATTCGTACATTTTGTACGATGCTGCCATTGCGACTCGCATCAAATGTATGATGCTCAAAATCAATTCTACTGTATGAAAAAAAGTTGTGGTTTTCCGCTCTTTTGGATACGAGATACGTCACATTTCCCATTGAACTGTCTCAAAAATTATGCGTTTTCACGCACATATCTCGGAATAATGCCAAACGTCATTTTTCTAAGGCTATAACACAAAACTGATCTATCTCAACTTTTCTTGATAGAACAATCATATTTCACTAATTTCTGTTATAGCCTTAGAAAATGTATGGTGTACAACTCGCATGGAATGCTAATTTCCCATCCGTATAATTTGGTTTCTCAACCTTTCAATTCGTTTCAAGCAGTCTATGTGACCAGGACTAGAATTATTTATTAGGACGTGCCTCCATGAGGTGTTAATTCTGAACATTTGTTTTCCTAAAACCGTTATAAATATTGGATATTTCGTTCAAAACTGACTAACATTTTTCATGTCTTCGTTACAATCTTATGCCACGGTATCGGTGATCAAATCATCCAAGAGAGGTAGTTGTTCGAATTCCCCTTCATAAACTACTTGTATTTTGTCCCTCGAATCCTTCTGTAATAAACTGAACTGTACGAAATTATATGAACAAGATTGAAAAAATGAAAATAAAAAAGCTGAAATTGGAGATAGTGAAATTACATATGAGGTGTGAACAATTTTAAGAAAAATTGGAAAGACAACTGATAAAACACGATTACTGAGTGGGAAGGAAAATAAGTTATTAAGACGAACAATGGGTTAGATAATGTTCGAAAAAATTACGAGAAAATCGAATGAATCCGCGGATGAAATGGAGATTAGAATAAAATATCGAATTCCAAAAAAAATAAAGACCTAATAAAAAAAAAAAGGAAAATGATTAGGAAAGAATTGAAATGAATGAAACTATGATCATTGTCCTGCCATAACTAGGACCACGGAATTATAGTTCGCACCAAAATTTTTTGCTTGAAAAAGATGTTGTGTTGGAAAACACGTGTTCATGTTTTCTGATAATTATGCCATATACTTTTTCACCGCTTTGAATACGGTGTGTCTCCGGATTGAGTCCAGCAAGAGGAAATATTATTTTTCCGCAAATCAATCGAAAATTATTGACATTTTTGACAAGATTTTCAAAAAGAAATAGCTGCAAGGAATAGTATATTATGAGACGAGTACGGAATGTTGCATTTGAGAGGGAAATGAATATTCCGGGCGAGTTGCATACTATACTTTTTCTAAGACTATTGATATGCTAGGGTGATAAATGCAATGTACCAAAATATAAGGTGTGTATAGGTATTTTCTTACTCATCTGTGGATAAAGAGCATGTCGAAAACATATACAAACAATGTCGGCCGTAGGTTAAGTGCCATATTAACTGTTTAAGATCACATTAATAATGATTTGAAACTTCACTTGAAATTTCTTGAAAGCAATGAATCAGCCAGGTTTGTTACAAAACTGATAAATATGCCAATTTTTTATTGTTATTTCTGAACGATTTACGGAAAAATGGTTTGTATACCTCGCAGAAAAAGCCACATTTACGGATTCCGTGTAGTCTGTCTCAGCTTACGCCTCCGAATTACCCATTTCTCATTTTGAATCACTTTTTTTTCTACAGGGTGATCTAGAAAATGGATTTTACTCGAGCAACACTTTGAACGAAATATTGAACAATTTAACTGATCGAACAACATGAAAGAATGAATTAAGTTTCGATGGGAATATTTCGGAAAAGTGCTCCTCTTACCCTTCTGAATCATGAATGTCCAATAGACTGCGGTAGCTACAGGAATCATCATGTCTGCAAATGACTTCCCACAAAATTTCGTAAAAAAATCCCAAAAAGTAATTGAGAAACAAAAAATTGAATTTGAATATGAACATTCAAGACTAACAAATTTAGCATCTTCAGGAGACTAAAAGGTACGTGTTTTTTAACATCGTATTTTATATCTTAAATACGATGTTCGTCTCGGTGCAATGGTTAACGATTTTGTGAAATTGTTGGTTGAGTATAATCCATCTTCTAGATCACTCAATCGACAAAGAAATGATTCAAAACTAGAAACGAATGTTTTTGATGGAGTGCACTTTATTATAAATATTGTTTGAATGTTTTTTAGGAGGTAGAAATGTCCTGATTTTTTTTGGATTTTCTCTCGTGAAAATAAAGAGAAAAAGTTTTGAATTCTTGTAATATCTCTTTTTAGGGCAAGTTGGTATATTTGCCTCGATCCGTAACTGCAATATTTAAAAGAAGCAAAATTTGCTGTCTCTTTTGTCGGTTACGCATCGAATTTTTAATAAATTTGGGGATTAAATTGGTAAATGCATTGAAAATTGGATAAAATTTCCTTTGACGACGTTTCGAAAGCAGGTCTGACTCCTTTTTCAAGCCCTTCTGAAAATTTGTAATGAGATTTTTGGTGGATAGTTTCAAAACGTGACACTGACATGAATAATAATTCATCAATAGCCATACCAACTTTTGATCCTGACACAACCTACTTCGAGTTGAATCTTCTGTTCATGAACTTGGTGGAATTTAATGCTACGAAAACTCAGGCATGTCTCTTCTCAAGAAAAGCTGATCCATCATCATCTACTATTCAGATGTCAGGAGTAACTATTCCTACAAAATCAAGTATCTCGATGCTAGGAATTACGATCAGTGATAATCTCTCATGGGAGAATCAGAATTACGATCAGTGATAATCTCTCATGGGAGAACCATGTGAGACCGATCGCTAAAAGTGCTTCCCAGAAACTTGGATTTCTATTTCGTGCGAAGAAATACTTCACTTCTCGTCAGATTCTTATGATCTACAAGGCTCAGTAGTGTTTGGTTGTCAATCATTGTCCCAATTCGTATTAACGATCACCCTTACTGTTGAAATGCTTTTATTAGCCTGATATGTATCTATGTTTGTAACGGAAATTTTGAACGAGGTTTTGACCATCTTTGAAACGTAGGATTAATTCGAATTTTTGCACATTCATCAAGAACCGATGACAATGTAATAATTTAAAGAAATTGTCGCGGTATCCTTACTAGGACCTTCAGAATTCTCGACCTTGAATAGAACGAACTTTTTGGTGAAGGAGTCAGTTTGAATTTTTCAGTAGGACTTCACTCATCAATTAAACTTCGAGGTGCTTCCCATAAACTTGGATTTCTATTTCGTGCGAAGAAATACTTCACTTCTCGTCAGATCCTTATGATCTACATGGCTCAGATACGACCTGTCATGGAATACAGTTCTCATGTGTGGAGTTAGGCACCAAAACATTCATTAAGGCTTCTCGATTCTATTCAGAGAGAGGCAATCCGTCTTGTTGATGATTCTCCGCTTACAGACTTGCTCACTTCATTGGAGCATCGTAGAAGGGTCGGAGACTCGTCTCTCTTCTGTAGATACTTTCACGGTCGATGCACTTCCGAATTGTTATCAATCGTTCCATCCTTGGCAATATCTACACGGATGACTTGACGAGTACAGAATTCCCACCCCTTTGTTGTGAATGTGGAAACCTGTCGAACCTCTTTTGCTCAGGGATCCTTTTCAAATAGAACAGCTGAGCTTTGGAACTCCTTTCCAAAAGAGGTTTTTCCTGAGGCTTACAAACTTCAGAAATTCAAAGTGAATGTTAATTCGTATCTCCTGTCCCTTGATTCGCGCGGTGTTCTTTGAACATTACAGGGCTCCCCTTTCGTATGAATCTGCATATAAAAAAAACTCCCCTTTTCAGGAGAGGCATCCAACATCGATCCATACTCATGGTACAAAAATCTCTTCATTTCCGTTTAATGAAATGCAAGTAGCCTCTTTTTTCCTTTTGGTTTAATTCTGTTCTGTCATAAGTAAATTAATGTTATTCCATTTGACCAGTCGTGAACCATTTTTTAATACGTGTTCAGCTCATTTCGAGTTATCTATTTATTGTCTTCTCAAGTTGTTTTTATGTTCAGTTGTTCTTATTTTGAATAGACTTGATGTCTCACCAAATTTATCAATTCGACCCACAACAGATATGAGAATTTAAAGCTTTTTCTCTTCATTTCCAGGGGTGAGAAGACCCAGAAAATTGATTTCAGTTTTTTTATCCCGCTTCCGCATGCCACTCCCAGGCACCTACTGATTGGATGAATGAAGATTGATCCGACGGCAGGAAATTTTCATCACAATTTTTCAGTTAGTTATGCAATAATTAATTAACACTCTTTTTCGACTTGAACATGAACATTGAACATGTGATAACCATTAAACTATGAATCTGATTTTTTCCTTGGAGCTATTTTATTCCTTAAGAACCAGGTGGGAGTGATAGAGTTGTAAAGAGTAGTAATTATAAAATTCTTTCAAAAATATAAAGAAAAATTTTTCCGTACAAAACAACTCATGGTTATTTTCGTCACATTGAGTGAAATATGAAAAAAATACGAGGCGAAAATTTATTTGTTTATATCAACTTCCGTATTAAAGAAACAAATTGAATATAACTAACTTTTTTTAGAATATCGAATAGTAAAATGAATTATGATTTGAAAAGGTGGCTCCTTAATATTAATTATGAATAGTAAAAAATATATTTTTTGGACTGAGGTGGCCTTTACTTGATGGAAATCCATAGTTATTACGCTATAAGGTAGACACGATTAAATTTCCACAAAATTTATTGTCTTCGCGACATGTTTCGGTACACTGTACCTTTATCAAGCGAATGTATTTAAACACTAAATTATTCTTCGCTAAAAGTTCCTTAAATATATCAGGGCCTACTCTAATTATCTATGATTCCTAGAATAATACCACTGACAATGATGATGATTCCTAACTGATGCTGATAACTGATACTGATTCCTAATAATAATCATGATATCGGACCGTAGTTACTACTTATTGATTGAATAAGTTCAACAAAGGGGAACTATTGAGATCCAATTGATCATTTAGCAAACAATTTGAATTTTTTAATTTATTGATTTCCAAAAATTCTAAATAATTAAGTCTAATGCCCTTATTTTCAACATGCAGAATTTCGAAATTTTTATCGAAGTCATAGCCTTCCTCCAAAATATGATTGGCATATGATGAGTGAGTTGTTTTCTTTTCATAATTCATACGATGGTCACGTATGCGGTTTTTGAATGGTCTACCTGTCTGGCCAATATATACTTTGGAGCAAGATCCACAATTCAATTTATAAACTCCTGATTTTTCATCTTTTATTGTTTTATCTTTGTTATTCTTGATAAACCTTCCCAACGTGTTATCTGTTCTATATGCTACTTTTAAACCACATTTGTTTAAAGCACTCTTTTAAACAATATAAGATAAAAATTTTCAGAAATTATTTCCATCCTCCTAGCAATGAAAATGGATTATTTAAAACTCTTTTTTCTTCAATGATTATGTTTTTAATATTTCAACTACCTATAAAAAAGATAAGATTTTTTTATTTTACCAACAGGTTTTTATTTTGAGGTATTTCAAGAATAGCTAAACGATAGGAAAAACTCAGATTTATTTTTTAATAATTAACACACTTTCATGTTCAAGCCGAGAAAAATTGTACGATATTTTTCACCGCCGTATTATTGTTCATTCATCTATACAGTAAGTGCCTGAATATGTTTTCTCATCAAATATAATGTTATAGAGTGGTGCAATTTTAACTTCGATTAAAATGGTCTCTTGAATTTCGTCTCCACATAGATTCACGATCTCATTTTGATTTGTTTTACGGATGTTTATCTCATTTTCTACAAAGTATTGGTTTTCATTTGGAATCTGAGAGGTTTATGGGAATAACTTTCAATCGATTTCGTCATCTCTGTAGCAATGGATCAAGAGGCTTAGTTTTCGTGAATATGGCGATGATAATCGATTTCATAGCATGAAATACTCTTGTTGTACAGAGGAGAAATTACTCCATATCTCGAAAATAGACATAAATCTGCCAATAATGAAACTGACTATGTATTTACTAGAATACTAGAAGCTAAAACCAGTTGTAATATCAGTTGAAGTGCTTGCTATATTTACACGTATTGAGTGTAATTGCTTGCAGCTGTCACAGATCACTGAATATTTGATCATGATTACGGATTGATGATTACTTTATTCAGTCAATGATTGGGAATGTGGTGTTGGGAAACAAATCGAAACCGGTCTACAAGTGTGCCCGTCCCAATAATTGAGAATTAATTACAGTAGTTGTATCGCCAGATCATATGCAGGAATTTCTTCTGTGAAGAATCCTGTACTGACACCTTTCGGATATAATTCAACGCTCTTCGTGGTATAAGCTAGGGAAATAGTTGTTTTTTTTTTGACAAGTTTCAGTTCATAAACCTACAGTTCCTTTGGATGATCTAATGTAGTCAGTTGAGAAGAATTTACTGAGTTAGCTTTGAGGTCTTGCCATTGTGCCCACTTTTGTTATCCTTGTCGTTGTTTATCCAGTTTCACTTGGAGACTGTTTTCCTTTCTAGACTTTCAGTAATACAGCGGTTCCCTCATCTTCCTGACGGAAATCTAACCTAACACAACATAGAGAGAGAGGTCCAGGCCTGGCTTATCAGGAATCAGGTCCATTTAGTTACTTAGCCTGCAGTGTCCTATCAGCAGGTTTACTGGTTTGTTATTTTAGACGGATGTCCTTCAGTGATCCGACTGTCATGTTACATGACGTGTGTCATTTCACACTGGTCAGAACCAGCTGCTTTTTCCCGGGCCATTGAAAATTTAAGGGCTAACCAGAAAATTCTGAGAGCTCTATCAGTTCTGTGAATTAAACAACTATGGCGGCGGAACCGTTAACGCATCGAAAAATGTATCAGAAAACAAAGTTAATAAATTTTGTATCATTCTAATAGTGCCATCTACTTCGAGCTTTCCACAATACTGTCGATTTTGACCCTACTCTATCAACTTAGTTGACTAGTCCCCGAATTAAGGGAGAGTTTAGGCGAAGTTTTTTTCTGAAGACTCTAACTCTTGAATATTTGAGAACAAATTTGTCAAAAGAATGTTAGGGTCATCGGTCACTTTTGTTCAATTGGGAACAGCAGTTTACAAATAATAAAATCATTGCAAGTGCACAAATCATGTTTTATATCGCTAATCCCCCTTTCAAAAGTTTAGTTTTTTCGAACAAGTTCAACGAAAATGGATATAATCCACTAATGGTATTTATACAGGTGTCAACATTGGTTTTAGTAGCTTGAGTTGACGAGAATTTCCCTCTCGGACGTCGTGGAATCGTGGGCTCCATTACAGACGAAGATAGAAGTGAAAATAAGGGTCTCATTCAAGGATATAGTTGTGATTACAGATGAGTTGAAATGTAGAAGTTGTCGAAGGAGATCAGCAAAATGTGAGTTTTTGATTATATAAAACAAGTCAATCACTTTCATGAATTTTATAACCATGGGAAAGGTGGTTGAATTTACTGATTAGGTAAATAGTGATTATATTTCTAGAGCAATATCTCATTTAGATTACACAAATACCAATTACTTTAGTACGTTCAATCGCAATACGTTCAATCGTATGAGGAATCATTTATTTTAATTGAAAACCTGTATGAAGGAACCTCCAGATATGCTATTGGGATTTCGAATTGAGATCGCAGCGACACATTGGAGAAAACTCCAACTAATCTGCACCACTTTGACAACTATTGCTAATTAAGGTTAGGACTTTGACGTTGTATGAAAATTCCAAACCGTAAAATTTTGTGAGCAAATATTACAGCTTTCACTTTTTATGTGAAATAAATTGTTCTTTATGAACATAAGTAATAATTTTAATCATATTACAAAATCTTCAAATAATATCGCAGCGCCACTTTGACCAAGACTTCAACTAATAAAATAAGCACCACTTTCTCAATACTTTTACATTGTTTGTAACTCTTTACCAGAGGGAGTATCGCTTATCTTGAAATCCCAATATTTGTAACCTTTCAAATTTCAATGAGGCACTCCGTAAAAAATCCAGACGAAAAAGAGTTTGAAAGGTATGGTCTTGAAGTAATGACTGCAATTGAATTGGCTCATTTCACATATTAGTTTTCATGTCTCATCTGAAAGTTCTGTAGATCCTACCCTAGTAATTTTTTAAATTTGTCTATTGCATTATCAACTTCCAAAATGCATTTTCAGTCTCAGTATTGTCCAATTTTTTCTTATTCCCACCGTTTATTCATACAATAAAACGATCAAAACATTTGATTTACCACCATATCATCTTTTTATCTTTTTACAACTACTATTCATCAATAAAGAAATCATGGATGCTGTAATTTTTTGTATGACGTTTGGAGGTTATATTGGATTTTTCTCAGTCAATAATTTCGGCCATACACTTGTCCATCGAATTGATTGGTCGACCTATTTGTTCGGTACCTTGTTTTTTTTTCATGTAGGTGAATATCCATAGATGCTGTCCTCCCAGCGTTTTTTTATGATCCATTCTCATGTCAGTGAATGGACATACCTACGAAATGAGCTGGTAACATTTGTCATGTTGGAACGACTTCATTGTTGTCTATATTGATTATTCCGTGTATTTGGGAATAAATCAATACAGTGAATGTTTGAGAGTCAAGCCCGTTGAAAATGTATTGCACATTTTTTCTGCATTATAGTATTTGGCATTATCTCTTTGCAAATTCGTCACATACATTCGAATTTGTTACAGCCACTGCTGAGGGGTGCCGTAAGAAGTTAGTAACAAGGCCTACTTGCTGAAGGACTTCAGTTGAAGTCGATAAATAACATTTACTTTCAGTACCACTATCTCTTTGTCTGAAATGACAATGTGTATTATAATGCCGAATCGGAATAATGCCAATATTGAATTTTTGGGTTTCACTCATGAATTTGAACCCAAGTTTTGTTATTTTGCGTTCCGTATATTGAAATAATCTTTTGTAACCAACACGCGTCTCTTTGCTTTAACACGTTGTTTACTGCTAAATACGTAGTAATTTTTATGTCTAAGTTCGCAGGAAAAATAATATTTTTTACTTTTCAGCGAACAAAGTGAGAATAAAGAACAGGGATACAATGATCGGCGTTTGGAAGATAATAAAGAATTCAGTTCATATTTCTTATTTTTTCTCTTAGAGTTTTGACTTCGGTCTGATCTGTTATATCTTCAGAATCACTTCCAATAGATAATGGGGATGACGGCTGCAAAACTCTACCACTAGGAGCGCCACCACTGCATGTACCTTTGACAGCCTCTCAAGTCAAATGATAACAATTCAAAACATTAAACGTCCCTTCTTTCCAATAATTAAGAATATAAAGATTTGAAATCGACATAAAATGGTCTTATGTAGTGCATTCGGATGTAAAAATGTAGGTACGCATTTATTTCTAAAAGAAACAAAACTGAAAAAGCAGTGGGAAGTAGCCCTGAAAAGAAAGAGCTTTCAGGCTTCTGAACATTCTTGATTATGCTCCAGTCACTTACAAAAGAACGTAGCAGGGCTGGTAGATGGTTATTATGATGATTTTTAACGAAACACTCAGATCTTTTTGTTTTCCTTTGAGAGATCCACCGCGTTCCCTCAACAAACTTTTCAGTTCTGGTACAGACAAACGTCCATATCTATCGGTTGGAGAAAACATCCTTATGATTCTTAAGTATCTTTTGAAAATATTCATTAAAATAAAAATAAAACATAACCTGCAAAATCACTCGTTCGGCACATGCAGTCGTGCTGCCACCTACTAAAAGCTTTGGGTCATCTTCCCCATTGTTTGAGACATAAGAATACATAACTTCTACGAAAGAAGTGACATAAAATATTCGCGAACATTCTTTATTAATATTTTCATCATTCATTGGCATTTGATTCATTTGCATAGAGGAAGAAAGAGTATTAAAACAGCTTCTCTCCTGTCTATTTGGCGCGATGGGCGCTGAATAGCACATTCACCTTATCTTGTTCAATTTGTATATGAAGCACTCGAAAATAGAGTCCAACAGATATTATTTATAGAATAATTCTATTCTAATAGAGAGTAGTTTGCAGAAAAATGTATTCATTCTCTGTTTATAGGTGCGTGTATACCAATCAAATACGTTTGATTCATTCACAAAAACGAAGAAAAAGTCTATCTAAAACAGCCACTTCCAGTGTCCGTTGTCGCCATGTAGACAGGGGAGTAGCTGTTTAAGATAAACTTTCTCTCCTTTTTTGTGAATGAATCAAACGTCTTTGATATACACATACCTATCAAGAGAGACTGTTTGTAAAGTTTTAGTGATTTTGCCTTTATCATTCAAGTTGTTATTTCTATTTTCTAGATTCGGAGAAAGAAAAAGATAAAAACTAGCTTGTTTTGCTCTGAGAAAAATTTCCCTTGATCTCATCAGTAGTCATATGGATCAATTATAGACCTTTCGGCGAAAGGCTTTCGCGCTAGATATACGAAACTTTTTCGAACAAGTCGATTGCGAGTAATAAATGAATAAATTGACATTTCGATACACATACATTCGCATGACCACTAAACCGAGCCTTCAGTAATAAAATTTAGGAACATGATTACTTTTTTCACCGAAACCGGCTGGATTATTTCCCTAAATTTTACTTCATTCAAATGTATTCAAACTCGAATTATCACTTTTCAAGTTGCATTCAAACATGCATTTGATGCAACATATATATTGGACGATGAAATGAATGGAAAGTTCTTGAGGTTCTCTTCTATTTTTTTAATGTTTTTGTTTGGTGGACATTCTTTTCCAGTTAGTGTCGTTTCCACACACTTTTTTTATGACAATTATGTTGAAATATCTTCGAGACATACTACATACTACAGTCATACATCAGCCACTTAATTTTTGTTCATATCAGGGATTTACAAGATGATCAAAAATTCGTATCATTCGTCAAGCTTTCACTTCTTCTAAATTTTTCGCATACACTACCTCATTCGTGCATAAATTCTGTACATTGGTGTGGTTTGTCTGTAGTTGAGCAGCGTATATTCTCTTCTTGGTCCATAAAAATCTAGTTTTGAATTCATATGTGTTTTTTGACAGAATCGATTGAAACATTATCCGAGTACTGATTGTATGAATGTTATTTATGGTATTTTCATACCAAATGTCATCGACTTCGAAATCCATCAGGAAGTGGACTTTGATACTTATCCCAACGCCATACCTCAGGAGCATAATTATTCATGGATCCGTCAATACGGCAGAAAGTCTCAAGAGACAAATCTCGATTCAAAAGACTTGATCCTTGATCAAGAACCCATAGAAAAGGCTTGAAACAGGAAGCTTCGTTTGACAAAAGGCGCATAGATTATTTGGAGATCAATTTTATTGGGATGTGTATAGTTTGGTTGTGAAGGGCAGGACTTTCGGCAGCTGAGAGATCCAGACTCGTAATGTTTTAGCCTCTGATATCGTTGTCGTGCTATTCGGCTGATGAATTTGCGCTTTGATTAGGTGTTCTAATCTAGAAATTGAGTCGAGTTCTATGCATCTCTTTTCCGCCACTCTCGTGTTAATCATCTGCGTATTTCAAAATATCTTCAGTTTTGAACAACCCCGGTACATTTCAGATATCGTGTTTGTGCCAGAATACGATAAATGCGTTGGATTCTGCGGTTGTTATACAGTCATAGGATCCACATGGTACGTAATACAAATTGAAGATTTTTGAATAACGAAAAAGGGTGATTTGACGGACGATCAAAGCTTTTAAGGCGATGGACAACGTACAGGATGGAAGTAGATTTGCAATAAGTAGAGAGTTGATCAGCACAAAACAGATTTTACTATCTCTAGCGTTGTCGTATCGAATTTGGTGATTTGAATGGTATTGTACAAAATCTTGAATTATTCTTCGTAACTATTAAAAAATTAACTGAAGCTATTGAAAAATTAACTTATTTTCGCTAGATTGTGGAAAATGTTGGAAATGATTACAAAAGACGGTTCGATATGCTCTTATAGTAGGAATAGATTATTACCCATGTATATATTGCACTGATCTTGTTAATCTTTCGCACTTTGATTTTCACGATATTCTTTGAGAATAAAAGTTTTTATGACTCCTTCGATAAAGAGGATGAATGGAGAAACAACTTGTGAATCTTGTCTGTTAGTGATTGTAACAACTGTGAAATACTTGATTTTGAAATCAAATTCTGCAATACTCTCTTCAAGATTCAGTAAGTTCAATTGCCTGAAAACTTCCGTTTTTGAAGTGCTTGGAGGAATTACTTTTTTGCCGGTCATAATTTTGCTCATTTCATGCCACATGAAATAATTATTTGTTTTGATATCTTTCATATTCTCACGAACTTTAATTTCGAAGATTTCAAAGAATGAAACATTGTTCATGAAATGTTTGTCAATAAAAAGATCCCATATTCCCGTACGATAACAACATTTCCTCATTCATGGAAAGTTGATATTTCAGTAGATTTCATGCATTCTTGGAATGGACGAATTCAATTTTTTTGAATTATATTCTTCAAGTAATAACAATCGTGCAACGAGCAATAGATGATACCGCTAGTCTATCAGGATGACATCTCTTTTTTCTTGGCGAGTATTTAGATTTTTAAATTTTCAGGTTCACCCAAAAGGCAAACTGTGTTTTTCTCGAACATATTCGCTTCAACCGAGGAAGATGAAAAACGAGTCAATATTAAAATTCTTGAAGGTTGCGAGTTTTGGAAAACACCTCACTCTGCAAGGGATTCCGAAGCATTGCCGTTCTCTTGAAAAAACGACCCCTGACAGACAGGTTCGACAAATCCTGGCTCGGAACGAAATGATGGAAAATCCGTACTCGTCGGGCTAACAACAGTGATACAACTACCAAATTAGGTGCAATTCAAGACATTTCAGGAGATTGGAATTGAGAAGCTTATGTTTATCTTGGTGCTAAACTTCACACAAGGAAACTTTGAATATGTACCCCATGAATTCAGAATATTTTTGGACACTAAATAGAAAACCATGTGTACGAGAAGGTCTTTTTGCAATTGATCAGTTTTACATTAGAGGATATTGCTGAACACGTCGTTGAGCAAGGGAGATTGATGATTTCGTTGGGACATTCACACCCAACATCAAAATACTTGCTAGTATCAGAAGAATCATGATTGTGTTTTATCAGCATTGAATTCTACCAAGTTATCATGACTGCATTTCAACATTCCCGTCGAGTCCTTTGTTTAAAATGTATTGAATTCTGGTGTCAGATACACATATGGGAGATCTGGAAGATATCTTCTGATGGACAACCGACTTATAGGGGAAAAAAGATATCTCGTCAGAATGTTTCATATGGTGGAATATAAAAAAAGAAAAGTAAGGAGGCTAGACGTCTGATGGGAGTTCATAGAAGAAGAATATTTTCATTGATTATAAAAATTCATGTATAGAATTTTGGGGTCGATGTAAATACAAATATCCAATTTTTCATAGAAGACACAGACTTATATTTCAACATTTTATCGCTGCTACCATTTGAAACTCAAGGGAATGACAAACATTTGGTATACAAATCCAAGAAAAACTTCGGACCTTACTTACCAACAACTTACTAAAACAGGAAATAATCTGCCATTACTGTGATGGAATAAAAATAAGAAAAGCGATACTTATGTACCAAGTACATGCCTAGCGGCATGACAAAGAGATGCTGTAATAATTTGATATCTTCGGTGATAGTTTTGCCACGTAGAAACCGAATATTGCAATTGTAGAAACATGGCGAGTAGATACGCCCTGAGTATCTTTGAAAAATTAAACTATAACTATCTGGAAAGACAATGTATATAGTTTTCGGCTATCGCATATTATTTTACGAATCGAATATTAGTTTTTTTTAGACATGGAAGTGATGTGAGACGGTAATAGAAATTATTTTTTTCTACAGCATATATATATATATATATATATAGTCGAATACATATCATTGGAGCTGAAGGGTTTCGGTTCCATTTCGTATACATTCTGAAGTGGATATTTTTTGAAATAAATTTAACAGCGAAACATTTTTTTCATTAAATTTTTTTAACGAAAATCCGAAAGTCCGTCTCTTCTAGATGATCTTGAAAACTGTCAAAAATTTGTAGGTTGAAATTCAACAATCGATATATTCAATACTGTAAATCAAGCCAAGGTGATTGATTTATACTAAAAAAAAAAAAACTAGTAGCGTTTTCTATTGTTAGAACCAGTGCGTAATAGAGGTATTTCTCATCAAATGAAAGACAAATATGCAAAATGAGCACTGATTTTACCAATAGAATACTCTTCAAGTTCCATTCCTACTATGATTCAATCCTCCACATTGAAAAACATGTATTCCAAAAGAATAATTGTTGTTTGGTTTCCTGATGAGCCGCAAAGAATATCCAATTTTTGAAAGATACTTCATTTTTCACTCTCTTTTATGATTTTTTCGCTCCTAAATTATAAATAGAGGTGTGTATTTTTGATTTTCTTCGTTATATGATCATTCAGATCACTATAAAGTCAAAAAATTCAGAATACATGTTTTTCTTTATCGACTCTTCAACTAATACAAATAAAGTGTGTGAAACATTCTTAGATCTCGTTACTCGTAGCACTATGGATTTCATTTCATTTCTTGTTATGCATTTGGCAAGTTTTTTGATTTCATCATAAATTCGACTGATTGATCCACTAGGAAATTTTTCAGAGAATTTAAAAAGTTGTCCCATTTATCAGGTTGTTTGGTGTAAAACAGGTAATCATTTCTCTGTCAGCCTACCTACCAATAACACCAAGTTTGCTGGTGATTTCTTTTATCCACACTTGTCTATGCCTCAGGCCAGGTATCACTTGTGACATAGTGAAATGAGATGATATCGATTTTTTGAAAAGCAAACTTTTTTTTATTTCAATTCGTTTATTTGTGTTGTGGATATTGTTGCCATTTACAGAAAAATCATCTCTCAAAATCTGTTCGAAAAGGAAATTGTTGAACTTTGTATGCTATACTTTTTTACTCATGGACTTAGTTTGTACTATAACTATTTCAAGGCTCGATCCTCCATAACCTTCACGTTCAAGCTTCCAGCGCCTGAAAAATGTTGAGGTTTCACAACCAAAGGAGCAAAACTGTTGGATCGCATATATTGAGAAAACTAATTCTGCTCAAGGTGAAGCACATGTATCGTCACTCAACATTTGAAACTGGGATGATTAAATGTTATGTTTCAGATGAGAAGCATTCTATCATTCATGTTTATGTGTAACGCCGTTCATTTTTCTATTTTTTCGTTTTGCGCAGACCAATCCAGCCTGTAATATTGGACCAGAGCTACATTCATCTGAAAAATTTAGTTATCAAAGCGGAAAGACGGATTCTCAAGGAATTGGGGTTTTGTGTCCATATCAAACATCCTCATAAGGTGAGTAGGAATGCGTTTTTGTTGTGTGTCGATGAATTTGATACGTTATAGGCTGCCATCTATGGTTGGCACACCTGTACAATATTGCAATTGTTGAATATATAACTAACTTTGAAAAAATTCTTTCTTTCCCAACGTAATGCTTGAAAACGTTGAGACTCCTTTTTGTTAAATATCACTTGGAGGTCAGAAAACTTAGAACCCTTGATGGGGAATGTTTCAATATTTGTGTGTTTCTTGAGAAACTTCAGATAATAATCATGTTTCATTCTTGTGGTAGATACAATTTTTTTACTACGAAGGACCAGTTTTTCAATACAAGGATAAATTAGTATGTGTGAGTTTTAATTGGCAGTGGTGAGGATAGAAACTGATGGTTATTTTCATGTGGCAGATATCTTGCATTGAAAAACCTGTCCCAAGTACATGTAACGTAATTTTATATTGTGTCAGTATATTTTTCTAATAAGGCCACAATGTTTCATGTCTTTGTGGTAAACTTTCCTTATATAACAAGCAATACTCACTCAGAGTACACTTTCATTCTGTGAATCTCTTTAAATAAATACCAAATCTATACCACAAATTTTAAATTGGAAATCCTTATGCTACTGTTTTGAAACTAAAAATGTAAAAAATACCACTGGTCCAAGTACAAGGTACATGATCATGGGCATAACTATAGAGAAGAAATGAATGAAATATTAAATAGGACATTATCTTTATCCTATTATTTTATGAAACTTTATCGGGCTGTAAATGTGACAGTGCAAACAAAATTCAGGAAATTGAATGTATTCGGAAATATTTTTCCATCTTGTGCCCATTGTAGTTAGTAGTTCAGCGACAAATCAGAAGAAGACAATAGTAATATATTTTTGCCTTTTTTCCATGAGTTAGGTTAGAATTGACGAAAATTAGGAACCATTTTTGAAGGAATCATTCCTTGGTGAGTACCCATTTTTATTCTTTCATCAGGGTAGTAAATGAAAAAATCAAAAACAATGTCGAGTAAAATCCATTTTCCAAACCCCCATCCTTATTTAAAGGATATTGTTTCACCTACGTGCCATTAATTTGCCAAGAGGGCATGAACCTCTTCTATTTGTGATGTCGAGAATTTAAAAGAACCCCTCAAGAGATATGTTTTCACAACTTTTCCGAAATATCCATTAAAATCCATCGACCAGTTAGTATACTCTGGACTGCTTGGTCACTTTCACCATATCAAAAAGTAAAACGTATTTTAAATTTGCTGTATGTTGCGAAAGAGAGAATTTTTAGGAACAGGAAAACAATTGGTTTCAATTACAAATTTCTTCCAAAATTTTACAAGTTTTGACTTGATTCTACTACATCATTACTCAAATCATATTTTCGTCATATCATATCACAAGTACTCATTGAAAAATTGAAGTCAAAGAAAGATGTATTTTAGTATATTTTATTAGTATAGTAGGAACAACTCATTATATGCACATTCCAGATTGCAGAAACAAGTTTAGATAAGTAACAGCGTCACATTACTGAGGGATTGTTGACCCAACTAAGCACTAAAGTTGGATGGATAGAGAAAAATTGTAAAAACTGTAAATGCTTTATACTGTTTTATTGTGTTTTGGGCAGATTTTCCATACATTACAAACAACTTTTGTGCGAAAAACAGTTCTCTTTGGTTTATATGCAGTTGGTAAAAATTCATTCTTTTCCGTAACATTCCTGAAATTTTGAGCAGAGGAAGTGCTTTATATAAACACTTTCGGTGGGTTCAAAATTTTCTTCCGATTGTATGTCAGATTGACGTTATTGTAAATTGAAACCATCATAGGGGCCTGGGTTTCAGTAGCTTCATTAACATTTTTATAAAATCAACTATCATTACCTCTTGAAGGCGGCTGTTACATTCCTAAATTTATTTTTGTATTCTGCTAAGGAGATAGTGAGTATACTTTATATTCGAGAACGCTCAGAAATGCAAACTATTATTCAAGAAAATAATTGTACTGACGTGTTATTTTCAGATCATCGTCATGTTCCTTCAAGTTCTCGGATTCAACAACCACCAGAGTTTGATGCAGTTCTCTTGGAATTATATGAACGATTCATTGAGGACCGACGTTTTTGTACGTTATCAGCCAGAAACTGTCGCCTGCGCCTGTATATACTTAACCGCCAGAAAATTGAAACTACCTCTACCCAAAAATCCTTCGTGGTTCTCGATTTTTGGGGCGACTGAAGAAGATATTCGTGATATAAGCGTTAGGATATTGAAACTATATACTAGACCAAAGGTAGGTTTCAACTTTGTAGTTTTCTGTGACATTAGTTTCAAAGGTTAATCACTTGACAATATGGATGAAGATTCATCATATATTTAACCAGTAATGGACATAACCCAACGTTATTTGATATATCGGGCAACTATGCGGTTGGCAAAAGTCTAAATTTGACTGCTTGGTTTCTTCAACTTTTAGTTTCCTTCACTGCTCCATAATATTCTCGTGGAAACGTCATGGAGACTGACACTGTCCACAACCTGTTTGTGGATACATGCATTATTCCAAACTGTTACTCCAAAGAATGCCACTCCAAAAGGCTATTGTCTTTCCCCCATCGCAAAAATCAATACAATTCACTTTTATTCCTCCATACAACTGATTTCGCAACGCCTTCCCGATACTGAATGTTTGAGTTTACTCTTGCAGGGATAGATTGATGAATTACTCTTGATGTGTTTTGCACCCTTAAAATCATTATTTTTTGAAAGACTTATTTTTATATATCAATTTACTATGTATCAAAATCTCTCATACCATAAATTGTTTTGTTGGAAAGTGTGTTTTTAACAAATGATTAAATAAAATGATTGAGGAGCAAATTTAAATATTAATAATATTTATTATTCAAGTTGACAAACTTAATATACAAAAAATTACAAGAAATATAAATAACTCACAACATTATTGAGGGACAACAAAAATACTGAACATAACAATGCACTGACCCTAATATACCTTTTCAATGATGACTTGAATTGGTTTATTGAATTGGATTCTTTTACAAATCATGGTAGTTTATTGAACTCATTTGAGCCTTTATGAAACATTCATTTCAAATTTCGTGTTAATTCTATTAATGTAAAAATTGTTATTTCTTCTCGTATTGTAACCATTTCTTGTCAACAAGATCATCTGAGAGTAATTGGGTAGCAATCCTTTATTCAGCTTAAATATCCAGTCATGATATACTTTCTTCAACTGAAAACCAGTTTAGACACTCAAACATCAATTTAATTGTTGTATAACGGTTACATCCCAATATTAATCGCATACCCCGATTTTTATTTTGTTTCATTTATTTTATTTAACCAAGTAGAAAAAGTAATACTGAGCAATGATCAAAATGAGGTTTAATTGAGACTTTCAAAAAGAGTCACCCTAGTATACATGAACACTTTTTCACACATACGAGAGAAAATAAAAGTTTCTAGATATTTTTTTTACAAATGAAATCAGCATGACTATACAGTTTTGAATTTTTATCAATTATAAAACCTTAATTTTCAATTTCAGTTACATTTTCAATGTTATCATCATTAATTTTTATTACAGCATTTGCCCAAACAATTTCATTAAAATATGTTTCAATGTCATTTGAAGACCTATTCATTTCAAAAATTGCCTGTTCCAATTTTCCACATATACAGTGAACCAATGTATCATCTGCAGAAAGGGATTCATACAGTGTGATCCAGAATTATGGTTAATTAGATAAATAATAGAATACTATTAGAATGTTCTTGACATTTAGGGCCAGCTGTAACTTATTATTGTTTGTTTATATTTTTTTTCTTTTGTTTTTTTGTACGGTTTTTACTCGGAAAAGGCTAAGAAACGGAATATACTGAACGAGCAAGGCCTAGCCACAATATTCAGGGGGGGTCACATGCATCTAAATCTCATATTTTATCTGCAAAATCAGAAAAAATACGATATTCAGATGCGCTTTTTGTACTGTTTAATGTTTGATTACTGGCAAAAACTGTAAATATTTATCGCACAGCACCTATTTTTGTAATAGTAGTTTGTACAAGAGTGGATATGGCCAATATCCATTCGAGTTATGCAGTTAATTTTTCCTTCGACCAGGTAAATACTCCAGAAACTCTCTTTCAAGTATCATATGGATTATCAATTTTAGATATATAGTAATTTTTCGATATTTATATTTATTGACATCCTCCGGAAATTCCAAAAATTAATACTTAGTACGTGAAAAGTTATAATATTTAAATTGTTGAAAAGAAGTACATAATAAATCTCCTTTTGTTGGGACTCGAACCACGACTATTAAGTGTCAGAGTCTCAGTCTCAGAGGGCATACGCCTTAACTAAGTAGTCCATTTGAACTGATTGTTTTTGTAGTGCAAAAGTACTTCCAAGGGACATAACTTTCAAACGAAAGAGAAGCGCCGCGTTTTGACTTCGGATTGGTATTCAACTGCTTGAAATGCGTAAATCGGTTGAACTAAGCGCTCTGTGATGAACAAATATTTACTGTATAAAAATTTTGACTGAGGAAAAGATTCAAACCTCTATGAACCTTCCCTGACTACAGCCCTGTGAAGAAGTATATCCATGTCACAGGGGGATGTTGTATGTTGAAACAAGTATTGCGTTTTTGTATTGATGTCGCTCTAAAGTTTTTATTTTCTTAGGCCAATATCGAAAGTTTAGAGAAGAAAGTTGAAGATCTCTGTGAAAAGTACAAAAGTGCCAGAGCTAAGGCAAGGGGTTCAGGAAACGATACTCCTAACAATGCCGATTCCAGTCCCAACCAACAAAAAACCACTGGAGCGCACAATGCATGGGGTGGATTTATCAGGTAACAATATATTTTTGATTGCTTCATTCATCAGGCAATTCAGAGATCTGTCAAATAAAAACCAATATGGCGGCTGTTGGCACACATTGGAATTTCTCATAAGGGACAATGTTGACAAAACTGTTTTGTTATTTCCTGTCCATATTCCAGTATTTCAATTTATTGTGGAATATTTGTGCTTCAGGAAAAATGCCTGTTACATTCATTGTTGTTTGCTGTGGATCTCGTCATAACAGGGATAAAGTCGGAGATTTAACTCTGTTCTAATACTCTGAAACAGGTTTAATCAATAAAAACGATTCATCCTAGCTTATTCTATGAGTATTCATCACATGAAATTGAAAGGGTTCCTTATAATTAGTGCCTGGTCGCCCAATATGCTTATTACTCTGCAGTGTAGGGTTCTATGGCTGGTTTTTGATTCAGTATTTTTAGAAAACACAAAAATTATCAACTAAAACTTGTTAGTTCAACTGTTTGGGTGTTCATGAAAGCAATAAGACTTCAATTGATTCAAAATATTTTTAAGCCTTCAAACTTTTATTAGTTTTTATCTGCACTTGGGAATAAGAACTGGGACAAAACCACATTGAACAAAAATGTTCAATGTGTAAGGATCTGCATTATTAATTGGTCTCAACTTCATTCTATAAACCTGTAACAAACAATGATCAAAATGTAAACCAGGGATTCGGATTTTTTTTCAAGCACACCTTCCACCAACGTCTCTGTTTTTCCACATCCATGTCTTTAGGTAATATCTCTTTATTCAGATATTACTTTTCAACCTCGATCACTAAAATTCCGATAATAGTCAGAAATTCAAATATTTACTACCAAGAACTAGCAACATAATGATACTCGTAAGGAAAATGACAGTTTGTGTGCCAACAGCTTCCTTTTTTGTCATGTGATATGGATTGCCTGATTCTAAATGATTTGGCACACAAATTAGGCACCTAGTCATGACCTAGTGATGACAAATCTAAGTGAACTCTGCAATCAGTATGTTCAATTTTCTTCTATGTTCTTTCCAATCAATTATTTACAAAAGTTTTTCTCTTTCAAATCAAAATATCTTGGATATGAACACATAATAGAGGTAGAGCATTTCAAACTGGTTCGAAGTACTGACTAAGTGAAATGCTGGTTAAGTTGTTACAAGTATTTATAACCTTGTTTTTGTTTGGTTGAAACGTGAAATATAAAAAAAAATTGTTGGTGTTGAATTGTGTGAGTGAAGTCATGAAAGTGGCTTTGAAATTCAAGTGTCTGTTTCACTTTTCAAAATGAAAACCAATTTTCATATAAAAGGTCAATTCTGTCATGAGAGTCCTGCTTTTGATATACAAATTCTTTTGTCTGATAATTATCTTCAAAAATGAAAGATGAATGTGAACTAATATTTTTCATAATCAAGAAGTAAATAAGGGTTGCTATGTTATGGTAAAATCCTCATATCTGTATTTATGTTAAAGATGATGAAAAAAAAATTTGGGGAGTTAAACTCTTGATTTCCTTATCTTACATCTTGACAAATCTGATTACTGTCCTAATTCATTTATTCCTTGCTGATTGCCGTGAACGATCATTTTTTATACAGATTTTCTGTTTCAGTCGCTCGGGGAGCCACATTGCTCCTCCAATCAATGACAAGAGGTCAAGATCTAGGTCAGCCACCCATTCGCCAGAAAGCAAACACCGGAAACGATCAAAGAAGCATAGATCGAGAAGTCGCTCCACCACCAACAGGAATCATAAAAAGAGCCATAAGAGGAAAAGTTTCTCTAGATCCAGGAGTAACACACCGCCCCCAAAGATGAAGAAAAGGTATGCTCAAAACCCATCTATTATTTGGTAACTATAAAAAACACACATTTGTGAACCCCCCTACCTAATGTGATATCACATATTTTGCAATTTCATGTTTAGAAATTTATGAAATTGAAACAGCAGTGTTTTGAAATAATAGTCATGCAGACAGATTTGCAACTGCTTTCATGTTACTCTTCAGTGGAAATGTAGTTCAAATTAATATAGTGTTGCAATACTTGGATACAGAATATTATTTTTTGAAAAAATGTGATATCACAAAATTTGGGACCCCCTCTTTTCACAATGTCACACTTCATTGATCTCCTTATGATGATTTATTTGCCGAGTCTTGATGACGTTCATATTTATGAGAAAAGAATATTTTAAAATTCAATTTAGTACGTGACGCGAACCATTGGAATAAGAGTTGTTTTGTCTTATATTTTCTTTTGGGTATAATATTGCTCCGTGACATAGTTCGAGGCCTGATAGCCATAATCTTTTGAAAAGAGCATTAATGGCACTTGAATATTCATCAAAATTTTCTGGAGATACTTCACATACAACTTTACAATTGTAAACGCCATTGACCACAAAAACAAGTTCAGATAGGAAACATCATACATGTATAAACCAACAACTATTGCACAAAAATATCACTTTCCTGTTCAATTCTCACATTAATTGATAGGTGTTTTGCTACACAAAGGCTTCCTTAAGCAGAAAAAACTTTTCTTTGTAACTTACCTGGAATTTTATGTGAAAGGAGTGCCGTTAAGTTAGATTCCTTTCAGTTCGTGGCACCGTGAATTTCTAAGAATAACGTATTTCGAACACAATATATTGTTCGGAAAGAGATTTAGTTCGTATGCAAAGTCTCTGGTTTACAGCCAACACTTTTCCGCGAAGTTTTGAAAAAAATGATCCTCATCCACAAAAAACTGTTTCGTGGAAATAAATTCATAGTATTCAAAATCGCACTGCATGTCAGATAGACATCAAAGTCGATTGACATCATCATAGAATTCTGCGTTATAGAGCCCGCAAGCCATGCCTTAGTTATTTTACAAAAGCTGAAAGTTTCTCTGCTCATGTCCGCAACACAGGTGAGAACAATCAGTGGAAATAGATGATTACTTGGCAGCTAAAAAAGGTGTATAAAATGGTACCTCAAATTCTTCAAAGTATTAAGCTCAATTTTTTTATCACATCATACACTGCTTGACAGTTACAACCTCCTGCCAGACGCCCCTAAACTTTGATAAATTATAATACTCATGTTGATATTTCCGTTTACTTGATGATTTAAGACCATTTTTCATATAGAGGCATTGTTTATAGAGATATAGTTATTCAACCAGACGGAATTATCATTTGAAGAAATGGGTGGCACTAGTGATTTCGTTTCCAAGTCGTGCCTTTTCTCTAATTTTTCGGATCGCGTACCTTCAATCACAAAACTTCTCGAACATTTCAGTCAAATTGACAGAAATCTGGACCTTTTTCCCCCTCCAGAGTAGGAAACTTTGTTGTGCATTGTTAAGTAAACGGAAATATCAACATAATACTGTAGATAGCATAACAAAAACTCTTCAAATCTTCTTTACACAGGCCTTGACTAACTATATCTGTATAAACAATGATAGAGGATAGTTAGTCAATCATATCAAAAGTGTCATTTTTTGTCAATGTTGTAGATCATTCATATTTGGAAGATAATTTTGATGCCTGAACTTCCAATATTTCAGTCAAACTTAACAAACAGTAATCTGCACCTATTACTTTGTCGTGCTTTGTCAACGGAAATATCGACATTATAATGTAAGTGGCGTAACAAAAACTTTTCAAATGTCTTTTACACTACCATTGACTTATCATCCTATTTCTCTATAAGCAATGGTAAGACAACGTTATCTTCTCTGAAGGGTAAAGTAGGTTCAGATATCTCTATTTGTCAGATTGACTGAAATGTTGGCAGAAAGCTAATGAAGCTTCAAAGCAGTGTTGACAATAGAAGTTTATACAGAAAATACTAAATGAATGATCCACGGTATTGATAAAATATTCCGCTTGTCTCAAATTGATTGCCATCTTTTCCCATTATGTATAAGTAATCAAGAAAAGGTGCAGTAGAAGCTACGACATCCGTAAGCAAAATGTAAGAAAACACGACACAAAAAAAACCTTGGCTGCCCGTTTCCTGCCCAGGTAACCAAGATCCAAACTTGCCAGTCCCTGATTATTTTTACCTGTTGGGGAAATGTGCACAGCAACTTTCTGCATTTATAAAATAACGTTGCCGTTGCTCTACAGCCATCAGCGCCTTCGGTAGTTGTTGACTCGAAGCTTCCGAATTTTAGGCGGGAAGGCGTCTATTACTTATCTAAATCTGTTTCTATGTTCTGTACTGAGTTTTTGAAATTGTGAAGTCAATCGACGTCACTAAATTGAAAAAAATGTCCAACTCAAGCTACGACGTCCAGCATGAACAGATAAGACACGGAAACAAACTTACTACTGATATCTACCAGTAGAATCCAACCCTTCGAATGATTCTGCTATGTGGTTGTTCCAACTCTCCTTTATCTATATTTGTTCGCTTTCCCAAGAAACACGGTTCAGAGCTAGTTCCAAGCAGTCAGACAGTTGTACTGTGATAAGCTTCACAAGACTCCATTTCGAGTAGTTTACAACCATATTTCGTTGAGAAAACAGACAAACTTTGTGTAATCATAGGCAGTATGCATAAACATGCATCCTTTGGCTGTCCATTTTTCTTGTAGCCATCTCTAATTTTGTCCCATTTATTCCTAATTTCAATATATCTTTTGCAGGGAGAAGAGAAAGTCTTCTAGATCACCGAGCAACGACAGAGACTCGAAGAATGACAGATACATCGATAGATACGATAAATATGAGAAAGAGAGATACAAAGAAGACAGAGATCGCTACTCGGAAAAAGACAAATACGACGATAAAAAGGACAGAAAAGACAAGTATGACAGGGATGACAAATATAGAGATAGGGATGACAAGTATTCTCGAGATGATAGGGATAGGTATAAGAAATCGAAACACAGAGAGGAAGAGAAGGTAGAGAGCAGGTCGAAGGATAGGAGAAGGTGAAATAGGAAATGAATTTGAGAATTGGAAAGGATGTAAAATACTTAAGATTTTAGCGACCGTTTTTAGTTTGGATTTTTTTGAATGTATCATGTACAAATCGTAATGTAAATAAATATTTTTTGTAGTTTCACAATTTTTCTAATGATCCCTTCACACGTATCTTGATAAAAATCAAACTCAAATCAACGTACAACAAAAGTTATGTATTCAACATATTCACGGATTACATACATAGAAAATAGAATTATACAATTAGTAACACTTTCTAACAATTAATGATAGAAAAAACTGATTGATGAACTAATACGTTGCCAGGTACTCTCGAGATTTATTGCGAATTGGATCAGTCAATTTTTTTCTATCTATAAAATAAATATATCTCTAACAATAACACAAATTACAGTACGCCCGTCTTTCAATCAATGATCTATGAACTGACTTCAACTAGCATACCATTCGAAACCTTCGATTCGATAATCAATTCCAAAGCATTAGTCTTACTTTAACACGTACGGTAGAAACTTGTATATAAATTATTAGATAATTTCATAAAATCAACAAAAAACAGTCTTCTGAGTCATCAATTAAAAACGAGGAAAGATTTGCAATTCGTCGAAAATCAACAAAAACAAAACACCGAACAACTTTCAAACAAATAACCAACTCAACAACAAAAACAATCCAGAACAAAAGAAACAAAACACACGAACTACGAGTGGAAAAAATAGCTGATAGTCGACGAAGTGCATTTAAAAGTTAAACAAAAATTATTTTTGTAAAACTCGCAGGTTCCTCAATAGAATAACGAGCTTTGAAGAAATGTATCGCCAGCTCCCATATTTCTCATGTTATTCATGGGGAATCTGCTAAAACGATTCTGATAACTTCCTCTCGGTACATTTAAGTCTCTGAAAGGCAAAACTCCTCTAACTTGGGGTATTCCTACGAAATAAACATCAATTTCATCAAAAGTATTAAATATGTTGTGGCATGTAAACTGTAATTCAATCACAAAAAATGAACATTAAAGTGTGTAGAAAAAAGGGTGTTGAAGGACCTCTGAATCGATATCCGATTCCAATTTTGTTATTGTAAAGAAAATCCTTCAATTTACCAAAATGACAGTATTTTTACACTCGTTTAGATGGCGAGAAATGAAAAAAAAAATCGAGTATCGCTTTTTTGAAGGAAAACTTTTCAAATGGAAAAAGAATTTTATATTTTTTCACAGTTATATTCCATTCATGAAACTATAAAAATTTATTTTGGGAAAAATAATGGGGTGACAGCATGAGCTACTTTATGTTTTTTTTTTATTTGAGGGTTGAAAAATACTCCTTAGGTGCCTTTTGAAAATATTCCTTATCCCCAATATCAATAATAACGTTTTTAAGGGTGTGCATTCAATTGAAAACCCAACATCTTTACCAAAATAATGAAAATGTAAAAATTACCGAGAACTAAAGGTTTAGACTGATTATTTTTTTCACTTGTCAAAATGTGACGTTTTTGGCATTTCAACCAATAGTAGCGGGTTATTCTATGGTTATTCTAGCCAATCATTGGGTATTGTTCCGTCTTCACCTCCCCTTGTACATTTGTAAATGAGTAATCAATTAGAAAAGTAAGTGTTTGTCTGACTATATGCAATGATGACCATTTTCCCCACCTTTTCTCCCCATCCTGTATATTTTTACTTATCGCGGATACGACTGTGAATTCCATTCTCAAAAACCGCGACAACCGCGCATTCCCGAGGAGTGGTAAAAAAGAAGACAAGATTTTTCGAATGGCCGATAGACAGCTCGAAGAAAGGTGTGAATGTGTGCTCTCCGGGATCTCAATATAAAGGTAGGAAATCACAGTCACGTTTTCATCTGATTATTCTCTCGATATTTTTATTCATCGTAACAAAACGATAAAAGGACAATTTTTACGTTAGCGCTACCTATTTACAGTCCACTATTTCATCGAAACCAAAACAGGTATTATACTGATAAAACTGCCTGGTCCTTTCGATAAAACGTTGTTTACCTTTGAACTGTCAAAACTATACGGTTTACTGCGTCGATTTTATTGAACTGGCTCATTTTTTATATAAATTATCATGAATGAAGAGTTACCTTATTATTGATAGTCTTCCACTTTTTCAGCATAATAACATAACTCATTTCAATGAACACTCAAACACGTAAATAGCTCATAACCCCAAGTTTATGACAGATATAGCGAACGACCGATTCAAATATTTAAGGTTTCCTTAACTCAAATGAAGATGGCGTGCAATTAGTTTTCATTAAATACAATTCATTTTTTGTTATATGAGAAGAAACCGTTGTATGAAGATTTTGATAAAACGACATAACGAATGATTTTATGTTCCTTCTGACGCGATTTTCATTTCACAAGAAATTTTCAATTATCAACCTTGTACAATGAGAGGTGTGACGCCATCTCTTGGTATCGTCGGCAAGCATTATCATATTCACTGCGTAAGCATCATATCTCTTCGGGATCATAGAGGGTATACATCGTTGTTCGGACATTTCAAATATGTGAAATTTTCACCTATTCTCCTTTCCTTCTTATGTAAATGAAATACTGATCAATTAAATTGTTCTTCCTTCTATTTATTCAAAAAATAATCTCTCCAAATACAACTCGTTCTTCAAATTTAATAAGATAAATTTTCATTTTCGAAACACTCAAACTTTTTTATTTTGAGGCAAAAGCATTCAAACAAACCGAATTAAATAAAATCACGAGTCCGTAGGACTTTTGCCATATAAAAAAGTTTTTGTGGAAAATGAAAATTTATCGATTGAATTTGAAGGACTTTTTGTGGTATTACCTTTGATAATTTAGGAAGATGATTCCTTTTGTGGAAAATAAAGCTTCAACAAGGTATTTTTTTGCAAATGAAAACATCTTCCTAAATTATCGAAGTCTAAACCTTTAGTTCTCGGTAATTTTTACATTTTCATTATTTTGGTGAATCAATCAATCAATAAGCCTTCAGTGATGTACAATTTTCTTCTGAAGATGCTAACCTTGTTAGAAAAACGCGTGTCGAGTGCACAAATATCAGTTTGGCGTTAAGGTCATTGATCTCTACAAAAATTTCTAAATAGAAATAATGTCTCTTAGGGTGCACATTCGCTTGAGACGAGCCTGTGTAAAACTGCATATACAGGATCCTATAAAAATAGCTGAAGTATTAGACTTTGCTGATATAGAAAGATGATTACTTCTGTGGAGAATGAAGCTTTTTTTTCGAATAAAAAAAAATCTTCATTAGTAACTTTAAAGAAATGAACATTTTGTGGATATGTTAATATAATTCAGGTTTGATTCATTCACAAAAAGGAACAGACTATCTAAAACATCTACCCCTTATAGGCAGGGAGTAGCTCGAATCCCTACAAATTTCAAGTGTTGACATCTGTTCCCTACAAAGCTTTCATTGTATTTTTCATTGATTTATTTTTCACATTCAATTGTCGTTTTAGTGTTTGAAGTAGACACTCCAAAAAATGATACAATTTTTTTTTGTGTCTCACTCAAGAATTCTAAAAAATCTTCAAATGTGATTAGTTCACACTATTCATATGTTCATGAATATAAATATGCTTTGTTTTTCATTATGGACCTGATTGATTTTTTGATAACATATTCTCATACATAAATAGTGTCAACAATAATCAAGAAGCTCAAAACTAATAACTTAGAGCCCTTCAATAATATCAAAAACTCTGTAATCAAATAAAAATTTTTATTCTTTCAGAATTGAAAGCCTAAATTAGCTCTTTTGACTTCCAAGAGAATCTCTTGATATTCGAATCGACGGTTTCTTTTTCTGGACTCTTTTTTGAATTAAAGGAGTTGTAAAAAGTTGCACTAATTTCTTACTCAAACTCATATTTTGAAATTGCACAATGCTGTTTGATGATTAAGAAATATCCAGGTATTACTGATACATGTTTGATGGAACCAATCATATTCAGTTGGAATCAAAGAATGTATAGAACACCTGAATATTTTTCGACAAGTTGAAAGAACCTGACATAAGAATATTTTTCTGCTTTGGGCTGTGGCATGTATTGAAATTGTAAATAGTTGAAAAGTAAGAAGAATAAAATACTATCAAAACGTCTCACAATGAAATTTAGTCTGAATTGTTCAGAACCAGCTTCTCAAATCAATCTTAGCCCAATGGATAACTTGAAATCAAGTATTTTTTATTTTTACAAGCTACCTTTTGAACTAAATATTGTAAATCCCATACGAAAAAATCCATTAAAGTTAAGTGGAACTAATAACGGAATTTGTCTAACATAAATATAATTATCAAAATAAATAAAAAATTCAACAGATATTGATTAATGTTGAAAAAATCGCGAATGAATTCATTCAAAAAAAAGGGAGAATTAAAATCATTAATACAACCAATAATAAAATTACTTGTGTTACTATGGAGACTGTTTTCAAACATTTATGTAAAAAAATAAAAACAGCAAGGAAATATCATTTCTATATAATAAGGATATTTTGTCTGGGATGTCAAAATTTCCTAGAGATTTGCAGAAAAATACTTCTTTGACCCATATTTGAGAATCAGTTTCAACACATCAATCATTTCTGGTTTGAAATCGAATACTCTTTATATTATTAGTAACCTACAAAACTACACATAATTACTTTTCAACATTTGAAAAGATTATGTCACTAAAATATTCTTTTCTTACCCCTGTTGAAGGCCATAGGATTATTCCAGGCTTCAAGGTACTGTGCTTTCTGCCTCCCGTGATCCTCTGCTACTCTTACGCTTAATGGTAACATAGCATTTTCTAACATTTTACCATCAAGATTTGAAATAGCGGCCTGAGCTTCTTCTCCCTTTGAATATCTGGATAAAATGATACTTACACTCAACACAATGTCATATTCGATTAAAAATATTTATGAAGAATGGAGTTATAGGTCTATCGGAATTCTCGAAAAATGCTTATTCATGATAATGTTATTTATAATCCTTTTCAACAGGAAAATTTCCAAATGAGCTGGAAACATCCATTATAACACCCATTCCAAAAGTCAAAAATTAAAATGATGCAATGAATTTCAGACCAATAGACACGTTACTAGATATTGAGAAAGTGATTGAAAGAGCAGCATATAACCAACTCATTGAACATATAAATATTAACAATATCTTCTTAGGAAACCAGTCGGGCTTTCGTAGTAAACATTCTTGTGAAATAGCATTACAACTGATCGTTACCAGTTGGAACCAATTAATGGATAAAGGAAAGTATATCGTGGCAGTGTTCATTGATCTGAAAAGAGCATTTGAAACAATAGATAGAGGTATTCTGTTGCAGAAATTAAAAACATATGGAATTGAAGGAACTGCTTTGAAATGGTTGGAAAGCTACCTGAGTGATAGAAAACAGATTGTGAAAATAAATAACCATTTTTCTACTACAAGACAGATAAATATAGGTGTCCCACAAGGTAGTGTGATTGGACCACTACTATTCATACTATACATGAATGACATCAACTGCTCTGTTAATTGTGAATTTATTAATCTTTATGCAGATGATACTTTGTTGGCAGTTAGTGGTAACTGTGTGGAGACCTCCGTGCAAAAAATGAATGACGAATTAACGAATCTTGAAATATACTTGAAGAGGAATAAGTTGAAACTTGAATGTACAAAAAACAAAAGCTATGATCATTTCTAATTACAATAGGACAAAAAATATAGATAAAGATAACATAACTTTAATTATAGAAAATAAAAAAATAGAAATTGTAAAATAATTCAAGTACCTTGGGGTTGTATTGGATGAAAATTTAACACTTTGTAACAATAGAGAAAAAATTTTCTAAAAAACTCTTTTTCTTCTCAAGAATAGCTATGAAAGCAAGATTGACCGTTTTTTAAGTATCATTCAACCACATTTCGATTATTGTTCTACAATACTATTTCTATTGGACAATAACAGCAAAGCTTCTCTTCAGAAACTTCAGAATCGTGGGATGAGATTAATATTAAAATGCAATAGATATACCCCTATAACCCATATGCTAGAGACTTTACAGTGGTAATCAGTAACCAAAAAGTTGCTTTTCTCAACAATGATCTTCATTTTTAAAATTGTCAAAGGTTTGATGGCAACTTATTTCAGACAGTTCATCAAGTTCAATCACGAGGTCTACAAACACTAGTAGGAGTGCAAACAATTTTCATGTTGACAGATCTAATACTAGTAAAGGTATGAACTCACTATACGTACGAGGTCTAGTTGAATATAATTCCATTCCAAATGAAATTAAAGCAAATGATACACTTGTAGCTTTTAAGAAAAAACTCTCAGAATATCTGTGATTGTTATGAATGTAGTATATTTATACATGGATTTATTAGTGTATGTTTTTGTTATAGTATTTATATATTGATAATCTATTTTAAATTTAACTATGTATTGTGAATATTAGGATTTTCCTATTCAAATAAATTACTTACTTACTATAATAGAGAATATAAGGGACGTTAGGGAACATGTTTATTTATGTGGCAAGAAGTTTTGAGGAAGTGATTTTGTGGATTTTTCTACACTTAAGTCGAAGCGAAAAGAATATGAAACTTCTATAAAAGAAGTAACATCAAATATTGAGGAAACATTCTGTTTATATGTGTAAATCACTCATAGGCGTTCAAGACATTCACACAAAAAAACTATCTAAAACAACTACTCCACTGCCTATATGGCGCGAAAGGCACTGGATCACATAGAAGTCACTTTTTCTTGCTCCATTTGTAAGTCATACATTCTAAAATTCAAACAAACAGATACCATTTACAAGATATTTCCACACAAATAAAGTAGTTAGCAAAAAAGAGTAGTTTGCAAAAAAACATTTGAAGTTGAAGGAATATTATTTTCAGTGGGCATATGGATAAATTATAGAACTTTTTCACTAGATAGATGTTTTGTATTTTTGCATCGACTTTGAGAAGAGGCTGAAAATCACTTTCTCAAAGAGGCATATTTTTGGAAATCATTATTACAGTTACTTTTCGAATACGTTGTAATTAGTTTTTTTCGTGAATAAAAAACAAATTTCAAGTCAAAACGCAGCATTCTCTCTTCATTCAGAAGTTATCATCCTCATTAGGGAATATATTTTTCACTATTCGATTTGGAAGTTAGAAAAGAAACATTGTTCCTGTCGGTTTTTTGATGCAAAGAATGCAGAATATACCCTTCTATCGAAATTTGGGGGGGTCATACCTTCTGAACCAAGAGAGAGAAATGATGCATTTTTCAAAATCCACCGAATATTCTGAAATTTTTCATCAAACCAACCTAACTGATCTGACCCAACCTAACACATTCATTGTGGGCCTATCGACAAGAAGAATGAATTTTGCAGAAGTTGAATCATTCGGGTATGTTCGGAGATTGTGGGTAGAACGTAATGTGGGTGCAACAACATGCTCCTAGGGAGAGTGCCATCTTTTGATTAAATATGAAATCAAAAGAGTGTGCAAGACTCAATTTTATTTGGAAAACTCATACTTCTACCAAAAATAGAGACCACACATAGCAAGGATAGTTTCAAATAAACATACATGTTCAAACAGGGAGTTGGAAAAAAAGGCAAAAAAAATACATATATATATATATATATATATATATATATATATATATATATATATATATATATATATATATATATCATATGGAAGTTTTTTTTATTAATAGATATAATGAAAATTTGACTTGGCATGATTCAAATTTTATAATCTTGATGAATACGAGATTTCAATGTCATATCTTGCCCAGTATGTACACAAAACAACTCGATTTATTGAAAGCAATAATTTGACATTAACCAAAACTAAAAATTTGTTTCAAAAGCCTACTGAGGGAAAATTTTATTTCGATTTGATCAGTACCTACTATTTTCTTCCCGACATGTTGCATTAGTCTTGTAATGTTTAAAATCACGAAATTTTATATCATGTTTAGTACAAATCGCTAGAACCAAAGTCTTTTGAATAGTTTTGAAACTGTAGGTCAATGTTTAGTTTACAGAAAAGTATGATATTTCGGGTTAGTTTGTAACTGAATTATTTGTCAGAAAAATAATCAAACTGGATAAAAATCTATTAAAAAAAGAAATACGAGTGTGATAAGAATGAAGAGGAATTCGTTTATTCGATTACTGACATATTAACGTCCATACATGGAAAAACCGAATCAGTTTAACAATGAAATGAAAAAACTAGATGAACTTTGCAACAACAAAGACGAATTTCTGGAGGTGTATTCATTTCTTTTTCTGGTAACAGGCCAATGCGGGTATTTTCTGGGCAAGATATGACATTGAAGTCTCGTATTCATCAAAATTATGAAATTTGAATCATGTTTCGTTCGAATCGATAGAGCGACAGATTCGAAAAATTAAAAAAATTGGAAAAAAGTCGAAGTGACAGTAAAGAGTCCAAATTTCGAGCAAAGGTATAAAATTGGAAACTGAGCACTTTTTCTCTTTGGCATTTTTCGAAATTTCCAAAAAAAACTGATTTTTTGAGGATTTTCGAAAAAAATGTCAAAAGGTTTAGAGTATCACATGACAAAAGGAAAGAGGCTGTTTTTTCCTAATTTTTCAAGCACAAATTAACTGCCAAGCCAAATTTTCATTATATCTATTAATAAAAAAAACTTCCATATGTCGCGAACTTTATGTGTGACACTGTATATATATGAACAAATAAGGAAACAAATGAAATGAAGTATTATGTCAGTTGCATGTACATATATAAATGAAAGGATGGGTATAAAATAGTATAAATGAATCAGTTGAATCAGGCATTATCGATACATAATAAAAATAATTTTGTGGATAATTAGTCATTATTATTGATAGCTGTGAAATATCATTTGATCTCTATTTTGAATTTCGCAACAGAATTGATATTTTTTATGTGTGTAGGTAGGCTGTTATAAATTTTTATTCCAGAAAAGTACAACGACTTTTTTCCAAAATCGCTTTTTATTTATATGGTTTTCAAATTATTTAACTGTCTGGTTAGGTGATTATGTCTATCAGAACATATTATGTAGGAAAGATTTGAATATTTATATTTATTCTTATTTGAATGGATCTATATTTAATAGGTTCCTCAGTTTGTATAGTTTATGTGTTGGCTCTAGAAATGGTAATTTATAAATAAATTTAAGTGTTTTATTTTGTAAAGATTTTAATGGTTTCAATACATATTTTGATGCAGTTCCCCAAACAGATATCAAATAATGTAATTTTGAATAAATAAGACTGAAGTAAATAATTTTTAGATATTTAATTGACAGAAAAGACCTATTCTATATAAAACTCCAATGATTGGAGATATTTTCTTCCTAAAATTTTATATATGTGTTGTCCATGATAAAGTTGGATCGATGTATAATCCCAAGAATTATGAGTTTTCTGAACTTTCAATTGTACAATTGCCGGAATAAGAGGTGGCATATTATTGGGTAGTCTCCTTTAGGATATATACATGTAACTCCATTTTTGGGGATTCAAGGTTAATTTATGCATATTCCGCCAAAATATTATGTCACTGAGGTCCTTTTCCATTTCATTTTTCAATTCATTAGTGCTTTTAGAGAAATAAGGTAGTGTCATCAGCAAATAATTTTAGATCTCCATGTAAATTCAGTTCTGATATTGAATTCATGTAAACAAGGAAAAGAATAGGTCCAAGGACTGATCCTCGTGGTACGCCACATGAAACATTCCTTAGTCCAGATCTAGATTTCCCTAGACAGTTTATAAAACAGCTACATGTTCCACTAAACAATAGCCTGTTTAGACTTGTTACATTAGCTGTGATTATATGAGATTACACAGCAAAGCATGAGGCTGATGTGATGGGCATAGAAATTGAAAATTCACCTTACAAACGCTACGCCTCTGGGCATGCCAGTGATTTTATCTTTCAAGACTGTTCTCTGTACAATTTCTCCATATTCTCGGAATAGCAAATCCACATCTCTTTCAGTAACATCTTTTGGCAAATTCGTTATGTACAGATTTGAATCCTTCATGTCTGTTCCTGGAGGTCTGGAATATGATACCTTCAAGCGTTTATTCCTGAAAAACAAAAGTCAAATTATATATGAAACAAAACGCTAAAGACAGTGAACTCCATAAGTTAATGCATAACTCAGATTAGGAAAAATAACATCTATGGGTATCAGTTCTGATACTTTATTATTGCTTGAGTATGTTGAACAAATATTACCCAATGACCAAACTAGGCGTTCAATAAACCTGCCTGAAATATTACCTGAAGTTATATCCATTCAATACTTCAATTGCCTTTGCAGCCTCTTCAGGACTAGAATATTTCACAAATCCAAAACCAAAGCTATATCCAGTTTTGAAATCTTTCATAATCTTTATATTTTCTAATTGTCCAAAAGGGCCAAATATTTGAGCAAGGTCATGTTCTGTAGCGAATTGTGGTATGTAATTAACAATCAGTTTGGTTTTGTCGAATTGATACTGATTACTATCTCCAGCCCCATTATTGTTGTCCACAGTTCTCTCTGACAAACTGTTTATGTTGTTGTCCTCTTGAATGAAGGAGTTCGCTGAAAACTAATAAATGCATTAACTAGAAATTCTTAGTCAAAGTATTCAAGTAACTCACGGGAAAGTTTCCTAGTTGAGCGCCGAACATCATGAAATCCTGAAATAGAGTTGAGGAATAGGTACAATATTTCAATTTAAGCAAAATGCTATGAAAGAAATGCCCAGCCAAATTATTTCCCAAAGGTAGTAACCATCGACACGGATATAAAGTGGATTCATGGAATTTACTCAAAAGATTGACATTGTTGTATAATTTTCGAGAAAAATCATAAATGAATGATCGAAAATGTCAACTTTTCCAAAAAAATTAATGGCACATGCAATAAATAAGGTTAATAACCGGTTTAATTTATTTCTTTTTCAATGAATACTTATTACTTTCGTTGATTAGAAAACTGGGGACGATGAAGTTTTTATAAAATTGGGGCTATATAAAATGACATACCTTATTGGGATAATTTAACTGAAACAAACTCAAAACAAAGCTCAATTTTAATGAAAACAACAAACTAGATTCTGGTCCCTATAAAATTTGAAAGGCGCAGTTGCGCTGGCGCATGGTCTAGTAGATTGGCGTCACAGATCACAGAACACCCTATCTCAGGTGTTCTGTGTTGGCGTTTGGATTTTCAGTGGAAGGGATGAGTTGGCTGATCTATTGTTTGCAGTGTTGCCAATAAGGCACAAAAAGTGCAAAATCTGCACATTTTCAAAATCTTCAAGTGAAGATGACTCTTCCGATCAATCCGATCTGCCATGTTTGAACCACCGGCCACCGACCTATAATTCGAAGTCTGTGGCCTGTGGTTCCAACACGGACAGTTCTATGTCCCAAGCTAACGTTTCTAGCAAATGGTAAAGCTACGATTAAAAGATCGGCAAAACACCGTCACCCTTACTAGTATATAGGTTCGGAAAATATCATTACCTATGAACAACTGAAGGATATTATCAAAACTCGAGTGCATTCCTTCAAAAATATCAAAACATTCTTTTTCTGCTCACACAGAAAAAAAATGATTTTCATAGATATTATGTTGAATAAAAAACCGAACAAAATTTTCATTTGTTACCACCATGGATATGAAAGTTAATCTGAACGTGGAATGGACATTTTTTGGTCGATTAAAAAAATTATTTCGCGCTTTTTTATCATATTTTGTGGAATTTTTTCATCAGCTTCGCGCAAAACGACTTTATCGGATTGGCAACATTGATTGTTAGTTGTGTTATATATTATATATTATGTTCTATGGTTTTGATATTGATAGCTAATTGCTAATTATTTCAGTCGAATATTTCACTGATTCTTTTCCGCGGCATGCTGCGTATGTACCTATTGGTTAAGTGAATTTTTCAATCTCGAATATGATTCACAAGATTGTATATTTTCTGGTAAACTATTGAACACAGAAGGGGCCCAAGGAATGATAAGATCGTTGTCCTATTGACTTACACGCAAATGGTGTAATTTATCTGTCTCTGTTACGAGTGTCATAAATACCTATGGCTTGGTCTACCTAATTTTTCAGTTTCTTTGTACTGATTCGGTATAAGTGACTTATAGAATAGCTGTCTTGGATCGAGCACTCCTGATTGTTCGTATAATATTATGTCGCAAGAGGAAACGGGGGGGTTTATTCAATATTAGCTTTAATTTTTTTTTAATTATTTCCAGTGGGCGTAAGTAGGAGCTGGATACCCCGCCCCATCCTATTATGCAATATATTGAATGACTTTGCATCAAACTAAAATAAATACTTTTTTTTTGTTCGATGTCAAGAATATCTTTCAGTTGACGGAACTTGTACAACACACATCGCAATTTGTTTGATATATAATCAATGTGTAGTGTAAATTAAATTCCATCTCATGTGGGGATCTATAACAACGCCCAAATACTTCAAATGAGTAGTTGAAGATATCTCGAAGGAATTTTTATTTCTTTTTTGTTGAAATTCTGGAATTGTGGACTGTTCAGATAATAGATGACAACAGTGGCATCTGCAAAACTTATTATTCGACCAGTGGACCCAATCAAAAATAAGCCGTTTACATAAATACTAAAAAGCAGTGGGCCCAGTATACCGTTCCTTGTGGAACTCCACATTCAATTTTTTTCTCACCGCTGTTTATATTTTTTATTCTGATAACCTGTTTTCTGCCAGAGAGATATGATTTCAGTAGTTCGTGTGCACTACCTCTCTATCGAGAGCTTTATACACATAGTCAGTGTAGCAGTAATAAAGCATATCGAACTGCGAGTCAGAAAAAATCTTATGATTCTGTATAAATGAGTTCAACCTTGCTTTTATCATTTTTTCTAATATTTTACTGAGGTTTGTTATTGACGATAATGGTCTGTAATTCATCACCTCATCCCTTCATCCACTCTTGTAAATAGGTGTAACTATAGAAGTTTTTAAGCACGCCGGAAAAGAACCAACTACTATTATATGTACATCTGGACATTATAAGACAGAGCTTAAACAGAAAAATTAATCGTTTCTGTTTTGGGTTCTGACTCAACATTGAAAAAACAAATACCTAGCTTGCTACGTACGACTAACGGCTATATATCTGGTTATGAGGTCTAAAAATGAATTCGTAGATATGTATTTGGTGGACGGGTTCAAAGTGGCAACTTTCAATGAATACCCTATATCATAACCAGATGAAAAATTAGCCTCAATAAAAAATGATAATTATGGCATAGAGTTTATAGAGATGTTTATAGAGAAATGATCAATGGTTGCGTAATAGAATACAGCAGTTAAAGCCGCTGAACCAAATTTGACATTTCATCATGAAAAACTATCAAATTTTGTGCAGCGGCTTCGAGCACTGTAAACGTAAACTGCTTATACACAGCTAATGCCTGTCCAAAAAGAATTTGAAGCATTTTTGTTACGCCTGCGCCATCTACATTTTGATGTTGATATATCCGTCCTGACATTGCACGACCATTGCATTGTCTACAATGGCACGACAATAAGTGCAGATTTCTGTGTGTTAGTTTGACCAATATTTATAGAGATAGAGCATTGTTTATAGATATATAGTTATTCAATGCCTTTGTAGAAAGGACTTGAAACATTCCTGAACAAATAGTATACAGTTGCCTGTTAAATTTTCACATATTAGGGTTTACTAAACCGCGGCACGTTTTTCGCTATACAATAACTTCCTCAAGCAGGATATTATTTGTTCAATATGGATTTTCATCAAGTAACGGCCACTTCCATTCAGTTTTTGAAACATTTCTGTTGCGCCATCTAAAGTATGAAGTCGATATTTCAGTTTACTTGAGAATGCATGACAATGTTTTCTACTCTGAAGGGAAAAAATAGGTGCTGTGTATGTGTGTGTTCTGAGTATCTGTCTGTTAGTTCGACTCAAATGTTGAAAGAAAGATAATAAAGCTTCAGAATAGAGTTGAAGTAAATGAAAGTTGAGGCATTCATGTAATCTACGAAATACGAAAGATCTACGACATTGAAAACATTCCACTTCTGTTTCTGAATCGATTTCCATCATTTGGTATTATATATGATTAATCAAGAACATTTTTGATTCATGCTACGACTTAGGCTGGATTCAGACAGATCTTTCTGAATCCAGCCTTAGCTACGACTTCCGAAAGAACAATCTTAGTCCTTCGTTCATTTGAAAACAGAGTTGATTTTAGACGTGTATGTAGGAGCATTTGAAAAACTACGTCTGTTTCAGTCTTACTTTCAGTCTTAAAAATCTTATTCAGGCAGCATATATGTTCAATACATACCTAATTCCTTTAAACGAAGTGTGAAAATAACTGTCATTCAAAGATTTAGAACTAAAGCAGAGGTGTATAAATTGGCCCTAACTATGGTTTTACTGGAATGTTAAAAGAAATGTAATGAAGCTTCAAAATGAAGTTGTCAATGAAAGTTTACACAGAAAATGAAAACTCCACATGATTATTTCACAAAAAAAGTTTCCACTTTTTTCTGAATTGATTGGCAATATTGGCATCTTTTAATATTATGCACAAGAAATCAACAAAGTGTGTGAATCAAGATAAGACGTCCGCAAAAGAGTGAAAGAAAAGACGTGACTTGGAAACGAAAAGTGCCAGATGTATCATTAAATTTCAGATCAGTTTTAAAATCATGCGGTTATTTTTTAAAAATATATTGATGAAAGTATTATCAATTCTCTAAGTTAGTGCGGAATAAATATTCCGTGAGATGTATTTCAGATTTCTCAGGAATTTTCATATCACAGATTTCACAAACTAATTTCACATCTGTGCTCACATATCCGAAAAAAGTTCTATTTGATCTTTTTCTCAAAGCAACAACATATCCAATAATAGAACTTTTACCACTCGGTAAGGACCAATGTGAAGGTGTAAGTGTCCCGCAGGGATATATTAATTTGGGAAAGACTGTTGTTGAAATCGAATTCACACCAAAATCTATGGCAAATGAACAGAATAGAAAAAAATGTGATTTCTCCGAATACTTGCAATAGTTTCTTGATGTAAGGTGTGTATTTGTGGTGTATGGTGGTCTTACCTACTATAGTCTATCTCCTGAATTCTATTCAGGGAATCATAGTATATTTTCAGGTGTTTTAGGTTATTTGAATGAGCGGAGCTAGAGGTAGTCAGAAAGTGGCAAATGAAGCTTGATTTGAAGCCTAAGTACCTACCTAGCTAATTTATGTTCTATTTCTTGGCCTGCTTCGTATCAATTATGAGCCGTACAACCTATGAGTCACTATCAACAATAATTTAGGAACCAGGCTACATTTGATGCGTGTCATATAGAGCACACAAGTATCTAAATTGGTCAATTGCCGTGCAAAATTTGTAAATTTGTTAGCTGGGGAGTAGAAGAATGTTTTATGTGGAAAGTAGGAAGGTGAATGTGACACTCATCGGATTGTGATGAATAGTTGTATTGTATATACGTAACCACGTACCAAAGCTGGCTCCGTTGTAAGGAAGTCTGATGGCTATGGTTGATATCTGACCCATAATTGAATGAAACAACCCAAATGGGGTTCTGAAGGAAGATCATCAATTTTTTCAGATTCACACGAAAGGAAAGCCCTGCCATGTTCAAGGGGCATAAGATATGAATTTGCCAAAGGTGGAACGATTGACGACAATTCAGAAGAGCACCGACCGTGGAAATATCTATAGAAGAGAGATTCATTATGATTGGCTCGAAATGTTGCATCCTTTCCATTTATTGTGAACTCAAAGATATACCAAAGCTCTTTTGTTTTTAATACGAAACTCAGGAACTGCTTGCCGAATCAAGTTTTTCCTAAGACAAACATACAAAAATTAAAAATAAATTCTAAATTACACTTTTTCTCTTTTGGTGTATGTAAGATTCTCTTTCCAACAGGGCAGAATTTTTTTTTCAATGAAATTTCTCGGTCATTTTGGCGAATGACTCTTGCCACGTTTCATGGTTGACGGGTGAGGGTTGTATAGACCCACTTACTTGTAAAACTAACCAATCTAACCATGCTATATTATTTGAACGTTACAGAAACTCGTGCAAATCTCAACATCAAATAATTGTGAAGTGTTATTAGATCTTCGAATGGTTCTCTGCTGCTCCGAATGTAGAGTAGGCAGTGTTCAGATTAGCTAACAGTGAACCGAAAGTAATAATACCCATTTTTATTATTAGGAGCTGAATCCACGGGCTGAATTTCTCAAACTAGGATTTGCAGTTTTAAAAATGAGCAGTTTATATCAAGATTGCATGCGGCGTGTAGTGTATTTCTCATGCAAACATTTGGGGGCGTGGTTTATAAACTTCGGACGTGAAACTTCAGGGTGCGCACTTGTTTAAAAAAATGAAACTGTGGGACACGAACATCAAAGGTGCCGATTGTGAAATACCTGGTTCCTCTCTACTGTGATATTTCTATACTGTATGGATCACTAACTATATCTCTATAAACAATGCCTGAGGTGACTCATCTTGATCTCCCCTCAAATTCAAAAAAAGAAGTTACCACGCCATCTTCAATCAAAAGTTATAAGTATTTCAGCAATATTACTATTAACTTTTTTCGGTTGAAGATGTTGCCGCATGTAACTCGAATTGATTTTTAAAGTTTCATATAACTTTGCTAGAGGGCACTTCCTCTGGCCCTAGGTATCTCGGCTATTGCACATCGTGTTGTTTTACTACTTCAGTCTTTACTAATGTTCAATTAGCAGAAAAACTCTTTCGAAGAAATTTGACTTTTTAGATCTTTATATTTTATACATATATAAACAAATTACTACACTAAATAATAAATATTCAAACATCCATAACAACAATATGAAACCCCAATAATATTTCATTGTAATTCAACACCCCTCCTCGATGGAATATTATTTTGGCTGTGAACGTCTTCCAAATTCATCTTCATCCGGAGTTTTTCAAAGTTTGTCGTCGGCAAACTTTTCGTCAGTATATCGGCAATTTGTTGATCAGTTGGACAGAAACGTACATCAATAACACCTTCGTTGACTTTATCTCTCAAAAAATGAAATTTTATATCGATATGTTTCGATTTTCGATGATCACCTGGATTCTTTGCTAAGAATATGCAACCTTGATTATCTTCATGAAGTGTTACGATGATTTGATCCTTTGAAACCTCCAATTCTTCCAATATACTTTTGATCCATATACCTTCACATGCTGCACTGGCTAAAGCAACATATTCAGCCTCGGTAGAAGAAAGAGCTACAGTTGATTGCTTTTTAGAGCACCATGAAACTGGACAATCATATATTTTAAAGAAAAATCCGGATGTTGATTTCCTTCCAATTATATCGTTGCCCCAATCTGAATCTGCATATCCTTGCAACGTATCACGAGTATCTTCGTTTGTCCTCCTGTAGACTAATTTCATTCCCAGTGTTCCTTTGATGTATCTGAGAATTCTTTTCAGACATTTCCAAGTTTCTTCATTGGGTTCATTTTGAAATCGGCTCAAATAGTTCAGGGAATAGCTTAAGTCCGGTCTAGATCCAAGCATAGCAAACATAAGTGATCCTAGGAGTTGTCTGTAAGGTTTATCAAAATTTGGATCCCTCTCGTGAGTCGCATCTAATTCCAGCTTTGCTTCCATTGGCGTTCTCGTAGGATTACAATCTTCCATGGAAAACTTCTCGAGAACAGAAGTTAGATATGTTCTCTGGCTAATGGTCAACATACTCATATCAGGACTCCTTTCGATTTCTAGACCCAAAAATGTTTTAATATTTCCCAAATCTTTCATCTCGAAACGACGTGACAGTTTTCGTTTGATTTCTTGAATGTCATCCAAAACGTCACATGCAATTATCAGGTCGTCTACAAATAACAGCAAGTACATTTTTCCTTTTGCCGATTTTCGCAGATAAAGGCAATAATCTGTTTTACACCTCATGAAATCAAGACTCAGAAGAAAATCATTGAAAACTTTATTCCATTCCCTTGGGCTCTGCTTCAAACCGTATAAACTGCGGTTTAGCTTACACACAAGGTTGTTGCCTCTCACGAATCCTTCGGGCTGTTTCATATAGATCGTTTCGGAGAGGAGACCATTCAGGAAGGCGGTTTTAACGTCCATTTGGTGGATATATAATTTTTGCTGGTTCCCGATGGCCAATAGGATTCTTATCGTAGTAAGTCTTGCTACTGGAGCATAAATTTCATTGTAATCAATTCCGTATTTTTGTTGAAAGCCTTTCGCTACAAGTCTTGCTTTAAAACGAATATTTCCATCACTTTCTTTCTTCATTTTGTAGACCCATTTGCAATCGATCAGTTTCATGTGCTTTTCCAATGGAACCAAATTCCAGGTTTCATTTTTTGACAGAGAATCCATCTCCTCAATCATTGCTTCGTGCCATTTATCATGATTTTCATGATTCACTGCTTCTTCGTAAGTAACTGGTTCATTGCAGAATACATTTAATGCAAAGCAAGTCATATCATAGTCTTCGAACCATCTAGGATTTCGACGTGTTCGCGGAACCCTTGTTTCTTGGGATTGATCTTCATTCAATGGTATCACTATTTCTTCCTCGTTTTTCACAGATTCTTTTTCGATATTATTCACGTCTTTTTCTTCTCCCACTTCACTCATTATATCTTCAATTTCAATTACATTATCTGACATTTTCCGTTTTTCTTCTGAAAATTTGACATCTCTTCCATTTATAATTATTTTCTCTTCCGGATCCCAGAGACGATACCCGTTGGAAGTGTATCCGACCATTATGAGTTTTTTACACTTGCTGTCAAACTTTTCTCGACGATGTTTTGGAATATGAAGATAGGCACTGCTTCCGAAAACTCTCAGATGTGAAACATCAGGTTTCTTTCCAAACCATAACTCTGCTGGAGTAGCATTTTCTATTGAGGAAGTTGGAGATCTATTCACCAGGTATGCTGCTGCGAGTATAGCTTCGCTCCACAGATTTTTATCAAGATTTGAATCTAATATCATTGATCGTGCTTTGTCCAACAAAGTTCTGTTGAATCTTTCCGATACTCCGTTCTGCTCTGGTGTATATGGGTTGGTATATTCCAGAACAATACCTTCATCTGCACAGTAGTCTTTGAACTCTTTTGAGATGTATTCGCCACCGTTGTCACAACGGAGTCTTGCCACAGGCAAAGCAAAATGACTACTTGAAGCGGCTTTGTAACTTTTGAATTTTTCGAATACTTCACTTTTATTCTTCAGTATAAAAGTCTGGTTGAAGTGTGTGTAATCGTCAGTGAACGTGACAAAATATCTTCCACCATTCCAGGAAACTGGCGTTATAGGTCCACAAACGTCGGAATGTATGAGCTCTAACGGACGGCTTTTACGTTTCCCTGATGTCTTAAAGGGCAGTCTTGTCATTTTTCCTTCTATACAAAACTCACAGGAAGTAGACGGGTCAATGTTGATCTTTTTCAAACCATCAACCAGATCGTTTTTGATTAATTTTTGTAGAGAGTTTCTATTAATATGTCCAAATCTTCTGTGCCAAATATCATCTTGAAGTGCAGAATATGCTTTGACGGATTCTTCTCCCACAAAAATGTTCAGTTCATAAAGTTTGTCTCTTCTTTCTGCTTCTCCTATTACTTCATTGTCTTTTTCGATTCTTGCCATTCTGTTTTCGAATACTATCTTCAAGCCTGCCATTTCCATTTTTCTGACAGATAATAAATTATACTTCAAGTCGGGAATAAATAGGACGTTTTCAATTTTGTAATTGATCAGCCTATCTCCTACTTTTGTTTGTCCTTCAATATTTCCCGCTTTCTCTGCTACTATGCTCTCTCCTGTTTTCGCTACAGATATCCTAATGGGATTCTTCAGATTCCAGGTTTGAATAAATAAATCATCGTTGTTCGTCATATGATCAGATGCGCCAGAGTCTAAAAACCATGTACTAATGGAGGGATTACGATGGTTAATATCTGTTATGAAGGCAACTTCCGATTCCACAGTTGTTTCGGTCACTTGCCGTTCACCAACATTTGCACTTCTTCCAGATTTGTTATTCTGGTATTCACTTCTCCTGCATTCTGACCTTTTATGACCATAAGCCCCACATCCATGACATTTGAAGGGATATGTTTCGTGTTGAGATTTCGAAGGCTTTTTCCAAATATGTTGTTTGAACTGATGAAAGTTTGACTTATACTTTGAAGTTTTACTGGTGAATGCATTTCCATTGTTCTCGTGCATTCTGTTCGACTTCGAATTGCGTTTGACTTCCTCGTCCATTAGTCTTCCTTTGACGTGCTCGAGGGTTAAATCATTCCCAATAGTTTCTAAGGCAATTATAATCATCTCGTAGGATTTTGGAAGTGTAAGTAAAAGATGACAGACAACATCTAACTCTTCCAATTTAGCACCGCTCGCTTTGAGCTTTCTTATTATTCCATCAAAGGTGAGAAAATGGGAATTTAAAGAAGTCGATTCGTCAAACTTCAACTGGAGTAATTGTTTTCTGAGGAGAAGTTGATTTGTGATCCCTTTACGTTGGAAGGAATTCAATAGAGCATTCCACATGTCTTCGGCAGAATTTTTGTCTTTGATGTATTCTAAATGGCTGTCTGCAATCAGTTGGGTAATAATGGATCTACATCTTCGATCTCTCTTCTTGAAATCTTCAAGTTTCTTCTGCTTGTCCAATTTAGCGGCTACATCGTCGGACGGGTCCACATTGTAAGACGCAGGGACACCATGGAGACATTCAACACATTCTTTTTCTTCCAGTAACACGAGCAAGCGGAATTTCCAGTTATCAAAATTGTTACCATCGAATAAGGGAATTCGATACTTCTCCAATTCGCTCATGACTGTAATTGACCCTTCCGTAAACTGTTGGTTATATTTCAATTCCGGTGAACTGGGCCCGTAACCTGTTGTTTTACTACTTCAGTCTTTACTAATGTTCAATTAGCAGAAAAACTCTTTCGAAGAAATTTGACTTTTTAGATCTTTATATTTTATACATATATAAACAAATTACTACACTAAATAATAAATATTCAAACATCCATAACAACAACAACAATATGAAACCCCAATAATATTTCATTGTAATTCAACACATCGCACACTATAATCATTGTTTATAGACATATAGTTAGTCAATGCCTGTGTAAAAAAGAATCGAAGCGTTTTTTTTCGCCATCTTTCTTTTTTTATATGCATATTCACACGAAATGGAAGCCCTGTAATGTTCAAAGAACACCGCGTGAATCAAGGGACAGGAAATACGAATCAATCATTCACTTTGAGTTTCTGAAGTTTGTAAGCCTCTGGAAAAACCTCTTTTGGCAAGGAGTTCCAAAGCTCAGCTGTTCTATTGAAAAAAAATCCCTGAGCAAGAGAGGTTCGACAGGTTTCCTAATTCACAACAAAGGGGTGGGAATTCTGTACTCGTCGAGTCATCCGTGTAGATATTGCCAAGGGGGGAACGATTGATAACAATTCGGAAGGGCATCGACCGTGGAAGTATCTATAGAAGAGAGACAAGTCTCCGACCCTTCTACGATGTTCTACAGAATAATGTCAATATTTCTGTTTACTTGACAATGCACGACAAACTTTCCTACTCTGAGGGCAAAAATAGGTGCTGAGTTCTGTCTGTTAGTTTGACTGAAATGTTGAGAGAAAAATAATGAAGCTTCAAAATTGAGTTGACCATAGAAATTTATGGATAAAATGAACGATTAGGCATTAGAATAATCTCTGGAACATGAATGATTTACGATATCAACAAAAAATTACACTCATCTTCCTGAATTGATTGCCTTCTTCTGGTATTATGTAGAAGTATTCAAGAAAATGTATAATACAGGCAACGACGTCCGTAAGAAAAACGAAAGAAAAGTAGTTTCCATGCATGATTTTTCCATATTTCAAACTTACTTTTGAATTATGCTGATGTAAAAATTCATAACCTCACGTTAAGTCTGTCCTGGTAAACCATATGCGTTTATGTATCACAACATTATTGTTTTAGTTGTCCTGAAGAAGAAAAAAAAATTTTTCGAAAGCTTGACGATATAACAAATAGTATCCAAATATCTTTAAATAATCACAATATTTTATATTTTGAACAGTCAAGATAAATATATATATATATACTAATATATATATATATATATATATATATATATATATATATATATATATATATATGTAGTGAATCTTTTGGGGTTGCAGTCAGTTGTGTTGGGCTATATCACAAAGAAAACTCTTTGTTATTCGTCAAGCTTTCGGCAATCTTTATTGCCTTCCTCAGGACGTCTATAATACATAACAATTTATCATATGATAATATATCAGGAATGGTTACTTACTAACGTGAGATTGAATAATAAAAAAGAGTCCAAAATTGAACATGAAAATATATGATATAATTTCACTTCTAGATTACGGTGGAAAAGTCGAAATAGAGGGTGATTTTTTCTTATCCTTCTCAAACTTTATCAAAAAAGTGTAAATTTTGCTATATATTAATATATATATATAAATATATATATATATATATATATATATATATATATATATATATATATATATATATATATATATATATATATATATATATATATATATATATATATAGGAGATGGGTAGTCTTTGCTGACTAGTTAAGAACAAAACTAGGAAAATAGTTGGGTAAGCAGCATGCAGGAAGTATACTCTTATAACACGAATTCCAATATATAAACGCATTGTCGAAATATTGGAATTCGTGTTATAAGAGTATACTTCCTGCATGCTGCTTACCCAACTATTTTCCTAGTTTTGTTCTTAACTAGTCAGCAAAGACTACCCATCTCCTATATATATATATATATATATAAAGAGGGCCTACAGAGTTTTGTGAATTTTCAAGAAGCCAAATGGGGGATAGTATAGTGAAAGAGCCACACTCTCCGATCAAACCCGAATGATTCAACTTTTGCAAAATCCATCCTTCTTGTCGATAGGCCCACAATGAATCTGTTAGGTTGGGTCAGGTGAGTTAGGTTGGGTCAATAAAAAAATGCAGAATATTTGGTGAATTTTGCAATAATCATCATTCGGGTATGTATGTTCGGAGACTGCGGGTAGAACGTAACACACCAGACCCAGCATACCTGTATGAATCAAAAACTATTGCGCCATATTTATGCAGCGGTTGTTTCGCCCCAACTATACAACAAAATTGAATGTATCACAGAAAACTGTACAGGATGAAAATGCATAATTCTGTATTATCGACCAGTTAGGCAGACTTAGATCGATCCATAGAAACCAACAAATTAAAAAAATCTATTTCGCTACCTAACAACACATCTAATGTGCGAGAAGAAGTTATCTTCGGAAAATATGGCGTAACGTACCATAAGACGACTCAAATTATATAATGCATTCCAAAAGAATTCACCATTTTCTTTAACTTACCTGGAATTTTAGGCGAAATGAGAGCGTTATGCGAGTTCTCTTTTAGTACGTTCTAAAATCCCTATTTATTTGTCATTATTATTAGTAATAGTCTAGCTATTTCTTGAGAGGGGAAATTTTATCATTTGCTGAGGTTCACAATATTTCTAAATTGTTTTTGTTCGAAAATTGTTCGTTCCGTTAACCAGCTGACGAACGTCAACCCTCAGAAGTCGAAACTTGTGCGAGCAATGGATTAACGAGGCCTTCCCTTTTAACGTGCGATTACCCAGCACGGTGGCCTGGCGGGAATTTGAACACCGGTCATCTGCTTGATAGGCGGGCGTGTTAACGTCTACACTACTGAGACCGATGATTTCATGAAGTGAACAAAATGAAGCGAACAACAAATTCGATTTTTTGTCATTATTGGTGAATGTCATTTACCTATGTATAGGTTGAATGTTCACATTTTCAACTTGCTTATTTCATTTAGTTAAGTTCTATTATTTCATAGTAAGTTTCGGATGGGCTGAATGATTTACATAATGTCAATCTAGGAAGCTGAGATGTATTGTTTACTTCAAGAAATTTAGAATTGTAGTGAAGTTTTCAGACTGCTCTCTATTTAAAATTTCTCGAAAATATTTTTTCAATTGAATGATGTTTATTTCCCAAGAAACTTAGAAAGTTTATAAAAGGGAAAATTAGAAACAAATGAATAATGAATCAAATGAATAGAGAAGAAATAGTAAAATAATGAAATCAGACTTTTCACAGAAATAAAAAAAAACTTTGAAATTGAATTTTCCAAATTTTTTATTGCATCAGGTAATCCATTATATAACACTATTCCGTTGTAATAAATTGATTGTTGTCCTATTTTTGATCTGAATTTCATTGTTGATGAATTATTTGAACATCTGGTTGAATGGTCCTTTTGGTCACTATTAATTTTGAAGATGAGATTAGAATGTTTCGATTTATTTTTAAGCAAATGAATGAACGTGCAGAGTTTTAGCGCATGTATCGAAGATATATCTAACAGTTGATAGGGTTTGTACAAATTTTTTGTCGGTTCTCTATAATCAAATTCATACATACATTTAATTAATTTATTTTGCAAAGCTTTCAGAGGTCTTAATAAGGTTTTTGTTGCTGATCCCCAAACCGGAATTAGGTATTGAAATCTAGAATATACCAGAGAAAAATAAATTAATTTCAAATATTTCAAAGGCAGAAAATTTCAAATATTTCAAAGGCAGAAAATTTCGCAATTTAAAAAATACTCCTATTAATAATGTTTTTTAACATTTCGTTTGCAGATTCGATGAAGGGTAAAAATCTAGATTTCTGTTATAATCTTAAATTTCCCAAACCTCTTCTTCATCATATGGCTCATTTTCGGAAATCTATGTTAGTTCATGGGGTTTGATTAAAACAAGGTGCATATTTTTTAATGTTCGCTATTCCAGTAAATAGAATTATTACATGTCACACATACATTTCATACATCAATTTGATTTTGATAAAACAAAACATTGCAACAATTCGTTTTCTAAATTCCACAAACTTTTATCTATATCTTACAAATTATTTTAATTTTCGTAATGCCTCGAAATTTCACAGATAATTTATTCTAAACCTAATTCTTCATTTTATTCTCTTGAGAAGGAATGAATAACTACTTATATATCAGTGATTTTTTTATAGAAATATGTAATTTGGATAAGGAGCATCTTCCTGGAATTAATTTTGTCATGGCTTTTTTCATATACTTAGTTATCCATTCCTGCCTAAATTTTTACGATTGAGTATCTGATAGTTGTCTTTTTTGCAAAACAGAAGAACACTTTCATACAATCACTCATTCTTTTTTGCGATGCTCTACAGCTTACAAAAAATATTATATAGGAACGTAAACATAACTACGAAAGCAAAAAATATAAGTTAAATGAAATGGCAGTCAATTCAAAATAAAATGGCAAAAATCGTAAAAAAGTAACATATAACTCTTAAATCTAAAAGTACATACTTATTTGTAAAAAATTTCAAAACCGTCAGCAGCGGTTTATTCAGTATTTTGCTGCGTTTTGAAATTTTCCATAAGTTAGTAGAATATATTATATAAAAGTATTATAAAATATTTCAATTTTTTTCAAACATCAAATAAATTTTTACTATAACGTATACAATAATATCGTATAATAAACAATAAATTACTTTCAAAATAAAAATACACTGTAGATACACTCACATGTAATAGGATTCAATAACTAAAACATTTCATGCCAGGGTTTGAAACGTTTCGAGCCAACTGAATTGATGACCGAAATTGATGTGAAAACTGACTAATTTTCATAGCTCTTCCTGAAACGAAATATTATCCGGCAAAAATATTTAGGGTTATTAGTATAATGATATAGCACAAGCATTTAACATAACTATTGTAACTGAACAATCATAAATAATACACTTGGAAATGCTTAAATGTTACTGTAGAAGTTCACACGTATGAGATATAACTTCAGTTGAAATTGAAAATGTTGTCAACATCACCATTAGATTGTTTGGAAGGTATGTCGAAGATATCAAGAGTATAGAAGATCACAAAACATGAATATTTTTAAAATATAATCGAAAGTTGAGGCGAGACAGTTCTTGAGAACATATCTCCATGTTAGATCAGTGTAGCAAACAATTCGAAATAATTCTCTGATTTGTTCTCCAATCTACACAGGCCTTTCTCCTCTCTGAATACCACCACGAGGAAAATGATTTTGAATCCATACTTTCAATGAACTGTCGTGGACCATTAGTGCAATGTCAAATTCGTACACTAGAAGCTATGTAGATTCTGATGAAACTATTAAGAGATGATATTGAAACATTTTCAATCCAAAGTATCCTTAAGATCACTATTTTTCGTGTTGACATTTCGCTAGTGGCTTAAAAGACTAACATAAAAATCTTGTATATCTGTTAACTATTGAACTACATTGTATAACAATAAAACACTTAACTATACCATCCTAGTGCAGTTATTATGGCAGAAAATTCTAACGAACTGTCAACTTTATCATTTTCATAAAATATTTTTTATTTTGAGGAATTCATTATTTCAGTCTCTTTTGACATAACTATGCAAAAATGATTTTTTATTTTGAATATTGTTATAAAATTGATGACGAAACACCAATTTTTGGTTCTATAATGTGGAATGTTGTAATTAATTTTAATTATTTTTAATTATGTCTGAGACGAATGTGATATGGAAATATTCAAATTTGTGATCTTAAAAATACCTTTTTCAGTCATTGAACTTAATTTTAACATGACGTATACAAAACATAACATAACTTAACAATTGTAACTAACATTCATTGTAAACTACTATATTCATTATGTGGTTTTATTGAATAATCTTGAATTTTTCGAATTTCATTTGTTTGTAAGGCCGAAATGTTTGTGTCTCCCAAAAGTGACTTTAGACTTTTTATATTAGTAAGTGTTGATGTGTAATTTGAAAAATAAAAATGTCAGTAACACCCGCCTAAAAGTTGTATTCATTTTAGTAATTTGAAAAGAATCGCAATTATAATCTGAAAGGCCGATTGAAAATTTATGAAAAAAAAGTGTTAATTTTATTAATTCATTTCCGATTAAAATGTGTTTGTGTGTAGTTATGATGTAAATTCTGAATATATTATTGTAAAATAAACGAAAGATAACTCAGTTTCTCGAAAATATTCTAGTGATCATTGGGAAACAATCCGTAGAATGCCCTGAAAAACTCAGTTACTAAATAACTTTAACAGAAGTATGGTATATCTGAATTTTTGTATAGCATAAGAAGTTATTCATTATGCGTTTAGACTATTGCATTTTAACTAAGGATTTAACCGAACTTGTTTTGTTGCTTCTGTTCCATAGAGTTTTTCAATGCTTTATTGCTCTACAAGCGATTATATAACTAGTGGGATCGATGTGGCAATCACAGTCAACAGTTTTCTCTCCCAAATATCAACAACTCAGTGAAGACTAAGTTTTGATTTCGACTAAACATGAAATTATTATTTTTTTATTATTATTTCCAATTATAATGAATAAATAAATACAAATTAATAAATTCTTCAATTAATTTAATTAATTAATTTGTATTTATTTATTGATGAAATTATCTAAATAATAATTTATTCTGGAATTATTGAGACAATTTTTTTAATATTATTATCGCCAATAAACAAAACAGGTTGAAAATTTGGAAGAACCTCTTTTCTGAAAATGATTTAATATTTCATTTCCTACGATGGCCAAGTATTATATGTATAGGAGTGAGAACAACCGTTGAATCGAGCTGCAAACATTTTCAACATCAAAGCTTAATATAACGATGACAAAATCTATTTCGTCATTGCTTAAAACACATTACTGGGTCTATTGGACACTGATAGAGTAGTTAAATCCTGATCAATTATATCATTAATTGTTATGGATTCTAAAACACATATACTATGCGTTTTCTGATATAATGGAGGAATATACGAGCATTGAGGAAGGGAGCATTACTACAGCATTTTTTTGGGTCTTTCTGGAACACTTACAACAAACCAAGCCCTAAGAACTTTGAACGAAATCGTGTAACTCAATATGGTTAGAAATTGAAAAACTGTTGTGCGAAAATCGCACTTGTATTATGGGCTATTGCAAATAAAATTTTTTTTGGTAATTTTACAATAAATATTTGTCCATTCGGGCATGTAGACTTTAATATTTATGTAAAATACACTAAGTGATAGACAAAAGAACTTTCGTCTACCGGGGGTGACTAAAATGTTGAATTCAACTATTGTTTTTGAAAATAAAACCGCATCGAGATCAAAGTAATGCGAAACCATTTCAAAATCAATTTTTGATTGGGCTATTGTAGAAATTTTTAATGTGATAATTACCTAGGTAATTATAGTGGGCAAAATATTTTGAAGCACTTTGTGCAACCGGGCTATTTCAATGTTTTTACTGTATTATTACATGTCAAGTAGAATTGATATTATTCGGTGGCCTTGGCCAATGTCAAGATCGGTAGTATTAGCATAAAAGATGACAATTTCCCTCAGAATGCTGAAAAGCGATCTGAAAAAACTGCCCGAAAATCACACCCTGATCTATTTCAGTTCCATTGCAAACCGTTCCGGGCATCAGACTGCCTTCTTTGTCTTACCCAGTGAAACCGAAAAATCTGTTTTATTATTATTATTATTTTGTTAAAGGTAAGCAGAAGCAAAAAGGCATTTCTCAAATGCCCAGGACAGTTTCAATGTTAGTAAATATTTTTCTAATATTTCATTTTATATTTTATAGTAACTGGAACCAGTGTTTAATTTTGTGTCGAAAATTTTTAAGAATTTTGAAAAGAACAAATACCGGGGGTGTTGAAAATGAACTTTTATGCACGTTGAAATTTTACACATTACGTTAATTGAAGTGTGTAAAATGTCTCTAGTTCGTCACTTTTTGGGGAAATGATGACAGCTGTGAAGTCTGTCAACTATTGTAATCTTTAGCAACTATTGACTATATGTGGCTATTGATAGACGTGGAAAAAGTAGTATTGTTGAAAATCATCCAAAAAATTGTATTGACATTGAAACTATTTACAAACCAGAAAAATGTTGTTAGAATTCGTAATTTTTACCATGAATCGAACAAAAAGCGTTACAATTTTTCGAAATGTTTAGAAAAATTTGGGTTTGCTTATATACAGAGGCTCTTACTTTTAATTATTTACAAATTATAAAACCACATGTTTTGAAACTTCCGGAATAATAAATGATTCATTTCATTAAAAATTTAAGTACAATTTTGGTTGGGTTTCTGAGATTATACAAAATAAATTTTCTGTTCACATTCACTCTTACATTTATACCAAGTATTTTCAAAATTTAAAAAAACATCAAAATTTCCAAATAATATTCTGTTTGTACTTTTCAATTGATTAAAATAAAATTAAAGCCGATTTTTATCTTAAAAATATTAAAAATTATAAGATTTATATCTTTAAATCACAGTGTACATTGCAAAAAAATATTACGTTATTGCAAGGTATGTTACATTGAACCGGCCAAATAAAAAAAAATCACAGAGAAAATAAAATCGATTCAAAATAATTTTAAAATTTCATAATTTTCATCTTCAGACAAAATGGCAAATTCTCTATATATCATTCATACATATTTATATTCTATAAACAATTAGTTATATCTATGTACAACCTAAATTTAAGTAATTTCAGAATATCCAAACGTGCTGCTCAGACATTCGTTCATAACACTTATATCTATACATTGTTTAATGATTTTGTAGTGGTGCACTTTTAAAGTGCATTAATAATTTTTGAATTATGGCTTAGCCATCAAGAATCATATACTGAGCGCACGAAACGCAATTGAAAAAAAAACAAACTATTTGGCACATCCCTAATTTTTAAAGATCATAACTCAGTACGAAAATATATTCCATTGGAAAATATAGACCGGCCGTCTATACCTCGAATTGAGAATGAAAATTAGAATGATATGGAATTGGATTGACTTTATAAAGTGTTCCAAGATCTTCAGATTTTAATTGTTTTTTTCGAAAATTGAGTCATATTTTCATGGATGATCGAGATTTAAAGCATCTTCATTTCTATTACTGTTTCAGATAAGCAATAACTCCAATGATAGATAATTATTCAGAGATCAAACCAGTATCATAAATCGCAAAAATATAAAATTGAGCTTGAAGAATGATATTTGTTTCATAACTAGCGCCTATTTCACGACTTCCTGTGTTATACATACTACCAGTCCATATTTTCCTTGGAAGTAGCTGAATGAAAAATATAAAATAGCTTTGTACTTTTCTCGAAATAAAAAAAAAACAAAAACGAACGACTACGTCAGACGAAGCACCTTTTTTCATTTGATAAAGATTATCAACAGTAACAACGAAAATCGATAAGACAACCTGCCTTAAAACTATTCTACTCTGCGTAATCGCTCGCTTTTTTGTGCGAAATCAAAATAAAACGATTTATTTACGTATTATGCGTTCAGTAATAACTAAAATTTCACGGTTGTTGATTCTGTTGTTGACTGGATAGTGAAAAACCTAGTGATCTCGGATCACTACCGTGCAACCTCAACGCCTGCTCTAACCTCTGCTCTTGAAGCCTCAAAGCTTCCGTCAGGTCAGGACTCAATTGTTGAGAAGGCTGGCCTTGGTGACCCTGGTAATTACCTGGAACAAACGATCAAACGTTGAAATATGGTGGACCAATAGCTTTTATGTAGGTTGCATTTTTTGTGGAGGAGACTTGCTTTGATGGCAAAATCCGCTAAATCAATAACAGGCCATAAATTTTTAAATAAGGAAACAAAAGAGACAAAAACAAGAATATATTTGAGCAAGAAGAAGGTGGAACAACAATGAAATGCTACTAGAATACAATAAAACGATGAATTCAATAATTCAAGCAAAAATCAATTCGAATGCACAAGAGAAAAGAATCTAGAAATGACTGCAACGAATGAAATTCTCACAAATGGGAGAAGCGGAAGTTCTTCCTTCCATTCAATGACAAGAACTTTATTCAAGTTAAAATATGGAAAAAGTAAATTATCGCAGTGATGTTAACGAAATGAAGTGAAGGACGAATATGGATTCCTTTTTGAAATCAAAAAATCCAAACGGATAAAACCCCGCATAAACGAAGATCCGTGAAAACATCCACTTCTCGTAATAGATTTAAGAGTCAGATACAATGTGAGAAGTTTTATAAATACCAGTATCTTTGGCGAACAGAAAATTGAAGTCTTAGCTTTGTCTTGATTGGTTATTTCGTAAAGGGAGTAGTTGGCGGTATGAACAGATATTCGTCTGAGTGTTCTTGGAATAGATGTCAATATATCACAATATATATATATATATATATATATATATATATATATATATATATATATATTCGATATATTACTATTATACTATAGTTATGGCATAAGAGGACATGCATTCAATTCATTCCAGAACTATTTTCAAAATCGTAAACAGTACGTACGAATCAATAAATATAAAAGTGATGAAAAACTTTCTAAGATTGGTCTCAGTTTTTGGCACCAATTCATTTTTAAATTTATGTTGACAATAATGAATGACTCAATTTATATGGAATGCACTTTTCTTTTGCAGATGATAAAACATTATTTCACTCTGGGAAAGATATTGACAATTTGGAAAATTCATCACTTAACCGTCAATTCAGAAAAAACTGTTTTTATGATTTTCTAACAAAAAAACATGAGGATTATAAAACTTAACTTGAAAATAGAGAGAAAAAACAATAACTGTAGTACATAATAACTTGTAGACTTGTCTACAAGAAGTTTCAACTTTACAGTAAAGATATCGAAAAATCTCATCGTTTATTAAATTAATCGTATATATAAACTCATTTCCTGTTTCTTCTCATAACCCTATATGATGATAAAAATAAGTAATCACCCTCTAGTAATTATGTCAAATTGATAATTTACTGTCAATTTCCCTTTTGGGTTCTTTTCTTTGAATTCATCTCAAAATTTTCTTGGTTTCTTGTGTTAATGCAAGTCTTACTTTGCTATCTCACGATGTAAGTTAAATATGGAAATATTTTTCTACCAAATATTTTTATGTTTCACCATGAACACTTTTTAGATGTCTTTGATAATGGAATAAAGTATTCTGAAAGCTCAGACCTACCAAAGAGAACACTTTTAATTGTGGCCATCTGATCCTGACTGCATCCCCAAGAAGTATATCATTTCTTACCAAGTTCAGTCAAGATACTCCTGAATTTTATATATATATATATATATATATATATATATATATATATATATATATATATACTAGCTGACCCGGCCACGCGTTGCTGTGGCTAAAGTTTTTGTTATATTACATTATAGTAAACAATCTAAGAGGAACAATAAGAGAACATCAGTCACGGAGTCCACTATGCTTTTTCACACAGATGGTATTTGTAAAAAAATATGGTGATCTCCTTATTTGACTTTCTACTACTATAACCCTTTAGTACAATGAAATTATTTACGAACAAAGACGAAAATGTTGATGTTGGTATACAAATTCACTGGATTGAGATTTGAAGGGGAAGTACGTTGAACACAATTAATTAAAATGTTCTTACACTTGATATTAAGCAGAAATCAATAGGTACAAAATAAAAATTTATCAGATTTATTATTTCCATTTAATTTTATAACAAATATAAGTATATTACAGTATAATACAGTAAATAACATGTGACGCTTAAACTCATGAATGAGGTAGGCAAGGCAGACAGTCTTAAACTTTTAAACATTAATATCTATTTTTTTGAATTATAAATACTATCAATTTCAATTCAATTCAACACCAATCGGTGCACAATGTTTTTGGTTAACCTGTCTTTAGCTAACACAAATAGATTCGACGGTTTCCCAACACGTGAACACGCAACATATAGTTGCCCATGAGAAAAACATGGATTTTCCAAATCTAAACCACAAATGGACATTGTTTGACCTTGAGATTTATTTATAGACATGGCGAAAGCTAAACGAATTGGAAACTGTAGCCTTTCGAAGGGTATGGTAGAATCTGATGGTATCATCGGATTCTTGATTCAATTTGTTCTGCCAACTGATGGGCTCAGCAGCGCCATCTATTGATTACTTACTCAACCCAGTCGAAAGGTATCGACATCTGTTAGAATCATTTGGAGTTAACAGATAATTGTGACTGTCAAATAATAACAGACAAATAATTAGCAATAAATTAAAATTGCGACTATAATTTGAGATTTAAACTATCCTATCTCTCAAGTTGGATCGAACTGCACATGGTGTGCGAATTTTATTATAATCGGTTAAGTGGTTTAGGAGTCCATTGAGGTCAAACATTGTGACACGAGATTTATATATATTAAGATATATATAAAATTATATATATAAAATTGACAGATTGAAATTTCAAGATGGTGACCATCTGGAAAATAAAAAGTAAATGGAAAGGCAGGTTTTGTGATACATCATTTTGAGGCCCCTGACGAATACTTTACAACCCTAGAGTATGAAGTCAATATCTTCACGTATTACAAAATGACGGAACATTTGATAATTACCTGAATACAAACACATTAATATCGATATTTCTAGAAATATTCGTTTTTCTCTGCCCTTTTGCAATCCCAACAATCTGATGAGGTTTGATAGGTTATTTTCTTCAATATTATTGTTCCAACAAGATCCACAGTACTCCAGACAAGTAAGAAACTATTTGGCCATCGGGGTCCTACAGAATGGCCAGTCCGCTTGCCAGATTTGACACCTCTAGACTTTTTTGAAGGGGCTATTTGATGCAAAACGTGTACGAAACTGAACCTGCTTCAATATTGAAGATACGGCAGAGAATATTAAATATTTGTAGAAATATCGACGTTACTGTGTACGAAAATGTTCGACGTGAAATATCGGATAGGCTGTTTTTATGTCCAGACGTATAAGGCAACTATTTCGAGCATCTTCTGAACTGAACTCGGCTTATTTACTCGAAGTATGAAGTTAAACCTCGATGTATTCAGACAATTATAAAGTGTTCCGCCATTTTGTAGCAGGTGGGGAGATTGACTTCATATTCTAGGGTTGTAAAGTATTCGTCAGGAGTTTCAAAATGATGTATCACAAGACCCCTCTTTCCATTCAGTTTTTGTGTCAATTTGACGTATTGATGTATCACAAGACCCCTCTTTCCATTCAGTTTTTGTGTCAATTTGACTGGCAAATATAGTATTCATTCATCAATTTCATTATTCCAAGTTTAAATTTTCTTGGGTTGACCGGTTTAAATAATGGAAGTGGGGGAAAAGCACTGTAGGTATATCCCTCAAGAGCATTAGCTTCTTGTAAGATGGCTACATAAGGTGTTTTCTGTGTTGCGATATCATTTCATTCAAACCTGTAGACAGGGTGAGGTTGTTCAGAATTACGCCTGAAGGGTGCGCTTGTGGTTGAAATTCCTAAAAATTTTCGAGATCACTCGATCCATGGAATACGTTGTTGCCAATACAGATTACTTTATTACTTTTGGTTAGAACAGAGAATAGAACGCGAGATTATTCTGAGGCTGATGAAAACAAATTTCATCTTCAATGACCTACCTCCAAAAATGATCTCACGTTCTAGTATATTCAATAACCATCTAAAAATTTCGTTGTGAAAACACAAGAGAAGTTTGCTGGTAACAACAATCTAGAGTGTGCTAGCGTTCTGAATATTCTATAAATGTAGTGATATGTGTATTAGATATTTTCAGTTCAACCCTGAAGATTTTAAAAAATAATAATGATTTCACTCGCCAGAAAAAATTGCATTTTGTCACTTCATATATCCATAAAAGAATTTGATCACAATTCTCACTCCTATTCGATCGCACGCATTAACGTGAATAATATTCGGCTGAATTGTGATAATTCTAAACCGAGCTTTTGAACTGAGATCAAAATATTATATTGCTCACATTAAAATATCATTAATCAACTAATTTTTTCAGCACATACACCAGAATTCGCAACGACATAGCCACTTGGCAATGACACACATGACTGTCATCTCAACTGCGAGAGTGAAGATACCTGGCGAATTTTTTGAGTTATTACTGCGGTCTACGTCATCAATTCTTGATCAAGTATGCCAGAACGGTACAGGCAGAGAGGCATGAAAGGGAGGACCTCCAATCAGCAGAAATTGCCTGCTACACAGACGGCTCAAAAACCGAGGAAGGTGTAGGAGCAGGAAATTATATAGTCAAACCAAAGACAAAAGTTTCACGAAGCTTAGGTAACAAAGTGTCGATATTCCAGGCAGAAACTGCAGCAATACGCCACTGCGCAGAAGAGTTATTAAGGCAAGAATTTAAGGAAAAGACCATTGCTATATACTCTGATAGCCAAGCAGCTATAAAGCAACCAGCTCCATGCAGATTAACTCCAAACTGGTCTGGAACTGCCTAGAAAAGCTACAAGAGCTAGGCAGTCAAAACAGACTGTCTTTAGCCTGGGTACCAGGCCATACAGGATACAAGGGCAACGAAGAGGCTGATTCACTAGAACGAGAAGGAGCACAATGCCCCCCCCCCATTGGCCCAGAACCCTTTTGTGATATAGCAAAAGTGCTGCGAAAAACTTGTAACAGCACCTGGAAGGAAAAACAATCTCAAAATGGCGGAATAAGACGCCGGGTATGAGACAGGCCAAAGAGTTCATTAAAGAGCTATCGCCAAAATTCACGGAGTACCTACTAAGTCAAAATAGGCATTCAACTAGAATTCTGGTTGGGCTACTGACAGGACACTGTAGACTCAACAAACATATGAACAACATCGGACTGGCAGACACAACCTTATGCAGGTTCTGCCAAGAGGATGAGGAAACCTCAGCACACATACTGTGCTACTGCGAAGGTCTGTCAAGGCTAGATTATATAGATTATATTAGGGACTTTCGTGCTACGAGCCTTTACACCGCGACCTTTTCAGATCTATTGTGTTTGTCCTCGAGATCATTTAGAGTTCTTTGTCTAGCCCTGTCTTCTTTACGAGACTCCACAGGCTAGTTCTTAGAACTCCCATGAATTTGGGAGCTCTTGGTTTTTCTTCTCCCAGCGTTAGAAACCTTTGTCTTGACAAGCCCTCGCAGTGGCATAGTATGTGTACTGATGTTTCCTCTTCTTCCTGACAGAACCTGCATAGCATTTCTTCTGCCAGGCCTATTGTACTCATATGTTTATTGAGCCTACAGTGCCCTGTGAAAAGTCCTACTACTATTCTAGTAGTGTTCCTCTTCTGGCCTAGTAGATAGTCTGTGAATGTTGACAGCGGTTGTTTGATAAACTATTTGGCCTGTCTCATTCCTGGTGCATTGTTCCACCAATCTTGAGACTTCTGTTGAATCCATGATTTAGTGTTTGTTTTTAGTACAGCTTTTGCTATACCGCAATACGGTTCTGGGCCATTCAGGGCCTTACTTGCTCCTTCTCGGGCTAGTGTATCGGCCTCTTCATTGCCTCTATAACCTGTATGTGCTGGTACCCAGGCTAGGGTCAGTCTGTTCTGACTGCCCAGCTTTTTTAGGGCGTCTATGCAGTCTCAAACAAGTTTTGCTGTCAAGGCTAAGGTTTGCAACGTCTGGAGAACTTAAGGTCTGGCCTATGGAGTCTAGTAACAAGTACGGGTCTAGACAAGGAACTCTAGCATACATGAGGGCACGCACAACAGACCTGCAAAGGTCGCAGTGTAGTGACTGTTCAGCATATAAGCCTCGTAGTATAATCTTTCATCTTTAATGCCAGAACGGTCGTCTGATTTTTATATGTAGTGAAAACACCAGTATATAGCCACCTTAGCTTCTTGGGATTAGTTACTCAACGTCACTCACCGTTATGGCGCAGCGGGCTGTGGCCGGCGTCCTGCTGGTTGAGCTGCGGCAGCGCTTGGCTCATGGCAAGCCTGAGCGCCGTCTCCGCCTGCGACCGGATCAGCGCCTCGGCGTGCTGCATCCTGAGCGCCTCCTGCTGCTGCTGCGACTGCTGCGACGCGGACATGTCCATGACGGAGGAGCGCATCACGTCCATGTTGCGGATGCTATCCATGGAGGCGCGCATCGCGTTCATAGCGTTCATCGACAGCGACAGAGTGTCGTTGGAGATGGGCGGCGTCGACGGGTTGCTCGAGTTGTTCACTTGGTTCGCCTGGAAAAGATATAATAATAATAATAATAATTGATTATTCTTCGTTGAAATGTACAAAATGAAAATGTCGATGAAAAAGCTATCAGAAATAAATGTCATGAATATTGTATGTTATTGAAAAAATACTAATAAATATTCATAATAAAATTAAATATCGACAAAAATATAGATGATTATTTTTTTTACTTGTCAAAGTGTGGAGTTTTTCGCATTATTCGGGTTATTTCAGCCAATCATTCGGTTTTATACTGTTTAATCTGCCTGGCCCTTGATGAAACGTTGTTTACCTTTGAATTTTCAGAATCGCGTCGATTCTATTGATCGGGCTTATTATACAAGGTTGAAATATAAATTATCATTAATGAAAAGTTACTTAATTATCAATAGTCATTCATTTTTCACTTTGTCAGCATAATAATACCATGAATTACACATTTCAATGAACACTCAAATTTCACACACGTAAATAGCTCATGAACATAATCAAGTTTATGGCAGATATTGCAAATCACAAACGAAGACTTACATCGTGGTCAAAATTGTAACCGCTTGTAGACGGATTCAAATATTTAAGGTTTCCTGAACTGAATGAAGATGGCGTACGATTAATTTTTGTTGAATTCAATTTGTTTTTTGTGGTTTGAGATGAAAGTGATGTATGAAGATCTTAATACAACGACAAAACGAATGATTTTATGGCGCGATTTTCAATTCAATATAAATTTTCAATTATCAACGTTGTAAAATGAGAGGTGTGGTGCTATCTCTTGCTAACGTCGGCAAGCACTCGTAAGGTTTGCTTCAAACTCTCATAATTTCTAGATAGCTATATCATATGCACCGCGTAAGAATCATATCTCTTCTGGATCATAGAAAGCCTATATCGTTGTTTGACAAACGAAATCGACTGCCGCATGCTTAACATCAAACAATGTATTGTTAACCAATGATTTGGAAGAGACATCACGTGTTTCTGCTGACCGATCCATTTACAATAATTATTGTACATTTTCTAATAATGTCATTTCCTCGTTTTCTCCTCATGTTAATGAAATACTAATGAATTAAATTGTTTTTTCTTCGACTTGTTCAATGAATAACCTCTCCAAATACAAGAAGTTCTTCAAATTTCAAGATATAAATTTTCATTTTCAAAACACTCAAACTTTTTCATTTTGAGGTAAAAGTATTCAAATAAACCGAATCAGATTAAATCACGAGTTCGTAGGACGGTTTGTTTTCAATTTATTTTGTCAATTAAAAAAAGTTTCATGAAAATAAAAATTTATTGATAAAATTTGAAGGACTCGTGGTAATACCTTTGAAAAATTTTGTTTAAAATTCATCTAGTGTATAGCAATTTTTTTCGAGCATAAGATTTTTTGACTTAGATATGAAAATGTGAACTGCTTGTGAATTTCTAATTGATTCGGCCAACTTATTGAATAATTTTGGGCCGAGATACAGGAAACTTTTCTGGTATAATGTTGTTCGATGAGTGTTGACTCACGTTACGAAAAGCTGGTCGACTAGTATATTATTAGTAGTTTAAAACAAATATTCATGGGGATGCTTGAAGACTGGCTTTAAATCAAATATTCTAAAAATGAACAATTTGTTGGTACCAATCAAAAGCATATCCGCATGGCCCCAATTCCTAGTACAAGGAAAATACGAATAAAACAAATATTCATGGGGATGCTTGAAGACTGGCTTCAAATCAAATATTCTAAAAATGTTAGTACCTAGTGGTGGTTAGTACCTAGTCTACGGGCAGATGGCGCAGCAATGGCCATTTTGCTAGTTGTTTGTATCAGCCTAGGTCTAGGGAAGATGCTCTACTCGAGTATGATTTTTAATTATGGGAAGTCATCGACTTATGTTGATGATGGCACTGCCTTGCACTGACGAGAGGCCAAATAGCCCGAAACCGGTCTGCAAGTGTGTCCCGTCCCAATAATTGAAAATCAATTCTGGTGGTGTATCGCCAAGAGCATATGTGGAATTTCTTCTGCGAAGAATCCCACACTAACACCTGTTGGATGTAATCCAATGCCTTTTGCGGTATTAGCCAGGGAAGTAGTTGTTTTCTAATAGGTGTTAGTCCGTCAACCTACAGTGTAGGTGAGTTGAGGCTGGCCTGAACAAATTGTTCATTTTTAGAATATTAGTAGTTTGTACAACAAGAGTGGTTATGGTGGCCGTATTGCACGAAGACGAAGTTTGAGCACGATGCCGATGTCATAGGCGAGTGCTTAAACGTTCGAGGGCGATGTGGCAAATATCCATTCAAGTTATACAGTTTTTTTTTCTTCAGTCTGGTAAATATTTCAGAACTCCCTATCAAGTATTGACAATCGATTTCAGATATAGAGTAACTAAAAAGAAAGAAACTTTAATAAAATCAATATTGAATGATACGAATTAAATTAGCAATGTTATATGGAAAAAAGTATAAAAAAATCGGTTTTGGTTGGACTAGAACCAACAACTAATAAGTGGACTGTCTCAAAGGGCATGCGCCCTAACCAACAAGGCCAATTGGAAGTAGAAAATATTTAAGATATAAGTACATTTATAAATGCCTAAATGGAACAACTTGAATTTCGTGTTTGTAGGTAAACAGATCAGAATTGTGACCTTTCTACGGAGTTGTCCCTGGTAACCAAGTATTTTGTTCTCTGTGTTTGGTGGAATTCATATCATAATTCGTGTGGATATGGAATCATAACGATTCAGTTGACTGGAATCGCCTACTCATCCGTTCAGTAAACTATAAAGAAATGAGCATATATTATGTAACGATCATGTAATAACCGTTACATGAGAGTTGCACGCGCTATTTTTTCTACTTCCGACGAATAATGAAGAACTGTAATATAACATATTACATTACTGGTGTGGATAGTAACATTTTTCACACGACTGGGAAATATTGAAGTACGAGGCGTAAGTCGAGTAATGTATCGAGCATAAAAACAGTTATTACTTGTATTTCTTCAAAAAAATCTACAAAATTGTAATTAATGGTATTACCTCGGATATTGAATGGATATAGGAAAATTATTAACATCCAATTCATATTTATATTGAACATAGCAATTTCAATTAATTTGATTCATTAAGTTACAGTTTGCTCCAGGTCCCACTGATTTGGAATAGAAAGGAATATTTACATTTATTTATTGCTAGTATCGAAAGAGTTCAATAGTGTATAGGAAATGCTGATTATACAGGGTGTAACTGAATAAATGTAAAACATTTAAGGAGGTGATTCCTCATCGAAAAAAAGATAGGATCTTTCATATAAAGAAACTTCATTCGAGCATCCCCTGTTAAGATACAGCCCCTGAAAGGGGGTACATAAAATTTGTATAACAATTTTTTTACGAGCACTGAAAAAGTCACAATATTGAAATTAACCTGATGTTTTGTACTACCGAGAAGACACTTAGCCAGTAATTTATTTGGTTTACCCCATGGTTGTAAGGGGTGGAAAACGCAACCCCAAAATTTATTTTCAATGTAACTTTTTGTTTTATAATTTGTTTACCATTTAAAAATGTATTTCCGATAGCCTGTTTCATTCTGAACAACAAATGTCTCTTGGGTTTTTTGCCCAAAATAAACCAGTTCGCAGCAAAAAATTATTTTACGAACTACTACATAGATACATCGTCATTAATGCGAAAATACGAAACTAATCTATCTAGTAGGTCGCTATTAGCGATAGTGACGATTAAATTGGTATGACGCTGTCATGTCAATTTCAATATTGTAACTTTTCCAGTGCTTGTGAAAAAAATTGTTATACAAATTTGATGTACCCCCTTTAAGGGGCTGTATTTTAACAAGGGATGCTCCAATGAAGTCTCTTATATGAAAGATCCTATCTTTTTTTCGATGAGGAATCACCTCCTTAAATGTTTTACACTTATTCAGTTACATCCTGTATTTTGAACCGAATTTTGAAAGTAGCGAATGTATTGATATGAAAAATCTGTATCATAATGGTTCTCATTATGAAAGGGATTATGAGCATTGCAATGTTGTTCAACTAGCATCAGTTTGACTCCATGATGAATTATATCAATTTGAATTGTATTATTTTCTCCTGCCCGTGTTAAAAGGAACAACCCATAGTTGAAGATCCTGTTGACGTAATTGAAAAAAAACACGAACCATTTTTCATTACGTCTCAGGCAAATAAGTCCGGGATGATAAAAATAGAAATGTTTTCGCCAAGAGAGATTTAAATAACATTCCGATTCAGTGATAACACGACGATTTCTTAAATTAATTCTTAGGAACTGCAATGATGACACACTCGATGGAAATGCATTTTGTTTTCAATTAACTCATAAAGGCCTGTGGAAAACATCGCAATAAATTTCCTAAAATGGGCAGAACGATTAACTGTGGAGATGTCTAGTTTTCCATAACCAAAATGAGTATTCGATGTTTTGAAAGAGTAAAAAAATGATAACTCACCTGTGTAACACCGAGTCGCATCGCTAGGTTGGCAAGATTGGCGGCAGTTATGTTGGCAGCAGCAGATGGATCTGATCCTAAACCAGGAGGTACCCCACCTTGTCCGACCATATTTGCTATGACAGCCATTCGATTCGCCGTGTGAAGCTGATCCTCAACGTTGTATTGTTGATGTAGTCCATTGTTACCTGACGCAATAAAATAGAAGTGTTGGTCAGGCTAATTTTTCAATTGAAAGCACTTTGGGAAACAATCGATAAGATTTGATTTTTAGTATAAAGGATAGAATAATGCGAAAAGTTTTATATAAGGCAAACTGGAAGTTGCCGAAGGGCAGACTGTCTGGACATGAAAGAGTCACATTTTGGATGTTCAAGCTATTTCAAAATAATTGCTGCTCAGTGAGATAGTTTATAATTCTGGAAAAATGTCAGCACAAGACAAGAAGCAGAAGTACTGAATACCGCTTATTTCAATTTATCGTATTCCATAAAAACTCCACTCGTTATTTTTGGCATCTTTCTATCGTCTACTATAAAAAATGTAAAACAAATTCTCATCGGTGATTTCCAAGAGAGAAAATTCAATAGCAATGTGTACGTGTATGTTTTACGGTGCTGTTCCTTCATGTTCGTCATATCTATGTTGTTTGTAATTATTTAAGTTTCAAACTCTCTTCACACAGGAAAACTAATAACTTGGTAAGTGATTCAAACTATCCAAAAATAATATGGTTAAAATAATGAATTGCAATATATAGATATCTCTATAAAATCATTTTATATATAGGTACCTGAGATTGCACTAAATAAAGTCCGAAACATAACATTACCAAAAACTGTGTCTATAACCCAACAAATACAACAACTGAATTTATTTTTCTTTTTCTGATTCTGAAATATAAACTAGCAAGATCTCAGCAAGTAGTGAATCATTTCTTTAATCATCGGATGAAGATTTGTTTCCCAATGGACTTTATCAAAAAAATAAGAACAGAACTGACCTGGACAATTATCATTTTACTTACTTCTCAATATATCACCCAGTTTCGTATTGCAGTTGTTGTTATTGTTATTCAGTCCTCCTGCTTCCGAACCTGCGGATGATAACCTTCCATTTCCTGAGGAACTGTCACTATGAGCACTGGGAGAAGCGCACATCGGGCTGCCACTCGCTGAAACAAAAAAAATCATGTGAATGAATTCGACGGACAATGACAACCAAATTGCTTGATTCTTCACGATATTCATACTTGAAAATTATTCCAACAAATTTTTCAAAAACTATCAGGGTATAGGCAATTGGTTGACGGAAGGAAAAAAATTGAAAGGACACTAACAAAATTCAATATTTTTTCGATTAATATAAATGAATCGTATTGACTGGCTTTACCAAAAATATTCATAAGAAAGTAAACTTCTATTTAACATCAAAAATAACAGTTATTTGACTGTCTCCTTGCTTGGTGCAGATGCTTTATTTGTTGACAGATGATTTCTTATTCTCAACTTGCGCCTCGACTTAGCAATTCCAGGAATGTTATGCTTTTCCTACATGATAAACAATATACTACTATCGTAGGAAATTTCTTTGAGATCCTTTCTGTTTTGGGCTTTCCCAGTAGTCATCATTTTACCAATAGGAACAGCTTTGAAATAGTTCAGAGGTGTCATCAATAAAGCTAACCTATACCATTGATGTGATCCTAGATTATTCTAGGTGTCCAAGCAATAAATTAAATCGTTTCAATTTCGTTCCTGTTCACAATCGTATCCAATTCAATTCAATTTATTCATTAACCATAGATCACAAAAGTGATATAGGAATCGTCAATTGAAAGTTGTAAAATTATACATCCATAATATGGAAATAGAGTTCATACATACAATGTTGTATCAAAATATACTTCAAACATAAGATATACATTATCAATATACACTCATATTCACATCACACTTACACTTATACTCGTACACAATATCTAAATAAAAATTTCACAAAAATTCATGGGGATGCTTGAAGACTGGCTTTAAATCAAATATTCAAAAAATGAACAATTTGTTCAGGCCAGCCTCAACTCACCTACACTGTAGGTTGACGGACTAACACCTATTAGAAAACAACTACTCCCCTGGCTAATACCACGAAGGGCATTGAATTACATCCAACAGGTGTCAGTGCGGAATTCTTCACAGAAGAAATTCCACATATGCTCGTGGCGATACAACTACCACAATTGATTTTCAATTACTGGGACGGTCTGCAAGTGTGTCCCGTCCCAGTAATTGAAAATCAATTGTGGTAGTTGTATCGCCACGAGCATATGTGGAATTTCTTCTGTGAAGAATTCCGCACTGACACCTGTTGGATGTAATTCAATGCCCTTCGTGGTATTAGCCAGGGGAGTAGTTGTTTTCTAATAGGTGTTAGTCCGTCAACCTACAGTGTAGGTGAGTTGAGGCTGGCCTGAACAAATTGTTCATTTTTTGAATATTTGATCTAAATAAAATATTAAATATAACACCTACCACTTCTTCTCTAAATATTCTGAGACTGAATAAAAACTATTTTGAAGTAAAAATGATCTCAGTTCTTTCTTAAATTTGTTAAAGTTTGTCTGTGTTTTGACACAAGGAGGTAGACAATTGAAAAACTTTGATCCAGCATATGAAGGAGTTTTTTCATACAAACTTGTTTTATGTTGTTTGAGCCTTATTGATTCACCTTTTCTTGTGGGATAACTTACCATCGCCAAGTCGTTTCGAAGCTATTTTCATTTTTCTTTACGTATATCAGACAATTGTGTATGTAGAGAGCTGGAACTGTTAATATACAGCTTTTTATGAAGGTTGGCTTGCAGGATTCATTCCACTTTAAGTCAAAAATCATTCGTATCACTCTTTTTTGTAAGACAAAAACTCGATTGATATCACTACTACTTCCCCATAAGGTTATATTGTACGATAAGATAGAGCTGATCAAAGCATAATATATGTCAATGAGAGACTTTCTATCTAGAATTCCTTTAAGTTGTAGCATGGCATAGAAATTTGTTTTTATCTTTTTACACATATGCTCGATATGTTTTTTCCAGTTGAGATTATGATCAACCCAAGTTCCCAAAAATTTTGTTGAATCTGATGGTCTGATGGACTCATTATTAACATTTAAAGGAAAGTTTTGTGACTTTTTTCCAAAAAACTGTATTAATACTGTTTTGCTCGCATTTACAATAATTTTGTTAGAATTACACCAAGCTATGAAATGGTCTGCAACAATATTTAGTTTCATTTGGAGCTCTTCTGGTGTTCGAGCTTCTTCAGCTATAGATGTGTCATCTGCGTATAAAATCATCATTTTAGTTCTAACATGTACAGGAAGGTCATTAATGAAAAATAAAAAAACAGTGGCCCCAAAATCGAACCTTGCGGAACTCCAAGTTCAACATCATGACACTCAGACCTGGTGTCATAGAGATTCACATATATTTTCCTGAAACTGAGGTAAGACATCAACCATGTGTGAAAATTTCCTCTGAAGCCAAGAGTACACAATTTGTCGCTAATAATTTCTAAGTCCATAGAATCGAAGGCCCTTGATAAATCAAAGAAAAGTGCTCCAACGTAGATACCCTCATCAAGTTGACTGTATATGTATTCTAGAAACGAGATAGCGGCACTCTCCGTTGACCTACCAGGGTAAAAACCATTTTGACATCTAGCGATAATTATATTTTTCTACAAATGAAATAATTTTATCATAAATGCATCTCTCTATGAGTTTACTTATCACACTTGGAATAGTAATTGGTCGATAATTCCCTAGAAGTAGATGATTTCCTTTTTTGTACAGAGGTAAAACTTTACCTATCTTCAGTAGATTCGGAAAATGCCAATGACAATGTGCCGAGCTATTTCTCTGATGATTTCTGTTTGCAAAGCATCAAAACCTACAGATCTCTTATTCTTTATTTTGTTATGTTGTTGCTTGTTTTCTTTGTAGTTCTCTAGGTTTCTAACCTACCACAATCTGAAACAATAAGTATTAATATTGAAATATATACAATCTACCCCTACAAGTTGCTGCGTTAAAAAAGTTTCTTTTGGATAGAACGAGTCCAATTAGTCAGCAACTACTCGTAAACCAATTGGACTTGTTCTATCCAGAAGGAACTGTTATTCATTTAACGCAGCAACTTTTCGGGGTAGATATTAATCTACCCTTCTACACTTTTATAGATTCCAATATTAATAATTATTTTTTCAGATTGTGGTTGGTTAGAAACCCACAGAACTAGGAAAACGAGATTCATCTACCACAAAATAATGACTTTCCAACAGTAAGTATGATACCCTTTTTATTCAACCACCTTAAGGATCTTACCTGGTCCCATTCCAGTCAGTCCAAGGAGTCCACTGCCAGAAGCAGATGTTACTGCAGCTAGAATTGTTTCCCTTTCTCTCCTTTCAGCAGCGGCACGAGATAAAACATACTGGGCTGCAAACTGATGTTTGGGATCCATTCTCATGTGTTCCATGTGGGTAAGCAGTCCTAGGAAGGAGAATGCATTTTTAATAGCTGAACGGTTATCCTCTAGCGAATTATGTGATAAAGCAGACAAAAGACAAAAAGTTGACAAAGTTATGATTATAAGCAATCTGAGTAATATTCTCATCAGTTCTAGTCCACATATGCAGCAAACGAAAACAAAAGTAAAACGTAACGAATATACTAGACTGTTCAGAAACCGTTGTCTATGTTCTGTTACCATGCAGCCTTTCACACTAGCCCAAAAACCGCAAAACAAAAGAAAATGCCGATATCTTCAACATCACGATTTACATATGTGGACTGACTGTTGAGAATATTATGGAAACAAAAAAAAGTGATTTGTACCTGATTCGTGAGTAAAAACGGCTTGACATACAGAACATGGCCACATTCTTAAGGAACTTGACAATTGTGATGTTTCAGGGTGACAAGCTAAATGTTTTCTTAGAGAGCCTTCGTTGACATAGTGTTTTCCACAAACAGGACATGGGTGATTGGCGGTTCTCCTTTTCGCTAAATAAGGATCGATGACGTCAACAGAGAGAGAAAAAAGATATAAAGCGAAGCACCCCAGGATCTTAATAAAAGCATTAAATTATCATTTTGAATCTGAAGTATCGATATAAAGTGAGATATAATTCGAAAGAAACTGCTTGAAGTTTTTGTTAAACCTCCACTGCGCGTGTCGGTATGGTCATTGGTTATTGGTCATTATATCGATACCGTTCTCTAGGATCAACAACACATTTCAAACTGATGTCTATTCAAAATAGACTTCAGTTCTCATTACACCTCATGTTATTCTAACTATTGTTAATAAGCAAAAAATAAATAGCATACTGTAATGGGACAGGGACCGCAAAGCTCCATAAAAAGAATATAAATACCTCAGGTTAGAATTACGTTTTCTACATCAAGTTACGGATTGAATGGATAATCTACCTTGTTTCATGTTTCAGTGGATGTAAAGCGAGGGACTTTTGAAAAATATGAGAGTTAATTTGACTTCTTGAATAATAAATCAATGTCTAGATCCACTTAAAAATATAAAAGGGATTTTTGTGAAGGATCGATTAGTCCTGAAAGCATTTTTGTTTCCCCTCTGTTCTATTTATTTTTTAATTGTATTCAAATTAAGGTTTGCGTTCTTTTTATTTCGATATGCTCTTCATACTGATACTTTCGGATGTACAAGGCTTTCAAAACGAAATTACTGAAGAGCTTTTCCTTGCGAGTTTTCACTCACAATGAACTCGAAATTTATTCATCAGTTTCGTTTCTTTAGTCGATGGCCAGAGCAAATTAAAAATTATGGAAGCAAAAAAGCTCAAAAAAAATGGGCTAACCAACCGAGTTACACACAAAAAATTCATAATTTTGTAATTTCGCCAACATCTGTATGAATTTGCCAGAAATGTTCGTACAATTTCTAATCGATAACTGTTAATGACAACTTATCGTCTCATGCCTTCCTACGACAACTAAAATTTTGGTGCAACTCGACAGTTGGTCAAAACGAAAACCACCACTTCTACAATAAGCATGCAACTACCGACCATCTCAACATCAAAATTAGGTACTTACTTGCTACCCCAGAAGCGTTGGGGTCCTTGTGGGTGTGCTTCATGTGCTCCATGAGCGCTTCTCCACCCAGGAACATCTTGTGACAGAGCGGACACGAAGTGGCATTTGGTCCGCCAATCAGAGCTGCGTGTTGCTGCAAACGACCAATACACTGTTGACAAAACGGCGCGTTAATTTAAAGTTTAATCAAACCAACGGAGGTGTTCTTCTGCTTGATGGTGATAAAGAGATAAATGCCCGTTTGATTGGTTTGATTTTAACTTTACTCTTGTTTGTTCTCTTCCGACATTTACTGGTTGCTGTTCTTCGTTCACGTGAAGAATTGTTTGTCCTTAGTATGAAGAAATTCCATATGAAGGGTGTCAAAGATTTGTTATCGATATCGCTACGATTAAGCATTTGGTTCGAAAGCTTACAACATTACTAGGTTAATGATTTTGTATATTATAAAAAAATAAAAATTGGGTAATCTTGTGTTATAACGATTGCACTTTAGTTCTACGTCTATTTCGACATTTACTGGTTGCTGTTCTTCGTTCACGTGAAGAATTGTTTGTCCTTAGTATGAAGAAATTCCATATGAAGGGTGTCAAAGATTTGTTATCGATATCGCTACGATTAAGCATTTGGTTCGAAAGCTTACAACATTACTAGGTTAATGATTTTGTATATTATAAAAAAATAAAAATTGGGTAATCTTGTGTTATGAAAACGATTGCACTTTAGTTCTACGTCTATTTGTATTTTTTTAATTTCCACACTTTTTGACAGTGTTACATTGGTTCACTTTATTTGCACTGTATTTTTGAAAACAAAATCAAATGAAATCAAATATTGTAGTGTTGTGTTTCGTGTGAATTTCTGATAATAGTATCTCTTGTTTTATAAGAAGTTGTTGGTCATGTTCTGCATGGTGAGTAATGCTTTCTATAATATTTTGTTAGAATCTCGAAAATATCTGCAGTATTTAAGAATGAAAGATGAATGGTTTTCTAGGAGTAGGAATTTAGGAATTAGTTTTATATACATATTTCCTTGGACTGGACAATTTCTGGCAGAATATTAGCCTCTCCGAATTTTATCGAAGATATTTTCCCAGCTGACACAAAAGCATCTCATAGGGGTTCCATGTGTCACGTCTCAGATCATAGCAGTTAAGTTTGATGTGACAATCATCAGCATTTTTTTTCACATTTTGAGGTCACGTAACAATTGACATTGACGGCCAGTTGCACCGCTTTTCCTAAGTTGTGCTTCATCTGAGCCAGGCTTTGTTGCTATGGATTTGCCAATCAGCTTTCTTATTCCTTAGCGATTGAGCCAAGCTTAGTTGAATCTATGCTGAGTTGAAGCGGTGCAACTGGCCCTGAAGTTGATACAGAATTTCTTTAGCGACAAAAATGAGATTGGAATAAAAACTACCAGGGAACTATGTGTTACCGGATTAGAGTGTATAACTGAATATTCCCCTATTGGGAATATAAGGAGAATTGAAAGATTAAACATAGTGGTTTCTTCCGCGTAGAAAGGAATTGAAAATCTCTGAAAGCTCAATATAAGTGGTGTCATTTGGTATTCATATATTGGATATGAAGTTTTCAAAAAGTGTTTCCCTCACAGAACAGCGCCCTTACAAAACAAAGACTTTTGTGGGAGAAAAACCTCAGGAATGTGTGATAGTGTCCAATTTTGTTTCTAAACTTTCGAAGTCAAACAAAAGTCATTGCCAAGGTACAAGTGAAACGAATATAATGTGAAAAAAGAAGAAAAAGTGGCCTACACTTCCAATAACTTTGAGAAAAACAGATTTGGAAAAAAAAATGCAAATATGTAGCAGACTTCAGTTTCATAACTTCGAGTGATATCTGAACTTCTTTTTCAACAAAATAGGTCCTTGATCAATTCATTATTATTTGAAAAATACATTTATTCGTTTCAACTATTCTAAACAGATATCATCAGTTATATCATCATGAACAACCGATAACTGCGACATAGTGAATGGAGTTTTAATATAATGAACTTGATTATGGCGAATTGAATATCTTGAGTTGTGTTGTGTTCAGCGATTAATGATTGCTCACCCTGTATTCTTAGACAAACATTTTCCGCTCCCTCATTGCCCTTAACCCTGTTAATTCTATCAACAATACTTATCTAAATCAAACATTTTGCGTTCACATAAAGAGCGCAGTATAAATAATTCATTTTTAACCCGGCCCAAGTACGACTCTGCGCATGAAGTGAATTGAGATAGGTTAGGAAGGTTATAATAAATATCAAGTGAATGAACTGTACATTTTTATTTTGTTCGAAAGTTAGCGACTTATCTCTTTTTAGCGTGCCGGGACTTCCACGGGCGTAGGAAGAATTGTTCTTGAAGGTTGGTAGACTACTCTTAATTATCGGTTATTGGCTCTTGAAAAGTGGTAAGAGATGATGGGACAAAGGTAGGGTTGCCACCTCGTGAAATACAAAAGCTGGACTTGGACACCAAATATAAAGTGAAACGAAAAAACGAACAATTTTTACCTTTGTTCTGATATAATTAATGATTCGAACAAAATACGATATTTTTTGGGTTGTGAAACAATAGAATAAAAAATAATCTTTATTATTTGAATCATATTCTAAAATTGGTTTTGAAATACTAATACTAGTTGGCTGGTTTTTTTTCACCATCTTCTTCTTCAGATATTATAATGAGAAATTCTGAACAGGTTTAATCAAAACTGCACAATGTGCTCATAAATATCATGTTCGTAATTGTCTCTGTAATGGCAAAATAGTATTCAGCTATTTTCAGGTGTTCAGAATGGTATTCTTCATTGCCGAATGATTAAAAATAAGCTGTTCACTTTTTGACAAAATGGTTAAGGCTTTCGCGGCCGAGGTTGACAGTATCAATACTATGGTTCGGGTTTGAAGGTCGTCGTTTTTGGAATTTCTTCCTGGCGTTTCGCTGGCGCGAGTGGCTAGCTTCTTCAGAGGCTCATACATCTTTTGGTAATCATCGAAGTCTAGTCTAGTTCTTTCTGACGAGGAACTATCTGACAAAAAATGCTTATCTTCCAGATTACTGATACTGGCTGTTCAATTAGTCAAATTAACTAGGTACAAATTGCAGGCTGACTAGACTATATAAATCCTTTTTAGTCCTCAAATGAACGCACATTTCATATATAATTATTGAAAGCCTTGAAGACTACTTCTTGTCTCCAGAAAAGTCGATTTACGAAAAATTTTCATCAATATACACTGACAATTAGTATATTCACTAACTCCTTCCTTTCATCTACATGCCTAATCATACTAATCTCAATTTTGTGAGCCTATGAATGAGAAATCATAATTCTGTCATTTTATATTGTGGACTGCAGTGTGATCTGATAGTTATATAGCTTCCAAAAATTCAACAATAACACACACAAACTGAAGAAATCATACGACATAGTTCTCATTGAGAAATAACTCTAACGCAGCAACTGTTCAGTGTACACTAGAGTTTAACCTTCCATACCTGTATAGATTCCTTATCAATTCTTCCTACTACGAGAAAATCTATCCATCACAGAAAATGACATAGAAAAATGTAGTCATGAATTATAATTATCATCATAATATATTCTTGGAAAACTCAATTTAATAACGATTCAGATCTAACTTGAGATTGCCCAGCAATTAAATTATTGGGTGAACTATCTTTAATTATCAAAATTAAAATTATGTGGACTGAACGAACAGTCGAATAAAACCAGATTGAAAAATATTATGCCTACAGATTTGATAGAAACTTCTCACGATAAAAACAACGGTACCCCACTGGTAGTCTGTAATTAGACTGCATAAGATGCAAGTCCAGTGGATGCTTCTACTGCATCAAAAGAATACCGTAAAAAGATCGAAGATACGCCAATTTGGTTCTTACGTGTCTGTACTCCTTCCTAGTACACTATTAATATTTGCACCTACCATACTGTTTCAGGTCGAGTGCTCAAATAATATTTTCTCTTTGGAGTTTTACTCGCAAGAAACAGTTTGAAATCAAAGCCATTTTTCAGTTTATCCAAATAGATCAGTTCAGATTATATCAAAAGATCGATACTTATAAAAAATGCGATTTGTTATCCATCAATATATTTCAACAGTTTGTAGTTCATGAAAAAGAGATCTATACGAGTCTTTACACTTAGTTTGTTAGATATTAAAATGAAAGAAAAGACAAACAAAGGAAAATAGTTAATTAATCATTCAATTGGACGACAATATCATATTTTCTTCTAATAGCGATATGTGAGATAAAAAAAAAGAATGTATTTCACCTGTAATCTTCAATAATCGAAAAAGCAAAACGATTTCCTTACATCTATCAATAAAATGACAGTGCCTTCGCTGAACAAAATATTCCCCATCATGATTTAGAACATGAAGTTGATCACTCCAATCTAGTTATTTCATTTTTACGCTGTCTCGAAGAATTCATTCAAAAAAACAATCAGTACATCCCGAAACTCTAATTTTTACATCGTCTGAACGAAAACGCTATTTTATATTTCCCGAGATAAGGGAAAGAAAATTGGACGAATAATCTTCCTACGAAAAACAACGTCTCAACTGCAAATGACCTTATATTTTCATCGTTTAATATTTAATTATGGCCCCTCTCACTCTATCGCCAGATGGAAATATCTCTGCAGAGCGAGAAACAGTAATTTGGGACGCAAAAATCAGCGCAAAAAAACGAGCAAATGAAGTAAAATGTGATAAAGAATACACAGTAATTAGAAACGTAGTCCGGGGAAGAAGCAAAGGTAAAACAAGTATTAGCTACTTTTTTTCGTAGAGTAAAAGGTTAATTACTAAAACGTAATTCGGAGCTTGATGTATAAATCTTGAATTAAAAACGACTTAAATTAGCTTTAAAAGGTTGCTAATTTTTAGAAACACCGCGAGATACGCCTCGTCATGAAAATTGACGTTATAACTGGGTTCAATTCTTTCAGAATCGGCTGTTAACAAATATGAGAATAAAACATTAATATCAGTTTTTTCAATCTGAGTGAGACATACTATACTGAGAGGTGTGAATCATGTTGTTTGAATTGGTGTGAAAAGTAACTAGTTCAGCTTGAATTGAACAGTTCAAACAAAGTTATAACTATTCTTCAACGAACAATTAATTTGTGTGAATGAAAGGAAGGCAATGCTAGTTATTCAAGTTGAAAAAAATGATTTTTCAGGCCTGTAATTTAAACTAAATATACCCAGTACGTACTTATAAGTTATTCACTTCTTTTTCAGCAAGACCTAGTAGGTACTATAGCTTGAACTTAAAAGTTTTGACAAGTACCTATTTTTTTGAGAAAGAAGGTGAAAAGAAAATATCAACTTTTTTCTCCATGCAGTCATATTTCAGTTCACTTTATATTAATTTTTTTGTTAGGTACTACTTCATTTAAATATCACAATTGAAAAATGATGGAGATACTCAGGTGAACAAAATCATACCGATGCGTGGAAAGACTAGTAATTCTTCACTCGTGTGCATGCAGAAGAATTGAAGTTATAGAAATCGCGTTTTTTGAAGTGGTAAGAGCGCTTGAAACCGGTATCTCAAATTTGTGTGGGATGGCACAGAGTCGTACTTTACAGCAACGATGTGAAAAGGCATTACGAAATTGTTCAAGAATTCTTACTGAAAATAGTTTTTGAAAAGTTATGGTGGAAAATTTGTACTCATATTTTGAAGTTTGATGACTAAATTACACGTTAACTCAAGGCCAGTATCATTGAATAGGAAAATGACCACTTACGAAATACTTTAATCATCTAGATGCACAGACGTTTTTCAAACCCAAAGGATCAATGACGAGCTACTATTAAAAAATAATCGATACATTTACAGTAGTCCCTATTCATTCTGCCATTTATTATGAATGATGACAGAAAAGAAAAGGGGTGAAAATTGACCTACATCTGATGAGTCATAACGCGAGAAAAGAAAGAGGGTCAATAAAAAAACATTCATTCTACATAACGAGTGCTTCATTCCATCTTTGTTTGATGCGACTGAAAATCCCTTTTGATACTGAACTCTGTGTTTTTCGCTACAACTGCTTTTTATTCAGGGATTAAGGAATTATAACTGATTGTTTCTTGCCCGTCCGAGATTATAGCCTAAATAACAGTGTAATGAAGTTGTTGCAGATACAGGATGTTTTAATTGGAACTTGGTCATATGGTAACTATTATGAATTAGGGGATTTTTTATTTCATTCAACTCAAATTTTTGCCAACAGACATTGAATATTCGAGACTTGATCGATTCAATCGAAAGAAGTTAAAGGACTGGGGTGTCAAATGAACCCTTTATAGCCAATCAAGTGACTTGAACAAGTATTTGATTTGTAGCTTGAGCTTCTAGCTGAGGCTTAGCTGGTGTTTGAAAAAATCATTACCGTATTATTTGAAGAAAAGTAATTAATATGATTGAGGTGGAATATCACTTTGATATGCGATTGGAAAACACTATGGACTGTTGTGTAAGTATACACTGCACAGTTATATTACCTAAGATTTCTTAGATATACCAGGCTCTTCCTTTGGATGCCCAAAAATTCATGAAAAGTTCTCCCGGAGCTCCACTACAAAATAACAACATTTACCATTCCTTCCAACAAATGGACCTATATATTTGACGAAAAAGGATATAAAACAGCCCGAAAACTTCTCAAATTTAATATATATTTTTCGCAACCCATGTGCTCTAGTACAAGATGAATCTTTTGATAGGTACTTATAACCCAGTACAAGCTTTCTTCTTCCATTGAAATATTCTTTGTTATCATTACTGAGTTCCATTCCAAATCCACAATTTCCATCCTAAGCTTCTCACGTACATATTCATGATAATGAATACTATCGAAGGCAACATTTATAACGGTTTCCCAAGTTTCTCGACATTCCCAACTTTTCAATTTTTAATTTCTGGCTTCTCTTTTATTTACGACCGAAAGAAAACGAAATGAATATTCTTTGCCAGATCCTTTTTCCTGGAACTTGGCACAAAATTATTTCTTCAGTTATTACACCGTGAGAAAGACACACCTGGTCATATCTATGGAAAGAATGAGATTAAAAATTCTTCGGGTAGAAATGTTGCCCTCCTCAATGAAAAAGTTTTCCTGACAAATAGTACATTTCCTTTCTTTTTGTGGTGGATTTCCATTTGTGGCAAATTACTGTTTTCGTATACTTTCACGAATACAGTCGATATGAATTGACATAAGTTCGTGAAACAAACTTTGCTAGGAGCTAGTCATGATAAATGATTCGTATTAATTTGAAACGGAAACTTGGATAGCAACACAAAAAATCGATAGTCTAGCTGAGAATAAAACTATTTTGTGAATTATAACCAACTACAAACTGAAAATATTAATATTAGAATATTGGAATCTATATAAGGGTAGAAGACTTCTATCTACCACAACAAAATACTTTCCAACAGTAGTTTGGGAAATAACGAAAAAATTGAAGAAGTTGTCTTGTGTCATTATTTTCTTCGATATCAGCTTGAGATTCTTGAAAAAACTCACAGCGTCAATTCAGTAATTGAAATGAAAGATCAGGAGGTCAACTGGATATCTTGGTAGATGTCACATATGTGGAAGGTCACATCGAGGAATATGATGGTTCAGGATTCAGTATGGTTTGCTTCCTAAGAGTGAAAAAAATCTGTCAATCTACTTTCTTTGTCATTCATGTATGGCTCCAAATAGAGTAAAATGCCAGAACATCATGAAATTCCTATGTGATATCACATGGCAATTGTCTCATCTCAAAAAATAGATAAAACTTTTTACCATTCAGAAGAAGATTACCAAAGAAAATATTCTGAAAAAAAAATTGTATTTTCCGAAAAAATACTGCTGTATGCTGTAGAAAAAAATTAAAATCTGGGAAAGAACCAGAGTCTGAATCCACTGAACAGCATGGAGAAGTTAATGTGCTTGCACGACTGGTGTTTAACAAATTTTGGGTTTTCAGATGTATATTTCATGCTTTTGTGCCTGATGTTACGTCTGTGAATGGTATCCATTGCAACTATGAGCATTCTTGACAGTGGTCCCAATATATTTTTAGGAGTTGAACCAGTAAGAGGAGACTGTGACATTTCAAAAAAGCGGCCATGATAGGCACTGAGAGATAAGTGATAAATCCAAGTTTTTTGCTTGAATGTTTCAGGAAAATGAACTAGTTTGTAAGGATAGTATCATGTCTGCTGTTTTCTGTAATCTCATTACTGCAACAGAAAGAGATCAAAAAAATCCAAGGCATGCTTGCAGAGAACATGGGAAATTCTTCCAGAAAACTAGATTTTCGATTGTAGGATGGCTGAAACTTTAGGAAGACATGAATGGAAATATACATATATTATTGAATAATATGACTTAATTTCGTATCGTTTTCAATTCTAGTTCACAATAACATCTTGCATTGTGTGTACAAAACCAGTTGACGATAAGGGGACTTTGCTAGACCGTTCCTTGCGATTTGTTCAAGGAGTTTCTTTCTGAACGGAAGTTGTTTCACACTGTATGCTCTCTCCTAGCCCTAGAACCTACTCGAACAGTAACTTGTAATTAATTTTCGGGAATATTGCATTCGAAATGCACGTCATGTGACCGCATAGCGGTTAAAGAGGGTGTAAACATTTTTTCCGATCTCCCCTTTCCTGCGGATTTTTTTCCTAGAGGAAGTGGGCGGGTATCGAAATCGCGTGCGTGAAAAAATTACGAATAAAAAATGCACGTCGTTCGCTAGGCAATTGTTTGGGTGGAGTCGTCGTTGCAAAGAACAAATAGGCGCATAGATTTTGAGATTGTTTTTGTAATACGATGTAAATGCGGTGTGTGTGTGGTGAGAAAATTCGCATTGTCTGCAATTACAGATTGCATAGATGCGGCTCCGATAAAATGTAATTATACGGGAGATCTGCTTACGATATTTTCAGTATAAAATGGCGGATGGGTAATAATAAATAATTTATATACGGGTCGGAGGAGGTATGGACCATGGGCGGATTATGAAATGGTTCTTCGGGGGGAAAAGAGAGTTGTTCGAATGTCAAAGGTCCTTTGATATTTTTATTATATATTATTTCTTATTCGTTGTTCCTAATATACATTCAACTCGATTGAAAGCACTTTTCACCATCACTTGCATCGTTTGGAGTACCATAAATCGCAAATACAGTCTATCTCTCTGATTTCTTCCGGTCAAGCTGATTTTATTTCTGCCCTCTCAGCTTTCGCCAGAGTATTCTCTTATTTTCTTCATCAAATCATGGAATTGTTCTTCTTTGAAACTTCCACCTATATTTTTGTTCGTTGAATGGTTTCGCATTTCTCATATGATTAGTAGGCAAGGATTTTTTCATCTTCAATGATATATTTGATAAATGAGCAGAAAAAACTGTTTGACCTATAGTATTCCACGCTTCATCAGAATTTTTTCTTGGGAAAAGAATTGCAACTGTTGAATCCACATCTTCTATTTCATCTTCAGTATCCTTGTCATTCTTAGTGTATCACTTCTTGAATACGTATCGATCCTATATCTATAAGACATTTTTAGATTTTCAACAAGAGGAAGTTGTAATCGCTATGATTTGAACCTTAACCCTGGAAGTGACGCGTGTAGCAATTACTACGTGGTAGATCATCATGAAAAAATGAGAAATTAAATTCTTAACATCTTCAGAAGAATATTGGTATATTAAATTCGCAAATGTGTAATGAAGATTTGAAAAAGAAGCTCTGAAAAAGCTCTCCGATGTATTTTCCCCATAAGATTATGTATATCTCATACTCAAGATACGGTAGAATATATATGAATGGCAGCAGATCATTTCAAGAACAACTTATATATGTTTCCAATATTTCACTTTCAATAGCAACCACTTAATGAGACAGTGATAAAAATTCTTCGTAAAAAATGTCGAGAAAGTAAATTATTATGGTGTTTGTTTTCACTGTGATTGGCTTACTCTCCAAAGTTATAAAGCATTGAAACTTATCAAAATTCGTGATATTCCTTCACGAATATGTTGAATTTCTCTTGAATCACAAGCACATTCAGGTTGTTCAAACAATAAATATACCCCGGAATCCATTTCTGGCCAAAATAAGTTTAATTTCCGGTCTCGAAATACGAACGTCTCTAAAATCTAATACATTTCATTGAATTTCAAAGCTGTAAACTTCAATACATAACAAACTCCTTGCATTTACTGGAACGTACGCCTTTGGATGAGAGAATCTAAACCGATAGTTTTCTAAATTACCCATTTTATTTCAAATAATGCACTTTGAGGGTTATTTATCGACCAGACCAGGAAGTACGTAGTAATAATTTGTTTCTGCTTTAATAAAAGATTTTTTCTTGAAAGTAATCGTTTTGTTTGTACAACCAACTGGAATGAAAAATTGAAGGGAACATACTGAATAGGGTATTATTAGGAATCAAGACGTTATACTTTTATCGTGAATTACAAGAAATTATGTTTAATATATTATAAACCATTGACATAGTCAACGCAATAAATGTGTCGTATGAGGGTTATTTTTCATTGAAATGGGAAGAGATGGAATTAAACAAAACTGTTTCGATATATACAACAGAAACCGACAGTGTTATTGACTGTTCACCTGTAAGTGTTTTTTTTGATAAATATGTAATAGTAAGTAGTAAGTACTGCATTAGAATAATTCTCATGCTATAGATTGTCCATTATCTTTGAGTGGGAAAATTGAGAGAGAAAGATTAACTTTGATGAATTGTTATTCCTTGAGTTACCATCACTACTATTCATTACTTATTTTGTGTCTAATTATCAATACATAATTTGCCTTCTCTATAGTTCGTGTCCCTATCAGCGGTCAAAATAACTGAAAAAGGCACCGAGCAATACTAAGACCCTTCATGATATTTCAATTTCATGAAACAACTCCCAAACCGCACGTGAAAAACCAATTACTTCCAGCGTCCAAATTTTATAAAACAATTGAAACGAAACGGTAACATAAATATGAGATACTGTGATTAAGGAAAACTTAAAAACATGCGTGTGTACGAAACATTAAAAAACGTTTGCATGCCAGGATCCATTCTATTTCTCTAACCCTTTGTATTTAGTCCTGTGCCTTATATCCCGATCTCAGTCCTTCGGTTTTAATAACATCCCCGAAGAAATAATATTTCAGAGTTGCTACCGTGCACGAAGATAATACTTTGTACGAAAACAATGGAGATATATGAAAAGAAAGAGTTCCTACGAAAGAAAGGGAGACTATTTCTTCTTCTATCTCAATTTCTGCATAATTTCAGTGTGAGTCGTTATTCCTAATGTACAATCTCATACATTCTCTGTGATTGCCCCTTATGATATCCATACCAGATCAGTTTTTTTTGTTTCTGCTATATACCTGATTCAACAAATACATTCCAACAAAGTTCTCAAAACACAATGAGATGTCGATACACTACCAATATTTGTGTTCCGTGTAGTTTTAGGAAATGACTCCATACCAACTAAAAATTCTTTGGTGGCCCCAAATCGAATGTTTCAAATATTCTTCTGATAGTAGTTAGGTAAGTCCCTCAAATGATAACTTTTTGCCCTTGAGAAATTTCCATAATCTTTTTGGTTTTTTGCAAACAACAAATGATCTGCAGTCTTATTCTACTTATTTTGTACCCGGCCACAAGTGCAATCTCTAATATAGTTATAGCCTTTATCATTTCTTGCTGGAGACATTTTATTTAATTTCAGCCCGTTTTCTAGCGATGTTCGCAGGGTTTGGCTGTATTTTTTAATTTTCATAGTCAACTTTGCGCTTCTTTTGATCTATCATCACTCTCAGTCAGTTTTTTTCATATATTTTCTTCTGGTGCTTAGTTCTTTTTTACACATTCCGATAAAATACGGCCTATTAGCAATCTGATTCCTGGGAAGTGTACTATAGTCGGGCCGTTCAAGGGGGGGGGGAAGGGAGCGCTTTACCGCGGGGGGGGGGCAACGCCTTCTAAACTGAATAAGAAGAACTGTTTACACTGTACTGTACTCATTTGTGCTTTGTATTTACGTGTGTTACGTTTTTGTGTGTGTATTTTTGTTAAGTGGTGTAAATCGGAATTGTAACATTGGGGAGAGGAACATTCAAAGAGTGCGTGCCGTTCACGTGATCATTCTATCTTTTCAGCGGCTACACTATAAGGCTCAATGGTTCAATGGGTATAGTTTACCGACAGGAGTTTTTTCGTTTTGAATGTGAAGAGATCACCTTAGAATATAATTTTGTTGTTTCGAGTGGCTGTTCTGGTCCATCTCCAAATCAACAGAAATGATATGAAATTTTGAAAAAGTGGAGGAACACAAAACACAATTCTCGCTGCCTCGATATTATCAATGTTTCTTGGGAAATAAACATCATTCGAGTGAAAAATAAAATAGACTAACACACTACTTCTCTGATGTCATGTTCTACTCGATATTATTCGATTGAAGATTTGAATATTCATATCCACTTGTCAATCGAAAAATAAATCAAGCACCACTTACACCGTTTCCGTAAACTCCTCACCCGAGCAATTTGAAGAATCTCCAGCGGGAAGATTTCATTTTTCCATCATCCAGAATCAGAAGGGCAAAAAGAAAAGGGGTGCGAAAGTATTTGCAAAGTGCGGTATCAGGTGCAACTTTAATCGAAAAATCTCTGTCTTAATCCTCAATTATTTCTTAAATATTCAAAAGGCGGTCGGAGTTCTTTCAATAGAAAATCCTTCCATGAGCGTAGAAGATTAACAAGACCGACTAGAACTAATTAAAAAAAGTATCCGTGAAATTTTGTTCGTACTTTTGAATTGAAAGCGAGGACGATGAGTAGGCATATAGGAATCGGAAAGGGTGTAATTTAAGACGATTCCATTGAAAAAAATTATCATAATTGAAAAAAATCCTGGCTCCGGTCACATGTCAAACAAGTTGTACCACCCATTACATACAAGAGATTGAAAGTGATTTTCGAGAACTATTTATTAGTTTTTCCTACTCAGAATCAATTTAAAAAAGCAAAACTTTCATTAAAGAACTTACATGAAAATTTAGTTTGCACCAAGTATTGGAATATGCATACGATTGATTGACATTTGATTCATTCTGAGAAAGAAAGAAACAAAGAAAGGAAGTCTATTTTAAGGAGCTATTAGTCAATATGGCTTGTCTGGGTTGGAAATGAAAAGTTATCCTAGTGCATGAGTAGAATTTAGAATAAAAACTACTCTCCACTTCACTTTCATTTTGAGGAAGTATCCTATGAATTTTAACTATTTGATTCAAGTTTGGCTTACACTTCGTGCTATAATATTTCCACACGTGTGAAAAACGTCACTTTCTGCCCTAGTAGTATAATAAACTATTTGACTGAACTGAAGATACCTTTCGGAAACTCATCAATATTTTCTCGCGAAGGTTCAACGTTTAATTTGCATTTCACATAATATTTTTTCGATTACAATCCAAGGAGATAAGCTACAACAACCGAAACGTACGCCAATGTGCCCTTTTACCACATAAAGAGGATTATTTTCACTGAAAACCAACAATATTTATTAAAGAATTCAGATGAGATTTAGAGATACGATAAGAAATGTGTCGACAATTTTATGGGGTTTCGTTTCAGTGCTTGAAATTATTTTATTAATGGTTGGACACAACTAGCTCGAACCCATTATAAGGGGGTATGTTAATACGTTACTTGTTCAACGAATGAAGCTGTTAATTATTCAATTAGGTTTATACGGGGTGATAAGTGATTGTCTACATTTAAGGTAAGGAAATATAAGTAAGACGTTTTGAGGAACTTATTTTGACTTTTTCTTCACTGAATTATAACTTCTATTCGGAGCCGATTAGCACAAAGTTGACATTTTTGAAAATTTTTGGTGTATTCAGTGTAAAGTTGAAGAATTTATCTATATATCCACTATGAGATCAAGAAAGGTATTGTGTTCCTTAATACGAATTTGGAGAAGAGAAAGTCAAAAAAGTTTGTCAAAAATTTTCTTTTCAAAAATATTCGTATTCCTGAATGAGACGCTTGAAATGAAAAGAAAAAAACAAATGTCAGAAACAAAAAATGGTAGTATTTTAAACGTCACGATTTCGATTACAAAGTGACACCCTTTGGACATTCATCACCTTTCTGAAGTTTTTTGATTTTTCTTGTATTGATTCGATTAAAAATCACGCTGACACGAATTTCGAATCTTTCAGTATAGATGATATGACATGACAAACTTTCATCACAATATAAAATAATAAAATAACCTGGAACATAAAAGAGAAATTGAAAATAATCAAAGATACATATTTCACATGCTGTGTGTAAATCAATATAACTGGAATAATAAATTTAAGAATGGAAAGGAAAATGTACAACAGTTTTACAAAATAGTGATGTGGATAGCAATTTGATGGAATTTTTATGATATCTGGCCTGAAAGGCTCGACTCCACTCAAAACCATTGAACAAAAGTATTTTATTTTTGTGAATTTTTATTCGATATAGCTTGGTTATATTTCGTGATTTTTGTGTGGAAAACATATTATAGTTCATGAAAATTTTATATAGGCAACCAAAATGGTTTATTATTTCAGAAATCTATAAATTATAACTGTGGATGAATGAACATAAAACAAAACTGGAATACAGTGATAACTACTGAAGTACCCCAGGGTTCATTTTTGGGGCCTGGCCATATTGATACATCAGTAAATGATTGCGTAACAATATGGAAACATTTCTTTCGCTAAATAATTAGTCCTAGCGTTGTACATTTCCCAATGGAACCAAACCGAAAAACCAAATCGAAAATGAATAAAAAACCAAAAAGAGAACTTCGTGTACATACATGGCTTACTTTCGATGTGTGTGTCCTGAGGCTGGATTCAGTGGCGAAACCTTTGCCGCAGATATTGCAATGGAACGGCCGATTTTTCGCCCTCTCCACTTGGGCGTCGTGATTTCGAAGGTGTTGTTGGAGATTCGAGAGCTGGATGAAGGCTCTGCCACAGTCTGGAAGATGGCACTTATAAGGACGCTCTCCTGAAAGGGAACCACAGCTTCAATTCAGGAGATCGGAATACTGTGTATCTTAATCTACAGACGATCGTTTTTATATGTACATTGTTTTATATTTTTTTCATCCTTTGTCTCTTTGGTCGTGAGATGAGGCTACTCATTGATGGCCGGGAGGTGGGAACACTCATTGATGGTTGAAAGGTGGTGTCAATATTTACAGGGTGTTGTTTTAACGAATGTTCAATTAATGGCAACGGGCCATGGGGTTTTTGTTAGCGTCCAAGATTTCAAATCAATATTGAGACGGGTTAGCATATTCAATTCATAAGTCAGGTCTAAGAACTATATCAACACTTTTCCTCAAATCTGTAAAGAATCATCAAAATTTTCAAATCATGTTACGACATCTCATATTTGAAAAACTCAATCATTCTTCTGAAGGAAACATTGCTGTTTTTTGTTTATACTATTTGAATCAATTTTGTTAGAATTAGGTCATGATCACGATAGAAAAAGTAATTGATGTGACTGATATTAATTTCTCGCAAACATGATTGATCTGCAATAACCGAGGCAAGCTGCATACGTGGGTGATAAAATTTCAACAGTTGTAGATACTAGATCATAACAGTCCTGTGTTGTGCATTGAATCGTCGTATTTAGGTTTATTTCATTATTTTCAAGCTCATAGGAAAATTCTAGGATTCGAGAGCGTACCAATAATTTGGAACCCAAATTGAAATATAGCAGTGACACAACCATTGAAAAAACAGTTGAGACATTTGGAGAGTGAAACAATTATTTGGATCAAACCATGAATCCTGGATGGAATCGGCATTTGTGGAAAACTCTGGACGTAACATGTAACTGGCGAGATGAAGAAACTTCATTTAGTGAAACTTATTGTTAATTTTGATTGAAACACTCAATTTTTTTTGATCGTGAAGGAGTGGTACAAGCAGATGGTATTTGTTATACAAAGGCTTCACAAGGATAAGGAAAGAAATATTTAATGTAATGGATGGAATTATCTCTATGAAAATATTATCAGCATCATAGAATTTTGATACAGATGAACCAATTCCCAGCATGCTCATGATGCTAACTCGTGAAACCAGATCTACTAGTATATCAAATAAAAATTAATCCACCAAATTAAGTAGCTTCATCTATGAGAACGAACTGACCATGGCGATGAAATTCTAGTTGAAAATTAACGAGAAGTAAGAAATATCTAATTACGATTTGATAATAGAAGCTGCACTGTGGCCACTGCTTTGCTACCTTCTAATTGACAGATACCACATAAAATTCGACCTACCGAGGTTACACAATCTTTTAATTGGGCCGATAATGTACAAATGTGTAATAACAAACATAAAATCGATTCGATATGAATTATAGAATCATAATTGATAATTGTGTAATTTTTCGCGTCTGTATCTCGACGCAATCGTATCGTTATTTCAAATTGAAAGAAATAATCACTACAGCAAAAAGGCTTTTGAAGATTTCCTAGAACGAATTTTCAATGATGAGAGGTTCATGACTTCCACGAGGAGGGAAACATTCAAATTTATGTATTGAAATATTTGTAGATCCAATTAAATGCTTTATTAATATTGTAAAGTTTTTGAGAATGATACGAGAGGGGAAATCAAGTTTTCGTCTATCTGCTCGTTGATATAATTTGAATGGAATTCATTTCACAATGTTCTCGTCCAAAGCTTATAGTAGAGGTCTAGGTAGTAGAATGTCGTGAATATACTCATCCTGAAAATATATCAAACATCCTCTCTCCATCCACTTCTTCCTGGATAGAACAAGTCAAATTAGTCAGCAACTACTCGTATAACTCAAATTTTGCCTATCAAAAAAATAATAATATATCAAGAAAGAACTGTTTTTCAATAGACGCATCAACTTTTCGGGGTAAATTGAAAACAGTGGCGGATCTAGGATCAGGTCAAGGGGGGGTCTATATCTCAAAATTTATATATATATATATATATATATATATATATATATATATATACAGTGTCACACATAAAGTTCGCGACATATGGAAGTTTTTTTTATTAATAGATATAATGAAAATTTGGCTTGGCAGTTAGTTTGTGCTTGAAAAATTAGTAAAAAACAGCCTCTTTTCTTTTGTCATGTGATACTCTAAACCTGTCAAATTTGACATTTTTTCGAAAATCCTCAAAAAATCAGTTTTTTTTGGAAATTTCGAAAAATGCCAAAGAGAAAAAGTGCTCAGTTTCCAATTTTATACATTTGCTCGAAATTTGGACTCTTTACTTTCACTTCGACTTTTTTCCAATTTTTTTAATTTTTCGAATCTTTCGCTCTATCGATTCGAACGAAACATGATTCAAATTTCATAATTTTGATGAATACGAGACTTCAATGTCATATCTTGCCCAGAAAATACCCGCATTGGCCTGTTACCAGAAAAAGAAATGAATACATCTCCAGAAATTCGTCTTTGTTGTTGTAAAGTTCATCTAGTTTTTTCATTTCATTGTTAAACTGATTCGGTTTCTCCATGTATGGACGTTAATATGTCAGTAATCGAAAAAACGTTTTTCTCTTTATTCTTATTACACTCGTATTCCTTTTTTTAGCAGACTTGTATCCCATTAGCTGCATCAAAATATTTGGAACTCATCTGCAGCTAATGGGATACAAGTCTGCTAAAAAAAGGAATACGTGTGTAATAAGAATAAAGAGAAATACGTTTTTTCGATTACTGACATATTAACGTCCATACATGGAAAAACCGAATCAGTTTAACAATGAAATGAAAAAACTAGATGAACTTTGCAACAACAAAGACGAATTTCTGAAGGTGTATTCATTTCTTTTTCTGGTAACAGGCCAATGCGGGTATTTTCTGGGCAAGATATGACATTGAAGTCTCGTATTCATCAAAATTATGAAATTTGAATCATGTTTCGTTTGAATCGGTAGAGCGAAAGATTCGAAAAATTAAAAAAATTGGAAAAAAGTCGAAGTGACAGTAAAGAGTCCAAATTTCGAGCAAAAGTATAAAATTGGAAACCAAGCACTTTTTCTCATTGGCATTTTTCGAAATTTCAAAAAAAAACTGATTTTTCGAGGATTTCGAAAAAAATGTAAAATTTGACAGGTTTAGAGTATCACATGACAAAAGCAAAGAGGCTGTTTTTTACTAATTTTTCAAGCACAAACTAACTGTCAAGCCAAATTTTCATTATATCTATTAATGAAAAAAACTTCCATATGTCGCGAACTTTATGTGTGCCACTGTATATATATATATATATATATATATATATATATATATATATATATATATATATATATATATGTATATATATATGAGCTACCGGCAACAACTAGTCAAGATCCAGAAAAAAGGTGAAAGAGATTGACATGAGCAAAATTGAAGGTGTAGTCAGGAGGTAAAGTAGGTTCAAAACTTTCCTTTTTTAAATCGAATCGAGTTGATTTAACCTAATCAACAGCATATTCTACTCATACATAGTATATTCAAATCGTTACCGGCATACACAATACTCATCACACATGTAACAAGTCCAATGTTTCAAATACTGTGCCAAAAAGGATCCAATGGCAGCACTGTCAGAAATTTCTCGAACTTTTCCTCGATAAGCCTGACAAGTGTCAATTTTCTTTAAAGTGTCATCGAGCAAAAATTGCAATTTGATAGTTGAAAAAAAGCATTTTATTTTGAACCTACAACATGAAGAGGGCTCTATTTTCATATTTTACTCGGCTTGATCCATCGTCCGAACCGACTGAACCAGAAAAAAAGGAAAGAACAATCGGTGAGTCCAAAAATTTCAAGCGGAATTTGTTTTATTGTTTGGGTAACATTCAATCCAGATCTTGTTTGTATATCCATACCCATATTGAACTCACCGAGGACGAAATTCTAGTAGAATTTTTCAAAAAACTTCGAAAATTTACTGATGTTTAAATGTAGCCTGCTCTTTAGTTTTCAATGGAATGTTATAATAATTATCAAAGTTCTTCAATTTCGAAGCAAACAAATTTATTCTTTTTTATTTTTTTGTCTTGCTCATGTGACATTTTTTCGTTTCCTAACAAAATTTGGAAATTAGGAGCCGATAAAAATTGAAAAAAACAACTCTTATTTTTCCAATGAGGGGGGTCCGGACCCGACCCCCCTTCCCGTGGATCCGCCACTGATTGAAAATCTGCCCCTCTACACTCGAATAGATTCTTATTTTCCAAATTGTGGTAGGTTACAAACCCAGAAAAATACGGAGCAGAAATCAACTACTTCTTTGAACCTTCATTCATTCGTTGGAGGTACTTGTTGGTTTTCTTGTATAAAAGAGGTGTTTTGGTGAATAAAAATTATTCTTGTGGTTGTGGATATCTTCACGAGGTAGGGTCTTATTGTGTTTCAGTATTTGATGTGGATGAACTATTTTTGAACGCACCGTAACAAACCAGAACCTCTTTACTTCATATGGAAATAAAATTGAAATAATGATTTGATTCCATGTACTTCTTGTTGTTTGATCTGTAGCTGGAGGGTATAACTGTGCCAAACGACGATCAAGAATCCTCTTCAGCCATAAAAATATTAGACCATTGAGTAAGTACCCATAAATATTTTCTCGGTATGTCCTAACTGTTTCATTTTAATGAGAAACATTATTTTTTTCTCTCCGAACAAATTGCTAGACAGTTCGACATACGGCATATGGTAAATGAGAATAATTATTTCTTCTTGAAGTACACCTTTCTCGTATTCGGAACGTACATACATCACGGGGCACCCACCCACAACGTACGCATCATTCCGAACTCGTAAACACATTGTTTCCAGCAAACATCCACCTGCCCTATCTGCCCGAATAACTCTTCCTTTTCTCCCTCCCGATCGGAATAGAACTTTTACGCGATAACTCTTTCAGCAGGTGCCCCAGAGATGGGAATCTTGGATACGATTACAAGACACACATGGCGTTTTATTGGCCACAGATTTATAAGACCTATAATTTTTGTTATCGTTCAGATTTTTTATGCCAATTTCGTCGGGTGTTCCGTGGAGCGGCTATAATGACGAAGATGAATACTAATGAACGAGATAATGAGGGTTCGAAATATTCCGCCCGACAACACCAACATATAGTGGATATATCTTTTTTCAATCGTTGGGAACATCATGGGCCAAGGGACGGAAGGAAATTGGTGTTTATCTGGAAACAGTAAGCGCAGTAGGATGGAAGAAGCAGTATTGTGATGATTGGCAGTAAATAAAAAAAGACAACCTTAATGAAACTGTTGAGAAGATATTCGTCAAATAGAATAACTGTATCAGAGCATGCACCTGGACAATCCAACCACATGAAGTCAGTTAAGCAAATGATCAAAGACACCAAAGAATACCTTTGGGGGAAGAATCAGTGAACTATTATAGTGGTACCCATTGATTGAAAACATTTTCAAGTAGATTATTGATATCTTCAGATCAGGTTGCAGGCAATGAAGAAACTGAAATCAAGATTGAAGGAGAATACTACAATTCATTCAACATTGAGGTTACAGATTGTGAAATGAACATGATTTGAATGAATATACGACTAATTGAGAATGACTAACATATTCCTTTTTGATTGAATCAGGAGATATTCATAGTCACGGAAAGAGTTGCCGAATTGATCTACGAGATTCCCCTTGTATGCAACGTTTTCTAAATTGATATTCTTGAAGCAATACCAGAAAGAAATATTTATATTTTTGGAGGAATATTTTTAATGAAACTTTGGGACATAATTCTTTACCTTTACAACCAGGTTTACAAATATACACTGGTTTGAAGGAGAGATAGCCGGTTTCCTCTAGATCCCAATTCACACTACTGGTCTGATAACAAATTCATATCATCGTGGAATTTGCTGTTCAAATCCTGTTAAATTTATCATAGACAGAGATCAGTGGCGGATTTAACAGGTCGGCAAAAGCGCGCTTGCCGACTGGGCCCCCCGACGAAAGGCTTTCAGGGCCCCTCTTGCTGAAAAATACACCTTCGATTTCTTTTTGTTATTTTTTTGTTGAAAAAATGTTTTGGTGAGTCCCTTGTGAACAGCACAAGTTCAATTTTCAATCAGAGGCCCCCTGTTATCAGAATAATTGCCTGATAACTATCGTAAATTAAATATAAAATATAATGACTTTTGTATTCAATCAGTTATTTAAAACGTCTACGATTTTCTCAAAGTTTGTCGAATATTTCTGACTTTTCAAAAACGTTCTAGAGGGGCCCCCGGGCGCCCCCGCGCAACTAAATTCAGTTGAAAGTCAAAAATGAAAAAAAAAGATAAAAAAAAATTATATTTATTAAATTCCTGAAACATATATCTTTCACTTTCCATGGAACACCTGACACAACATAATTTTCTGGGAGAGGGGAGGGGCCTGAAGAAATTTTGCCGACTGGGCCTTTTTCCTTAAATCCGCCACTGACAGAGATGCATCGAGATAATAATATGGAGCATTCAATGCAATTAATAGTTCATTTTAGAACAGAAATATATTTGATTTCACAAAAATTCTCTTCGTTATTTACTCGCAACTTTCTCGAAACTGAAGATGTTTTCATATCCAGAGGTTGTGCATCATTAGAGCAGAACTGGAAAGGAATTTGTTCTAAAACCAGTAAGAGGCTAGAGGGGGTCGGTAAACTCACTGCAAGACACTGGATGGTAGAAGGAAATCTACCAAAAATATAGGACTTATATTCAAGAAGTTCTGGAATTATTTTTTTTCATAAAAAGTACTACAAAAATCTAATATATTCACTGGAGGAACATAATCTCACACTCTGCATGATACATTCGCAATCCTGCCTTTTTTCCATAATCGAGCATAATCGCGAAAGAAACCAAAGATAAATCTTCCTAATTTCAACCGAGTGAAATGTCCCGTGACTAATATCAGCCAATTCCGTCTGTATGCAAATGCAAAACAGAGGAAATAAAACGCAAAAGAACAAACAGCCGAACCCATAATTCTGAGAAGTAATAAACGCATTATAACGACGAAACTCAAAAACAACCGAACCCGGACACATAAAAAGTTAAACACCACCACTAAACTATTCGGATCAACCCTTTCGAAAAGGAAAGATATAAATTTCTGAGCAGTTCGATTCGTGTATATGTAAATCAACGACAACGACGTGTTCCATAAATGACCAAATGAATTTTAAGGCGATGAGGAGGCAGGGAAGTAACTCTTTTGCTTTATGTTAGGGGTACGTTTGTCTGAGATGGATACAAAAAAATAGGAACTGCAGCTTCAAACAAAATCGTTTTTTAAAGAACTCCGAACGGCAAAAGTTTCCTCAAAGATATCTCTTTCTCTTAGTCATCACTAATGCAAGACACAAATTTACCCCATTCACCCCTTGCGCAACCCCGGGGCGAGCCAATGCACTAGCAATGCACCACAGTAATAAAAAATCTCTCGCATACGTTGAGGTAACGCAAGGGTTAGAACGTCCACGATTAACAGATGCTTTCTCAACTGTCAGTAGAAAAACGGGAACAAAAAAGGAAAAAGAGAAAGTGAAGTGTACGTTATACAAGACGATAATGACCATATGTGGGCGATGAGTTTCAATTGTTTTCTTATAAAAGTTATTTAAAGTTTGGCCCAGCATATAATTAAGCTATTATAAAAGGATGTACATGTTAATCGGAGGAAATAACATTGGTTTTCGAGCCTTTTGTTCCTTTTTGGTTGCTTCTATATTTCAACACATGGCCGGTTACTTTTTAATGAAGTATTCAATGAAACACGGCGGGGTGTGAAAATTATTTTATTGAATTGTATTGAATGTTTCTGTTATTTACTGAGAAGCAGCAGTGTTGATATCAGAGGTTGACATATGACGACGTTTAGTTCATTGAATCAAATAAATAACTAGATATCCACTCATCGAGAAGAAAAAAGATATATCGAATGTGAATTTACATTCATTTCGTATTTCTTTGTAACGAATGAAAGCAACAAAAATGACAGATCTGGGATGGATCTGATTAGCACACCTTGATACTAACTCTTTCCTTAGACTACTAGAAAGTAACACATATCGCTCTCTCTCTCTCTACTCCCATGGAAAGTGAGCCTTATTCTAAATACTTTCCGCACGGCTGTCAATAATCTTGTAAGATTTACAGACGTAATTATTAGTTGCTCTTCCCCATCGATATCATTTACATGAAAACTGGACTGAAAACTAATTATTTATACAAAATAAAAAAAGAAAAAAATCTGTTGACGTCGAAAATCGAACCCACAACCTTGCGATCATGTTACCGGATACTCTACCAACTGAGCTAATTCGGATTTGAATTAGCGTAATCAGAAATATGTATTTATATCTCGTAAGTCGTTTTACATTAATCTAATTACGATATTTCTTGTATTTTTATGGAAAAATTCAGCTATTTTGCAGCGAAAGTTCAAAACTGCTGATTTATGATTATTTCAGAGGTTGGTTTTAATAAGAACTACCTGCATCTGATATAGACAACCAGAGATCCAGGGGTAGGCATATTATTCGAAAATTCAAAAAGTTAATTAGTCTTTGAAACAAAGACTCACAAATGAAACGTAAGATTAGTCAAGCAACTCAATATACACGATCTGATATTTACATATTATTTGATAAAATAGGTGGTCGTAGGGAAAATAGTGAACATTACTTGTGCAAAAGGGATTTTTCACACTCGTCGGATTGTAGTATATCAAAAGTATTTGTAAAAATGAATTTCTCAATTCCACCATTTTTGTTTGTGAAATCTATTATAAGAAACTTGAGAAGCTGAGATTTCAGTATTTTTCCAACGAATGCTCAGAACAAGCTCAGAAAATGATTAGGATAAAGCATAGCTAGGTTGACTAAATCAGCTTATAAAAAATGAAAGAAATTGGGCTATAGCTAATTCGACGTGAACATGTATTCTGCCTAACGATAAAAATAGTTATTACCAAATCAAGACACCATTCCGGATTATATGCTGCATTCTTTGTAATTTTCCTTATGCTACTTTCCCAAGGAAGCTCGGTTTCCCACTTCAATCCGCGATAGCAAATAAAGGATTGGAAACTTTAAAATTAAAAATCACCGAAACTCCTCAATAGATGCAAAAGACCCCTTTATTAAAAATATGTCACAGTTCGAAAGAATGCACCGAAATGAGAAACTTTTCTTTCTTATTATTTCAATTAAATTGAACGTGAAATTCTTTCCCACTTTCATCACAGATTCCATCGTTGGAACTTTGATCTTTTCAATATCGAAGATACATATAACCGGAAGAAAAGAAATTGGGAATAGTACGGGATTGTGATTTGGCCCCGTGTAGTTATGAACAAGAGATGAATTTTTCTGTGATTCGTTTCTTACATATAATTTTCATTTAGTGTGTAAATGAATGATTACAGTTTGAAAATTACAAAATCCACTTTTGATTTTTTGCTAAATCAAACATTTAGAAACATTGGCTACTAGATCTCATAAATTTCTTTGATTTCAATTTTCAAATTATTTCAGATGTATTCAAGTGAAGACTCTGGTTGGCTTTACCGCATGATCTTCCTATCAGTTTTCTGAAAAAGGGGAGGGGAAATATGTGAGGTATTGTCATATAGATGTATTATTATAGAGAACGGTTTTGCTTTATTTTATATCGTTTCATCTCGATGAGGGATTTCAGATACCATAGAAAGAGCGAAGAACTCGCAGATAAGTCATTGTTGATGGGAGAGTTTGCTACTCAGAAGGATTAAAATTAGGAGTGGAAGTTTTATATAGAGATTATTTTGAAGATTCTGAAAATTGTATGAGTTTGGAAAAAATTGTTTATGAAAAATCACCTATCTATTGAATTTTCAGATTATTCAAGTGGTATATTATAAATTCAACTACAAATCTTTTTTCCAACTGATAATATGGAATTCATTCCCGAAATATTCTTTTAAAATTGTCAAATACTTTTCTGTTTCCAATAAGGAGAGTGGAAAACCTCAGTTATATCCCAGGCAGTAAATATATTCGACTGAAATGTATGCCTAATAATGTGGTACCGAGATCGCAGGTCAAGGTATTTTAATCTTCAGTACGAAATTAAGAAGTACGTCAATTTATATATATATATATATATATATATATATATATATATATATATATATACATATAGAAGAACCCTACCCCTTTAAATTTGAGTATGCAGTCAACAAGGAGATGGAAGTAAAGTGAACTCTTTATTCTGTTCAAGCTTTGGAGTCTTTATTGGCTCTTCATCAGGAACTGAATATGACGGTAATAATCCTCTTTACTAGAAAACTGAAAGACAAAATATCACAACACATAGACGTTATGGTAATAGAACATTATTTAAAACTTTCAATAAAAACTATTAATTATCATACATGTTGAAAAGATGGATGAGAATGTGGGAGAAGTTGCTTCTCCTAACGGACAGTCAATTTTTGAGAAAATAAGTGTCAGTTAAGTCTCCAAACGCCAATCGATTTGCTTGGCCGAGACATTGGCTGATGACGACTAAGCTGAGAACTGAGTTTCTTAAGAGTAAGTCTCAATTTTTTTAATTGTGGTGGGTTGAGATACCTGAGGAGCTACAGAAAGCAGCATTCATCTATCACAAATAAATCACTTGATGGTACCATAACATGCCTGAAGAAATAATAACTGATAACGATTCATTAGTGGAAACGAAAAAATCCAACAAACTGATCGAGATATAAAATTGGAATAGTATTGTTATACTTGGTATTTATTTAGTCGTTGTTCACTTCTTGTGATCAACATACAATGCCGGTTGATACCTCAATTTCTACTGCCCCCTATTCTCTCATTTCTAACCACTGCTTACCGATTTATCACTGTCAATATATTAGAAATGATACTTGCATTACATATATCATGGTCTCTTTCTCACTATAATCTATTTAAATTACTTCAGTTGCAACTGAATTTTTTCTTAGAGTATATGAAATATAAGAAGCTTTTTTTGAGAATCGAAAACTGATGTTGTTTCTGCAAATAATTTAGTTGATGGTACCATAACATGCCTGAAGAAGCTATCTATTATAGGTGTAGAGGTGAACTGTCTACACCTTTTCCAATTGTAATTCAGATAATATAAGATGTTATTCAGAAAATATCAATTGTAATTCAGATTAGTCAAATGTAATTCGGAAGATATCAATTGTAATTCAAATCTGTCAATTGTAATTCAGGCGATATCAATTGTAATTCAGATCTTGTCAATTGTAATTCAGAAGATATCAAATGTAATTCAGAAAATGAACGATATGCAGACGTATACGTTTGGTCAAGAACACAAAATCCATTCAGTCACTGGCACGACAATTCTGAGAACACTGCGAAAACACCAGTAGGGAAGAAAATTGATATTTACTGATCTACGGAATATATAGGTACAGGATACAAGGCCTGTCCTATCGAACTGAAGGAGTGGAATTATCGAAATATATTTCATTTGAAAGTTTTATGTATGTACATCCATAGATATTTATCAACGAATTTAGGCTTCTCAAATAATTTTCCAATATATAGAGTACTGATTGAAAACGTAGCGTATAAAAATGTTTTTCGAATGAAACAACCTTATTATTGGAAAAAGGAACACGAAGTATATGTACCACATACATATGTACATACTTTCGTATAAAACAACATTAATTTACTGAGAAAAAAAGTATTCGAAAAATTGTGTCTGAACTCCCCAAAATATGAGTATTTTCTTTACGCAGAATGAAAATTAGTGATGAAATTTTTTCAAAGCCCATGTTCCTTTGATCTATTTTATGCGTCAAAAATGGTATTTTTAATTCGAAATAGAGGACTAGCAACTTGAGTGTCACACATGACCATATTACTTAAGCATGAAAAAGCTGCAAAATATTATATAAATGTTAATATTATATGCAGTGTTATCATTGACTTGTTAATAATGATATCTTCATTCGGTTATCATTCCTACTTAGTTATATTATAGCTTCAATAAGTTTGAATATGTAATATTTGGGTATTTTTTGCTACTATTCGATTTAATAATTAATGATATTCATTCATACAACACAAAGAATATACAGAGAATTCACAACTGATACACTGCGGCTGCCCCAAACAAGAACACAGTAACTGTTTTTCAGTGAACATGTGGGAAAATGCACGTCGAACTCATTTCATTTCTGTTTCGGAAAATCGATTTTTTCATATGTTCTCCCCAGGAGCCACGCGTAAATTTTCCTTCTTTATACTTAGAATCGATGTCCTTCTCAACCCTATTCGAGGCTTGTATGCGAAAATGGAGCACCAAAATCTGTCGCTATCTAACGGTCTGATTGTCTCCATTGAATTTATAATCTGAATTACATTTGATATTTTCTGAATTACAATTAACAAATCCTGAATTACAATTGACAAGATCTGAATTACAGTTGACTATTCTGAATTACAATTGATATCTTCTGATATACAATTGACTATTCTGAATTACAACTGATATCTTCGGATTTACAGTTGACTATTCTGAATTACAACTGACATCTTCTGAGTTACATTTGACTAATCTGAATTACAATTGATATTTTCTGAATTACAATTGGAAAAGGTGTTGTGAAATTCACAGAATTGTTCTTTTAATAACGAAGAAATTACATTCAATCAATGCGATGACATAGTGCGACCAGAGCGTTGTTCTCAAATGTTGATATTGTTCTTAGTTTTTCGGTAACGAAGCCTCCTATCCCCCCTCAGTGTTAAACATCCTCCAGCCCATAAATTCCAATTATCAGCACTTTAGCGGACCACAACGTAAAACCCACAACCTACAATCAAGAAGGTAATCATCTGTTTGAAGGTGTGATGCTCCTTCCGTCCTAGACAAAGGGTGTTTTGCATATGTCTAGTCAATTTACGCAAGTGATACTACAATAAAATTTCATTACCGAATTCGATACGCTGCCACGCCGTTCAGCGGACCATTTAATTCGAAAGTTCGAACTTTTTTTCTGTGATGACCCCTCCGGAGCAGATGTTCGGTGCAGAGAATTTGAATTAAGGGTTCAGTTCGGTTGACCATGTGCACATACGTACAACAAAAAATACTATTTACATTGGGCGCATTCAATGACCTCACGTTTGGGAAGACGTTCAACGAAAAAATGATCGGGTCGAATCGGATAAAACGACCAGGTTTTGAAGGTCGAATATTTCGATTATATTCGAATGGAAATTTGATATACCTTTTGTTATGGAATCTTTTCGAAAAAAAGGGATTGGGAATAAATCATCACATCCGTTTCCTCCTGTCACTTCAACCAAATTTGTTGATATTGGAAAAGTACTTCCTTGGCTTATAACACGCCGGATGTTTACTTATAACTGATAGGCACTTTAGCAGGCTTCTTCAAGTAAGATACGATAGGATTTGGAAAATACAGAAAAGAAATCTGTTGTCAAGCTTGCAACAATGAAATGATTGGTAAATATAAATTATTCGAAAAATAGTAAAGTTTACGGAAATTGACGTTACTCACTCGTTAGGTGTACGAGAGCCATAACGATAAAAATACAAATGTTCCTGGTTATGGCTCTTGTACATCTGACGAGTGATTTACCTCAATTTCCATGAACTTTACTATGTTTCAAATAATTTCTATTTACCAATCATTTTAAACATCACTCACTTCCAGGTAAGCACTGATGATGACTTTTCAGTCGAAAGTACGAATTTTACGAAAAAAAAATATCATTTTGTGCCCACACAGCTTGACAATTTTTGATAAATACATTAGCCAGAGCCGGCGAACTATTAACACCAGTTCCAAGGATCATTTTGAAACTGATTGAGCATATGCACGACACAAGGCCACTCGATGCATGTGAGAGTCTAGAAATAGCAAAATGTAAAAATAGCATGAATGGTGATAAAGGACCAATCCCTTTCAGCTAGCTTTTTAGTTCATTGTTGATGAATCAATAATCAGTAGTAAGAGATGAATCGTGCCTGACCAAAAAACTTTGCAGGAGTGCAAATAATTTGGTGTTAGGATGATTGATAAGTACATATTTTTCAACTATAGAATACCGGTTTTGAAAATACTGTCCTTTGTTAATGTTGTTTGAATGTTATTTAAGGAGGTGGATAAGTATTGAAATCCAGATTTCGGGTTTTCTTTTCCCTGAAAATGCTAAAGCTTAAAATTCTTATAATATCTGTGTATAGGACAAATTGGTATTTTTAAGAATTTAAGGGGGGACGGGGGGGGGGGGGAGAGGGGGGGAAAGAGGGTTTTTCCTGTGTTCTCATCTTATTTTGGGCATCAGGACGCTTTGGATCACAAAAGTGTATATAACACAAAAAAGATGCATACCGAGACCAAAGTGGAGAGAGTAAGGGGAAGAGGGATGGCGAGGACTATTCAAAAAAAGAGGAGGATTCCAGAAGAATTTGTTCTTTCCATCTGGTACTATCCAAATAAACCCAAGAATTGAGATTGATCCAAATGATGTTTGATTAGTCAACGGATCATTGACCTGAATGTTGTTTTGAAAATACAACGTGTTTTTTCTTATTTAAATTATTTTATTGCAATTAAAACAGACTTCCGCTTTCGCAAATAGTTCACTGAGATTATTCTTGAGCTCCATAAAGCTTTTATTGGGAATAAAAAAATTCGAATCGTCGGGGGAATTTATAATATTTTGATTATAATGGTTTGCAATTTTTGGCAGATGATTCATAAAAATTATAAAGAAAAGAGGGAAAACTATACCCCCCTGGGGGACCCCTATTGTTATTCCTTACTTCAGACCTAAAATCTTTATTGTTTTTCATGACGGACGTTACTTGTTTTCTGTTTGTGGAATACGATTTTGTTAGTTTTAGAGTAGGGCCTCCTATACCGTAGCATGCCAATTACGGAAGAGTGTATTGTGGTCCAGGCAACTCTGCCTTTCAACACTTCTATAGATTCTTACATTAATTCCTATTTTTTCAGATAGCTAGGTTAAGAACCAAAAAAAGCTAGAAAAAACACCACAAAATAGTGACATTCAAAGGGTAATATGAATTCAAAGCTTTTTCATTTTTGGAGGAGAGAAAACCTGGAAAATGGATTTCAATACCATCCTTCATCATCAAATGGATGAAGTGATGTTCGTTTTCTCGAAAGCAATTTATATTTCTTATCAAGATTTGATGAGAATGTTTTAGTGTACTTTAGTATATTTCAAATAGAAAAATGAGAATTAAGGAGGATTATATAATTATTTGTAAATTTAATAGTTTCTGGAGCATGATTTTGCTATATTATTATATCAAGTTTTTTTTCAATGAATAACAAAAGCTATATTTTTGAACTGGAAGAAAGGAAATATGACTCATTTCCGTAGTGCTGACATTTTGAACAGTTTTTGATGGATGCTATTATAAATATATGTCTTACTCACACGTAGTTTTCTGAATACCGACTAGTACGACAAGATGATATTGTATTCATTCATATAGGGATTGAAAGAATGACTTCAATCGATTTTTTTACCATGTTTATCTGATATTGTTCTAAAAATTATTCTAAAATTGTTCGTTCCGTTAACCAGCTGACAAACGTCAACCCTCAGAAGTCGAAACTTGTGTGAGCAATGGATCAACGAGGCCTTACCTTTTAACGTGCGATTACCCAGCACGGTGGCCCGGCGAGGATATAGAACCGACTAGTAAATAAATGATATTTGATAACGATTCATCAAGGGAAACGGAAAAATTCAACTAACTGCTCCAGACGTTAAATTTGAATACTATTGTCAAATTTACCACTTGGTGATTTATTCGATGTTCACTTTGGGATCAACATACAATGCCGTTGATACCCCAAACTCTACTACTCCCTGTACTCTCCTATTAATGCACACTGCTTTCTCACCGATTTATTATTGTCCATACATAAGAAATGATACTTGCACTACACATATCACCGCCACTTTCTCACTATAATCTAATTTAATTCGGTTGCAACTGTTTTTTTTTTGAGAGCAAATGAAATATGAGGTGCTCTCTATTTGAAAATCGAAAATCGATGTTGTTTCTGCAAAAAAATTAAAGTCGAGGAACTCTTCAAATGTGTCAGAAGTATCTTGATCATATTCAATGCTTCCAATGAAAAGAATATGGTCAGGAATATACCCATGGGGGAATGGGAATGTATATTCCTACCAGGTGTCTGTGACACACGATATGTGAGAATTTAGTTATATATTGTAAAATTGTAAGTGTCGAAAAATTTCACTCAATGGTATAAACTACTTACATTAGAGAACTTATTTTATTCTAGCATTGATGTAGATTACTGGACAACATTCAGGTAGGTATAGAGTTTTTAAAATCAATAACTTACAAATAAAAATATATGAGTTTAGTATGTTCAGTTTGATGAAGACACAGGTATACGTCAAAAAATAACCGGTTCTCACAGGAATTTGATCCCTTTGCTGATTTTAAAACGTTTTCCTGTGCTGACAACATCAAAAAAATTAAGATTGCGTTGATTTTCAATCACATCCCAAATTACTGATATCGGAAATGTACGCATAGCCCAGTTGATTAGGCAATTAGAAGTACTCGCTGATATGTAGACTGCCAACATGCTTTCGAAAGTGTTATAATTAGCGAATCGGGTAATAGGAGACACATTTCAATCAAATTCTGCTACATCACAGAGAAAATCGATACGCGCCCAAAACAACAATTATAATCACAAAACTCATTGCATATTTCCTGTCGAAAAAATACCCGACCACTCTCACATAAAAACGATTCCGATTTCAATCGAAATTCCGAAAATGATTCCTGAAATTCCAGTTATATTAAAATTACAAAACGCCCGAGCGACACAAACAGAATCAATCAAATGTGAGAGAGAATTTTTTACAATAATTTTCCAATTCCAAAATGGCGCTCTGGCAATCACTGCCACTGTATGTGTGTGTATATCCCAGATTGCTGTGGGTGTTTATCTATGGAAAGGGGGTACGTTCCAAGGGGGGTGAGAGGGTGCGCACCCCGTACATGTGATATATTGGAGTGGGCGGGGTTTGGCTGAAGTATATAGGAGAGGAACATAGTTTTGTGTAGAATTCCACACATGTGCATGTGCATTTTGCGTAGTTTCCACACCACGTTAGCTTATGTACCTAACTAGATAGGGGAGGATTTCACATCAAAGTGTAATGTTGCATCAGGGAAAAATCATGAAGGGTGGAAGAGAGGAAAAAGCTCTAAAAATATATTTTCAAGGGCAATTTTACGTTTCAAGTCAAAAATAGAGATTTTTCAGAAAAATTATCTGAAAACTGAATTGATATACAGAGGGTGTGGTAGTTACTACTCAACACAATATTCTGCTCATTCTCTTCAAGTTTGAGTACTTACTCTAATTGGTACAGATAAAACAGATGCAGTTTCAGGTATATTTCAAGACATTGGGATCGAATCTTCGAATAAATTACATAAATACTATACATGAAAATGCAACTCAAATATATGCAGATGAAATAATTTATATTTTATATTTTGTCCCCTATATTATCATCGTCATTGCTCGAATGTTTTGCCAAATAGGATTTTCTTTGAGATTAATTGATGTTACTCAGTAAATTTTCTGAAAAATCATATCTGTGCACATTTTGCTGACTCTCACTAATATTAATTCTGAACTTTTAATGAGTTAATTTACGATATATGGTGATCAATGTGCATTTTACGTAAGCTTTGAATGACTGATTTTCGAACGTCTGTACAAAGTAATGGAGGTGGGGGTTATGTGTTAAAATAGGAAATAATGAGCAGCAACCAATGTGAAAATGATTAGTCTTCTTCAAACCACATTTAGTAATCAATATTCATTCAAGTCATAATATGAATAATTTGTAGTGAAATACATGAAAATACCAACGAAATGTGTTTAGTGAATGATTTGAACATTATTGAAAATTGATAATTTTGCAAATATTGGATTGTAATGAAAATGTGTAGGAAGGATAAATATCTCGCTTTCGATAGATTATATAATTTTTGGAATCCAGGAATTCTTAAATTTATTTTCATCGTTTTATTGAATTTCGTTATACAGTGCATGTTTAAAGTCCGTTCATCCTCTACTAACTTTTTAACCACCTGGTATATCGCAAAGAAATCTGAATAGCTTGAATGGAAGATAAGAACCTATTTTTTATATAAAAATGACAGAGTTTCAAAATGGCAGTTAAGCGTAGTGATGATGCCTAACCGTTCATGGAATGATATACATGGTGTTTTATTTGGAAAAGTAAATCAAGATGGCGCTCAGCCGCCATTTTGAGACTTTCAGCTGTCATTTTTCGATAAAAATATGTTTTCATCTCCTATTAATGCTCTCCAAATTTCGTTGAAATATACCAGGTGGTTCAAAAATTAGTGGGGGAACCGACTTCAGACACGCAATGTATATTCGAAACAGTTAGTTCAATATAAGTTGTTTTTTAGACAAAATCCTGATAACCATTGCCTAGTTTTTATGCTTCAAACAGAACATAATAGCAATCATTTTTGTGTAGTTGTAAAACATACATTATTTATCATTATTGTCTGAAATGAAAGGGGAGGGAAACAAAGATGGGATTATGAAAAACAGAATTATAACAATATGAGCTTGTCATTTCATAATGGAAAGTAGACCAGCACAGCAATGCTTTTGCTTGAAAATATGACCACATTTATTTGAAAAAAAAGGCATTTCAGAAGGTTTACCAAAAACATTGAGGGCCAGTTTTTCAATACAGGAAAAAATGAGTTATCTGTCAGACAGATGGAAGAAATGAGAGGGTGTGCGTGAGTCATCTTTGACAGTGACAAGGATGAAAACTGTTTGTTATTTTTATCTGATAGATATCTTGCATTGAAAAACCGGTCCTAATTCATAATAATTATTCTTCATTTGGATAAATTGAGGTTTCAAAAAAAGTTGAGATCTCCAACATGAATGTTTTCGATGTATCTTTTTGCAATGGCTTGAACTATGTCAATATGTTTGCTATACACGTGTAGAAATTAACCTCCAGATTTGATTAGATATCGGTTAAGAAGTTGAAAAAAACACTTTTGATGTACCTGTATTACTATTCATTAATCACTATCAAATTGTATATTGAGTTTTGATGAAAGATACATGCCCAACTTAAATTCATTTTGATTAGAAATGCATCTCCTCAGGACGTTAGGTTATCAATGATTTTACTAGGTTTTGAATGAGAATGTGACAACTTTATAATATTTTGCTACAGTATCTTCCGCCATTTTATTCGTTTTGTTTTTTGCTCTATTGGATTATTTTGAATGTTGTTGATTGTTATAATGAATTGAACTGATAAAGAATACTGTCAATACGAATGAACTTTCTGAAGATAAAATAAGACGAATCAATGATTCCTCACAACTTAGAGAAAAATTGGTCCTTCGAGCCGGATGAATTAGATTCAGCAAGGAATGAGCGTGACCAGGGTGATATTTGATTCAGGTACAGAAAATTCAGTTACAGAAAATGTTCAAACCTTTCTTGGCGTCTCCTGACAAGACATGAAAACAGAAAAAAACAAACATAAAACTTTCATATATCGTGGAAAGCTCGCGACATCAAAACTGTACACCAGCTAATTCTGAACGTTCAACCGTCGATTTTCCATGCACCAGCATTTTTCATGTAGCGTCCGGGAGACCGGACCAACGGCCTAATGCATCCCATCGAAAATTTCCCCAACGTGTGCGCGCTGCACATTGCACATGCACTTCTATCGTTGTTTCACAATTGTGCGAGGCCTCCGATTTCAAATATAGATTTTATTGGAAAAGGGGTGGACGAATGCGATGAAAAAATACCCACATATAAATGCGTGCGTTATCAACTGCGTATTCTGCTGTAAAAAATATTCTGCTGCAGGGGAGGCCGATAGGGTGACGGTATTGACGTTTTTTTTTTGGTCAAAATACACGGTGAGTTGATGTTTTAATTTGTGAAAGGTATGAGAAAAAATAAAGGAGTTCATTTATATCATTTATAGGATGAAAAAATGTAGATTATGGCAAATGAGTTATAAGACCGTAGATGGTGTATGGAATGATGGAGACAATATTGTTGTAGAAAAAGGAAAACAAGCGACATGCTTGAAATTGACTTAATTTATAAACACATTTTTTCAATAACATTTCCTAACAATTTGCATGATATTTTCCAATGCTGTTTGCAGGAATCGACTATATGAGGCTGGTTTTGAGCGGAAAGTCCTTGTATGAATTGAAAATAGTTTGCATATTTCTTTTGAGTTAACGTCATTTTATGATATCTTGTAATTCAAGCGGCATATATTCAAGTTGGTCATGGAGAATTGGATTAATTGATAATGCTAGATATTCGGATAGAGTTAGCTTCTCTCTTTTTCAGTGAGTCATTCAATTTATTGAAAGAATTAGTATGACAATTTTATCGAAAGAGATAGATGCAGGAGAGGGGGGGGGGAAATCTGCCAGGTGACTGGCAGGTTCAGATTCATTTCTGCCTTTGTATATAATACATAAGAAGAATGGTTTTGTTCTGATGGTCCTCTCTGATTTCTACAGTTTCCTGTGGTTGGGACTTTACTTAAGTTACTTTTTTCAGTGAAGTTGACGTAAAAGCTGACATTTCTTTGATCCCCAAGCAAAATCAACAGGTCTGTTGGTTCATTATAAAGTTTGAACTTCCGATTAATATGAAACGAAATACGAATATAATAAAAATAATAGCAAAATACGTGAGAATAATTCTTCTGTGATGAGCTCTACACATATGACTTCAAGGAGTAATTTTTCGAATTACTCATGAGAGCAGTTTTCTGTTCGATATTTGTACAAGATTCAACTTTGTGGATACCGATGTGCCTTCTGTTCGAATATTGTGATGTAATTTCAATTTCATCATTTCATTTATAAAATCCTATGATGAAAAAACCTCAAATCATCCTAATATCTTTTGCCAATTTGTGATTATATAACTTTTTCCACACCCGTACTATAAATTTACACTTATATGCCTATAATCTGTTTCATAATGAGATCTAGTATAAAACCGATTGAAAATCTTTATCGTAATGAAAAATCTGCATCATTTTCATCATTTTTCATTATGATACAGATTTTCAATCAATTGGAAATCCAATTCAGTGGCGGAAGGCTAAACTGAAAATTCGGTTGGTTCGGAATGAAATTAGCATTTCCTGTACAATATTGAATTGTATTGAAACCAGCAATAATGTAAAAATGTCGATATTCCTTCCACTTACAGGTCAGTGGGACCCACAATACAAATATTAATATAAAATTTATAATTCTTCATCATTTATCAGGTGCAGGAAAAATTACGTATGCAACTCTCATGTTACGATTATAAATACACTCGCATGAACCAAACGAAAATCACCTTTGGCTCGTTGCGTTTCCCAGTTGATGTTCGTGTATTAATAACCATCATTACATGATCGTTGCATAATATACTGAAAAATTGAAAAGTTAAATTTCAGGATTAGATTATTCCATAGAACATTGACATGCTTTTAGAAATGTTTCATACCATTCACTTAGAGATATCGAATGGACAAACTTTATATATATCCAGTAAATTTGACCCGATTTAGGTTTGATTTAAAACATAACGAAAAATTAAAATGCCACAAGAAAATCACCACAAAATTTCTTATTGACAAAAAATACATTTGCATTCAAATGATTGAGCAGTAGCAAACCCGTTGATAAAGAGGTACGAAAACCTGCAGCTTTGCTAACGCAAACTAATGACCTTGGCCCTAAGGAAGTCGCCCATTATAAGGGTTGAATGAACTTCGACGATAAAAAAATGAATGCCATTCATTCCAGCCGAAGTCCCTCCGTGTATAATAAAATAGGTTTTACGAGGAATTTTTGCACTTCTTTCACGCTTAAAATTCTTCCGCCACTTGACCTGTCATTACGCGGCTTAACAACTTCATATTGGACATTACCGCGCCATATTTAAATTTTTACGACTTTTTAATTTATCATCGTTTCCTATAATAGCCGCAGTCTCTGGAGAATATTAATCAAGCAGCGGAAAAAATCGTCTATTCTATGCCTACGAACTGACAGGGTAAAACTAAAAATGGGATGGTTTATGAGTCTTGATGATTCTGATGAAGCGATCCAACATAAATGTCTGATCTGGGAAATTTATTTTGACTTATGAAATAAATAGTTGTATTCAATGTTAGTTTCGTAAAGACCATAGGCGCCGGAACTTGAAAATTACTATGGGGGCTAGGTCTCCAATAATAAACATATGACAATAATATATATATATATATATATATATATATATATATATATATATATATATATATATATATATATATATATATATATATATATATATAATAAATATATATAATAATAAATGAATAATTAATATATAATAATAATAAAAATAATATCCAAACTCTTCGGTCAAGTATAGGAAAAACAAAAAAAATTGATAATAACAGCCAGTTTCAAACCATAAATGCCACATGACGAGTCTGAGTACTACAGAAGGACAAATCACAAATTTTTACATAAACTCCGGCGGTTTTGTTACTGATACTGGTGCCAGCGTGAGAATAAAAATGTAACCCGAGACCACTGAGACAGAGACATAGTTTGTACTAAACGAAACATTTTGGCTTTGAGACCATGCTAACAGTTTCGCAAACCAGAAGTTCACTATAGCGAATTCTCTATGGGGACCCGAGCTCCCATTGCCCTCATGGTTCCGGCGCCCCTGGTAAACACCTTGTAAAGTTCCATCAGGTTTTTCGAACTGATTTATAGGAATCATCTGAAACCAATTAAACAAATCGAATTTCAGGTCGAAATCTTGAGACAAGCTCAAACTCAGGTTTGCTAGATAAAGAATTGAGCTCGATTTATTCAGTTCCAAAATATGACTGAGAATTTGGAAATATGATTATTTCTGTCGAGAGAAAAGAGTTTCAAGGAAGTGATATCCGGCATTTTCTTCCCGAAGCAATGCAAACAAATACAGAACTTCTACCAAAGGATGACCATCAAATGATTAGCAAACACCTCAGGTTTATATTATGTGTGTATCATTTAAATCCGTTTAATTCATTCATAGGAGAAAAAACCTATTCAAAACAGCTATTGTCCTGTCTTTATACTTATAATCTCAACTGTTCTCAATAGAACAATCATGTACTTTGTATGTCTTCAATTTCATTCCCTTCCTTGATAACCCAATGACTTCATTGTGTTACAGTTGTAGTTATTATTACACAATAAATCAGGTCTTCTATTGAATGTCAGATTTCGAGCACTGACAGCTCTATTTACTTATTCGATTGTACCTAAATTGAAATTTTGGATGACATTCAAATGGTTGTTCATGTTATTTGTTGAATAATTTCGGTATCACCTATTATAGCCGTAGAAAACGTGTAGTGTATAAGAAGCATGTAATGCTAATTTCGAACTCGTATGATTTGCTCAATATACTATTTCTTGCTCAATTTGTATACCAAGCACACGGAACTCGAATGAAAAAGATAACATTTTCGTAGAAAATATCTACAAGAATAGAAGGTGGTTTGCAATAAATTTTACCTCATTCAGGAGAACTTTTCATGCTCCCATTCATACAAGATTATTTTGCTCAGAGATAAATGTTACTTGAGCTCATCAGTGAGCGGTTGGATATATTCACGAACTTTCTCACTAGATACACCAAACATTTTTGAAAAAGTAAAATTTGAGCTCATCTGCAATGAATGAATTGACATATTGATGACACATACGTTCATATGACTACGAAATCGAGGTTACGGTAATGATAGAAATAAGATTATTTTTGTGGAGAGAAGGAAGGAAATATACAAAAGTTTTGTATTCCTTTTGTATTGACTTGGACAAGAGAAGGTCAATCAAAACACTTTTTCATCAAAATTCATCTTGAAACGCATGTCTCCAAAGTCTGTTGTTCCATTCGTTTCATCAAACAGCAGAACAATCGTATTTCTATATAACTCAGTCTGACGCTATTCGTAACTAAGATAGACACTTTCATTATTATATGATTGTTAAATCAAGCTGGAAATTTATATTACAGAAAAAGAATTAGGTGATGTTCCATTGGTTCCAACTTTATATTATTTTCTAATGAAATGAACAGTTACTATTTCAAAACCAGAGTTTCCTGAAGACCATAAACTTCATACATATCATCTGAGCTGTTGTTCCCCACTTGTTCCAGAATTCTCAATGGTTTACACTGTGATTTCCTGCTATCAGCAAAAAAACATTGCTTGAAGAAGCTCTCTTGTATAGCGAAAGACGTTTTGTTTTGACTCACTCTTAAGTAGTTTGTAGTCCTTTCTCAGATCTTGTACTGGACGATATAATTAACAACGGTCGAAATTGAATTGACAGTGATAATCTGAAAAAACATGCTAATAGAACAACCTACATAATTTATCAAATAACAGTATATCTGCAAAATTGACTTTTCACAATCTTTCTACCGTCTGAAGATACTGTTGAGAATTCCAAATTGAATTGTGTTATTGGGTTACTGGTCAAATCAACTGCAGACTGTTTTAATAACGAGTCAGCTGCTGCATTCTTTCAGTGGCACGGACACTGGCCGAAAAGATCTGCGCCCCTTTTTTTCACGAGCTTCATCTTACCCCAAGTGCACTCACGAAGAATTCAAATTAAAATTATTAAGGAATACATACCCCAGTTTGTCAACCCTTTGACTCAGATATCGATCTCTGACTAGGCCTATATATAAAGGACGAAAATTATGACGGGTCTCAGATGTTTTATAGAGTAGTGAATTTCAAGAGAATGTGTATTTTCGGTGCTTTTATCTAGACTCAATTAAATATTGATCATGAGTGGTGGAAAATTGATGTGATACTTTTCTTCAAGAAATCATCAATGAAATAATATTGTTATCAACAATACAACAGTCAAATCCTTACCCTTCGATTTGAAAATGTAGCGGTGTTTGTTTCATGTTTCATTTTCAACTGAAAGATCAAATGAAAGTAATGTGACTGAGAATATTCCTCATTGGTACAAGCTTCCATTATTTATATTATTCAAACCTACTGAAATCTCTCAGAAAAATTATTCAAACAAATTGAAAAAAACAAATGAAAAATACAGGAATTTAATAGAAAATTGGTGAAAACTAATGAATGAGATATAATAATTATAATTATAAACGTCTTTATTATTCTCAAGCCGAAATTTTACAAAAGAAAATTTACTACAATTTGCATAAAAATAAGGCGAAGTTCAATTTTTCATAGTAACAAGTCACTATTAATTGCTATCATGGTGGGTTAGAAAGAACAAATTGAATAGAAAAATTGGGAGTAGTGAAATAAAAAAGAACAAAAAAATATGTTAAAATCGAAAGGAATAAAATTCAAATGAGGTGAAACAGTGAAAATATGAAAAGAATGAAAACATTGGGAAATAACGAAAAACTATTGAAACAATGTGTTGAAGTTGAGTATAGTCACATGTGAGCAATTGGTAGAATCTGCAGTAGTTTTTTGGTGGTGCCTGATTTGCTGAAATATTCTTCTATTTCATTTTTGATTCATTTTCTATTTCAATTCTCCCACTTCGATTTGATAATAATATTTAAACACAAACAATTGAAGTTCGAAGTAGGCTCATGAATTGATTAATTTTATACTTTCGATAAATTTACATTGTTATTTACATTTTACATTTCAACAATTTGGGACAAACATATACTTTTCACACGCTGCGTTTTGTATATCCGGATGAACTTCCTTTGCTGACCACCAGAATTTTAAATGTCGGCTGCATATCTGAAACTCACGCATAAATAGGACAAGGTCAAAAAAACATTCTTAACTGCATTTACAATCGATGACTGGTATGACTAGTCTGCTGTCTTATACCAGGTGTTATTGAACTAAATGAGATGCATGAAATATTTATTATTGGCAATATCTCTCGAATAGACAAGTCAAGTTGATTCGAAGTGTGGAATTGAAATAGTGTGTGTATTTTCTACAGGCGCCTGGCATTGACTAGGTCTAAATGAACGATGAGTTTGGAACGTTTGGTGTGAAAGTTGAAACTTTTTCTAGAGATCAATTGCCTTAACACCAAACTGATATTTTTGCACTCGACGCGCGTTTCGCTAACAAGGTTAGCATCTTCAGGAAAAGAAAATTGATACTATCAAATACTATCAATTGATAGTATTGATATCGTATTATATATAGTATATATATAGTATTGATCAACTGATAGTATCAATTGATAGTATCAGTTTTCTTCTCCTGAAGATGCTAACCTTGTTAGCGAAACGCGCGTCGAGTGCAAAAATATCAGTTTGGTGTTAGGGTAATTGATACCTAGGAAGAGTTTCGATGACTGGGTCTCTTGAATGTTTTTGGGATTATACGTAGTACGTACGAATGCGTAGAAGGACCATATTCAATTTCATGAAATATTCAACCTTTTTTGACGAGATCTCACCTTCTTTCGATTTGAAATTGAAATTATCATTTCAGTTGTTTCGATGACCCGACTGACTCATTTCCATCTGAGAAGTTCTGAAATCGTAGAATCATTTCATATTCGTGTAAGCCAAAAATATAAAAAATAGGTTCGTGTCGAAAATACTCATGACAACGTCGTGACACTCATGATGGAACCAGGGTTAACTGGAATTGAAGAATTTCTTGGAGATTCTCCATACTGGATGAGAAAAAAGTTCATTTCCTTTTATTTTTCATACTTTCATTGAAGCAAATTCAGAACATTTACAATAGGCAAAAACTGAAATAATTCGAAATGAGAATTGAAATTGTAATCTATACAAGTGTTAAAGAGTAGACTCCTATCTACCCCGATAAGTTGCTGCGTTAATTGAAAAACAGTTCCTTTTGGATAGAACAAGTCTAATTATAGTCTTCTTATATAACTCGTATATTGGTATATTATGCAACGATCGTGTAATGATGGCTATTAATACATGAGCATGAACCGGGATACGAAACGAGCCGAAGGTGAGTTTCGTATGGTTTATGCGAGTGTATTAATAGCCATTACATGAGAGTTGCACACTCTATTTTATCTACACCCAATGATTTATGAAGAACTAAAAATATTATATTATCAGTTTTTATTTATATTGAACACAATAATAGTAGGTAATCAATTGTATTTCTTTGAAAAATTCTACGCAATTATAATCAATGGTATAACCACGGAAAATACAACAATGAGGAATGAAAAGAATAAGAAAAAAGTCTCTGCCGTGTTCAGGATTAGAAACCGGACGACTCTGATCACCGCCCTCGCGGTTGACCATTCGGCCACTAGAGCTCATTCAACTTGTTCGAAAATGAAAACATATGTCTTGCATTTGTCAAATGAAAAATAGAATCCTCTCGATTGTATTTTTTTCTTGTCTGAGACATCTGAGGAGGAGTCGCTGGTAATTCTTCTATATCACTGCTATAAGACATTTCCATTAGATTATCGAAAATTGACTAAATTCTTCAAAAATTCAATACCTACTGATTCTGACTTGACAAACGTCAAAATGCAAAGCTTGCACATCATGCTTGATTGAAAAATAATGGGTTTCTATTGGTTGAAAATCTGCATCGTAATGAAAATCTGTATCGTAATGGATTTCATTATGAAACGGGTTGTGGGCATATAAGTGTATTATTAGAATACGGTTAGTACGGAATAGTTATTTGTGATATAAGTGTTGAAAGTACATTTTTAAGGCACGCATGTGAAGGTTTGCAGAATGAGCGAAGCCAATACCGACTTCGAAAGAATAATAAGCGAGTAATAAATGTTTGAAATGAGTTTTTCGCTAGATGAACAATGATGTAATGATTATATTTCTGCGAAAAAAAATGGATGTTGCCATTTGAAATCTACGCTTCTAACCTTGTATAGATTCCAATATTAATTCCAATTTTTTCAGATTGTGGTAGGTTAGAAGCCTAGAAAAAAAATTATCAGCCACAAAATAATGTCTTTCAAACAGTAATTTCAAATTGTTTTTGAAACCTATGGTTCGTCAATATAACATCTCTCTGGAGTAGAGAAAATAAAAACCAAGAGTCGATGAGATCATCTGAAAGAATGATTTGTACACCGTAGGGAATAGAGTATCACCTGTCAGAACCGATTACTACCCTGGCTAATACCAAGAAGGACGTCGAATCATCTCTATGAGCAGATGCAATGTAAGTCCATTTAACTACTGTGTAGGTAAGTTGAGATTGGCCAGAACGAATTTTTCCTTTAGACGATTTGATTTATAGCCACTCTACCGACTATGAGAAAGACTCAATTAGTTGATATTAGTGATTTCACTCGAACGGTAGCTTTAAATTGCAACTCAACATGTGTCCAACAAATCCCATTATAATAATAACATATGCAGTTTTGTCCTGCATTCGCTACGAAATACATTCTCCCAGCTAGGAAGGTAACGAGCAATGATTTCTCATTTGAATTTGTACGCATTTATAGGAAAATTGGGCCCCAGTGTCCGATGGTGGGTTCGATATTGTGCAATATATGCGTCCAATGCGATCCGATTTCCAATCAAAACTCCGTCGTGCCATCGGATTTCGTGCGTAAGGGCGAAAATCGCGTACCGCTTTCGGAAAATGCATCCAGATTCGGGTTTCATTTCGCACTGGTCTGACAGCAACATAGCCCTTAATAATAAACATAATTTATCACCAGCCCAACAATTTCAATATATTATTTATGATTCGGTATTTGCATAAATCAAATCTAATGCACATGTCGTGTTATAATAATTACCAATTTGGATCTGGAATTTTTCGATAGGCCGGCTGTGATTGGTTTTGGAAATGGATCGGCAGAAATGAATGTTGAATTGTTGCCATGTGTGGAGGCCAACGCCCAAACATATGAAAGGCCTTTTCGGGTCCTTTGAAAAAAAACATGATACTTCGCTCACGAAGTCGCTTCCACGTCTACAAGGAAAAAAGTTGATAATCTTCAACTCTCACAGATATATTTCCACAGTCGATATTTTTTTGAAAACACTCCATTTGTTCATCAAAACTTTTTCCACCCTTTCATTGTGAGCATAGAGGCCTAACTTTCTAAGGGCATGTTTTTTTATCAAACATTCTCTGTGCAATTGTTCTCAAGTTAAAATATCGAAGCTTATATCAGATTTTTTCTAAGGATATTGAAAAAATGATATGTTCTACTGTGGGAGTTGTGGACAAAGTTTTCTCACCAGTTGTTGCCTGATTAATAGGGTGGTGAGTCAGGTATTTTAAATACGCTATTGAATTCGAAGGATCAAAAATAAATTTGTAATCTACCACCTTGAAACCACACAGAAACTAATTTTGAACTGAATATTCAGTCCACCATTTTGGAATTTCGGAATATTGTCATTACCATCAGGTAATCGCCGAAACTCCAAGTTAATAGCAATTTCGGCTGAATTGTATCTACTTAGTTTTGAGATATCAAGAATTGATTCAGTAAAAATTATTATTTGTCAAATTTGCCCAACCTTCATTGAAAAAAAGTTGTTCATCAGCTGAAGAATTATACTCATTGAGAAAACATATATACCCAGAGGGTTGAGAGTACAATCTTTTTTGTGAATTTAGCTCATCAATCACTTCTCATGCGGGTATTTTTGGTGAATTTTTTCACCCATTGAGTTATCACCCGAAATGTGACACATCTCATTCTCTTTTCAACACGTGAACTGATTTTTTGAATGATCGAATCTGAAAAGAAAGTTTCATAATTTATTCATATTTCTACTGGGAAGCTCAAGCAATAGAGCTTCTCTGAGCGAAACAAGCTTGTTTGCGTTTGGAAATGAATTTTCATCCTGGTGATCGAAGATTATATTAGTCTCTATTTTCCTTCATGTTCTATAGAAGTGTCATAGAATGTTTCTATTTGAGTCAAGTTTCATGCACTTGTTATGAGAAATGTTCTTTAAAAAGTGACTGCTATGTGATTCAACGCCAGTCGCGCCATATAGACAAGGGAGTAGTTGTTATAGATACCCATTTTTTTTGTATCGAACCTCAATGAATGACACATATATATCAACAGAGATGGCTTATTCATTTTCCTTATGTAACTTTCATATAGAAGTTTTTCATTCTGTCTATATTGATTTGGGAAAAGGCAAAAATCAGTTCCTGAAGAACATTTTTTCCACAAAAATAATCATGTTGGAGAACTTCAGAACTCGTTCACATTCATGCCATCCAGTCTCCCTCCTAATTCCCTGAATATCAATTTTATATTGATTACCATAACCGTTCAGTGATCACATTACGAAAAAAATCTGTCAGTCCAGTATGTCATCTAGCCAATAAAATATTGAGAAACTCGCCCTTGAGAAACGCTACACGAAATACTTGACCGTCTGCGACGTCCGGCTTGATTGAAAAGAAAATATTTAATTTTCTCTTTTATTAAAACGATTAGAGGGCTGTTTATTCGAAATCAATTTACAACGGGGTGTTTTGCCGCATTTTTTGCCGCTATCAGTCTCGACTTCCCTACAGATCGAATGCGACGATATACATGAGCGTTCTGTTATTTTTCCGCCGGTTAAATGGGTTAATCGACGTCGTTCAAAAGTTTGTCGATTATTAATTTTTCACACGAGATTGGAAGTTGGCAAATTGGTTTTTAAAAATGTCGTTCGCGGCATGCGATGTTTAATTATGAGTAAATATGACATTGATCTTGGGTATCAGAGGAAATCGATGTGTTTCAGGATTCGAGGTGTTCTATTAGAAGTTGCATCAGCTATATAAAGTGTTCTGTAAAGCGAAAAACTGTTCAATGCAATTGAATGAACTTAAAAAGTTTCATGCTATCATCAAACGGGGAAAAAATAAACTGACAAACATCTGATGAGCGACTTACTGAACCTTCTTATAATGATGGTAAAAACGTAAGTTTACATACAATATGCTGCACCCGAGTTTCGCCTCATGTGTCAAGTGCCATCAAGTCATATGGTCAGTATTTTATAGATTAGATTAGGTGTCTCGGAGGAACCATCTCGGTTTTTGTTGCCTTCGTACACTATACCTATCCATGCCTCAGGGTTCTACTGGGATAGCTTTACTGCTGAGCAATAACTCTATACCTATTTCAGACTGAGTATCTTGATTTTTATTTCATTTCCATCTGGACGCCGCCGGTTTCTTTCTGGTTTTCTTCACATATTTCACAATCAGGAGATCTTGCTTTCCCTATCTTGTGTTGAAAGCCTCTCAGATTTCCGTGTCCTGTGACTACGATTGATCTGAGTTGCCATCTACTAAGAGTGAGCAATTCATTGCCCCACCTATCTCCAGTTGACTTCCATATGGCTTAAGCTTTTTCACAACCCCCAGTTGCTTGCCAAGATGCCCTGTACAGATTTTCCACTGAACCGTTTATCCTATTCCGACTTTCTTGGTACCGCATCCGTACTGGCCATACTATGGGGCCTAGCCTGAGACACCTTTATTTGGCAAGTATATCCGCTCTTTCCTCACCTTTCCTCACCTTTCCTTCTGGAGTGAATAGGTATCCAGGTAAGATTGAGGAGATTGTTCCTACCAAGCTCTGCCAGTGCAGCCTTGGTATCCTTCACCAGTTTGGAACTCGTGCAGGTGTTCCTCAAGGCTTTCAGCGCAGCTTGGCTGTCGGAGCAGATACAAACAGTTTAACCATGTCTAACCTTTCCCAAAAGTTCTTCAGCGCATGTTCAATTGCAAGCAGTTCCGCTCGAAAAACCGAATTGTAGTCCTCCAGTCGGAGACGAAAGCTATCCTAGTACTGATGCCCACAGAAACCCGCTTCTACCTAGACTTAGACACATCAGTCTTCTGTAAGTCGATATAACTTTCTCAGCGATTTTCAACAACTTTGATATCCTGTGGAGATTGACTCCCACCCCTTCATTGTTTGTCAATTTTTAGCCACCAAACCATTTCCTCAAGTTTAAAAGAGAGGAAATGATTCAATATGATTCAAACTGGTAACTGGTGAAAAGGGTGTGTGAGAAAGCATTGCCAACTGGCAAAACTCACCAGTATTATTGATCGTCGTGATAAAGAATGTGTGAATAGGTGCATTGTGTTGATTGCTGTTGATTCTTTTTTCTTGCCAAGGATGAACGAAAATCACCTCATAAGAATCCCAAATTACCTCTTCGCCTCCTTCGGAGTCGATTATCCCTTTATTGTCGATTGTTTGGATCGTTCTTTTGCATCATATATGAAGTGATGTATCCATTTTCATTCCAGTGACCTCCCAAAACACTTCACTTCGGGCAAAAGCGATCGGCACCCATCTTAGTCCAAATTTTTCCTCAATATCAAATGTAGAATACTGTTTGAAATTCTTATCATGCCTTGCTATTTCCGTAGAGGATATTATGTGGAATATTCCACCATTTTTGAAGTCCTAGAGAACCAATTTGCTTTCTGAGTCGGTACTTACGGAATACAGATCTTTTGCTTCTTTTTGGAAGGTAGGTAAAGAAGTCACATATGACATGCTGTAAGTTTCTAACTTCTTGTTCACAGCTTCTGTAAAGAGCCATTTCAAATTAAGTGGAATATCACGAAACAAAAACTAATGTTGACCTTCCAAACAAGGTGCTATAAGACCTTCTTCTATTCGAATACAAGTTGATAGAGACCTCATGGCAATACATGGGAAAAAGTACTGTATACGTTCACTTTTGTGGTCTCGGTAGTGTAGTGGTTAGCATATCTGCCTATCAAGCGGAAGGCCGGGGTTCGAATCCTCGCCGGGCCACCGTGCTGGGTAATCGCACGTTAAAAGGTAAGGCCTCGTTGATCCATTGCTCGCACAAGTTTCGACTTCTGAGGGTTGACGTTCGTCAGCTGGTTAACGGAAACGAACAATTTTAGAACAATTTTAGAACTTTGTTCGACCTTGATATGCCCCCCTTTCAGAAGTTACATGGACAGGACTTTTTTCGATCTCACTGGTGATGTTGGGTTCTAATCAGAGTGTATATGCTGGCACTTGGGTCTGGTGGTGACTGGAGACATCAAGTTTATTGGTTATTTACATTAGGTATACGTGTGAGTTTTTGCAATATTAGTTGCTCCAGACAAATGGAGACAGCCTCGTCCATTTCGTGAGAGAATAAGTAGCGTTATGGAGATTGCATTCTCCTTAAGTGATTCCGTATTCCGCAAAAAGGAGCTTAACAGGTAGTAACTCGAAGATGTTGCCAATGTACGACTATCGAAATACTATAAACCTGCTTTTATTTCATGTTGCCGTCTTGCACCACCAATAACAGGTTCAGGAATATTGAAGTACGTTGAAATTCGAAACTGAAGTATGATCAAATTAACTGGCACCCTCAGGAAACTGTGAAGAACTCCAGATATCATCGAAGATCACCGCCTCCCACCGAAAACTGGTGGTGAAATCCAGCTACATGCAGGAAACAACAAGTAAAGGATACACATAAAAATATACGATCTACCACATTTCCTGAACAGATAATGATATTCCCTACTTATCACAGAAGCTGTTTCATAACTCACCCGTATGAAGTCTTGTGTGTTGCTGAACGTGACTCAATTGTTTGAACCTCCGATCGCAATAGGAACATTTGTATGGCTTCTCACCGGTGTGGACTCGGATGTGCTGAACCAGCTGGTGATTGCTGCTGAAGGACTTGAGACACTGCTGGCACTGGTGCGGTTTGACTTCAGATCGGCCGGCAAGGTCTCTGGCATGCATCTGCATCGCAGATTTGTGCATGAAAATCTGCAAGACATTGGAACGATTAGTTATGCTGTAGAACAGGTGTTGGTGTAGGTTTCGTGTGAGTTGTGTAGGTGTAGGCTTTATGTGCACGAAAATTCGTTGTTATTAGTTCGATACGAGTTTGTTTTCTTTCTTTGACTACCTCTGTGGGAAGAAAAAAGAACGATTGTGCTTTTGCATGATATAGTTGAAGATTCATCGATTGAAGACAATAAAACAGTTCTATTCTGAATCGTATCAATAAAATAAATTTCTGAAATGAAGATGTGGCGATCGTAGCCTCATACTTTGCTATAGACCATTAGGACATGGTGGGAGTTGAATAGCTCTTCCACCGTTGAACCTTCTTTAGTATTCTGGGCTGATAGCAGGATGAAAGTTAATTGTAATTGTCTTTCCTTTTTTGGTCCACTACAATAGTGAGGTGAAAGAATAGAAGGTGATTTCACATTCAACAGTCGAAAATTTACTGATTGAACTCAATAGAATAGTCCCTATCCTCCATGGAACAAGTTACTCAATCAAAAGAAACTGATGATGGGTTTCTCTGGACCACTAATATATAATTTTTTTTATATGCAGATTCACACGAAAAGGAAGCCCTGTTATGTTCAAAGAACACCGCGTGAATCAAGGGACAGGACATAATTAACATTTAGTTTGAATTTCTGAATTTTGTAAGCCTCAGGAAAAACCTCTTTTGGCAAGGAGTTCCAAAGCTCAGCTGTTCTATTGACAAAAGATCCCTGAGCAAGAGAGGTTCGACAGGTTCCCAAATTCACAACAAAGGGGTGGGAATTCTGTACTCGAGTCATCCGTGTAGATATTGCCAAGGGGGGAACGATTGATAACAATTCGGAAGACCATCGACCGTGAAAGTATCTATAGAAGAGAGACAAGTCTCCGACTCTTCTTCGATGTTCCAATGAAGTGAGCGAGTCTGTGAGCGAAGAATCACCAACACGACGAATTGCCTTTCTCTGAATAGAATCGAGAAGCCTCCATAAATGTTTTGGTGCCGAACTCCACACATGAGAACTGTATTCCATGATACAGAACATTATCTAAATCTACTTCCTTTCAGACAATGTAATGGGTAATGGTCCTGTTTGATTTTAATAAACGGAAGTATTTTTTGTACAATTATCGTTTCTATCGATTGAAGAGTTCCATCGAGATAGATTCGAATAATTCTGCATTTTTCCATCGATTATACAATTCGAAGAATGATACATTTTTCAAAAAATAACAACCTCACTTCAATCCACCCTGTTGAATTCTTGGTTCTTGAACTTGGTTATTTTTGTGAACCCTCCGGTGAATGGGAATATTATTTACATCTTTTTCTTGACACACTCTCGCGAGTGAGCCTAAAAGGTAGAGCCTGGTGCGGGTAAGGGACTTATATCATTATTATTATAATAATTCAAACACTACCGTCATGATAGCAATGTCATATTTCCTCTATCCATGGTTATTTGCGTTAATTGAGGAGAACAACTGTGGAACTGCGAAGTATTCAGAAAAACAATCGAAGAAGAATCCTTGTTGATTTGGAGACTGATCTGACGAAATTTAAAATGATCTCAGCAGAGTTATTTTCGGAAAAGTGGAATAGTAATTATCACAAATCAACCCTATTTTACCAATACCCCAACCAATACAACTTTCCAATGAACTTTAATTGAATACACTTCTGGTAGTGTAAATTTTGAATATGCCAACTTGGTTGGTCTATCGGGGGTGAACGATATGAGTTTATATGGTAGTTGATCCACTGGTGATATCCTGATGTTCCAACCAAAAATCAATTCTTGTTCATTTGGAGATTAATCCGACGAATTTTTTAATTATCTCAGCAAAGTTATTTTCAGAAAAGTGGGATAGTTATTATCACAAATTAACTATATTTTACCAATACCTCAACCAATATAACTTTCAATGAACTTTAATTGAATACACTTCTGGGAGTGTAAATCTCGAAGGTGCCAACTTTTTTAGTCTATCGGGTGTAAACGATATGAGTTGGTGATTTGGTAGTTGATCCTGTTGATCCACTGGTGACATCCTAATGTTTCATCTGAAGGTCCCTCGCTATTATTTGACAAGCAAATTTGTAAGAAATGTATCGTATCGCACTCCACTGACAATAATTATCAAACTCAATCTCCAAGTACCTACAATCTTGAGTAGAATGAATTCCTGATCTTTTTGAACGAGTAATTTTCGATTCTAATATCATTATCATGTAGGATCCATGTAGGTTAATACTAGACTTTCATCTTTCTCCTCGAGAAAGTCTTCGTACTGTTGAATATTCTTCTCCAAAGGTCGTTCACAAACATAAATCAGTTTTTTTAGTCTTTGTCGGAAAGTTATATCGCCAGCATTAAAATCAGAAAATAATTTCGGTAAAAACCGAAAGAAATGGTCATTAATAACAGAAACCGAAAATTAAAGTAGCTCGAAAACTGCACCGCGGCATTCTAAATGTCTTGCGTGATATATATCTGTAGTGGTTTTTAGATATTGCTTTTTTCATTTAGTGTGAACAGAAGTATAATGTCTTTTTTATCTCTAGGGACTGCAAGGAAAAGGGTTGGGGCATTAATCATAATTTTAATTCTCAGCGACGCGTTCATTAAGGGACAATCAAGAAAAAAATTCTGCTGTGGAATAAACAGGAAGTATAATTAGTGACACAATATGAAAGAACCCTAGTTACGTCTGTATCGGTGATATATCGGGTGAAAATTGGTTCGTTTCTGAACGACATTCAAATTGGAATACAAAAAAGTCAACCTTCAGATATCGCCAGAGAACAACTACTACCCTGGCAAAGACCACGAACTGACTTGCATTTAATCGGACAAAATCAAAGCCGCACCTCGACCTGTTTTTGGTGTTGGTTTCAAGTGATAAAAAACAATAACTTTAGTATAGAGGGCACCTTTGTAGAAATGAAGATAAAATTGATAAACATCTTTTGAGTCATCGACTCTCTCTAATTGTACTTTCTTGTCCAACCAAAAATGACTATGAACATTGAGCTAGGAATCACATGTTGGAATGTGAGACAACTCGTTGATCCTTAGCTCGATACTGAAATTGAGTTAGGGTTCGTTAATTGGTGTTACGTTGAGCTTCACATGCTCATGGGATCGCATTATGATTGTTTCACTTGGCATTCTTTGCAGTAACATTTCCATAGTTTCATGGCACAGTCTTGGTGTATTTTCGTCACTTTAGCTAGATCCCCGCAAACGTGTACATACCAACGTAGTTTAACAAACCAAGCTAAACCGCCTGACACAATATGATAGCTTCCACAAACTAACTTAGTACCAAACGTACAGGAAAGATATAGGTACTCACTCTTCCCCGAAACCCTAATCGTCTTTTGGTAACTGAAGCCTCACTCAGTTTACAGAAATTTGAAGATATTTTCAGCAGTACCCTCGTGACATAACCGAGATTTGTGAAATATCATTGTTATGTCAAACGTATTCATTGAAATGAGACCAAAGTGTTCATACATGTAAGGCGGATTCAAGCAAGCCAACTTAACTTATAAATAACTTATTTCTTCTTAAGCGAAGGATAAAACATGGTTATTTCCAAGTTGAGCTGAGAACTTGTTCGAATGCCCTTATTCAATCCTGATGATTTACTTTTTTGAGTTGATGAGTTAAGTTATTAATAAGTTAACCTATACGTGGGTACAGCTTATCCAATCCATCTTGGCACAGAACTTATAACGCATCTGCCCAGCAATCTCTGTGAAGTATACTAATATAAAAAAACACATATTATATGTGTTCACTGTGTTGAAATTCATTCCTAGAAGGTGTTTTTCCTTTTATCGTGGTCTACACTAGCAGAGTGCAAATGAAGAAGTACCTGAGATTGTGCAAGATGGATTAAATTAGATATGTATTGAAATTAACCTTGGAGATATTCATCTCTTCTTCCTTTTTTTTGATTATTTCGAATGATTGTAAAAAAAATAGTATACAAACTCGACAAAAGACATAATTTCTTTCTCAAATAGTTTTCCTAATAAGTGCGGAAAGTGATACTTTTCCGATGCGTTAGCGGAGTTTGGCTAGCAATCAGTATACTCCCCAAAAACTTAACAGATTTACATTTCCGCACTAGTGCGGAAAAAACTAAAAAGTGACTGAAATGAGTGCGGCAAAATGGACTTTTCCGTACGCTAGTGGAAAAAAAACTTACTTCGGCCTTCCCGAGGAAAATGATTCACTTTCCATCCAGCCTCCTCTAATCAATTCATTATTTCAGTTTTTTCAATGGTGCATTTTGGAACAAAATAGTTAACAATATACAACTTTATGGAGCACCATCTGCGTATCTCTCATAGGTGGCAAATTGAGAGAAAATACAAAGCCTACAGTCTAGATCCTATTTCTCTCAAATATATATGAGGTATATATATAGGGTGCCCAGAATTTTCTGAACAAGCGATATCTCCGTTACTGGAAGAACTAGAAAAGTAATCGAAGAATCTATTTTTCGAACATCGAATTGCCTTCCATAAAACTCACTCAAAATGATCTGTTCTTGTTCATACCCCTTAACATTCACCCCTACCCCCATTTTTTCAAATGGCACCATACATTTGTTTCGCAGAAATATAATCGTTATATCATTGTTTTTCTGGCGCCAAACTTATTTCGAACATTTATTACTCGCTCATTGTTCTTTTAAAGTCGTTACTGGTTGGTAGTATTACTTTTCGTTTGTACAAAAAATGATTATCAAAAGATGCCTAATGAAAATTGTTCTTGTTGATATCTCTTATGATTCACTCAACATATTTTTTACTTTCTGTAAAGATCAATTATCGGGAAACCCTACACACATATATATATATATATATATATATATATATATAAGAGATATCAGAGGTGAGAGCCTTATACAATGAAGAAAAAACTGACATTATTAACAGGTTCTTCCTGGAATTATTCATTTTTCGAAAAACTTGTGAGTCAGTCTTACAGAATCTCCTATGAAAATCATAACACCCTGTATGCCTGTTATGGAGATAAATTACATTGTTCTAAGTGGGCCACGCTCGGAAAACAAGCAAAATGAATGATGCGTTCTACCAGCGACCATCTGCCCATAGATACTTTTTTTTGCCTTCAGCCCGAACAATTAAAGTGAAAACGCATATTGATCAATGCACGACTCCTACACGGTCGCTGTACGCGCTCTGAACTCAATTATTACACTTCCTGCTCGATTCTATGAAGGTAAATTTTAATCGAACCCCAACAGAAAACAGCGCCATTAACAATTTAACGAGATTATTGCGCTAGATCATCCATGCGTCACGAGAAAAATCGAGAATGTTAATTTCTTCTGATGAAATTTCTGGTTCGCATTATTTTTTTCTGCAGGAAGACGATGCGCGATTGATATTTCAATGGCGTTTTTGCCAACTATGATGCTTCGTAGAATGATGACGACGTGTTCATAACGGGGATGAAGAATACTAGTCTTTGTTATGGGAACATTGCTAGTTTCAACCAGAATGGGCTTCGCTGGAAGATTTTTAAGGAATTCAGATCTGTAATCTGTGATCGAGGGCCTCAGCTAGAGTCCAGCTACCTTTCAAACGTAATGGTTTTGACTTATAGTTCGTTATTTGGTACCGATTTGTCCAAATTGGTAAGTGATCAAAACAATACCAACGATAGTGGAAACATTTGAGTTCGTGTATTCAAGGAATTGATATATGTGAAACTATGGTCTAGGGCTTCAGCTAGAGTCCAGCTACCTTTCAAACGCATTGGTTTTGACTTATAGTTCGTTATTTGGTACTGATTTGCCCAAATCGCATGTAATAACTCTCGGGAAAGTTTTGCTCACTTCTAATATTCTGAAAGCTTATAAATTGAGATTCTCGCGTATTGGTGGATGATGAAAATAATACCATCGATGGTAGAAACATTTCGGTTCGTGTATGTGAGAAATTAGAAGTTTGTATCAATATTTCGTTAGCCCATCTTTCCACAGGAAGATACTCCTCTGGTTATGCTATCAAACTGATATCTTCTTGCGATGGTGTTGAATGGAGGTTCTGAAAAATAAGCTCTGGTGAAAAGCTAATTCTGAGATTTTCTCACAAGAAAGACATTTTTTTTCGAAGTCTTAGAAAGGACAGATAGAAATGATATTCTATGCCCGTTCACAAAGGAAGGGAAGAAGTGCATTCTGATTTTTTCAGTTTCATGCTTTTTCAAAAAAGATTGTCTGATTTATATTCTAATAGGATCTTCTAGAGGGGGGTGATTTCTTGAATTACTCTTTCCTCAGTGATACTTTGAGAGTAATTCGCAGAACCAATAGGAAATTTTCCTGTACTCCTTTATGTTACTGAAGTAACAGTAGTAGTAATTTTCTTCGCCTTCACAATTTCAGCGATATAATCCTCCGGAAATGCTGATGGTTTGATGCCTACTGACATTATCCAAGCTCCTTCAAGCAAATTGAGTACCAAAGTGTTTAAAGAAGACCTTTGGGCCAATCTCACAGTTTTATGAACCATTTCAATTGAATACAAACACCATATGTAGATTTCAGAACAGCATTCAAAAGATAAGGGTTCGACTGTGAAAAAATTGAAACTATCTTGTAACTGGCATTTCACTCCTAGCAATCGCTTCTTCAAGTCTAACGATATTCATGTAAACAACAAAGAAATCAACTTGTTTGAAATCTCTGATCTAGTCACATATAGCCATCGGATCTGGGAAGAGCAAGAGTGCTAAAAACTGAAACCGCACAAATCCGGAATTCTACTGTTTTTCTCCAATTTATCGAAATGAATGAGCTTCGAGTGGAATTAAATTTTCTTTTTATCTGAAGTAGAATTTGAAGGGTCGAGAAGTCTCAGAGACGAAAGTAACGGCACGAAAAAACTTTCGGATCTTAATGAAATATTAAAAGTGGAACATTATTCTAATAATGACGAATTAAAACGGGCAGGTAAGCGTCGAAATCTAGAAAGCTGTGATTGAAAACGAGAGGCAAAAAGAAAAACGCGAGGAGTGGGTTGAAAACTTTCAGAGGAATTGAAGAGGGACTGATTCGTTATTCCCAATAACTAGAAGTTGGGGTTTATTTTCCAAGGTGGCGATGTTGAATTGTTATTAGTTTGTTATATTTACACGTTTCTTGTGGTAGGTGCATTATGAGAAAGAAATGGGAATGAAGTAGGTCAGCTTTACTGGTGTTAACCAATAAAAATAAATTTATACTCCTACTCCAACTCACTCCTGATTCATGGGCTCAATTCGATATTATTCTTTGAATGACGCCTCATAAAGGGTTTTCGTCTCATATTACGGAATTATTGCATTCAAAATAATTATGCAATATTCAAGTTGCATGAAGTATTGCACATTTTTCTACATTTCGTTTCTTATCGCAATAACAAGAATTCTGATAATGGGCACCTATTCATAGATTTTTAATTTATCTGGTTTGGGTAAAAAATTTCACTCAAGAAAAGAAAAAATTGATCGAAAATATTTTCTCTTTGAATTTCTTATATATTGAATTTTTATATCACTTAAATCACTAGAGAAATTTTGGGATTACCTCCTCTTGTTAATTAACCATCAGGCTTCGATGATGAAATTCTTTATCGCAATGAAAAATATAATTCGATTCATTTTTCTTTTAATAGATAATTATTTTGCGTTTCATAATGTATAATTATGTTGTTATTTATGAAAAGAAACTTCTTTAAAACATTCGATAAATCCTTATGATTTATTTAACGGAAAATTTACTAATTAATCTGATTTTTCGAAGGGTAAATCCAAGATAGCTCTGCCTTATTCACTATTCAGTTATTTTCAAATATAATACCTAATTGTCGAGTGGAATAGTTTTTGAGAGTCAATATAGTCTGACTGAATCTTCAATCAATAATTGAAAGTGGTTGCGAAACATTTCCCAACAAAGAGAGGCCTCTCAGTCAAAGCTCTGACTTCAAAAAAATGAGCACAAGCTGAATGAATGCTTAATGCTCTCAGGAGGAACAAATATTTTGATCATAACCTGTTTTTGGCTGCTTCATGACGACTCTGTTCGGAAAATGTTTCCCCAGGTATTTTTTTACTCATAGACAATCCTAAATTTTAACCGGAGAGTGTGCGTTAATTGATAGTATATTATGCAACAAGTGCAAAAAAGTGCTAATTTCTCACGAGAGTAATTTCTGCTCGTGTACTTTCACTACAACACACTTTTTGCCAAAAATAATAATTGACCATGAAACGGAATTTAATGTCAGTGACTCATTCTTAGCTTTAAGGTGCCCAAGAGAAGCGAATAGCATTGAATATATTGACCACACAGTAGAGGCTTTTCTTGATTTGGAGAGTTCTTCGAAATATGCCAAAATTAAATTTTCAGAAACTCCTTTAGTTTTGTATTTTTTCTTTCAATCCACAGACTGTTTGGATGCAGTTTCATATTTTTCTCTCGAAGTTGAAGGTAGTAAATTCAATGACATCGAATTAACTGTCGCATTCCATTTTAGTTCAATCTCATTTGGAAAATTATGGGACAAGAATATTTTACAAATATTTTATGCTTGACGTTTCTTGACATACAAATGATTCGATAGATGTAGTAGTATTTAAATTCTGTCACATTGTGGCACAGAAATATAACTTTGCGGCACACTTATGTCAAATTTCAATTATTGTGAGAAATAGTCATGTTTACGAACGTAAAACTGTACAGAAGAGCGTGTTATGGAGTGTGGTTGTAGAAAAAAACAGTTTCTTCTGAATGAAACACCTACTACTAGTCAGCAACTTCTTGGAAAATAAGTTTCTAAAACGAAAACAGCTTTGTTTTTCGACACATCAATAATGCTGAATATTGTTATTATATCAGTTCTTGTATGTTTGCTATAGTCAAATATACATTATACGAGTTACTGACCAATAGGACGAGTTTCATTTTAAAATGTTTTTAAATAAACGTAGCAAATTATCGGGGTATATTGAAAATCTGCCCTTCCACACTTGTGAAGATTTCAATATCAAATCTCCATTTTTTCAGATTGTGCTTTGACTGGTTATTCTTCATAACCGTCAAGCCAAAGTTTCACATATTTCAAGAATACTGATAGTTCTAGAAACTAGTTGAGACAAAAGGAAAGAAAATCCGTTTATTTTTTGCATTGAAACATCACGGAAAACATTCGTGATTGTCAAAAATGATGAGTTTCAATAAATGATTATTTTCAGAACATTCTACCTGTGGATAGTCAAACGGTACGTGCATGGCAGGGTAAGGTGCGAACTGGAACATCGACGGTTGAGGATACACAGAAGAAGTGCTAGGTCCTGGATCAAACGACGGGTATGGCAAAGGAATATGCCCAGTACAAGCAGAAGATCCATACATCGAGGACATCGAAGTGGTAGGATTACACCAGGTTGTTGAGGTGATAGTTGTACTGCTAGTGTGAGCAGTACTGGGTTCGTTGTATGAACCGAACATTGTCACAAGAATCCGATCACTAAGTTTTAATAGTTGTCACTGATGTAATGGTAATTCTGACTGTCATTTTATCCTCCGTTAATGAAATCGTTAAAGGGATCTCCAGTCTATGGAAAGTCATAGTAATCATAGAAGAATAAAGTTCATCATAATAAAATCTTATTGAGACGAAATTGTCATGCTCCAATCAATATATCCCGATGATTTTCAACTAATATTATAGGTACAATGAACTTCTTTTTATTCCAGACCTCTTGACATGAAGTATAATTAGAATACTTTTGCTTGCATCTACTATGAATAAAGAATATATACTGATATTCTACCCAAATTTATATAGTGTCGGATTGAACCTTATGAGAAATTCACTAGTTATAATCTGATTCATGTTCAGAACTATGCTGCTATATCATACGGCTTTCTTTAACATGAGGAACTCATCACGAAAAAACTATTGCCCTGAAAAATTATGGGGTCGGTAGCCATTCATATTTTTTTGGAGAAAAAAATTTTCATTGAGTCCGAATGAATTTTACAATTATTCTTGTACGTGACTGGGTGATGAGTTTTTCTGGAACTATCATATCCCTTCAACAAGTGTTATGGGCATGTACCCTGTACGAAATCAACGTTGAATTGAGTTGTCATATAAAACAGAAACTCCAGAGACTTGGCGACACTGCGCATCAAAAATTAATTATATGAATTTCACGGATTACAGCCCGCGTCACTCAAAAAGGCATACTATTTGTTCGACTCGCTTTTATTTCATAAAGGTATAACTTGTCATTTTTCGCTTTATGTTTATTAACAGGCTGTATTTAAGTTTATTTATATTGCGGTTTTACCTGCACAGCGGAATAGAAAAATGTATTATTAGACATGGATATAATTAACAAAGTTCATATAATTTTGATTTTACATGTGAGTGGTTTCACATTCTATTCTCCAAGTCCTCTGATAAATATCGACATTAAGCAGAACCAGTATAATTCATATGAGTTTGTCTTTCTAAGATCTGAACTGACAAATTGGAAAAAAATTGTACAGAACTTTTTGAAGATTGTTAACAGTAAGGTGAATATTACATCAGTATGATCCCTATTCTTTACATATTTCACCCATATTTCGATACGTTTTTGAACTCAAGATGCATGTTGGATCCGATTTGGGAAAATTAAATTTGGAAATATTTTAAGATAACTATTATGCATTGAAGGGGATAGATAAATAAAATATTTCCGTATTTGAAAATAGAAATGTAAAATTATTGGTGAAGAATCAACAATACACAGCAGAGGAGAAATCTGCACGATTATAAATCTTTTTAAAATTTCGTTTTGATACAGTATGCTTAACTCAATAGCATGAAGTCGAATGATGAATTTTTACAGCGTTCCAGCATGAGTGAATCCCTGACGTGGTTCCAAGAGTGTTAAACAACAATAAATACCACTATATTTTGTTCAATGATTGAAATTTCGAATGATTGCAATGAAAAATGTTCAGATTCTCAAACAAGAACTCTTTCATATTTATAGGAGCATGAGAAATTCCTAACTCAATTGGACAAGATGATGAAATATCAGTCATATCTGTCTCCAGTCCTAGTGGACTTCGTACCACAATATTAGAATCAACAAACTTTAAGCGTTTACTGAGTTTTTCCACGAACTTGGCACAAACCCCATTCCTTATTTGGGCCCTCGTGAACAAATACATCCATCGATTGCACTCATATTAAAACATTTTAATTGGCACAGTTTCACTTGAGTCCAGCCGGAAACAGATTCCAAACACCATTCACTTCTTGAGTAACCAATAAACACACATTTTACACACAGATTTTTCCGAAGCCAAGCTACCGAAACTGAACTTCTTTTAACAAATGCTGTCAAACTACTAAACAACAATTAAAATGTATTTCATATTTATAACAAATTATTATAGATTTGTCGAGTACATAAATAATTTTCTCATTTTATTTTGTTCATATTTACGCAAAATTCGATCTTATATTAATTGTCATTCAGTTGAAAATACTTGCGCTCGTTTATGTTGGTCCAAATAAATATCGATAAATTATCGACTGGTGTGGCATTTCAATAATTATCTGTTCAATCGTAATTAGGTCAATTTGAACGGATAGATAACAAGTGCAAAATCTAATTCAACAAAATGCATTCGAATGCATATGGAGATAATGTATGACGTAAATTTTTGGTTTCACGCAACGATCTTCCCAATGAGGAATGATTGAGCTCATTGGCTGATTTCACCTAGAAACAACACTTCAAGAATGGATGTTTAACTAAGGTCATGTATGATCAGTACATAGTCGGTATGAACACCAATCAAATACACTCATTTGCTGCATAGAGAACGTTGCTGTAGATATAAGATGCAATCGAAATTCTCTCACAGGCGACCCCTTCTTTACACGATTCTGGGGCAAATAGTGTTTTTTTGGGAATTATTTTCAACATTCGCGACAATCGAAATTACTGTTGGAAATGCGTATTGATTTCCGTCCTCTGCTAATCAGTACATGGACATAAACTTTTGCTACACCCTTCCCTTCACCACATTTGAAATGATAAGTAATGATTTCTTCATCTCCATAAGTGCGTTTCGATTGACATATCCCCCCTCTTAGTTTGTTGAGTCTCCAACCTAACACAATCTGACGAAATAGGTAAAAAGTGACTGAAGAAATAACTGAAAAGTCCCGTGTCAAATCTCAGTTCGTTGACAGATTTTCATGACCAAAGATTCAAGACGTTGATTTTTGAAATGGTTTCCGAAAAATTGAGAACAGTACTTTTTCAAAAATATCAGTTCATTTCATGTTTTTTTATCCATAAGGATTATTTCTTTTGTTTCAAAATGTGGAAAGTTAAGAACCCAAAAAAACTACAAAGAGAATATTCACCTAATTTTCAATCAGTACTCTTTTCAAATCACATTCTGTTGAGATGAATACTCCTTCCTCTCTATCGTGAGTTGAAAACCCAGAAAGAACGAGGAGAAAAATAATCACTTTTATCATCAAAAACAAATTTCTTTTATTCTCCCCAACAGTTGAATTAGTGATCCTTTAAGTTCATAAACAGTCAGTCTCAGATCATAAAATGGTATTGATTCATAGTTTCTTACATTATATTTATTCCTGAAACCATCTGCACAGGATAGACCAACAGCACCTGTTTTGCAGTGAATCCAACAATTTCCCGAGGTTCTTTCAGAATCATAGGGTGCGCAACTATCTAAAGAAACTCTCAACCAGTTGTTTTGAACGGTGGATGAGAAAGTGAATGAGAAAACAATGCTGATGTTTGATGACGTTATTAGTTTCAATGAGATAAGCGAAAGATGAACACGTCAGCTTTTTTGCCTATTCAATTCCATTTCGTGCTAGTAAATATCAATTGAATATATGGTTCATGACGTATGTTTTAGGATGATGCTAGGAGGCATTCCCTACTGGATTCATTGAAAAATCTAATGGTTGTATTGTCTCAGAAAGAGAACCCATTGAAAACTGTATGAAATGGGAATCTTTCAGTGGATTCATGAATATATTTCATTTCGAAATACTCAACAAGAATAAGGCATTGTCTAGGTAACGAGTGATAGGTTATAAATTATAACAAAAAATATTCAGTACCTACCTACATCGCATCATTATTTTCATAAAAAATATTCTATTGAATTATTTTCAACCAAAGGTTTCGATCAATAAAAACAGGAACACCAATATCGATGATGATGTTGCATGAGTGACGTACAAAGTTTGGAGTTGATAAGGAATGGGAAAGAAAACGTCAACGTCTGCTGATACAGAGCATTCGAATGTAGTGTAAATACCAAACAAAGTCTGCAAATTATGTAATATTCAACTAACGCACGAGGAACATCTTTGGACTTGGCGAGAAAAACTTCGAGATTAAGGTTCAGACAACAGACATTTTATCTCGTTAGATTTGCAGTATGAATAACAAGTTATCATTTTGGGAGAAGTGATAGTGGTTCAGACACACGTTGAATCTCTGATTTTCCCAAAATTTCTACAGCAAATTAAACCATGACGAAATGCAAGCATGTTCCCATCGTTTTCAGAGCTAACACAGCATCGAATGTACTGGAAAGTGACGTGAAAGCTAGTGCTGAAGATCTGGAAACAGCAAAATTTGCTGGAGTAAAGCTCTCATTGAAGCTAGCAGGGAACAACAATCAGCAAATGAAAGTGCTGATGTAAACAGACCCCGAACACTGAATGAATGACAGATACATTGAAGAAAGCTTTCCAATAATATACGTGCACAGTAAAAAATGAACTGGAAACAAACAATTCAATATAGAAAAATGGAGATCATAATTTGTTGGGAAAATTCCTCTTCAGGTAATATTTGACATCTTCCAACAAAATGACCACTGATTGATACTGCAACTATTGTATTTGCTGATGACGATATATAGTTTTTGAATGGATCAATTGATATGAATACATGGTAGTTCAATTAAAAGTAGATTTTTGATAGGTTCTTATAAACGTTTTAATGAACCAATGGGAGACTCTCACAAATATACTCTGGAGTTGAGAAATTTGGCTGAATTTTTTTTAATTTGATGAAGTAGTAAAAAATACAACACTGAGATGACCTTCTACTGTGGTCTAAATATTAGAGACGCATTTGAAAAAGGGATTCATGTTCAAACACAACATTATAACGATGACTAACTATAATCGTGAGTAGAGGAAAATCTTTTACACTGGATAATTAGTTTGCAAGAGTCAAATTTTCCAAGGATAAAAATGAGGAAATGAGAAACAATCAATACAGCATAATCTGAATCACAAACAAAAAAGGAATCCGAAGTAAAAACCCATCCTTCGAAACCATACCATATTCGAGAACTTGGTGCCTTATTATAGTAGACATTTTTATCTAATTGCGATTTTTACCCGATACATCCTGATGGACGTCATTAAAATGCTTCGACTTCTTTTTTCGCAGTATCTAGAAATTTATAAAGGCAATAAGTAGCACTCCTGTGGTTCATGTTATAACATATGTCTTTGAATATCCGTCTCTTTCTTTTTATTGCCTCGGAACATGTTGGACAAAGACGTGTTCACTCACGAAGTAGGATTTATACAATACCCAGTTGCTTAATATGACAATTTCTATTCTATAGAACGAATTAAAGCCATTCAATTAGTACATTCTTAATTTCTTGCGTTTTGTAGAATATTTATGACTTTATTTCCACTCGCTTTTTGTTTGTTTTCACACCGACAAACGTCACTTTAATTAGAATAATGAACATTCGATAATTTGGTTTGCGACAGGGAATGGATGAATTCAAATTAATGATTGGTTAATATTTAAGAAACCTCGATCGATACAGTTCTTGTTGTTTGGATGAATACGACAATCAATTTGGTTTTATGTCTCAAACGATATTGAACGAAAACTCTACAAGAATATTAAGGAACAAATAGCCAATATAATTTTAGCTATGACATTAGTGTGACGTCATCTGTCATACAATCGGTCTTTTTTCTATTCTAGGATTTTTGAACGTTATACATATATTTTTTTCAGTTATTCCAGAACTGATTTAATTGTCTTATATCTCGATTGAATATGTTTTAATTATATAGCATTTTTTTTGAGAACATCCCTAGTTATGATTCGGTAGTATTGTTGTATCGTATTTGTTCCGTACTTTTCTGGGTTTGTAACCTACTATAATCTGAAAAAATTAGAATTAATATTGGAATCTATACAAGTGTAGAAGAGTAGATTTTCAATCTACCCCAGAAAGTTGGCGTGTCTATTGAATAACTTCTCTCTGGACAGAACAAGTCGAATTAGTCAACAACTTCCCGTATATCTCAAATTTTACCTATCAAACAAATAATGAGAACTAATACATATGAAAATACTTTTCGTTAACATTTCGGAAACTAAATCCATTTCCGTTCTCAAAACTTATACGCAAATTCCTGTTCAAATGCAAATATTTCTTGATAACAATCTTCGTAATTGACAATTGTCAAGTATTTCAATACTAATTCTTATTTTTTCAGATTGTGGTAGGTTTTAAACCCAGAAAACTACGGAACAAACATTGATCCACCACAAAATAAGAACGTTCAAATTGTATCCTATCTTTCACAAATGGTCGAACATGATTTTCCACTACTACGTGATTATCATTGGCAAAAATATTAACATCGACGAATCCTCTATCGGTTTCAACTCATATTTCCTTGACGCATGATAATTTCATTACTTGCAGTTTCATACATCGGATCTGCTGTGGTGTACATGCGCTTTTTATACACAAGGCCATCGCGGGTTTGTTGCCATTACTATACTTGAATGTGTTTATTTTTAAGTCTCGATTTTTCAAGAACGCTTCGTACATTGCATTTTATTTATTTTTATAATTAATTTTTCAAGGTGGTTTTTATTTTCTCGTTATCTCAGAGCACGGGTCTGACGAATTCAAGATCCGCTTTCACGTTGAATGAGTTGGACGAGTCATTGAGAAAACATTCGATTAATTATTACTTTATGATCAGATGTTTATTTACTTAAAGAGGTAATATTCTTCAAATATATTGGGAACACGAATAAATATAATTTTCCTTCAAGAATATTGATCTTTTTGTGATGCCAACTTGTACAGAAAAAACACAGATCGTTCACATCTACGGAAATCATATGAAACCATAATTGGAGTCAACAATAAATAATGATTGGTACTTGTATATTACCATTTTCTATCATCCAGTGAAATGGAGTACAGTAAGTAAACTATCTTGTATATTTCCAACTCAAAAGTCATAATTTGATATTTTTGACGTTGTTCAAAAATTCAAAACCGTAAGTATCTGCTGACCAATATTCATTATATTATGTGAATGTTGATCATGAATTGTGCTTTCTAAACGTATCAGTTATAATTTTGATCATATTCCGAAATTTCAGAATAACATCGCACCGCCACACTTTGACCAAGACTTCAACTAAATTCCACCACTTTGAAAATGATAGAATTTACATTCACATTTTTGAAATGGTTTGAAATTTGTTAGATATTTCTCAACTGAATTATTATATTGAATATAACTGGCCGATACTTGATAAAAATCGATATTAAAAAAACGGTTTCGTGTAGGTACGATTATTGCTGATAATAGGTTCACAATCACAATTGTTGCTGGCAAGTTAAGAACAAAACTTGGGAATCATTTTCGGACAGCAGAAAATATCAGTTTCTCATCAAAATTTTTCTAGCTGATGACTTTGACTCTATTCCATTATCAAAGAAGACAACGTGATCGATTGATGTCAAACTGATAATTTGCTGTCAATTCCCTTTTGGGTTCTTTTTTATTCATCTTGAAGGTTTTCTGAGTTTTTTTGTTGATGCAAGTCCTACTTTTTTATCGCACGATGTGAGTAAAATATGGAAATATTTTTCAACTGAAAATTTTTGTGTTTCACTATGAGAACTTTTCAGATGTCTTTGATAATGGAATAAAGTGTTGTGAAAGCTTAAACCTACCAAGAAGAACACTTTTAATTGTAACCATCTGATCCTCACCGCATCCCCAAGAAGTATATCATTTCTTATCAAGTTCAGTCAAGATGCTTCCGAATATATATATATATATATATATATATATATATATATATATATATATATATATATATATATATATATATATATATATATATGGAATAGAATAACGATTTAGTGACTGGTTCGAGTATAGGTCTTGCTGTAGTGAGGTTGCAGTCAAAAAAGGGGGCTAAATTTACAACCTCACTACAGCAAGACCTATATATATATGTATACATTGAATTGGGAACATTTTTTTTCCACTCCAAACTGATATATCTCTGTACTCTGTATTAACTGAAGACTGTTATTGTTGGTAACACTCGAATGAAACTTAGTTTTGCCTAACGTTCAAGAAGAACAATTGAACTTTGTCCCAGCACGATAACTCATTGAGACGGGTACCCACCTACTCGTCAGAAAAGAGAATGAATCTTCCATAACAACAATTCCAAAAAGGATAATGAAAAAAGATTAATTCCTCTGCAATATATCAAGCGAACGCATACACATCTTATAGAACAGACCGCCCTCTACATCGCAAGCAAAACAACCATGCCTTTTTCACTATTTTTATTTATTTTAAACGACTTGCTTTTTCAAAGTATATTAACCTATGGTCGGCCAGTTGAAGAGTCTCGGTGGATTGTATGCACGACGCTGAAACTTCATGCGGTCGACTGTAAAACCATAACCTAACTCAAGTTTGAAAATGTTGCTTGCAGTTTTAAAAATAGCCTTTAATCTGGTGCAGAGGGAAAAAATAAAAAGAATGCAGGCTAGGTTCATTATAACAGAGATATTGTTTCAGCATTGTTGCTTTTTCTGCCGAGATTGTCAATAGATCGTTGCTCTGTTGTTACTATTAGAACGTAATGTGCTACTTAGCTTTAATTACATTGAGATATAATTAGGTTTTCTCTGATTATTTCTGATTCGTGAACGGTTCCACTGTTAGTGAATTGTCGCTGATCCGAATATTGCCCAATTTCATTATTCTTTTATTTTACTTCACATTCCAGACAGACTGACGTTCAGACTTGATTTTTGTGAGCGTTTGTGAATAATGATTTTTTGCTCAGAATATTTTCAACTCGAACGATTCAGGAGTTCTGATTCAATATTTTTCGTTTCAAAATGTATTTTAGAGATATTGATTCGAATGTATTGATCCAAAATCGAACAATTGCGAACAATAAAATAAAAAAATTGACATCCCTTGAAAAAAAGAGGTTTCTGATCAGTTGAATATTGCGGAAGATGAAAGAAAAGTAAATAAGCTACTAAACATCTTCGAGAGTAAAATACTAAGGTTCTGAAAAATTCCTCCATTTCTCTCGATTCATGTTTGATGCGTGTTTTTGAGTCGGTCTTAAGAGCTTCTAATCACAAATATTACTAATTTCGACAATCAAAATTTTTCAAATTAGTTGGTTTTCACACAGTATTTCTTCTCAGAATATACGTTTTGGAATCGTTCAAACATCAATTGCTCTTTTATCCTGAGACTTGAGTATAATCATATGCGGTCATCGACAGAGAAATAAGGTGTGTTCTGTTAGTAGGTGTACAGACAATCACGGAGATATTGAAAAAAATCGAAGAATCAGATCCTTACAACGATCGTTTCTACTACATATTTAGTTCAGGAGATTTCATTTAAAGACACGTGGGTTTTTTTTTAGGAAATATTGTGGTGGATATATTCATAGGAATACTTTTTTGATCTTTTCCAAAAACAACATTTCATATGTGGAAGAGATACTACATATCTCATTCAAGCTCATTTTTTTTGTAGTTTATGGTGAAACGGGCAGTTATTCCTTATGACATTCCTACTTTTATACTAGAATAAGAATAATCCATCGAATGTCAAATCAGAATTGTTTGTGTTCATGTTTCATCGATTTAACTCAAGTCCTATTGAGCTTTCATTTCAACAATTCAAACATCAAATGATGTTTGTATTATTTGAATGCAATTAATTTGCAGTATGTTGATTCTTCTTGGTAGTTTTTTGGATTCTCAACATACCACAATCTGAAAATACAATTCATATTTATCGAAATACTTGTCTAATTTTTTTCAGTATATGGTAGGTTAAGAACGAAAAAAATACGATGAAAAAATGCTTGTATTTTTATCGCAAATAAAGACAATTAAGGGACTCTTGAGGTCCGAACCTAAAGTCATGGTGGAGTATTGACACCTCTATTATTTCAAAAGTTTTTATTATCAAAAAATCTCATCATTTGGTAAATCTAACAAACCATTTCAAATCCTGAAACTCATATTTCATCACTTCGAATTTCTTGAGTAAAACTAATTCACTAGAAAACTTGTATTTAATCTGGATTATTTCAGTGGTTTCCAAAAAAAAAAACGTAATTAAGCTTTCAATATATTATGATCCAAAAGAAAGAAACAAGTACCAATTTGCGAAGGTATCGAAGAAATTGATCATTTTCTCATCTTATACTGAAGCAGATGAATAGATAGCGTCAGTTTCTTCTTGATCTTCAGTCACATCTTTGTCATTCACTCTCCCCATCTTATCTTCGGAACTCGAAACTTGTTCATTAATGTTCATCCATTTAACATTTGCTCATATGATGGTGGAAGGAATTTTTAATTATCGTCGTGGACGTAATAGCCAACATGCAAAAATAGAAGAATTATTATAGGAAGCCTATGCATCCACCTCGGTAAATACAGGTAACGTTTCTTATTTTCTTATTAAGTAACTGGCGAGCAGTTTTGCCGCTTCCTGCCCACTACCAGAGAGGTCAAAATCGTTCGACACTGAAATGAGTTATGCTAGTAGTTGTTTCTTTTTCCTTTGAAATTGCCAGGCGATTTGCTCTATCAAGATTGACCTAGCGTTGTTAAATATGGCGATTATATAAACTTTATAGAAATCCCTCCTTCCATAGGCACCGTCGAGTGTAATGACCACTAAAAAATTTTAATTTGCGCGTTACTTTTGTTTTTGTCTTAGAACGGTGACCTAAAAATATGGAATTACTGATACGCAGATACCGAATGATAATTATGGTAATTGATCTATACTGGGTGTGCGTTAATAACGATAGGTAAGCGTGACACCTTTTGAGGCAGGGGTCAATGATTCTCTCCTAATAGGATGGTTTTTGTTCATCAAAAAGCAGATGGTAAGATTTTGTTTCAGTAGTTTTTGGGCCAGAATAACAGTGGTTAACAAATTGTAAGTCGATTTCCTCTCTGCCCTAACTATAGAAAAAGTATAGGTTAATAAGATATATAAGCAAAAGCATTTACTCTTTCATTGACATCATTGAGTGGATATCGTAAAAAGATTGTGTCGTCAATAATTCTTGGACCAGTCCTTTAATGGAAAACCTACCCTAAAAATGTTAACAAGTGTTGATAGACCCAACAACCTTTTTTACAAATCTAGGGAATCAAATGACCTACCATGTATACCAGTAGGGTCTTCGTGATCATTTTTTGTAGTATCTATCATCTTGAAGGAAGTTATGTTAGAATATTTTGACTGGAACATCCATCAAATGGAGGGTCATTTGACCCCCCAAAATTGTGATATTCGCTAGTAGTCAATGATAGTGGTAAGGTTCGTTGGGATATTGTCCTATACTTACTGAATCACTCTCAGGAATCTACTTTTTAGGTAGTTGAACGATTCGAGATTTTTGATTATTTGATTTGGAAGATTCAGCTAACTGGCTGCTTCAACTGTAATTAGAGCAAATTGCGGAAATTGAACAATTGTACCAGTAATTCGAGAAGGATGTAAGAGGACCTTTTCATGAATCACTTGCAAAAATTCGCCTGAGATATCTTCTTTTTTTTTGGTGTCTTTTTGACATTAAATCGGGCAATATTCACCAATTTCACCGAATTTCTATTAATCAATTAATTGATTTTAGTGGATGATTTCAGATCCTCAGATGCTATTTTGTTGTCAGGCTAATTAATGCAATTGAAACATAATTTATAATAAAACTGTCCACTTCAACATCCTGACATGGACTGAAAGATGGTACTTTGTGATTAGAGAGGATATCTACGGATACTTTCTTTTGTGTATGTTCAACACTCAACCACCAATTGTAAAATTTGCCAGCGCGTCATTTTTGTGAGAACAGTTTTCAACTGATTTCACAGGAAATGGGAAATGAGCTATGGAACATCATTCCAGATTATTTTGTACTGATTCATTTGTATTCGCATGAGTATATTGAGTTCCAAAACGTACTTCAAACCACAACAATCAATTTCCATGAGCGAAATGAAACCAAATCACCTTAAAAAAGGCCTTCGCTCCACTGACGCAAATCCAAATGCGTATATTTTTATCGACGTGCAAGGTTTGAGAACCGCTGCATTGAAAAAATGCGTGCACATACTGCACATTGAAGATAAAAATAACGCTGATAAAAGTTCCCTGACCTACCATTCTACACTTACGACCACAAAGAATACTGTTCTAAATATTTATGAGGGGAATGAAAAAATCATAATTTTTATTGTTTTTCTATTGTTCACATTTTTCTCATGAATATGCGTGATCGAAATTCGTTGTCAATAATTCCAAATGAAACTGCAGAATCGGCGAAGAACTGAGGATTTTATTTTTTTTGTTGTGACAAAGGAAAAATTTTAGTAAGTGTTAGAAATATTCGACCGAATAGAACAGTGAAAGTTCTGAGGAGGTGAAAATAAGCAAGATAGCTCTCGAAACATGATATTGAGAATACTTGCAATGCCGGTCATGAGGAGGCAAATGAAAAAGGAACGCAGTCTTCAAAAAAACAATGACAATAATACTCCGTTTTGATGACATAAATGTCAAAGTCGGTTATTTATGGCCTACTCATCCAAAATATATGTTGAGATATGAATTCAACAAAATTGAACAAAAAAGTGAATGAAAAAAATATAAACCTGATGACGGTGACGCTGAATCCTTATTTGGTGTACAAATTTTACGGAAGTAAAACACCCCTCGTGACTAGTATAACGTTGTTATGAATATAAATTTCCTTTTTCTTCGATAACGAGTAAAAACATCACCTTGAATGATGATAAAACAACAAAGGTTGAAGTCGGTAAGGTGAGATTGGAGGATTTATTACAAAGTCTGAATATCAACTTACAAGTTCATGAATGGAAATGAATTAGATGAAGAATTGTCAATTTCGTATTGAAAAATATACAAAATTTGAAAAAAGTGTCAGCCAATTCCAAGAGTAATTTGAGAAACGAATATAGCTGTATACAATTTTCATGTTCGGCCTTGGAAGGTGATGGTGAAATATTTCAAAAAACAAAGCCGTTGGGATAATCATATTTTAATGCCGACCAAATTATGTTTTACTGAATATACTCATCCTTGTGAAGAGAGAATGTACCACAAAAAAAATCAAACGTCATCAGAAATATGGTCAATACAAAGAACCGTATTGAGTGGTGTCTACCAGAAGTTGTCTTCACGAATTCGTTTGGTATTGACATGATGTCTCAAGAAGACTTGGAGTTTAATCATTGAACACTGTTGGGTGGTAATTGAAAATAACATTCACCATTTCGAGTAATTATCAATTTACTTTCAGTGAGGTATTCCTAAAATCGATTTTTATTAGCAGATGTTAAAAACTATTTGTCACCCACCATTTCTGGGTATAAGTCAAAATACTTGAGTGTATTTCGTTCTTATGATTTATGAAATATATTTTATATATGGAAACGACAAATGACCCCTACAAAGCAAAATAGGTAATAGTGAAAAGATGTTGAGTTTGCTATTTCAACATTATTTCCTGATTTGAAGAGGTTAAAGTAGGTGGGAAAGGTATTCTACCGTTAGTTGTCGAGATTGAGTGGAGAATTTTCTTCAGAAGTTTTTTTTTATCACGAAATGAAAACTTATGTTTTTTCAATTCTGGAAATGTCAAATATAATCCCTTACATAGTGTGACCTTCCTTGCTAGCACCCAAGGTATGGGCCAATTAATTTTTAATCCACTTAGGAATCCGATTTCCAAATTTGACTGATTGAAATTATCTCTTAGACAAAAACTGAGCTTGATTCAGGTCTGATCAAACATCTTCATTCATATGTGAAAACATTAACGATTGACAACGGATTCTCTTGAAAGAATGAAAAGGAAACCATCAATCTTCATTTTGTGTTTCCCTTGTAACCCTTGCAAACCGTAAAAACCCGCAGTATTCAAGTGAAGAATTTTCTCAAATGCCCTAACGACCCTAACGCTAAAAAAATACCTGGAAATTCTCTAGGAATGAAACGTGGAGCAGTTTCACTTAACTGTTAATTATTTTTCTGAGGATAATAATGATGACCATGTAAAAATCTCCATCTACTAATTACATATTGAGAGCCGCTATGAGTAGAAGGCCTTATTAAAAGGGCGATGAAAAAGCTGTCTTGTTTTCTGCATTGCTACTTCTATATACACTTGTATAAGTCGTACATAAGCAGGTTTTATTTTCCCAGATGAAATATTGTGGAAAAGATTGAATAATTATCATATACAACCATTTGAAATGTGCATGTGATGGAATGTGTTTAATCACTGTCAGTTGTCAAATTTCCGTCATATACGTAGAAGTATGTTTGCCAAACTTATCTGGAATCTCAGAAATGGATCCACAGAATGACTATTAGAATATAGAGTATGGATTCCCGACTACACGGGGAAACTTTTGAAAACCCTGCCCTATTGTTCTCTTTTACAGTCATGTAATTCATGAAAAATTTCATTTTGTAATTGATACAACGCCTGTCAGAGAAGTATGTGATCTATACAAAGGATTCTTCATTTCAATAGATTATCTGTGGATAAACATAGATATCTTCATAATTTTTTCATTGTATTTCGGAATGTTCAACTGATAATTGATCTAATAGGCACTGAGTTTTTTTTTAAAAACGCTCTTGTGAAGATTCCATATTTCTTAACTGTTCTTTGATTGTTCATTTCTGTTACTTCATATTATTTGTTATTGCGTCGAGTGAATGAAATTTTGAATATAATCACCTGAAAAATATTTGAAGGTGAATAAACACATGATAGTTCACGAGGCATTTTCAAATGAATGTAATTGACTAAAAAGTATGTGAAGGTGAAAAAACAATTGTTCACGAAGCATTTTCAAAAACATATAACTACAAATACGCAACACGACAATTTGCAACAACATCCTTTTCAACTAGCTAACTTTTTTCTGAAACATAATAACTGAATTCGACGACATTGAATGAAATAGGTATATTTTTGTTTTCCAATCTTTCAATTGAAACCGATTCCTGAATGATAATCATTTATCTCGTGGATTCGTTTTATATCTTTGAATGTATTTATTTATTCTGAAATTGCACATATAATGAATAATTCTCATTTCTAACGAGAATTTTATGCAAATCTGATTTATCGAAAAATGAAATCATTGATAATCTGCGTAGCAAAGCGATTACTAATATGACAATAAATACCTCTCTCTTCAACAACTATGAACTATTCTTCGAATCAGCGACTCATCGAAAAAGATAAAGCAAGGACCCCTGCAAGTAAACACAAAAAAATACGCACCGCAGTATCAGTTTCCATTATCATTGGTTTGTCACAGAGTTGCCGGGAAATCGAAAAATAAATGCATAGAAAGTCACATCACATTCATAATTTCGTTTTCGAGTCACCACAATACATTAATTCTTGTGAAGATCATAGATGGCCTGTGCGAGCTGCGATTGTTTCAGATTCAAATGTCCGATTTGACAGTTATCCAGCATGGCCTGCTTCGTTGCACAATGCGGAAAATGGTTATCACACAAATTCCGGCGAGCGAGTCGAAAAATTCAGCCGTTAAAAACAATTGAAGAAGTTTTAAAAAGATCGGCACGACATACTACAACAGTGCAGTTTAAAATGTGCAATGAGAGTCTACAGTGCATACACCAAGTCGGCCTTGCTAGTATGAAACCCTGGATAAAAGGCGTTTTTTTATAAGAGGGGGAACCTCAAGGGTAAAATATGAGATTGGTACAGAATATGATAATTTTATTTATTTCATTAAATTAAAGGAAGAAATGCTAACCGCATTTGTTTCCTTGTAAAGCTATGTTAGGCTTGTGTATGATGGAGTGGTTTCGACGAATATTCATAATGGTTTATATGTATTCGAATGAATGTTTCATTATAAAAAATAAGCATTGTTAATTATTTTGGGAATGAGTAGGTATATGGTGATGCTATCGGCCTTGTTGATTGAGAACAATAATTTATGAACAGAGTAAAGGCTAGGCAATGATGAGAATGAATCGAATTCTTGATTTTTGGAATTAATGGGAGAAATTTTAGTTGAATTGCTATTGATTGTGAGAAATTCCTAATACCTGATTGCTTCCAAGGTTGATATTTTTTTCTTTTGGATATATTGTTACAGACTACTCTTTGACATTTTTCACGCTGATGAAAATGTGCCGGTATACTCATCAATCATATCATGAGAAAATGAATTTGTTTTGATTTCAATTCATTGAAATAAAAGAGTAATATAATAGTTTCGAGATGAAAATGACCTATAGTACAGGATAATGATGTATTTTTCAAAAACACTATTTTTATTTCGAATCTCGACTGTTCGAAACTAGTTCCATGTTCCATGAAATATGGATGCCCATTGAATGAGGTGGATTTGGCAACTCCGGTGCTTTTACGGATCTTGAACAATTTTCAAAAAACTTTTGGACTTTCTCATAAATTTATGGTACTATTGATTCAATATTTGAACTCTCAAAACAAACTGGCTCTATCAAAATGAGTGTCGAACAAAAATTTACTAATTTCAACTCCGTTTGAGTCCAGATTTGAATTGGTATTGGTTGTATTCGGGTTCACAACAAAAACAGTTCAGGAACGGTTCGAAATAGTTGGACTGTTGAGGCGTGAAGGGTTTGTCGCGAATATATCTACATTAATTGGGTGGGTGACTATTTTTGACTGTCCTAGAACAGTATTTATTGCGAACCCGAACACGGCTATTGATAACTTGATTATTTTCAAGAGCCCGAATGAATAGATATGTACAGTACTTAACCTCTTTTTTTGACAATGATTTCACTGAATATGAGAAATGAATGATGATGACTCCCAGATTTTTTTTCTGTAGATTTATCTGTGTATTTTAAAGTTTGGAACCGAATGGGATCATTCAATACCCGACCAAAGATCAAATTTACCTCTCAGATTCAACCGGCATTTATAAATCACTCAGCACATACCAGGAAATCTGAAGAAATCAACATAGAAAATCAATCAAAATTTAATCTCTATCTTTCATCCAGTATATCATTCGTATGTATTTCCGCAAGGTAAAGTCACAAATGAAGCGTAAAAGTTCTATCAATCGAAAGTTTCGTTAACAATAGAAATGTTCCATTCATGGATTTATTTGAGAGACCTTGAGTTTTTTTATAGTTGTTTTCAATATTGTAGTAATACTGTTGTCACTGTTCATGCATTGCAATTTCTATTTTTCTATAATTGACATTGAAAAATGAGAAAGTTTTTATCGCCAAACTAGTGTTTAATTGCAGTGAAAAAACTGAAAAGAATCGAACAATATACTAACGATATCATGGATATGAAATGAAACTAGAAAAAAAATTGAAGTTATTCCGATAAAGCTATTGAATCACATCGGAAACTCTAACCTAAGTGTATGTGAAAATAATCACAATTGACATTGACCACCCTCTGTGGCCATTCTAGCCATGAAATCCATTGAGCAAGCATATAAGAGCCGTAATTTTTTATCGACAACTTCGATAGCTTCGAAAAGTGCAGAGGAGCCACAGAATGTTTTGTAATTGAATTACCTTTAAGTGCTCTTTCTTTCATTCCTTGGACTTGCCACTTAAATACTTATTCTTTTGTTTTTAATCCGAATTTTCTTTCTTCGAGTGGAAGATAAACGAAAGTTTTGAATATTTGAAACGAAAAACTTCCAATCGTTTATTAAGTTATTTTTGTAAGAACGGTGAGTTGAGGAGTTTCGAGTGGGAAAGAATACCAAGTGTTTGTCGGTTAATTGTATTTTAGTGTACTTGAAGTTGTGAAGCGGAACAGGTGTATGTGACAGAAATTTTGAAGCGAGTGTCAACTGAAGATGAACGTAATACAGAATTTGAATAATTGATTTGAACTGGCTGATACTTGATGAAAATCCATATTAACAAAAATATATTACAGTTTCCTGTATGATTTTCACTTTACAATGGGTTTACAAAACCGCGACACGTGTTTCGCTATTACAATAGCTTCTTCAAGCAAGATAAATAAATCACTATTCTTTAATACGCTATTTATATACAAGTACAATAAAGGTCCGACTTAGGTCCGATATTCGACCCGTAATTTGTCCAAATACTAATTAATTACATATGAAGATTGTTCCTAGGAATAGAATTATTGGCCGGGAACATATTCAACAATGGGGAGTTATTTAATTCAACCTGATCATTCAATAAATATTCTGAATTTTTCCCTCTATTGATTTCCAAACTTTCCAGAAGGTTAAGTTTCCAACCTTTCTGCTCAAAATGCCTTATTTTGAACTCGTGGTTGAACCCATTACCTTCCAGAATGAGGTGACTTGCATAAGTAGAATTTGTTTTTCCATTCAAAAAACTAGTTCTGTGTTCTTTCAGGCGAGTGTTGAAAGATCTTCCCGTTTGGCCTACGTAGTACATCGGACATGACCCACATGTTAATTCATAAATTTCTGATATTTGTGACGATTCATTTTTGCCTTTATTATTTTTGAAATGAGGGTCAGTTAATGGACTCACTTGTGAGGAAGAAATTACATAGTCAAGCCCTCAAGTTGGTGTATCCAGTAGTCAATACCGAGCCGGATACTTACAGAACCATAACTTATTTAGGCCAACCAAGCGTAAATATTTCTAGATTCTTGAAAAATAATGATATTAATACAGCATTTCGTACTAATAATAAATTGGGGATATATATCAAAAATAATAAAGACAAAAATGAATCGTCACAAAGATCAGGAATTTATGAATTAACATGTGGATCATGTCCGATGTACTACGTAGGCCAAACGGGAAGATCTTTCAACACTCGCTTGAAAGAACACAGAACTAGTTTTTTGAATGGAAAAACAAATTCTACTTATGCAAGTCACCTCAGTCTGGGAGGTCATGAGTTCAACCACGAGTTCAAAATAGGGCATTTTGAGCAGAAAGGTTGGAAAATTAACCTTCTAGAAAGTTTGGAAATCATTAGAGGGAAAAATTCAGAATATTTATTGAATGATCAGGTTGAATTAAATAACTCCCCATTGTTGAATATGTTCCCGGCCAATAATTAACATAGCCTATTTCTAGGAATAATCTTCCGATGTAATTAATTAGTATTTGGACAAATTACGGGTCGAATATCGGACCTAAGTCGGACCTTTATTGTAAGAGACGTTCGACCTACTTGTATATGAATAGCGTATTATAGAATAGTGATTTATTTATCTTGCTTGAAGAAGCTATTGTAATAGCGAAACACGTGTCGCGGTTTTGTAAAACCATTGTAAAGTGAAAATCATACAGGAAACTGTAATATATTGTTGAGAATTTGAATATTTTTATCATGTTCGTTCATTACAAATGGAAGGCAACAACGTTATCTCCAACTGGGTTTGAATATGCTCTAGTAACAAACACGATGGAGTGGAGAAGTTTGAATATTTTCAAAATGACTTCCAGGTCAGAATCAAAACCTCAAGAAAAAAAAGATCTTTAAAATAATTTGTTGGATTGTATTATCGTTCTGTGGTGAAATACACATACCTTGGAAAAATGATTTCCTTACCAAAAACTTGATGGACTGAGAGATAGTTGGTTGACTCATGTGGACTGGTAATAACTCTCATGATAGAGGTTATGAGGAAGATAAACTTTTGACGAATCAGAAAAATGGAACCTTTTTCAATAACCATGTGCATCAGCTACAAATAACTGACATGGTCAGAGATGACTTATAGAAAGATACAAGCACAACGTTTGTTAAAAACAATCAGATATTTTCATCTTCTTTGGGTGAATTGACAATATCAGAAGGCAAATGCCTAACGATATTCAGAATATCTATTTTTACCGTGTCACAAATGTAAATTACATGTGTGTTCGTCCAGAGATATTAATGACCTAATTCGTCTCAGGAACATATCACGTCACAACTTTTTCGATGTTCTTAATATGGATTGTCTCAGATTCAATACTAATACATGTGCAGGAAGTGAGTAGAATTTTGTTTTATTTCAGTTCCACGATCATATTTACTTTCATCTGATACATTTTGCAATTCCATTTCCTTAATCGAATTCCATAGCAGTCTCCGGTCTGAAATCAATTTTTCCCAGTTTTCAATCTAATGTATTTAGAAATTTCAATATTTGTTGCCTCCAAGTTCCAAACATGATAATTTGCTTCCTAATATAGAAGATATTGACATGCGATAATATAAAATTATATTTCAAACTTATAATTTGAAAATTTTTGCTAATAATGGCCGTGGATCACGCTATAATCTCGACATTTTTCCCCTAAACGAATCGGGTTTTTCTCATTTTATATTGAAATTTATATGCTGCAAAATATCCTTCTTCCATGCAGATAGCTATAAATCCCTTCTGATTACAAGTTATATTTTAATTTTGGTTGTTTTACAAAAACGAATAACGAAAAGTATGCCAGCATAAATTCGTGTTTCCTAAAAAGTTGCGTGAGTGCCTCGATGTAAATATTCGAAGTTTGTTCATTATTGATGGCTTTTTACATACATTTTCAATTATAATCATGTCATCGAGATAGTGGGTTCGTTTTTGGTTGTTGAATTTATTACAGGTCGACGAATATTTCTGTATTGTATGGATTTTATAGTTGTCAAACGGTCTTGGGTGGATATGAATTTGTCTTTGAGGGCTTCAGGTGTGTATTGGAGAATTTGAATTTTATTTCACAACTTCTTCGTGGAAGATACGAATCCACTGAAATACTGGAAATCTAGGACTTTCAATAATCTCTAACTGCTTGACAAATTCCTTCCATCTAGGATGGTTTCCAATAAGGTTGCATGCTAACGAACATATAATTTTCTTCAAGAAATTGTGGATATAGCTAAGACTGAGCACTATTAGTGTTTTTTTTGAACTCCCTATTCAAATATAATATGATATATTTGCTTCTTGCTTATTCTTTCATACTGCCAATTTACTGATGGCAAAATCGCCTAAGGAACAGTTTCATATACGACAGAAATCTGTAAATGTTATGAATGAACTTCAGGTAAAAATTCCATGTGAACGTATCAGATATCCAAGAGTTGGTGACATTCATTGCTGTCAAAACAAAACTGAACCTGTTGTTGAGGTTATTGAGATCTTTCTGAAACCAAGTCTGAAGCAACGTTTTTAGTATTTGGAATAATAGAAATTTGAATGCGAATACCGTTTTAATGAAAAAAATAAAAATTATATAACGCAGTAGAAAACGGTTTATAAAAAATATTATTTCAATTTGTTACACGCGTTCTGATTTTTCTTAAATATTTGAACGGGGTTCAACCACTGGCATGATTATAAGAATTCTAGGTTTAGGGGGGAGTATACAGTATGTTCAAAAAGCCGCTTTTACAGGAGAGCTAGAGAATGAGAGTATAAATTCGTTTCCATAATTGAAGAAGTACCAACGAGTCGGATATTGTACCAGCCAGTTATATATAGTATTTATGTATATGAACATAACCTAAATAGGAGAATAAAAATAATTTTCTCATTTGACAATGAATTTATGAAAATGCAAGTTATACTATACCAAAGTATTTCTCTATATCTCATGTTATCGTTAAGCTGGAGCTATATCAGTGTGGCCATCTGGCCATGTGACCCTGGTTGGTTATATCCTTTCGACCGCTTTTCTAGAACTGTTGCTTCATTGAAAATTTTTTATTGACAGTAACTCGAGTTTTGTTTACTGAGCGAAGAATAACCAACAAGACGGATTGCCTTTCTCTGAATAGAATCAAGAAGCTTCAATTAATGTTTTGGTATCGTGCCCCTTACATGGAAACTAAATTCCAAGACAGGATGACGAGAAGTGAAGTATTTATATGTAATGTAGGTTTTCCGAGTTTTCCTACAGTTGAAGCAATCAGGAAAGTTATCCGTCTTTCGCCCCTTGGCGTTCTTGTTGATGTTTGACTAGGAGAAACATTCAAAAAAGGGAGATGCATGGAATATTATGGTAGCTAGTTATATTAATGGGGAAGATGACCCAAAGCTTTCAGTAGGTGGCAGCACGACTGCATGTGCCTAACGAGTGATTTTGCAGGTTATGTTTTATTTTTATTTCAATGAATATTTTCAAAAGATATTTAAGAATCATAAGTGAAAGGTAAAAAATTCAAACTGATTACAGAGGTGTTTCGTTAAAAATCATCATAATAACCATCTACTAGCCCTGCTACGTTCTTTTGTAAGTGATTGGAGCATAATCTAGAATGTTCAGAAGCCTGAAAGCTCTTTCTTTTCAGGGCTACTTCCCACTGCTTTTTCAGTTTTGTTTCTTTTGGAAATAAATGCGTACCTACATTTTTACATCCGAATGCACTACATAAGACCATTTTATGTCGATTTCAAATCTTTATATTCTTAATTATTGCAAAGAAGGGACGTTTAATGTTTTGAATTGTCGTCATTTGACTTGAGAGGCTGTCAAAGGTACATGCAGTGGTGGCGCTCCTAGTGGTAGAGTTTTGCAGCCGTCATCCCCATTACTAAAAACGATGGTTTCCGCCCAACTGCCCATCTGAATATTCACAAAATCAAGCAAGCACCTATGACCGAAGAATGCAACAGGCGGCTCTGATATAAAATGATAAACGCATGCAGGAATTGTCAGATCTCGTTTACAGCGCGCTCACACACACACACTCAGGATTTTCGATTCTCTTTTTTTCAGCCGTAGGTAGAGAGAGATTTTTAGTGTGTACCAACCGGTTTTTTACTGCTGCTTTTCAGTTCAGACATTGACTCGGTCTCGCAATTTTATATTGTGCAGGTCAGTAATGTTTTTATTATTTTTATCGTGCACTCTACTATTCACTTTGAAAAAGTCTGCGCCAGCCCGGCATTATCTTTGGAATTTCTTTATGTGGTACTGTTTATGCTTGCAGTCAATGCGCCTAGTAGGCCGGCACGACGCGATCGTGTTTTGTTTAATTTTCACGCGTTCATGTGCGATATACTAGGTCGTCTACGTAAATGAGTCACTTTTTTATTGGCTTTGCAATTAGCTCGGAGGCTGCCTCAATGCCAGATGCAGTCACTCACACACGGTTTATTGCATCTGAGAACTTCAGCGTCAGAAACAATCGAATCGGACACATTCAGCAGTATCCGGATCTTTGTGGGATCATGATTCATCCAAAGTCTTTCTTGAACTCCCAACTATTTCATTCCTACCGATAAAGTTAGGTTTATTCAAATAGCGAAAGGAGAAAAAATACTGCTTTTGTGTTAAAAATTCGTTTCAATGGAATAGTACTGGAGGAATTTCTCTGTAGGACTCGAAGACAAAGGACTCTTTGCAGTTGTAAATGCAATGGTAATGAGGTTTCAAAATCTCGGTGGTAAAACCCAAGCACGTGATGTTCTATGTGAATCCCATTCAGTCCACAAATGAAAATACTTGATTAACAAAATATTTAGATATCATGTTTGGGAGGTCTCGAAATCTACCATGTAATATCAATTGCCAAGAGCGCTTTATAGAACCTTGGTTTTCTATCTGGTGTCAAGAATGACTATACATTCCTTGATCCTGAGACAAAGTAGCTACTATAGCCAGAAGCTGGAGTAGTAGTAGTTGAGACAAATGTAAGACTAAGACTTTCCTAATAGTTTGGAATTCTGTATCTGTAGAGTGGGGAGGGTGAGTCTAGACCCACAGCACTAAGGCCAAAATATGGCCCATTGTACATCCTCCCAAGAAGTCGCCCTCCTAGGACATTGTCCATCCTGCCTTATCCAGGACTGAGGACAGGTTAACAGGGGACATCTCCTTAATATCGGCAGGTGTAGGCCAAGACTCACCGAACACACACTCTCTTATCGACGATAGCTCCAGACATTCACATAAGACATGCCTGACAGTTTCATCTTCCTGTTCACACATCCTGCATAGAGGTGTGTCCACTAGCCCCATAATATGGAGGTGTTTCCTCAGTTGACAGTGTCCAGTCAGAAATCCCACTGTTAAACGTAGGTTCTTGCTGGTCATCGCCAAATATTTATTCGGATCCAGCTTCCCAGGGTCGCCCAGGGTGATCCTGGCAAAACTGCATCCTTTGGTTTCATCCCATCTCCCATCAAGGGATTGAGTATGGGTGTAACGTTTGGCAAGTTCCGCAATTGTGGAAGTCGTCAAGCCATGGGTGTCACCTGGTCCCAAAATTTTCAGTCCAGCCGCCATCCTGGCCAAAGAGTCAGCAATGCGGTTACCTTTGCTCCTGTCGTGCCCTTTCACCCACCTTAGTACGATATTATTATCTACCGAGGCGTTAGCTAAATCTTGGTGGCACTCTGGTGCTAACCCTGAGATAATACGTTGTCTATTCAAGGTTAGTAGGGCTTGTCTACTATCAGTGCAGATTATTATGTTTTTGCCAGAAATTCCTTTTCTGGTTAGCTCTTTTGTGGCGACTGAGATGCCAGCCAGTTCTGTTGAACCACGCTGCTATTTTTTCCCATTCCCCACTCAATCCTTAGGCTAAGTGATCTGGAGTAAACTCCACATCCTGATCCTTCCTTGGTTTTTGAGCCGTCTGTGTATATGCGTATTGCATTTGCAGCATCTGCAATCTGTTTGGAATTGCTAATTCTCATGATTTAAAATCGGTTTGGAAGTTATAAAGTACTAGGAATCACTCCCTGTTACTTGGCTTTCAGGCACAATAATAATATGTGCTTGGGAATGTAATGTTCGAGTGATTTCCATAAAGGAATGGAATATCACGTATGTTTCCTGTCACTAACAACGAAACTGAAAACTTCAGATGACTTGCTCTTAAGTATTTCTTGGTGATGAACAGCGCCAGATTTTTGTTGGTAGCTCTTGGCAATATACTTCTCATGGTTCTTCCACCAAAGACAACAGTGAGAAGGTAAATATTCTAAAGAGAAACTCCTTGGACTTAGTTGGCAACGGATTCCGCTTAGATATTGGATCTCCATTTTAGCAAATTTGCAATATTCACTTCGGCGAGTGAATACGTTTTAAATAGTACAACAGGACTGTCAACTGGGAGGAAATTGACACAAGCAAAACGTTGATATGAAATTCAAAAAAAAAAAAATTAAAGAAAATAGGCAACGCACAGCACCAAAAAATGAAGAAATCTACCGAACAGAAAATACACAACGAGAAATCTTTGGTGACATGTACGATCGAAGTCTTTAGAAATATCGATTGCCACTGCAAACCATTTTTCAATATTTTTGGATGAATATTCATCACAAATGAAGCCTGAGCTAGGACTCTGTAGGTACAAATTAATTATACATGAAAAGTCGAAAACTCCAGAATAGACGAACAAGTCGGTTTATAATTTTTTTTCCACTGGTATATAAACCTGTTTTGTCGATCGCCAACAATTACTGATTTTTCAGAATACTTCATGACCAAAGTTTTGATGGATTTTATTGAAACATGCCTTCAGTTTCTAGGTGAGGATTCATTTTTCTCCGATTGACAGTAAATGTTAATTTTGCAGACATATATCAATCAGCAATGTATTACTTTTCCTGCCTAGGCAGCAAAAGTAGTTCTCTGCAAATTGATATGTGACTGTAGGAGTAAGTACTTCTAAGTCGCTATCACTGTCCATAATGTTGTCAAACTATAATGATTATGAACATTTATATTTTTGTAAATACGCTCGGCTATGAACTATTGGTTACGGCAGTCAATCTACTACTTTGCTGCCTAGTAAAACAAATAACTACTTGTTGACACTATTTTTTTTTTGGTGAAGAAACGCCTCAAATTCTGTCTGAAACTAGCATATTTTTGTCAGTGAAAGCAGGTCTCCTGAAGAATACAGTTACAGAGATCAGAAAACTGTTCTAATGAGACTCCCCAAAAATATTCGGGAAAGTGCATATTTGAATAAGACTCATTATCCCTGTTTAGTAGTTTGCAGAAGCATGATGGACAAATTTCAAGCACACTCCAGGTTCTCTCTTTTCACTCGAAAACACGGACCCTTATGTGAAATTTTCTACATATCGAACGCTTTGCATTCGTTTTATACCGTGGTACGAAATGGTACAACAGAAACATGCGTATCACTCGACGTTAAAACAGTTGCATCTTTTAGATCTCTTTCTGATACGTTCGCCCCGATATTCGCAGCTCTTTCTCTTAATGAAACGAGTTGGTGCGTGAATGTTATATTTGACATAAATCTGCTAGGAGTTTTTTGTTTAAAGTTTTTATTAGACAACCCACCTAAAAATAGGCAAGGCGAAATGTGTTTTCGGGATATAAAACGCGATGAGCTTATTGAGCTTTAAATCTTGAGCGATGTTCAGATAATATGTTATATATTAGCAGGAATTATTCGCGTGACATTTATTATTAGTTTTAATGGTTTCCAATGATGGGTGGGTGATTACGTGATTCGAACAAAACTGGGTTCAGCGATGTGTACAGGGTCGATAGAATTTTATAGAAATCATGTGAATGGCGGAAAAACACTGGAGAAGGCTAATAACGGATACGTTTTCATGCAAGCCAAGGTGTTCTCTTGATTGGTATCGGTTCGAACTTCTGTTGTCATCATTCTTCAGTCTAATGAAACCTACTAAACTCTATTCTGATTGCAAATTGAGATCGCAGCGCCACATTCAACTAAACTCCAACTAAGGGCACCCCTTAACAACTATTGCTATTTGAGGTTAGGACTTTGACATTTGAAAATCCCAAATCGTAGAATTTTGTGAGCGAATATTACAGTGTTCAGTGTGTTTCTACTCATGTGAACATTCACTATGAGTTGTGCATGATGAACAGTAATAATTTTGATCATATCTCAAAATTTCAAAATAATATCGCAGCGCCATTTCGAACTAGACTTTAACAAATAAGCACCATTTTGACAATACTTTGACATTGTTTGAAATTCTTTACCAGAGGGTTTATTGCCTATATTGAAATCTCAAGTAAGTCGAAAATGAAAGCAATGGATCTGAACAAGAGAATTATTAATATTGGATGAAAAAGAATTAATATAATTAGAAAATAAAGAAAGACGATTCTGGAGGAATTTAACGATAAACGAAAAAGGACCAAATTAATATCAAAGAAAACACCCAATATGAAATATTTTCAACTGCATTCGAACAAAGAGAAGATAAAACGTTTGTTAGAGATCAATATTACCGTAACACCAAACATTGGGCTTCTTCTGTTAAGCATTTCAAAATCCTATTGATATCTTCATTGTCGTTTTGATATCAATCCGGTACACTATCCTCCAAATAATTATTTAGTTTTCCCCTATGTGTGGAAAAACTCCACAAGGCACCAACCAGTGCATTGAAAAAAGTGGTTTTAAATCAGGGGTCTTGCAAATGTTTCGAATATTTTTCCTCCACTCATTCTCTCGCACCCTTCCCCTTCGAGATTTTTTTTAATTCTTTGAAAAAAGTATAAACGGAATTGTAGATTTCGTGCAAGTTTTCTACTACTCATAAAAAGCAAATATTTTGAAAGGAAATTATTTCTCTTATCTTCCTTCGTCAAACACTCTTGCAAGGGCGCTTGGAAGAGATGACCTTGTACGGGTAAGGGGCGACTGATGTTTCTGGTTGCCATAGCCATACTGTACTCAAATAGTGATGATCTCATAAAATACCCACCAGAGCGATCGACTTTTGTTTTAGGACTGTTCATATACATTGTATATTTCCCTTACCAAACGATAATACAATAAGTTTAAAAAAAATATATGGCAATCCTTTCGGAAGGAGCAGCTACAGCTAATTTACAAAATTAACGAAGTGAAATTCAAAGTGTTAAATGAAAAAACTCAAGCCTAATTGTCTCGCATTTGGATTTTTACACGAAAACAAATATAGGCTGTATGGCAACCGACTTTCCCAAAGCGTGATTTGTATCCGATAGGGGACGTACCTATTTTGTTGATTCGATTTTTGTTCATTATCACTACTAATATCCTTATCGTGTTTAGAGGTGGTTTCAAAGAGTGGAATTAATCTTACATTAAACTTTGTTTCGGTTCGGAATTGTTTAGAAAATTGCTAAGCTCAGTGTAAATTCAGGCCCATAAGCCAGAATTATTTGAAACCACTCGAATATTACTTCAAAACACGAATATTATTAAAATGTTACGGAGCCATGAAAAGTAGAGGGTAGAAGTTGCATTAGATGTGTTACGATTATACGGCATTTAGGTACAGTTCGCGTGAATAGAATTTTGGTATTTTCTCATTTTATTTCGTATTTCTCCTCGTCTGATTGTCTTGGGTGTCGAAAGGTGTGAAGATATATTGTCAATAGGGCATATTAGGTCATCACAAATTTCTACCAAAAATACATTCATGTTTAAAACTGAAGTATAGTGTGAACCATCAATATATAAAACAGAATCAATATTTGTTTGATTAGATCTTCTGGATTCTCTTTAGGAACATTGACATGTCTCATTACAATATCGTTCGTTGCTCAACTGACCTTCTGAATTATTAGGTCATCACAAATTTCAACCAAAAATACATTCATGTTTAAAACTGAAGTATAGTGTGAACCATCAATATATAAAACAGAATCAATATTTGTTTGATTAGATCTTCTGGATTCTCTTTAGGAACATTGACATGTCTCATTACAATATCGTTCGTTGCTCAACTGACCTTCTGAATTATAGGAAACAATTCCATTGACTTCTCAAACGAGTCACAATAGACTGGGGCCTTTATTTGACTTAAAATCAACTCCAGTACATATCCAGTAAGTTAAGTATATACTGATTTTGCCAACAAACTAAAATCACATTCCATATATGGCTGCGTTCTATGAATCTCACCAATATATTCGTTTGTGATTATGATCTGAACAGAAAAGAACTCTCCACGTTCTCACATATATTTACCCATCCAAAACACCCTTTGTTTGTCTTCTCCATACAATTAAAAGTTCAAGAATCTCCTCTTACAAAAAAGCATTTCTACGATTTTTTTCGTGAGAATGCTGTCTACTCCAGCTTCCGTATGTGCACAGGTATATCTTCTTTCCTTACAAGTTTCTATTCTTTTAATGATGCTAGCTATTCTTACCTGACCTAATTTACATACAGAAATAATTTGGGGTTAATTTTTTGCTTGAAACAATCGCCGAACAACGGGGTCTCCAAACCCCTTCAACACTTCCGAAGGGGTTGAAAAATGATATGCATATTTTAAGGGTTTTTTGTTTTAGTTACAGTTCCGTGTGAATCTTTTTTTAAACGAAATAGTTTCAGTTGTGTCGCTTGCGAAGAGTGGTTTGACCGGTTATGTGTTGGTTTAATGAATGACGAGGAAATTAGAATGGGTTTTTGATTGTCACTACTTGATCCGTTTTCTTTGTATGGTCTTTTACTGGGGTACTGCCACTGGTCCTTTTGAAAAACAACGTGAATCTGCTCAGGAGAAGTTCCAGTGACAATTGGAGGACATACAATGGGGTTAAATGGTAGGAGTTACGTTGTTATGAAATAATCAAAGAGATTCTTACAGAGATCTCGTCGTTCAATTTTTTTTATACTCTGCTAAAGAATTTAGAAGTTATTCACGTGTGCGCATGCTCACCAATTTTCTGTTTTGGTTTCTAAATCGTTTTTCCATATGAATGATGAAACGTTCATTGATTTCAGCAAAAGTCAGGAATAAACGATGAGTTTGGAACCTTTGGTGTGAAATTTGAAACTTTTCCTAGAGATCAATTACCCTAAGACCAAACTGGTATATGATGAATGCCGAAATTTGGTTTCTGAAAATATGTCTACGTAGGTCAGTATTTTCAAAATTTGTTCAAGTCAGCATAAAGAACGAGTCACCAAATGCAGAAAAAGTACTACTTTTTGCCAAACAAAAGTATTTGAAACTAAAAATCAAATATCGGTACAGCAAACGAAGTATGTTAGAACTAAAAGCATCTGATTTATATCAGGAACATTTAGATTAAGCGAAAACGAGCAATGGGATGAGTTTCAAAGAAATATGTTGAAGATGATTGAATGTAAATTTGTTGAGAAGATGCGTTCTTTGAATGATAAATTGAAAAAACTGAGTTCGACAAAGCACAAGCGTATGTCTTCGAAAACCATCAAGATTGTAGGAAACCATTCTTCTCAATCTTTTGATAAAGAGGAACTAGCCTTATTGAATAAAGGTTCGAAATGTGGTATCAAATCTCCCCAGAATGATTTGGAAAAAGTAGTAGTACGTATCGAAAGCTCGATTCAGCATCTGCCGGAAACTTCGAAAGAATTTGTTCGAGAAGCCTGTGAGAATGTGAGAAACAAATTTCCAAGAATGTGACTGAAAAGTCACATATTTCTTCGAAGAAAGAACAGAAAATTATCAAGAGATTGAAGGAGAAGGATTCTTTTTACCTAAAAGCAGACAAAGTTAACAAAGTGGTGATTTTAGATAAAGAAGATGACTTCGAGAGAGTCGATAACTTGACTAAAGGTGATATCAGTTTGGTGTTAGGGTAATTAATCTCTAGAAGAAGTTCCAAAAGTCACTAAGCAAAACAAGCTCAAAAGTCTGGCACCGCGCATGCTCACAGCCTCCGAATTTAACTTGGACTTCCATTACATGAATTTCCATTTTCAGGACTTTGTTTGAGAAAATTAGTTATTTATAAGTTGATTTGGCTTTCTTTGAGTCTTAATATGAATTGTACTTCATTTCCGCAAAAAACAACAACTGAAAATGTCTTCTATGATCATCTGAATTTGTACCATTACTCACCCTGTGAGAATTATCGCTTTAAAAATTCTTGTCACATTCACACAGCACAATCAGAGACAATTTTGGCACTCCATTAGAGAAAACTTTTAAAGACAGTAATCAAGTGAAGTCGTCCATATTTTTTCCCTGTACAAATTGAACACAATTCAATAACGCAAATACTTCGAACGAATGGGGTGGTGCCGATTCGTAGGGGGTGAATATTAAGGGTGTCAATAAGTATCGGTTAGGCATAGGGGAAAAAATCACCCTCCATACGTGATGACGAAGATGAAATTTCATAAATGAAATATTTCGATGTGGTGCGGTTGAAGTTATGAGTCGTTGCAAAAAACTCCCGATATTTGATTTCAGACGACTGAAAGAAATATCATCAGGTTGGGATTTTCTTGGATTCACCCAGACGGTATATCGGAGGAAAGAAGAGTGTAATGGTTGAAATATTGATTTTCGTTCGCTGAACGGGTACACCATATCCAAAATAATCCAGAAAGAATTGTTGATTATGAATCAAAAACATTGGTTGTTCTTCTTGGATCGCCAATTATTTTTTCTACGGCTATAACACAAAACTATTCTATCTTAACTGCTCATTTTAGAACAATGGGGAACATTGTACGTCTTCAATTTCTTTTCCTTACCTGCTGAAACAATGACTCCATTATGTTGTAGTTATTATCACACAGTAAATTAGGTCTCCCATAGAATGTCAAATGTAAAGCAATGAGAGCTATTTTTGCTCATTTAACTGTACCTGATTGAAAATTTTGAATGACATTGAATATGAAGTTCATGTTATTAGTTGAATCGTTTTGCTGTTATCTGTTAGAGCCGTAGAAAAAGTATAGTGTACAACTCGCATGGACTCCTAATTCATGCAGCTCATGCTGCAAACTTTATACTCATTGGGAATGACTATAATTCCTCACTCGTCAAACGATATACTATTGTATCTTTGGAAAGAGGGGAAAATAAGAGAGGAGGTATGAAACAATGTTCAAATAATCCAGCCATATCTAGGTTATAAAGTGAAAACAACACACACGACGAAACGCGGACCCTTATTATTTAATAAATGGCTTTAAGGAATTCATAAGAATTTTCATCCTCGGTTTTTGGGGTGTCTTTCCCGCTAACTTCCGCTTCCGGTCGTATTTTACCCTTTCACCAGTTCGGATCAACACGTTACATCTCAGAACATAAATATACAAGTCGGAGAGGCCTTTAAGCTCTACAGAAAAAATTAGGTTTAGCCTTGTTGAGAAAGAATGATGAGAACATAAAACATCTAGACACGAAAGCGTTGTTAGATTACGCACATTGGGATTCGAAATGTGATTGTGGATCTTTTTGATTACCAGATAACATATGTTTCGTTTCAGCCAGACTGGGTTCCTCGCAAAATGGAAACAAATGAATTCGAAAGAGGTGTGAAAATAATCAAATGTTTTGAGTCAACGGAAGGACCCGAATATTGGATTCAATGGTTATTATGTGGTCAACTTCAAGACCAAGAAATATTGAACAAAATATGTCAATTTCCACACATTGAATATTCTGGAACAAAATGCAAAGAGTTCTGTTTCATTGTACTGCCTCCAATCGCATATATTTCAGTTGCATCTAATCGAATATTGTCATGAACTCTGGTCAAACTTTCTCTCGAAGGGCCAGACCACCAATAAAGCGAGAGATAACCTCATAAAATTGTTGCTGAAATTTTCCTGTGGTATAATTCCCATACGTTGTGTAATTGACAATTCCCGCTTAGTATTCTTCAGAATGGCTGAGGGCATTCTAGAATGATATATGAACCAGATATTGGTGGAAAAAGAGAATTCGCTCAAGCAAATGACAGTGTTTTTTTTTATTCCTCCCTGAACGAAAAATCTCCTATTAGCCAAGCAGCTTCAACCTTTCAATGAATCAGAATCCATAAAGTACATCCGCTCACAAAAAATACCAAAAACGGAAATTTTCTTATCAGGAATCAAATAAACACGAATACTATTTTGAAATGAACTATATCAGAGGAATACCACCACAGTTTTTTTGGATTCTCAACCAACCACAATCTGAAAGAATAAGAATTAATATTGGAAATATCAAATCTCTGACAGATTTCCTACAACTAACGAAAAGAAAAATTTGTGAAGAAGTTTTGGAAACGGAAGCAGATTCGATTCCGAAACTTTGACAAAGATAAGTATTTGGTAATTATTAGTTCTAGTAATTTGTTTGATAGTCAAATTTGAGTTATACGAGAAGTTGCTGACTAATAGAACTTCATTCAAAAGATACTGTTTTTCAATCAAGGCAGCAACTTTTTGGGGTAGATAGAAGTCTTCCCTTTTACACTTGTATAGATCCCAATGATAACCACTTTTTTTTCAGACTGTCGTAGGTAAGGAACCCAGAAAAACTAAGAAGAAAGAATTCATCCACCTCAAAAAAATTAGTCAAACACTACCATCATAGCATTCCATGGTTTTACAACAATACTGATAATATCAATATTGGCTCCATCGATATTCATGAGAATTTTCCCTTGAATCAAAGAAATTCTCAGTTTTCTGCGGAGGTTGAAATTCATTTGAATTATCGATAAGGGCTTCGAAGAGTAAGTGATTATTACAGTCCTAAATTAGTGAGAAAGCATTGATCATTAGACCTAACACTCAGTGACAGACAAAATGTGAAGTGTTCATTAATAGGATGTATTTAAAAAAAGCATTACTATAGCATTATATTCATGATTAAGATACTTCATATTGAAGAAATTGTTTCAATTGCTTGAATTTTTCCATATTAATTTGCTTCATTCATATGAATGTTTATCCCAATGAAATTATCAGAAAATTAGCATAATCCTTTCAAAGTTTTCACAATAGAAAACAGTACTAGCTCAATATCATGTGGATGCTTATTTTACTCATGAATTCATTCAACAAAAATGAATAATAACGGCATTTGATTCTATATTTTTTCAAAATATCTTCGAAGTAAAATCCATATTCAACAAAATATATCACAGTTTTCTGTACGATTCTTACTCACAATGGGTTAACAAAACCGCGAGACGTGTTTCGCTATACAATTGCTTCCTCAGATTGAATCATTTATCCTTAGGATGAATTATTTTTTCTGCTTGAGAAAGAGCTATCGTGTAGCGAAACAGGTGTCGCAGTTTAGTAAACCTATTGTTAACGAGAATCGTACGAGAAACTGTGAAAATTTTTGTTAAAATATCTTCTCTCGCGATTGTATAATAGCGATTGTATCAATTTTCACATTTACTAATTTTGTTCAACTAGTATACAACACTCTGCGAAAGGGAAAAGAATGCGAAATAAAAGGGAACAGAGTTATATTTCTGGAATAAAATCCAATATTTTCGCACTTGAATGCTTTTTAATTTTGTTTCAGTTCAAACAAAGGGTGTAAAACAATTTTTTAAATCCGTTTGTTTACTTTTCACACCGTTCTAATCGACAGCTTAATCCCCAGATAAAGAGATTTTTAAAAATACTCTGTTCCGAGAGAAAGCTACAAATTTTATCGAGAATTAATTTAATTTGGTTTAATAAAATTTGTTAGGTATTATACCGTTTCAATGCGGGCTCAGAAGTTAAAAAAAGTCCCCTCCGCTGCTAATAAAGGGGTGTATTTTTTCAGGAGGATTACATGCACTTTCTGTATCACTGTTAATGTTCCTATAATGAATATTGAATGGAGCTAGGAAAAAATAAGAACATATCCGTTAGATGACTTTCACAAATCTTTAATAGGGTGTGTATGTTCTGTATATGTGTGATGTTAGAAAAAAAAATTACTTACCGAATTTTCGACATGTTTTTTATCCAATACCCCAAATCATGTCATTTAATATTCAGATTCACGTTATGCAACAGACACATGCCGGTGTAAATAAAAAAATGGGATTCATGTCATGCAAAAAAATGAAAAAAATGTTTGCTCATGACATTCATCTGTAAAACAAATAGGGTGCCATATCGCTTGTATGTTTTTAAATAACCTGATGACGCAAATTGAATTTCAAATTTTTATGCGTTATTGTCTCATACGATGATATATCCAGGCAATTGTGAAGGGTTTTAGCACATACTAACCATATTTTTGTCTGATTCCGTTCAGATATCAACTATTGAATGGATATTTCACTATAATCGTAAACAGGATTGAAATTCAACGTTCTTTAATAGGTGTTATGGGTCTGGGTTAAAAAAATTATTTCTCTAACTGCTCATAATGGTATTGAAGATTGATATTACCGTCTCAAAATCACTTGCATATTCCAGAACTCGCAACGAATATTTCCTTTAGTTTTTACCGAATGAAATGATCGTATGGTTGTTATGATTAACAACTTGGATCTACTTGAAAAAATTCCAAATTTGTGAAATTTGTTTGTTGATTATAAATCAATATGATTCGATATTTGACAGCATAACCCCACAAAATATGAGTTCGATTGAACTCCGTGTATTCTAAATTAATGGCGGCCGCTTCTGGAATTGTTTTTTTTAATGATGGGATATGTAACATTTGACCTGATGAATTTGATCTCATGACCACATTCAATTGACCAACAACCAAATTCAGTGAACTTTCCTTTCAAATTCTTTGTTGAATCGAATCGAAAATGACATTTTTAGGAAATTTGAGTTTGACAGTTTGTGGACTGGTACTGTAGCTACTTATATCCATGAAGCAAGCAACTGTTTCAGCTACTTGCTGTTATCCAGTGTCTCGTTGATCATGGAAAATCAGTGATAACGAGGAAATTTGTGCTACACCAGAAGACGTTACTGCCAATCCTCATCGTTACGTAATATACTATTATCTACACCCGTACTCTAATAATACACTTATATGCCCACAACCCGTTTTATAATGAAATCCATTACGATACAGATTTTCATTACGATACAGATTTTCAACCAATAGAAACCCATTATTTTTCAATCAAGCATGATGTGCAAGCTTTGCATTTTGACGTTTGTCAAGTCAATATCAGTAGGTATTGAATTTTTGTAGAATTTGGTCAATTTTCGATAATCGAATGAAAATGTCTTGTGATATAGAATAATTACCAGCGACTCCTCCACAGATGTCTTAGACAAGAAAAAAATGCAATCGAAAGGATTATATTTTTCATTTGACAAATGCAAGACATATGTTTTTATTTTCGACAAAATCGAATGAGTTCTAATGGCCAAGTGGTCAACCGCGAGGTCGGTGATCAGTAACGTCCGGGTTCAAATCCTGAGCTCGACAGAGATCTTTTTCATTTTTTTTTTTTTCATTTCTCATTGTTGTATTTTCCGTGGTTATACCATTATTTTTAATTTTGTAGAATTTCTCAAATAAATAGGATTGATCACCTACTATTATTGTGTTCAATATAAATACCTAATAATATAATATTTTTAGTTCTTCATTATTTATGGGTGTAGATAAAATAGCGTATGCAACTCTCATGTAATGGTTATTAATACACTCGCATAAACCATACGAAACTCACCTTCGGCTCGTTTCGTATCCCGGTTTATGCTCATGTATTAATAACCATCATTACAAGATCGTTGCATAATATACTATTATCAGCTAGTTTGGTGGTTTTTATGGCATACTGGCTGTGAATCAACAAATTTTACGGTCTTGCTACTGATGGCACCCAGTCACACACACACACACACACTTCACCACAAAAGCTAAAAACCAAAAAGATAACTTTTCAGCAGGATGGAAAATATACCGAAAGCATGGAAGATTACTCTACACGGTTGAAAAGAAGCCAACTCACACGCTGAAGGGTGGTCCAGCATTCTTCCAGCGTCCTTTCGGAGATTGCAGAGGAGTTCCTCTGCAGCTGGTTGAAATCCGGCAGCGTTAGTTGGGAAAGTAACTGTTTAGTATTCATTAGTACAGGTGGAACGAGAATTTTCGGTTATAATTCTGACATTCGCATGCGACACATTGGACACCACACTCAGGAATAACAAGAACACAAACGAAAATAGAAAACATAAAACAAAGTGAAGCTATAAAAACCCCAAAGAATCGGAGGAAAAAAGGGTCAGTGATCGGAGAATTTGAAAAAATTGATTATTCACCTCAAATGCATGCATAGTTCTTGGTTGTTGTGTCCAGAGTTGTACAAATTCACTACTTTCGTGAATTGATTCACAAGTCACAATTCACGCAACAAAAATGAATTGGATTCATGAATTGGAAATTCATTAGAAAAAAAATGAATTGAAGCCACAAGCTAGCTTCTGAATTGTTACTCTAATCAACTCACAATCCATTTTGCTTACAACATCTCACCTTTTAACGAAAAGTGAAAAAATTCAGAATGTAGTTAATTTGCATCCTAGTTTTTTCTGCAAGAAAAAACCTCAAAAATTTTGCCCCTATCAAATATTCCCCAGATAATTCGATTTCATTTCTTATTACTCCCCAATCAATGAAAGAGTAATGGTAATATCTAGAGAATATCAGTTTTTTTGGGGTTTAAAGAAAGTTTACTTCTACTAGAGGTCAAGATAGGTTTTTGTTTGACAGATGAGAAAAAATATTGAACATATACTTTTTTTTACTAGTAAGATGTATGCAACCACTGAATTATTAGTACCTAATTTAAATAGAACTTTTCAAATGAATGGATAAGTGATGGTCATGAGTTAATAAAGATTACACTCTAAATAAAAAAATACTGTTTTCTATTGAAACAGGAAATAAAATATTCATTCAGTAGTCAACATAAGATAAAAAAAAATATAATTGAAATAAAATCACAAAATTCTGGTAGCTCTTACAAATCTCAACATAGTTGAAATGTCTGCATAGAACCCTTCATTGATTTCAATATCACCAATTTCTCGAAATTTTCGTCGGATATCATACTCCTTTTGGGAGTATTTATCATCGTTGCATACGAAAAAAGCCGTTCTACTGTCGCAGATGATGGTATGCACTTGTTGGGGTGTACAAAAAAACGAACGCACATGCGCTTTAGGGAATGGCTTGTGACTTGTGACTCTGAATTGTGGCTTCAATTCATTTCCGTGAATTGAAATCACGAAAATCAATTCAGAAGTCACAATTCACCGAAATAAAAATAGCAACTCACAATTCACAATTCACTTTTTTCAAAATGAATTGAGGCCAATGAATTGAATTCACAAAAAATGAATTCAATTCATTTCAAATGAATTGAATTCACAATTCTGTCCAACTATGGTTGTGTCAATACATTCCGAAAGATTTATTTTTATTCAGTGAGTATATTTCAATTATGTATTATTATATGTTGGACGAAGTGTACATAAAAACAGCCATGTTTGTTTTTTTTTGGAAAAATATATTTGTGTTGCAACAAGTGGGCGGTTACAACTTCTTTCAAATAGAAAAGGTTTCGTGGCATCTTGTCTGAAAGGTAATTTGATCCACTATTGGTTTATTTATCTGAATCGTTGCCATTGTAGAGTTAATATTTTTTTTCTAAATCTCCAAACGAGTGCTAAATATAATATCCCGATTCAAATAATCCGAAATTCTTCAATTTGTTTTAATGAATATTAAAATATATAGGGATACACGAATATGTGAATCTCAAGTAGTCTAGTGAAGTAAAACATGATATGGGATTAGTGCTTGCAAAAGGTCGGGTCATTCTGAATTTTTGATTTGTTTTTTAGGACCGAAACCAATATTTAAAAACCAGCTTTGCAATTTCTTAAGTGCTGTGCGAGCGACTATGTACCCAAAAAACCATGAAATATTGGGCCATTTTTCAGTTTTTGCTCAATATATCCGTGAATGAAGGACCCGTATAGTGACTCTATATACTTTTGAAAGAGACACGTAAGGCGAGCTCTATACAGGCTCTGGTTCCCGCGATACAGCTCTTCGAAAATAGGCCATTTTTCCCTAAAAAAAATAGTTTTTTTCTCGAAATTCTCACTTTGAGAAATGATTTCTGTAATACGCACCCCACATTCATCTAAAACTCGATGTGGGATTCAGAAAATAATTGACAATTTCGCAAAAACTTCTTTAAAACAAAATGGCCTATTTTCGAAGAGCTGTATCGTGGAATTAGAGCCTGCCTAGAGCTCGCCTCAGTCTCAAATTGAAGTAAATTATATCTTTTTTAAAAGTATATAGAGTGACTATATCGGTCAGATCTTTCCTTCATGGAGTTTTTTGGCAAAAACTGAAAAAAGTCACGAAATTTCATGGTTTTTTGGGTATACCGCCGCATTTTGAAAATTACAAATCTGCTTTATCAATATCGGTTCAGGTCCAAACAAGATATGAAAAATTCGGAACGTCTGTGCAAGCACGGATGTACATCTTGATTATTTTTAAAAAAAGTTCCACAAACAAAAATATTGAATCTTCCCCGGATGTTATTATTTTTTTCCTATGGAAAATGCCCCAATCTTATAAACAGTCACTAGTTATTGATTGATTCCAGAGGAGACTTTCAACGGTACCACAAGTTATCCCGAGATCCTCGCAATTTTTATGCTTTTTCCGGCTTTGATATTTTGACCCTTTCAAAATCTTTGTAGAAGGAAGAACTCTTTACAACTGCATTCATTGCTATTCAGTTGCTTTTCAGAAATGAATAGTGATTCGGAATTTCCCAAGGCTTGTAATCTACAAGTTTTTGAATAACTGATGAAATGAATGCCTTATGATGTGCCTTCATATGATATCAATATGCTCTTCGCATTTTTACGAATTGTTATTCAACATTCTACAACGAAATGTCATATAATATAGCTTCATTTTCAATTTCTCAAACACTTTGTATTTCGAAATTAATTACTATTGCACAAGAACTAATCAACGACAGCTTCCAGCGATATCTCATTTTTATCAACAACTTCCCATGACCAACTAGAATCTCAACCTCAACATCGTGTAATAATAATATTCATCGTGATTTATTCCATCTACGGTATCCAATAAACTGCTCAATATAGTGTGAATTATTGTGTTCACACTCATACCGAAGGCGGTTACGATTCAAAACAGACAATTGCCGCTCTAATGATTTTTTCATCTGAGACGCGCACCATCGAGGCGGCTGTTTCTTAGAACAAGCGAAGGTGGCGACGCGCGTCAGTTCAAGGCGTCGTAAAGTAGATGGCGCTCGCGCTCAGAAATTATATTTATTTCGGAGGTAACCTCTTACACGGGGTTTTTCAAGAATCACGATATCCATGAAATTTCTTTGAACGTTACTTACTGTTGATTCATAAAATGCGGCTTCAACTAATTGAAATTCACCTCAGAATGAGCGATGTATCGCTTGGGAGCAAAAAAAGCTGTTCATGGTCAGAGCATGATTATCCTGATCTAGTTTTTTTGCAGTAAAATGCGAATATCAAAGATTATGGACGCTAATGGTTCATCACAGAGATAACATTTTCAATATTAACAACATTCAATCTTCTTTCATCTATCCTTATTTTTGAACGATTTTCGTAGAATCATGACACACCCGAAGAGGCTATTGTATAGTGAAACACATGTAATAGTTTTGTAAACTGGTTAGAAATAACACAATATGTCGTTTTTTGTTTTAATTACATATCGTGGATTCAATGAAGTTTCTCATATATATGCTTTGACACCACTGAAATAATATTGAACTTTTCAGGTTACTGTCATAGAGAGAATATCAGTAAAACAAAATGATCTGGGCAATTTGAATTCGTGGCCGTTACCTGCTTCTTCTGACGATGGACAAAAAAGAATTTTTATAAAGAAGCTGATATTAAAACTTACAGTTCCACTGGAATCTGACGTTGAACATCAAACTAATGACTGAACTCCTATATAACTGATGTTGAATAAGGTGCTTATTTTTCATTTTACCAGCAGATATCCATATAAGTGAACCAACACAAATTACAGGAATAAATCTTTATATGCTTATCCGCTATACAACATGTGTTGAGGAATAAAACGTTTAAATACAAAAAATGTATTGATAGTTCAGAAGTTATTCATTTTTCACATTTTTAGGATTCTTTATGAATTTATACATCATTATAGTCTCAAACTGTATTAGATTTCTTCTTCTGCTCACACTTATTTGGAATTTAAACAAAGATGAATATTGTTAGTATGAGCGACCAATCTCAGCTCAATATTGAAGAATTACTCACTGAGACAAGCATCTGAAAATTCATAGCAAATGTGGCCATTACTTCGAAGGAACAGAGTGGTGCAATTATAAAAGATAATTTGTTCATTGTGAAAAATTTTCCAGCGAATTTATTCCCACTATAAAGTCGGCAAATCCTTTTGCCATTATATATAAAAGTGTTTTATCATTCAATTAACATTATATTCTATTAAACTGTCAACAATTTCAGTAATGAATGATTGTTTCCAGTCGTCCAGTGTCTTTTGAAAATTACGGCCTTTTTTTCACCCAACCATGCTCTTCTACCCACACATGTTGCAGTACCATATGTTCACGTTGTACAATTTAACTCTTTTTTTCTTGTCTAAACGACTATTACCTGCAGTTAATTTTTCGAATAATAATTAGACTCGGATGTTTCATTTTTTTTTGTATCAGTTGAACACTAACCTATGTTTAGCTTCTGCATATGATTATGTTGATTATATTCGATGGTATTGACAAATTGGTATGTGGGAGACGGTGATTAGTGTTACCAAAATTATAAAGACAAGTACCTAACATTTGCATTTCCGTGCATTTTCACATGCAACCACTGTGTGGATAATAGCATTCCTGAAATTGAGATAATTTTTCGTTATCTTGCGTTATCAGGTGATTTTTTTCGTGCATTGAATGTTTTCGTCTAGTCTAGAAATTGATTTTGAAGCCAATTGCAAGGTAGGGCTGATCAGACGTCGATCGCATTGATATCCGCAATAGATAACGAAAATGAAATAGACAAATGCATACACAACAAACACCCACTCTATGGATTAGATAGGGAAAGCAGTGGTGAATCATGGTATGAAAATATTCACAAGCACTACTCCTGAACTTGACGTTGAAATTTCTCACACGGCAAAACAGGTTTCATAGGTGTACCTAGCACCTGAAATTCATCCCGTAGCTTAAACAGGAAAAAAGTTATTGTCACCAAGGGTTCGATGCAAAACATTCGATGCATTTATTTTCATGATCATCATAAATTGAGAACATCGTAAATAAGATTAAAGAACTACCAACAGAAATCACTCACATGATATATTGATCAATACCGACCAGAAGAAAGAAGCTGTAGAACAGTTCAAGTTCCAACCAGCTTCAGCGGTAGGTATTCAAACTTCAAATTCCTACAGCTTTTCTATTATGAGAGAATTAATAGTTTGTGGTAGTTCCAATGAATTAATTGGAATATTTCGAACTGGCTGACAAATAGATTCCCTACTTGTTCTACTTCTATTAGCCACTCAAACTCCACCAGAATCCGTATCCAAAACTGACCAGAAACATGCAAACAAAAAAGATTTGAGGACATACCTGCAATTCATTCACGATCTTCTCAGTCATCAGCTTGTCAGGCGAATTCTGGCCGCTACTCAGCTGCTGATGCATGTTGACCATTTGCTGTTGTTGCTGAGCCACTTGAGCAAGGGCATGCGCATGCGCCGCTTGTGCATGGGGATTCGGACTGCCCATGTGGGGAGACTGCTGCGGCTGCTGACTCTGCTGGGGATTCTGCCCGTTGTTCTGCGCTTGCTGCTGGTTCATCTGCTGCTGCTGCTGGGCCATCTGCTGCTGCTGTTGATTCTGCTGCTGCTGATTCTGCTGCTGTTGGTTTTGCTGTTGGGGGTTGTTTTGTTGCTGCTGCTGCGCGTGGGATTGTTGACTATTTTGGCCCTGCTGCGGATTGTTTTGCTGATTGGCCTGCTGTAAAGCCAGGGCTCCTGGAGTAACAACGTGGATTTGGCTGCTGTTGCTCTGTTGGCTCGGGGAATGAGCAGGAATAGAGTTTGTCGATCCTGGCACAGGCGAGTTTTGATTCGAGTTGGACAGGTTCTGAGGCATGTTCTGAGGCGGACCTCTCGCCTGGTTCCAGAAATCATTGTTCATCTTGAAAACTGGTCTGTTATTAACTTCCGCCATTGGTATTTGAAGCGGTGTCAATGGTGTCGCCCTCAAGTCCAGGGCGGTGTTTTCTTGTATCTTGAAGGAATTTTGTAGCCACTTTGCTACAAGATTCTCATGTTCTACTTTGAGGTTACTGAGTATGTTTTGTTCCTCCGTCGTGAAAATTTTGACAGGTTATGTGGCGAAGATGTCAAAAATAGCCGTTTCGCAAACGGCTAGTTCCTTTCTTCAAAAGAGTTCGTACTATTTTTCTTCCGTTAGATATTGCACTTCAGTCTCAGTTTGCTGTGAATTGGCTATTCGTCAGTTCAGTGATCCAAAGCCGACTGAGATGTATGTAGGTAAGTGTATACAAGGAACTTGAAGGGTTGATTACCTCTTTGTCGTTTCAGTTTTTTTAAGTAGCAGATGTTTTATAGCCGACCCTCGGAAGGTTGCTATAATTGTAGATAGATCTGAAAACAATACTATCATGAGAATTCTGCTTTTTTTTAATCGGATCATGACACATACTGTTACTGTGTTCATGAATAAAATTATGAATTCAATCGAAAAGAAAAAACAAAACTATAGGAGAGTGCGATTTTTCAACAACATGAATCACACATTTATTAAATAATTATTATTTTTTATTGAAAATTGTTGAGTATTATCAAAAACGAATGCATCTCTCGATCCGAATCTTCCGTTTATCAGTTCGGGATGAAATGATTATGAGCATATTTACATAGATCACTGGATATATTCACAGCTTTTTTTGATTTTGTTCTGTTTAGGACCCTATGAATTCCCTAGTTTTAATGAAATGGAAAATTGCACTGTTTTCTTTTACATTTGAATTATATTTATTTCAAAGATAGTCATCGAATTTTCAGTTCATATCTAATGAAATCAATTAATTCACATGTAAACTGCTCCCTTTTTCAAAAAATGAACAGTTTTTGGCTTAACGCAAATGAACAAAAAATAAATATCATTTTGTAACACTCAAAGCCTTGATTATTTTAATGCCATGAATAATATTCGTTTGAAAATATGAGCAGAATTTTGTTTGAATAAATATTGAAATAGATATTTATAACGGAACAAAAATATATTTTTGTGGAACTGGTAATGATTATTTCGATACCTGTTTTCGACGGTTCCACAACCATGTTGGTGATTGAAAATAATTGATTCCGAATTGTCTTAGTGGAAAAATTCAAATAGTAATGAATGAGGAGGATTCTGAGGATATAATCAATTAATGATTCAATGATATTCAAAGGGTTGTTGACAACTGTCTTTGGCAGTTGGAAACCTTTAACTAATGTATATTCTTCACGGAACTCGGGAAGAAAAATGAACATTCTGTAGTTTTTTGTCATTTTCTTCGAATGCAAAGAAAGAATATGATGTAGTTTTGGATTTCTATTAATGACTTTTAGGATTTAGATTTTGTATTGAACCGAAACTATCGCTATATTTCTGTCAAACTGATGAACATTTCGATGAAATTCTAAGACAAAAACACCATTTTGTACTTTTGATAACGCTTGTGGCAGTGGCGAGGAATCTGATATTGAAAGTAAGCCGAACTATCGCAAAGTATATCTTTTTTTAAGCATGCAAAAAAATTGAATCACCGAAATTCAGCAGACAGAAAATTGTTGAATGCTGTAACTCACTTGACAGGCATCAATATAATAAAATGAAAAAGGAACTCACATAATCTGACTCAAAATATTGCACTAGCCCAATAACCAATCACCTCGACGAACTTTCAAAACACAAGTTGGCGCCAAAAATTTCAAAAAGAAATCGCAGATAAGATCACTCGAATATTCGGCGAAACTACAAGAAATCTGAATAGATACTCTCCGATGTGCACGAACGAATTTTGATAAATGAAATTTTTTCCAAGTCAAAACCGACACTTCGCGTTGCAAATATCAGCGTCCCGACGCGTCCTAGCTATAAGAAAGTCCGTAGATAACTAAGAAACACGTCGTCGTCTCCAAAAGACGTCCAGCGTCTAAAAGCGACGCCTTGTTACTAAGAATATAAGGGTAAAATCTCGTCGACGGAGACAGACTTATACAAGTGCAATGCGCGTGAAAGAGACCGAGGAAAAATAGTCGCGAAATAAGACAAAGACCTAAATATGCAAGTTTAATATTTCCAAGCGAGAAAGGAGACGCTGGCAAGGGTTGAAAGCGAGACGCGTTTACACAAGAAGGACGCGTCGGACGAAGAACGAAGACACCTTAGAATTTCATCTTAACTGCACGCATGCGTTGGCTCGTAAGGAGTACCGATGTCTATCCCCACCAAAGGGGTTGAGAAAAAATTGCTCCTTGTTATTTTTTCGCGCGCCCCTCCACTTTGAGGGGAGTATACGGCAAGTTGCGAGGGAGTTTTTATATCGGACTTAGGTTAGAGTGGACAGCGTGTGCCAGTTTGGGACTGGTGGTGAGGGTGAGTTAGGGTGCAAGATGCACATGGTTTGTTTGGGTTTTTTATGCGTGAAATGTTTCGTGATGCGTTTGTACGGGGTGTTGCATTTTTCACGACGGTAATGATTCTTGATTGATTTATCGAAATGTGATCTTGGGTGCCACGAAAAAATGTGTCTTGATTAGAGTTTCGATAGTTGATACAATTTCTACTCTTGAATTTCATACAGGGTAGTGTTCGGCAAAAATGTATTTACCGTCTTTCGGACTATTTCAAACTCAGTTTTTATTCATGTTATTCAAGTAATAAAGGAGAAAATGAGTTTCTATATGTTTATGTTTGGTGCCAACACTTTCTGTGAAGTCTTCTAGTTTAGTTATGCTTCAATCATAAGAAGATATCCCTAATTTCAATTAGACAAATGATCTGGTAGATAGTGGAAGAGTCGCTTTTCCGTCATATTTTTCTTTCGATGTGAAAATAGTGTTATATGAAAATTAACTGATTTGAAATTGTCAAACAAGTGTTGCTCTAAGAGTGGATTAAAATAGTTTTTACCTATATTTTTCATTTGAAAATATTGATACCTAGGGCTGATCAAAAGCGCACAACTATAATATACAATATTTTCTATTTATGAATGAAAGGATGAGTATTATTACCAACAATTTCGAAATTTACGGCTGTTGACAAAGTACATTGTCGAAATTAAAACTCATTACTAAGGCAAATAAAAATATTTCCTTTAATTTTTCGACATTTTGATTCAATAGTTTCGTTTTGGATTGGACTTGAGGACTTCAATAAATTTACGATAGGATTTCTGATGCCGGTATTCTTTCTTTTCACTATTGGTAGAATTTTCTTATATTTATTCTCACAACTGTTGAAGCTTTCCCAATGTCACTTCGCCCTGGTTCGTTCTTCAAAAAACGCGTTTTTCATTATTATTTCCAATATTATATCAATATGATTGAAAATTAGATCCATCCCTAGGATATTTTATACAAAAACTACTTTTTGCAAAAAAACGCTTAGTGACTTTAGAACTGATGTAGACATGTCGATTATTTTTTTCACAGAGTAATTATGGATTATTCCAACCATTTTTCTTGCACCATTGATACTACGACACATGATAGTATTATGGAAAAGAGGTAGTCGTCTCTGAATTGTTTTCAATTAATAATATAATCGATCTTCCAATATTGAAATTAATTAATTTTTCCGAGAACTTCACATACGATGAACATTTTCAGTGAGGAATATTACACCAGAATATGCATTCAGATAAGTCAACATTACATTTTTCCATTCTCTGGAAAGTGATTGCATTATCACTTCATTATTTTTTTATGTCGTTTTGCGTTCAATATTCAGGCAAATAATATTATATTTGTGAGGATTTCGATTCATATGCCTCTCTTGCTACCTTTATGAAGTCGAAGTAGGCATGAGATGAAAACATCGGAAAACAGCTGAGACAGAGTATTGAAGAAAATCCGCAAACGGCGCTCCTTGGTAACTTTAAGAAGTCGTTGCTAGATGTCGCGCACTTCTCGCAATCTTTTGAATATTCATCATATTCGTAGTATTGTTACAGAAATCTCAGATTCACTTTTCATCGGAGATGGTGTAGTGTGATTTAATGATCCGAAGCTGATGCTTTTTCTTAATATAGGCACATTGGACTTCCAATCACGTACTCTGGAAATCTATCTGGGAGTCAGGAGATAGATCAGGTGGGTATAATGGTGTAGTATGGATACAAGTGCACAATAGTATATTATGCAACGATCCTATAAAGATGGATATTAATACATGAGCATTAACCGGCTTACGAAACGACCCGAGATGAGTTTTGTATGGTTTATGCGAGTGTATTAACAACCATAACATGGGAGTTGCACACGCTATTTTTTCTACATTCATCGAATGATGAAGAACTATAAATATTAGGTTATATTTGTATTGTGGAGCCCACTGTTCTTCAGTTGGAAGGATCATTAACATTTATTTGATTATTATTAGTCTTAAAATAGTTCTATATTGTATTGGAAATTCTGATTTCATTCTGAACATAATTATAAATGTAGCCTTCAGCCACTGATTTGGATTCACAATTGAATAAAAATCTGAATCGTAATAAAATATCTTTATAATAATCAAATCATTATGATAGAGATTTTTCATTACGATACATATTTTTGCTCTGTTTTTTTTCCTAGTATAAAATGGACAACGGTCATATGAGTGTATTATTATAGTACGGGTGTTACTAGAGGTACAGGTAAGTCCATGAAAATGATGAAAGACGACAATATTTCCAAAAAAGGGTTAACATTCATATCAATAAATATTCTTTAAATATATTTCTATCTTCAGAGATTATTCATTGATATTAATATTACTCTACTTTCGGAAGTTTCATTTTCTCCTCTGGTTTTTATATCGGAATTCGAACAAAAAGAACAATCCTGTATTGTTCAGGGAGCAATAAGAATTAGAAATTTCATCAGAACTCATACAATTTGAGAGAAGATTGGAGTTCGGATATTTCAAATGCGTGAAAGTGAATCTCAAAATAGTCCTTGAATACACTTGATTACAAACTGTTCGATTCTCTTCGATTATGTTGCTTTCATTTATTAGAGCAACTTGCTAAAATACAGAAAAAAACGAAATGAATTCTCTCTTGGATTCTTTTTATTAACCGACATGTACGTTATTTCTATAGAATCGAATGGTAAAATTGAAATTGATGAAGAATGTTCATTTTTCCAATTCAATGAGAATCTAGGTGAACTTTGAAATAATTCAATCTGGCTGTCTGGACATAAGTCAATGTTTACTGGGAAGAGAACTGCATTATCATGTTTCACTTTTTTCTTGGCGCAACTTCAAAATGCAGAATAACTAAAAATATAAAAACAAGTCCATTGCCAACTAAAATGAAAAATTCGTTTTTTACGGTCTCAATTTTATTTTTGATCTTCACTATTTTCATTTCATGAACCATCTGGTGCTATCACATTGACTCACGAAACTTTTGAAAAAGTGGGACGAAATAGTTGATTACTAGTATTTTTCGGAGCAGGTATTTCGTTGGTAACATACTGACTGATGATAACCAATAGTGCGTGATTTCCATATTTATGTGATGTGAAGATCAGTGGAGTTGTTGGATTTCTGAAAATGTCCACATATATTTTCACTTACTTATCAACACATTTTTTTAATAATCAGTTACAAAAATAGTACAAGATAGATAGATAGATAGATAGTATAAAACTGTTTCAAATAATAATTGAGACTATTTATTTTATCACTTTTTTGAAAAGAAGTTCACACGAAAAATATATCGGATATATATACAGATCAAAAATTCAAACTTGCTATCACCAAATCATCAATTATTGGCATAAGTGCCAAAGAATCGGAACTTATTCAATCTATATTTATTGCCACTAATATATCACTACTGAAATTGGTCAACATTTATTTGAAAAATTTCGAAAGTAGCACTAAAAATTACATTTCTAAAACTACAGTTAATAATCTGGAAGCACATCAAATATAATCAGAAACTGTCGATAGTGTAAATCTACAAAAAATGGATCCTTATAGATTCATACTTGTTCAAAATAACTTGATTTATATGGTAACTAGATAACGTTCTTTCGGCATTTTAGACTTTGCAACACGGATTCTAACAAAATGTATTCATTTCATTCATCGTTTGTGTATTCACAAGCGCGTCGTGTATCATTCTCCCTAAAATTAATTTTCAGCATTATCCAATATTTTTATGGAGGCAATCAAATCTCGAACTGAACGAAAAAAAAAATAGCTCGAACAAGATCTCAAGATTTTTCATTTCCTTGATTCTCAAATGTTTATCCGCTGAAAAATATTTCATGCTGAAAATCAATTTATACGATTATAAAAGTGACCTCTTCATGTATTGACCCCGAAAAATATCAATGGTACCAATCTTGCCAATGTATATATTTTTTTATGAATTGCTGTTCGAGTTCTCCTAACTAAAAATGAGAATTCGATATTCGTAGATATGATTGAAAAAAACTCAATGTAGATATAGTTTTTCTACGGCTATAAAACAAAACTGCTCAACTTTTCTTGATAGATCTTGATAACGTTCATTGTATGCCTTCATTTCAATTTCTTAACATGATAACACAATGACCTCTTTGTGTTACAATTGTAGTATGTCTTCAGTTTTATATCTTTAGCTGATAAAAATTGAATTCATTGTGTTGAAGTTGTATGACAGCTCTATTTACTTATTCAATCAAATCTAAGTAGAAATTTTGAATGATATTACATTCGAGGTTAATGTTATTTGTTAAATAATTTCGTTGTTATCTTCTCATATCCGTAGAAAAAGTATAGTATATAACTCGCATGGAACGCTATTTTGTTTGCAAATTATACACTATACTTTTTCTAGATTATGCCACATAGAGCATAACGTTTCATTCCACAATATGCTAAGTATTCCTAAGTCTGAAACACAGTGCACCATTCAGAAAAAAAAAACGCACCGAACAATTTTCTAATTGTCTTTTTAAGAGAGGTCACTTTCGACGTAACCGACTCATCATGAACCCATCGCGTTTTTGCCTTTGTAATCCTGACTGCAATTCAGTAAAGTATTTATGGTTAATCGTAAAAGATGCACGTGAAAAAGATGCATAGGTAATTGTGAGAACCAGCGTGCTATCGCATATTAATATATGAGTTCGTGTGATAACGAGAAAGCATTCGTAATTTCATGCGTATGCGAAGATATATCGTGTACCACATCGGGAAAACTTGTGGAATGCGGATATTTTGAACAATATCTAGATGGATGTAATTTGGAAATATTCAACTGTTACCTATTCAAAAAATCGCCACCTAATGCAGGTTCACAGTACCTCAATATGCTCCCAGAGTATATATATATATATATATATATATATATATATATATATATATGTGTGTGAGGAGGTTAGACGACTGTCTAAGTTAAAGGAAAATCCCTTTGATATTCGGGTGTGCAGTCAACAAGGAATTGGAACAAAGTGAACTCTTTATTCTGTTCAAGCTTTCGAGTCTTTATTGGCTCTTCATCAGGAAAAATTGTAAGATTAGAAATTTTTTCAACATGTAGGTACTTACTTACGAATATAAGGTTAATAATCCTTTTTCAATACAAACATGAAGGACAACATATCACAACACATCGACGTTATGGTAAAAATATAATATAAAACTTTAATTAAAAAATATGAGTAATCAAACAGGTAAACGAATGAAAATATGGGAGAAGTTGTTTCTCCTAACGGACATTGGAAACCATATTTGCAATTTGATGTGACTGAGAAGGGAATGAAGTTGACAAGTGACCAATGATTACAGTTTCCTGTGTGTTTTTCATTTGTGTTGGCAACAAGGTCACAGGAAACTGTAATCATTGGTCACTTGTCAACTTCATTCCCTTCTCAGTCACATCAAATTGCAAATATGGTTTCCAATGTTTGATTACTCATATTTTTTAATTAAAGTTTTATATTAAATTTTTACCATAACGTCGATATGTTGTGATATGTTGTCCTTCATGTTTGTATCAAAAAAGGATTATTATCCTCATATTCGTAAGTAAGCACATGTTGAAAAATTTTCTATTCTTAAAATTTTTTCCAATTCATTGTAGAGTTCCTGATGAAGAGCCAATAAAGACTCGAAAGCTTGAACAGAATAAAGAGTTCACTTTGTTCCAATTCCTTGTTGACTGCACACCCGAATATTAAAGGGATTCTTCTATATATATATATATATATATATATATATATATATATATATATATATATATATATATATATATGATGCGTTGTTTTTTGGGTTTCATTCCGTGTTCTGTGGTTTTGATCCTCTGAAGGATAATTCTCACAACGTTTCGGCAAAGTCTCATTTGCCATCTTCTAGGTGATGTCTTGAGTTTCGATCTCCGAACTCGACTGACTCAACAACAACATACAACTGACCACGGAAACATATCCGAACACATTTATATATATATATATATATATATATATATATATATATATATATATATATATATATATATATATATATTGTGAGGTTGCAGTCAGATTTGTGGGCAGTTAAAAAGAGGACTCTTTGTTATCTGTCAAGCTTTCGGCAAATCTATTACCTTCGTCAGAACAACTAAAAATAAGACATTGGATGATATTTTGTAAAGATAGAAATATGGAACACTTACTAACGTGAGAATAAAATATAAATTGGTACAAAACAAACAGACAAAACATTGAAGAATATTGAAGTATATGTCAAATTTTGATGAAATTTCATGTGGGAAAATTCTGAATACCAGGTGATTTTCTTTTATCTACCTCGTATTCAAGCAGAAATGTATAAATTTGGCTTGAATTATCAAGATCTGTTTTTTTGTTCATTGAATGCTCTTCGTTATTAATATGTGTCATTTCTAAAAATGTTCTTTTGGTTATATTTGTTTCTCTATCCAAAATTTCTGGGTGTTCAAAATCCATCTTGTGATCCTCAATATTGACGTGTTCACTCAAAGCGCAAGAATTAACGTTTCGTCTGCAGTCGCTTTTATGTGAAATAATGCGACTATTTAAGGGTCTAGATGTTTGGCCTATATATGTTTCAGAACAATCCATGCATGAAATTTTGTATATAATTTGCTATATAATTCAGAGATAGTGGTGACATTTCTTTCGAAAATTATAAAGTTATTATTTCGAAATACATTAATTAATTTTGGAGTTAGTTCTTGAATATAAGGTAATGATTTATAAATGAAAGGTTGTACCGTATCGTTATTTTCATTTTGGGAACTAATTGAAACTATTCTTTCACAAAAAATTATTCTATTTACTAAACTTTTTGGATATGAATTTTCAATTAGAATTTTACTTAACATGGATAAGCTTTTGTTTTGTAAACTGGGATGACTGATTCTGATTATTCTGATAGGAATGTTAGTTGATGAATCTATCACTAGATATAGGTTTTCTATCGGAAAAAAGTACTCACAAAATAATTTCATAAAAAGTGACATTTTGTTACCTGTCATCGGAAATAAAATGTCAAACTTTTTTCCCGTCACAGAAAAAATAATATTTTTTGAATAATATTTTCTTATACAAAAGTTACATTTCCTTTAAATAAAAAGTACAATTATTAAATGTGCATTGCAAGGATGGTATGTTCCTTGAACTATTCGGTAAAACAGTCGAATTTTCTTGTGTGGAAATTGTGTTTTTTTCAATATCAGATCGTCGTTTTCCCTGGCACAGAAAAAAATTGTGTATTATACACGGGAAAAATATAAGATTTTAGCTCCCCATTTTTTGTCTCCCGACGCAAACCTCGAGCTAAAATCTAATACTTTTTTCCCTTGTATAATAAATAACTATTTCAGGCGTTTGAGCATCATTAATCAACTTTTTGATGAAGTAGTAAAATAGAATACCATTGTTTCGTATTACCCAATGATACAAAAATATTCTCCAACAAAAAAAATCAGGCCTTCATAACTTTCTATGATCAGTTGGTGATCCAATAATTATTATTCCATAGAAAACTTCAATTCATACAGGCATAAGGAATTCCTTCTATATGGTAATTCAGAATTCTCGATAGATAGCTTCTGGTTTATCCAAATTGGACACTATGATAATCATGGAAAAAAAGTCAATTTATTGTTTTTGAATTTGAATATCGAAACAACAATTTCTAATTGCTAGTACGCATATCACGTTCACAATTATTTACGATGCTGTATCCAGGAAATGCATTGTGATTATTGCTTTTGTTATAATTGAATTTATTTTCCCTGAAACAATTTGATAACGGTTAATCTGAGATCAAACCATCAAGGACTATTTCAATTGTCTCACTTTGCTGAATTGAATTTTCGTTATTTTCACAAAATCCTCAATCAAATCGATGAATTTTCTTGAAATTTGAATCAAGTAAAGTAGGAACTACATATCAAATAGTGGGGGGCTAGGTACAGTTACTTGTGGAACTCCAACATATTCTCCGTTAACTTTTTCTTTTGATCATTTGAAAACACATCATATGCTTTCAAACTGACCAATTGCATTTCATTTCTCATTTATCGGAGAAGTAAGATATTCTATTTCTCGCGTGATTTTTTTTTTGAGTTAGTTTGTTTGCTACCTTCATTTTAATCTATAACAATAGAAAAAACTTAAGCTTGGCTTCACTTCCAGAAGAAAAACTCACCCCTATTCTAAGTACTAGTCCAAATAATCCACCCTCCGAAAAAATAACGAGCACACACCACACAACACCCCCGGCCTTTTTATGAATCACCTCTTGAACTTCCCCGCCATTTTTTTCATTTTTTCTCCCACCCTTGACCTTGCCCCCACCCCCGTGAACCACCCCTGACGGCGTCTTATAAAAATGTACCCACCCCCTACAAGGAATTTTTATAAATCCCACCCTAATAAAAGAATGACCTGCCCGCTTTTTTCTCGGCAGGCTCTAATAGGGTGAGTAAATATACTAACACTAGCCCCCTTTCCGGATACAGACTTGTAGAAGTGGATAGAACTGTTGTAGAGAAGGGCACGTGGGAACACGGCTCATTCATAAAGGTGTTTTACTTTGGCGGTAGGAGGATTAACACGTACAGGGTTAGTTCCTTATTGCTACCTGGTGTACAGGGTGATTCGAGGTACAGGTAGGTATCTGGGGGATAATTATTTATTTGCTAATAATAGACAAACGTCATGTAATGATGGTTATTAATACACGAGCATAAACCATACGAAACGAGCCGAAGGTGAGATTCGTATGGTTTATGCTCGTGTATTAATAACCACTTGATATGACCAAATTAAAATGGAAAGGTTACAGAATTTTTGAAGGCTACACAATTCATTTTGATATAATTAATATATTCTAATTCCTTTACTGAAAATCAATCCAAGAATTGATACGAATCAAAAACAAAAATAACGATCCTGGTCATGTTAAATTGAATTCTCAAAGTCCATTTATATTTTTTTCATATCCTGAAAATTATGGATAAATATGTCTGAGACAACTAAATATGTATCGGCTAATAAACAGATACGATGTATGGAAGGAGCATTTTTACCTGAGTTTGATGATGTTTTCATTATTTTATTGTGGTGGTAGAAAATTCAATTTCGACAGAAACTGTAGTATAATAAATAAATCATTGATTATTTCGTGTTCTAAAAGTGAAGCAGGAATCTTGCATCCAGTTTTCAATTTTTCAAATTTGAATAATTCTTCAGTAATAGACTAAATATCGAATTCGTATACATTGCTCTTTGTAGTCAAGATGGCAATGAAACCGTTTATACCTATTTGTCATTTGGTTGGATGGAAAAACAATTTCTGTTTTGAGCAATCATGTGCAGAAATTGAATCCTGACATTTGTTAGGTTACTTCAGTGACTTTGTACTGAGGTACCTTTCAATGAAAGCATTTATTATTATCATTACATACAGAACTAAAAATAAGTGGAGTGTACTTTTCACAAATATATTCCATAGATAAACAAGTTTTTCCAATATTCTTGAAGCTAGTTGAGGTATTGTTCATCTGAGTATTCCATCAAATAAATTCTACAAATATCTCATGAAGATATAATCTAGTTTTTGTTACAAGACGACTTCATACTCAAGCGAAATTTGAACTCAACTGGCATTCAAATCAAAATGAAAAATGAAATCGAAGACATTCAAAAGTAAAAAAATGTCTGTTTGGACAGTGGAAGCGGGAGTTTTCAAGTAAGATGAAATATTCCAAAGTTTTACAGTTTCTACGTTGAAATGAAAAATAGCATGTGCAATTCAGCCCAAAAGTGATTTGTGTGGTTCGCATGGTTGTGGACTACCCCAAGGTCGATTATTTTTTGTGACTGACATTTCTATATTGAAGCTAACCTTCCACTTCTATCATAGTTGTGACACCACTATTATGTTGTACTTTTACTGCCGCTGTCAACTTTTTAATGCCTAGGTAGCAAAGGTGACCACTTCCAAGTATGATCCTATATTTGGATTAGCATTCTTTGAGTTTGAAAGAAAAATAGCATGTATAAATTGGAGAAATACTTTTGTGTAACTCGCATGGTTTTTGGACTGCCCTTTGTGTCTGTCGTCTGTTATTCTCCACTCACGCTACACGCTCTGAATCGTTAAGATGAATAATCAATTCGTTTTATCCAGATTATTTCCCTCAGAATATAATCCATGAGACAGTTTAGGGCTGGACATCTTTTCACAGCGAACAATTACCCTACTTAGATGAATAAATCAGCCATTGGAACCCTTCTGTCCAAGAAAATAAATCAAATAAACACTAAGGGTCATTAAGTACGGCGAAGATGAAATAAAAAAATTAGACCGTGCATAAAATTCGCCAAGACTGTTATTATAAAATTATACAAACGTTTTGCGTAGGGGTGATAATATCTCTGAGACGTAAATTACGAGAAGCATTCGTTTTTTGGGGTCCACGTACTTAGATATTCGAACAAGATACGGATTTGATACCACACATCGCTAAACTGTTATAATTCTCGCTAATGGACTACTTCCTGCTCAGGAGAACTGTTCACTTGTTAGATACATCTATAGATATTGAGATAGTTCCACGGTGTCGAAACGAACATTAAGACCACCCCTTTTCAATGAGAATTGTTCTGCTTGTGGAACACTCAACTGTGTGTTTTTCACTAGACAGTTCACAAACGCAACACTCGTTTCACTATACAATTGCTTCTTACTACCAAAGGTACCATACCATGCTATTGCACGCCTGAGGAGCTATTGTATAGTGGAACACGTGTAGCGGTGAACTGTCGAGTGAAATTCACACAATGATGTGCTTATGTTTGATAATGTTATCAATGGATTTTCATTGAATATCTGGGATGGTGTTGAGAATAGCAGTTAGGAAAATGCAGGTGAATTCATTCCAGACATGATGAGCCTGCAGAGAGTATTCATATCTATTGACTGTTCTCTCAGTAATACTCATGAGATAATAGAGACATTTTGCATTGTAATCGAAAGGAAGACAGAGTATCCACATACAAAAAATCAGGCAGGATGCTACAATCGCTCCTGAATGATTTGATCAAATCATTGTCAACATTTGCCTAACAACTAAGGGTTTGAACCTGAAACTGAATCCAATGGAAATTATTTTCGGTACACGGGCAGTCTTCGAGGAGTACTTCAAAGAAAATAAAACGTTCTATACGCGAGCACCTATGGAATATGGTGAAAATTCCTCAGAAAACTCGGAAAATCCGTAAATTGGAAGGGGTTGAAAATTCCGATATAATGATTTTATCTACACCCGTACTCTAATAATACACTAATATGCCCACAACCCGTTTTATAATGAAATCCATTACGATACAGATTTTCAACCAATAGAAACCCATTATTAGTTTTCAATCAAGCATGATGTGCAAGCTTTGCATTTTGACGTTTGTCAAGTCGAAATCAGTAGGTATTGAATTTTTGAAGAATTTAGTCAATATTCGATGATCGTATGAAAATGTCTTATAGCGGTGACATAGAAGAATTACCAGCGACTCCTCCACAGATGTCTTAGACAAGAAAAAAATACAATCGAAAGGATTATCTTTTCCATTTGACAAATGCAACACATATGTTTTTATTTTCAACCAAATAATATGAGCTCTCATGGCCGAGTGGTGAATGGCGCCGGCAGTGATCAGCCACGTCCGGGTTCGATTCCTGACCTCGGCAGAGATTTTTCTCATTTTTTTTCTTTTCATTTCTCATTGTTGTATTTTCTGTGGTTATACCATTAATTATAATTCTGTAGAATTTTTCAAATAAATACGATTGATTACCTACTATTATTGTGTTCAATATAAATACCTAATAATATAATATTTTTAGTTCTTCATTATTTATTGGATAAAATAGCGTATGCAACTCTCATGTATTGGTTATTAATACTCTCACATAAACCATACGAAACTCACCTTCGGCTCGTTTTGTATCCAGGTTTATGCTCATGTATTAATAACCATCATTACACGATCGTTGCATAATATACTAGTATCTGATATTTAGAGGTGAAATAAAGATCTATGATGAATAAACAATGCAAATTTTTCAAATTTATTACGTTTTCTTATCAAATGAGCTCGACAAGCTGAGTGCTCGAAGAATCAGTAGATCAAATTTGAACAAATCAGATATAACATTCATTCTTTATTTATCTTGGTCCTGAATGAATCAAATTTTTGTGTACCCGTTGTTTTTCAGTTCGCTCATTTTTCGGGATATATGTCTTTGCAACCGACACATGTATCTCAAAACTTATGATAACAAAGTTTTCATTCATCATTTTCGATATCCTCCGAAAATTATTTTATGAATTTTCGACCCAAAAACTAGGAGACACAGATATTTTACTCGAACGTCCGGGTACATCTTATTTCATCTCGAGTTTTTCGCGCGGAAATTTGAAAATATCAATTAAAGCTCATTATATCTCATTAGGAGCAATTCTGAAAAAAAAAAATGTTACCCACTTTCTTGTGAGAATTTTTACGCTCTATAAGTTTGTTTCTATACATTGAATCGAAATTTTCAACCCCTTCCAAGTTATTGATGCAATACAGATTTTCCGATTTTTGCCAGGAATTTTTCCCATTTTCACAAGGTGCTCGAAGGCAAGATTTTTCTTCTCAAACTTCTCTTCGGAAATTACCCTTGCACCAAAAGTCATTTCTATTGGATCAAGTGTCAGGTTTCGATAGCATTTTAAGTACAGCGCCTACAGTATAATTGTTTTGATTTGATTCTAGTTTTAATTTTTCAACTTTGAAAATTAATGTCAATGCCATTAGTGAAGTCATCGCATTCGATTGGGTGCATTTTTCAACTTAACTAAGAAAGGGTCAATGCAAATAATCTAGTCTCCAATGGAGTTTCGAAATATACCTTTGGAATTCATAAATAAAAACGGTTGGCAAGCAAAACACGCGGTATATAAATTAAGCTCTCGCAATAATTAGTCGATGTCATGTTAATACGCGCATTTTATTCATAATTGTGTTGAAGTTTTCGAAAAGGTGTTCCTCGTGGAAAAAACGTGAAATCATGATCATCAACATTGGAGTGTAAAAGTTACGCAATACCCGCAGGTGAGAAACAAACGTATCCATCGATATTATGTAAGTAACGTGCCATAGCAAAAATTCATACATAATTAACAAGAGTAATTATGCCATTTCTTCAAATCGCATGTTGTTTTATGAACATTGAAATAATGAGCCGGTGTATTAAATAAAATACATGCCTTCTACTTCCTCCGGTAGATGTCGATGGAAGTGTAAGCATTTGTCTGCAATAAGTTTTGGATTAGATTATACGATTTTTGGCAACTCGGACATCTGTCTGAAGCCTCAAATCTAAAGGAGGGCATTTTGAATGTGAAAGTTACAAAATATTGACAAATCAAATACCCAATGATATGCTTCATTTCAAATGTTTTTAACTAAACTTTTTTACATTCAATACTTTGTACCACTCGATATGTTCTGTTTGAATATATGTTTTATTTCAATTCGGAATTACTCCATTTCTGCGAAACATTTTTTTTTGCAAAATCAATATAGAAAGATAACAAAACTACGGAAGAAGTAACATCAAAACGTTAATAGATAGCCTCTTTCAAAAAAAAAAAAAATCCGATTGATCACTCTTCATCCAAAAAGTTGATGTGATAAATATAGAATAGATATACTACAAAAAATACATGTATTGGTCTAGTGATGGATCATGGCAAAAATCTAGTTGTGATATCAATCAATCAATCAATCAATTTATGAGTGCAATAGATACTACAGTATATAGCATAAGTCATAAAAATAGGTACATCATGATAAAAACAAAGTACACAACATAAAAAAATATTGCTTAAAATAGAGTTACATAAGGTACATGATATAAAATAAAAAGAAAAGATATAAAAAAATTCGAAATTTAATTTAATTTTTCTTCAGAAAGCATAAACTTTCAATAGAGAGTGTATTCGTCGAATCCAAATAATATCAAATCGAGCAGGAAAAATAGATTTCTATGTCAGTGCCTGTCGTACCATATAGGCCATATAACTACTTCAGATGGACACTTTTTTCCTTTCTGTGAATGAATCGAACGTCTTTGGAAGATATACACTTACCTATCAGCAGGAAGTGTTTGTATTTTAATTTAATTAATTATAAATTTTGATTCGGAGAGGGCTAGAAAATAGTTCAAATATCGATTTTGCATGAAGAAAATCACACATGGGGAAAACCGGTGTGTCCATTCTTGTAATCATATAATATTTCATTTTTATTATTTACGTCATTATTTTGTGGTGGATCGATATTTGTTCCGTAGTTTTCTAGGTTTGTAACCTACCATAATCTGAAAAAATAAGAGTTATTATTGAAATCTATCTATACAAGTGTAGAAGGCAGATTTTCAACCTACCTCGAAAAGTTGCTGCGTCTATTGAATAACAGTTCTTTCTGGATAGAACAAGTCCAATTTAGTCAGTAACTTCTCGTATAACTCAAATTTTCTATCAAAAAATTAATGCGAACTAATATATATATGAAAATACGTATCGTTGACGTTTCGGAAACTGAATCCGCTTCCGTTCTCAAAACTTATACGCAAATGTCAATTACGAAGATTGTCTACAAGGGACCGTTCATAAAATACGTCACAATAAAATCAGCTTTTTTAGACCATCTTCCCCCCATTGTCACGCTGTGTCACACTTTTTGTGACCCCCCCCCCTATAAATATTTCGTCACAAAAACTAAGACCCCCCTGCTGAGTATGATGAATTCTAAATGACAGTACACAAATTCTGAAAATTAAAAATATTTATTTAGTTATTATAATAAAATTCAACTAAATCAATAAATATCTTTCATAACGAACATATGAAGAATGAATAAAATTTCTATTATTCAGAAGTCCAAGGATTTTCTAAATGGGCCGAAATATCTACAATCGGTATTGCACCATTCTCTTCAAAACTACCGTCCACTTCATCGTCATCTAACCATTATGGAGTCACTATAGATTTGATTAAAAAATCTGACGAGTTTAGGAATTCATTAGAGGATGTCGCACATGTAGATTTCTACCATAATCTACTGAAGATTTCTTTCATACCAAAATTTTTAAATTTTCATCAGAAATCTACTAAAAAGGTAGATTTCTACCAAAAGTGGTCACGCTGGCTAGCGCTCATGTATATAAATAATAAACGGCGAACGTCACGTTGCCGTATACCCCCCGCCCCCCCTTGTCACATCTTGTCGCACTCAGCCAGACCCCTTCCCCCCCTTGTATGCGAACGTATTTTATGAACGCCCCCCAAGAGATAAGGAATTCATTTATTTATATTTATATACATATATATATATATATATATATATATATATATATATATATATATATATATATATATATATATAGATATATATGTATATATATATATATATATACATATAGTTTTTATTATTCTTTTGATAGGCACAATTTGAGTTATACGAGAAGTTGCTGACTAATTGGACTTGTTCTATCCAAAAAGAACTGTTTTTCCCTAGGCGCAGCAGCTTTTCGGGGTAGATTGAAGATCTGCCCTCCTACACTTGTATAGATTCCAATATTATTTCTTATTTTTTCAGATTGCGGTAGGTTACAAACGCAGAAAACTAGGGAACACATTCCTGTTTATCTTACCCTATTTGGGGCAAAACTGAAGGTAGGTATCTATTAGTAAAATCAGTAACGTCTGTAAATAATAATTTTAATGGAATTGAAAATACTTATTTCTTTATTAATAAAATACATTCAAACAATTAGGGCGAGCCAATCTTGTTACCAATAATTCTTGATACATATACTCATTTCATTCGAACCCTCATTTTGGTCACCCATTACACGGAGCTGCGATAAACACATCGAAAAACATCTATAAATACCAACCGAATAATAAAAATAATTTAGACTCGTGAACCCAGATAAAAAATAAGCTCCTCCCATAACATATTTGTACATGAGTGCAATCTATCTTTATCTCTGAATTCGAATTAAATTCAACTGTCCACCATTTTTGAGAACTTTGTATTGATTAGATAGCCTGAGACTATTGTTTCCTTGAAAAAATACTGAGTTGAAATCATGATCACGGGGAATATGATGACCTACTCAATATTTCATATATTGGTTAGAGATAAAAGGTTGGGTAATAGGTTTTTTAGAATTGCTCGAGTTTTTATCCGACACCCCTTTCATATTTCCTAGCTCCAGGGCCGGTTTAAGAAATTTTTTGTGCGGATGAAGGGCAAAATATTATTTTTAGACACGAGACATATAATCTGTAACTTTGAGTAAGTGAATTCATTGATTAATAGAGACAAAGCAAAAATCTCAGGGTGGTGGTAATCCCTCTTCTCGCCACCTCTTTGGAAATGTAACTGTTGGACTGATTGAAGATATTTCCAAAGAACTATGGCAATGAAAAACCTCTTCGTATATCGTTTATGTTTGTGCCTGATTTGTCTTAGTAACTGATTTTCAGTTCAATTCAATTGAAGAACTGACAGAAGCTGTAAATCTAGCGATTTACCATTTTCTGTTTTTAATAGAAAGACCCTTCGAGCCAATATATTCTTTATGAAACTAGATAGAAGTGGTGGCATCTGAAAACAGAACACGTTCTGGTCTAAGTCATTAATATAGATAATAAACAATGGTCCCAAAACAGAACCTTGCGGTTTACGAAATTTCACCTCTCTGAAAATGAACAAACTGCTTTTGTGAAGAACTCTCAGATATATGATTTCAAACTAGTTTTCTATCTAATTCCACAGAAGTTGAGTCTGTGAAGGAGCATATCATAGTGAACACTATCGAAGGCGTTGGACAAGTAATGAAAAGTAACACCCATGTGTGAACACTACACGAAGTAGGATATGAATTCCACCAATAACAAAGTGGTTTGGAGTTTTTCAATAATGACTTATCTGTCAAACAGATGGAAGAGATGAGAGGGTGTGCGTGAGTGATGTTTGGTAGTGATAAGGGTGGAAACTGTTGGTTATTTTTACCTTATAGATATATTGCATCGAAAAGTTATTTGTTCAAGAAGTACAAAAATGCATGTTTCAGGTACAAGTTAGAGAGTTTCCAGATTTGTTGAAAATTTAATTCGCACCAAAAACAGGTAGGCAACAGTTCTACTCTAGGATTATTCGCCGGCGTGGCTAATCTTACGTTAACGGGATATTAACGTATAAATAAATCAAGTTTAATTTAATAGTGAGAATTTTGAGATAAAGTGGATGAAATGTTTGTTGATATTTCAAATAAGAATTGATATGACATTTAGGAGACAGTCTTCACACATACCTAAAATTGACGGTAGGCAGGTATTTTTCTTCAATGGTTGAATAGTCAGGTAGTTTTTTGAACTAGGTCGCATTTTCCACATTTTGGAACCATGAAAACCAAACGATATCCTGAAATTGCCTTATTTTTACAAAACGAGTGAATATAAGAGGGTCATATTCAGGCGGTTGGAAAAAAATAATTTAGTCACTTAGTTTGGGCTTCTGGAGGAGGATCTAGTTCACCCTGAATTTTTGAAACATATAATCCACAGGGAGAAATTCATAAGGAATGTGCCATACAGTGGAAAGTTCTGGAAAACGTTCGATAGTTCAAAATTAACAGAAAGGGTTGACAGTTGTATTCATGTGGTTGACTTCATGAAACTACTGCAGGCGGAATAGTTGCTGATATTTCTGATTGGCAATGACTGTGAAATTTTCACTGAAGAAAAACAAAGACAAGACGAAACACGAACCCAATAGTTCATTCATTATTTCGACACCAACGCTGAATATGAAAAATATATTTGATGATCTGATCATCATACAAAAAAGTTGCCGATATATGGGATAATTCTTAGTTTGAAAATATGAAAGCAAGTTTTGTTATCCACAGTTGACAATACGTGATCAGCTTTCTGTAAATGATTCTCGAGTTTTGTTGGATTAGCGTTTTACCCACCAAATTCATTCATGACTTCTGACACTTCGTAAACAGATATGCGTATGGAACTGAGATGGCTTGGAAAGTCTTCATCATCGACACTGCATTGAACAAGATGTTTTCCCTAGAGAATCTTGAAAGAAAAGCACGCAGAGGAGCATCGATCCTGAATATGGAAGTCAAACGAAGGCGATTGAATTTTGATGCTTGCCAAATCAAAACTTTGTCGCTTGGATCAAAATCTAACTGGAATGTCCAAGCATCAACTGAATTTTGAAAGTACCTATCTTCATTCGAGTTGTTGATATTGATACCATTTGATCAATAGAAAACTTATAGATATATCAAAATAGAAACAGGACATCGTTTCTTCACAATGAAGTCCTCAACCAGAACAATTGATGAATTGGAACAGTGAATAAGGATATCACTCTGTAAAATCGGCTGATTTTGATATTTAGCTAGCTACCAAAACTGCCTTACCTCCATTCTGTGATCCACCAGGAATTCAGTCATATATCAATCCTGTTGTTCATTACAGCGCAAAACAATGACGTCTTTACCGACCATATTACCATCCGCCATCTTCCCAAAATCATCGGCAATGAACATTTATCGGAGCTCCTGAAAAATCCATCCAAACAATTTGACGTATGCTAACAGTCTGTCATGACCTAGTCACGCTTGAACTTGTTGATGTCTGTATCTGATAATTTACGGAAAAAATCGAAAGATTACCAGCAACTATCAAATAATCAGGGTTGTAAAAAACAAACACGTAAGGTGAACGTCACTGCAACTAGTGCTTTGAAAAAATTGCCTACCGCTCCGACGTCTGGAGCAACACTAAAAATTATTATTTTTTAGACATATTTTTCGTTGCAGAAAGAATTGAACTTGGAACTCTCTTATCAGCGATAAATACGCTCAAATAAAAATCAACCCTGTTTTCGTTAGATTAGAGAAACGAGGTTTGATAAAGGATTTGAACGACCTTTATTTAACATTTTAATAGTCGATGCATTCAGATGAATAAAAAAAACACGTTTTATTACATCTGTTTTGTTAAAAAAGTAAGCATTTTGAAAGATCTCCTCCACTTAAGTGATTGGACGTTCAAATTGTTGTTTATTGATTCATCTCAAAGATGGCGCTACAGTGTATACTTCTAGCGGGGATTATGAATTAATTATATAAAATAGTGAATGATTGTGAGAATGCTCAACCGCGGATTAGAATAGAAACAGGTATTATTGAAAACTGATTAAAGTATAAAAAAAGATATATGAGTATTCGGAGAAATCGATACTAACCAGTTCGGAAATTATAGGAAGAAAAATATTGGTCGAGTTGGTGATTACCGTGAAGGTTATATGAATAATCATGAAAGCGAGATAACTCCGGAATTGATATATTCCTGAGAGGTTTTGTGAGAGGCACATTTGTTTGATAGGTACACTATCAGAACTGAACATGATCAATAAATCTTTCAAGAGCAGGCGATGAGGACAATGATTGAAAGTTTATCGTTTCGCAGCAAACACAAATGTGAATATCGACAAATACATAGCAGTCACTCTCAAACGGAAGCTGACATGGAGAAGTCACCTGAAAGAACTCGCGAACCAAGGTATCATAGTTGGTCCGTTACTATTTATGATATACCTGAATGACATCACCTAGATAGAGGTTCAGATCGTGGCAAATTCCCCAATATGCTTGTAGATGACCCTAGGAATTTGTTAACCTTGTACAATGTATGAACCTAGTTTAGTAACATTAGCAGAGAAAAACTGAACTCCATATGATCCAAACTTGGTGGAAGGTGATAAAAAGGCAGAAGAGTGTTTTTTTTTAATTGATTGTGTTTGTAGTGAGTATGAAGCTTTCAAAAATAGTTTTTAAGCGCTTCAGGGATTGAAAGTACAGTTATAATCCCTGGTTTCAGAGATTGAAGTGGCACTTTCAATCCCTAGGTATTGAAAATTGACTTTTAATCCCTGTAGATTTCAATTGAAACATTTTTTGAACAAGCATCGAATTATTTTCTGGCGCTGCAAAGATCAACTTGACATAGTTATTGCAGTTGAGATGCTTGCAAAAAATCTGATCAGAAACGATTATTTTCTGATATGAGGAATTTTTGACATAAACTTTCACAACAGCGCTGCATATCATTTATTTTGTTGATTGCCATAGCGAAGCACGGTGTACATCAAAACTCTCATTATGGTTAAAGTACCATTGAATTATTTTTCAAAAATACGTATACCTTTTACTTCTAACGTGCATAAAATAGTGTTCACACCACTGGTAATAAGTATGACTTCAATACCTTGGTGTATAACATACTATTAGTCTTTTCATTTTAAAATTGATAGAATACGTTTCCCTTCGAAGATGGAAGACTAGAAATATTATTAAAAAAAACAAGTACTACTACCCTGCCTACCTATACGACGTTGAATTACCAAGTATTTTTGCATTACATTACAAATTGTTTCAAATTTAATGAACCATAGGAATAAAAAGCCTCATGAAAATATCAGGATAAGAGTTTAAATGTTGGTTCATTACTAATAAATACTTTTCCCCAAATAATTTGAGTGAATGTATTCCTCAGTTGAATCCCAAGGATCGAATGTTACCACCTGTATATAACGACATTCGAGACGTCACTGAAGATATTCGTATTTCACCGGAAAGTAGTCTTGACATTGGCAGTGGTTGTTTTCATTCGGTTCATCGTTTTGTTTGTTTATGCTACGGTTAACGTCTGCAAGTTTTACGGCCGTTATCTGGCGAAATTACTTAGGGATATGCTAGTTCTATACACAATAGAAGCAAGTGCATTTTTATTAACAATGACACTTAGAATTCAATACCAGAGCCACTTGATCGTCTTCAGAACTAACCACTTCACCAATAATCGCAATAGTTGAAAATGGTTTCGGATGCTCTGATGAAATTTGTTTATTCTTGGTTTACTTTAGCTTCAGACAAATTATATCTACAGGAACTATGTCTTTATAATCAAGACAAACTATCCACTTGGTTTAGTGAATCATTCTCCTCGATCTTTGTGTTAAAAGATGATTCATTAAGGTTTGGACTACATGTAAGGATCAATAAAGAACTGAGTGAATAGGGATTTTTGTTCATTGTCATGTCTCTTTTCCTCTCAACACCCCTTATAACGAATAAAACAAATAGCTCCATCTAACAGAAGGAGCTTAGATTCAATTTCTCACTAACTACCGGAAATCTGCTTTTAATCGTCATGATAAATTTTCATTTCATATACGAAACGTTTTCATTTCTAGTTTTTCTGAGTGTACAGAAACGAGAAGAATCCAGGTGTGGGAAAAAAATATAATCTTGATGAGACTGTATAACAACTTCTCTTCGGGCTTGAAGGCCGTCGTTCTTTGGAATTTCTTCCTGACGTTTCGCTAGCGCGAGTGGTCAGCTTCTTCAGAGGCTTATTCATCTCCGAATTATGATGAGACTGAAGCCTTTGAAATTTACAATTATTCAATGGCAATACAGACTATAGGAAACGAAATACAAAAGTCCTTCTTTTCCCAAGTATATTGGTACGTTCACACAGCTTGACAATGTTGACTTGATGATAATGTAGTAAAGGGGAATTATTATATCGTACAATGAAAACATCGGTCAGATGATTGTTAATGAGTGGTTATTTGTAAAATCGGGGGTACTGATTGGGTTTCATGGATTTCTTTTTGATATATTTTGCGGTCAGTATCTTTGGGATCAATATTACGATTCGGTTTCCTTTCTACAGATCAACGAAGAAGAATTAGCACATACCGAGGCACATACTTCGTTAAAGCTTATGTACCACAATGGAATTCATTGATAATATTTATTTTTATTTATTCATTTATTCATTATACTCCACCAAAACAGTAAAAACCAATTACAGGGTGGGCTAAATACATAATTTAACAATCATTGAAATCAATAAAATCGATGATTCAGTAAGTTAGGAAGAAAAACAAAAGAGGATAATATAATGATTGGTAGGGCTGAGGCGAGCGAACTCCAAAAAGGAAATGAACACTTGCCACAGTTCCACTACAAGCATGGACATCATAAACTAAAATTGTAATCGAAGTTCGATTAAAAGTCTTAACTGGAATAAAAACGTAGCGAAGAGCCACTACAGGTCTGACAACATATAAGCTATCTGTCTCAGTTAATATTTATTATGAAAGAATATATCCAAGATATCCTTAAGTTTCGAATAATGATCGATATTATATTATATATCAACGGATAGAAATATATTCAGTATAGAATCACATTCTCATGATTATATTTACTTTTATTATTCCATCATCATCTTTTTCCGAACTATCGATAACAAATTAATATTGATTCTTCAAGAAATTCTGGAACGAATCAACCACTGAAAGGCAGACATAATGAAAAATTAGCGAATTTTCCACAAAAATATTTACTGCCTTCTATAAATATTTGGTGCTAGGTTTGAATGAGAGCACATTAGACTAAGCATCGAAAATTGAAAAGAGATTCCAATTGAAAAATATAAATATTATTTTCGTTTCGCCATCAATTTTTTTGTGGGAGTTTCTGGTAAGTGAATATAGTAGTGGGCGTGGTGAATATTTATAGGTTACCATATGTTTGGTAAGAGCTCACAGACATTGATGCTTGATGCAAATTTTATGCGAATGACTATTGAGTGAACTATTATATATTTTACATCTTCTTATGACATGACTTATCCAGACCTTCCTAGTATTTTTTCAACCATGACATATTCTGTTCCGCTTTTTTCATTTTTATGAAATCAAATCATATTTGGTTAGCTCGCAATGACTATTGAAGATAATCATTTCAGTGGAAGCCATCAGGGGAAAAACCCGTCACATCAAAAATTCTCCGACTGACCTATAGAATCATGGTCCCTCCAATGAATCAATGAAGAAGCGATGGCTGAGAACAGAATTTTGAATCGAAATGAATATTTTCATTGATTGATTTCGGTTACCCAAGGATTCAGATGATGATTAACAGTCTCCTCTCTTCAGAAATCATTTTCATACATATTTCGCAAACCAAGTGGAGATCATCGGGAGGCAACAATAAGAAGACTCTTGACTAGACATTTACCATAAAATCTAATATAAGATATATATTGTTCGTCGAAGGATATTGGAACATTGGGACAGAACATGGAGTGAAGATTATAGAATGCAGTTTATTTTACATTATTTAGGACAATTAGAGACGGCTATTTTTGGTACCTAATCAATTGAGCTCATTATAAACCTTGTCAGTTTATACCATAGCTTCAACAGTGGAGGTGGAAACATTCACTCAACTCCAAACAGCTAGCAGTATTCTAAAAATAGAATATTCCGTTTATCCATCTTGTCAACTAAAAACCCATTTCAACTTTTTCTGGGAACCCAATTGACAGCAACTTGAAAAAACCAAAGGAGATATCAATTGAGGTTATTCTGAACCTTGTCATTTTCTACCATAGCTACAACAAGAGAGGTAAAGAAATTTACTCAACTTCACACAACAAGAATTCTAACAGGAAAATTCTCCTTCCATCAAGTTAGTTCTATTCTATTCGAACTAATTTTTGGAACTCAATTGACTGCAGGTTCAAAACCTCAAAGAGATATCAATGGAGCTTGTTCCAAACCTTGGCATTTTTTACAATATTTACAACAGGGGAGGTAAACTTTATACAGCTACAAGATTTCTTAAAATGCAATTTTGACACTGGGGGAGGGGATAAAACACCAATACAACCTTTCTGCACAACATAGTTTTCCTATTTGATTGAGAAAAGTACATGGAGTTCAAGTACAACGCATGAAAGTTTGTTCAGAGGAGGAGGGGTTTCACTTTCATCATCCCCCCTTGTACCAGAACCTTATACTTCCAAGTCATTTATAAATTTCTCTGTTGTATGAACATGGCAACTTGAGAGTTGTTTTCAGTAGTATTATACCTTTGTATGTTTATATGCTATGAAAGCTATGTGTCCAATCAGCAAGCATTGAATATTGAAGAGAATAAATTCATTAAAACTAAATCAGTAATGAGGTATACACGATAAAGAACTCGGATCCTCAAGAATAATCACTCTTAACTTGGCAACCTCATCTAAATATCAGGAGGTGTTTCTTCATGCCAGAATGGAGGGAATCTGAATGATGGTCTGATGGTTCAGATGATCCTGTATGAAACATGCTCCAAATGTGCTTTTCGTTTGTCTGAGAGGTCCGAAAGGAATGGTGAGTAATGAAATATTATTTTTCAACATACGATTTCCAACAAGATGGGGAATCAAAGTATGCCCAGGTCTCCGGTTACTCATCTGAACGCCAGCCTGAACTCTGTCCACTGATAAATCTAGAATTTGTCGAGCTTCTGGCCATCATCATTGCTAAGCAGTATATCGAATTTATTCCAATATGGTGTAAATTGCCACTGCGCCTTTTCAACTGAAAAACACAATTTCTGAGCTACACTAAAAAAAAGCTCCTACGAGATAATTTGAAATTCTCTTCACCAAACCATCTGAGTTTTTGTGGCATGTGGCTAGAGTTGAATGATTACAGCCCAAAAATAATATTTTTCTCCACAGGAAAGGCCCGAAATTCCTCATGTTGTTTGAAAGTTATTTGAGGAGGTAGATAAGAGGCAGAAGAGGCATGAAACGTTGATCCATATTCAATGAGCAAGTTAAAAAACGGAAATGTCATATTACAAGTATTGAAAGAATTCAAAGGTTCGTCATTTTCAGGGGAGAAAAAACCCAAAATAGTATATTACACACAGAGGTGGGAAGTGATTCATTCCTGTCTTGAGATCAGTTAGTTAACCGAGACGCAAAGCGTCGAAATTAGCTATGATCTCGAGATAGGAATGAAACTTCCTACCGAGGTTTGTATACTATTTTATATACAACCATCATATTTCGATTAAAATTAATAAATCTCTGTTTCGATCTGAAAATATCTAAAATATTACATTTAACGACAAATTACCAAGAATGCGGTTTTCTCAGAATAATAATGTAGATATATTGTTACCGTGACTACGGAGTATGCAATTGTCACCAACATAAATAAATGTCAGATAAATTCAATAAATGACAGATGAAGTCTATAATAGATGAAATGAGGGCGGGAAGTAGAGATGTGTAATGTGACACTTCCCAACCTTCAATGACGTTAGTAATGACAGCATTACATATGTGGTTGTAAATAAAATAGATTTCCATACTGAAGTTATTCGCATTCGAAAATGATGGAAGTTGTTCAACTCATAGAATAACCTCAAAGATAATGAGCGATTATTGATTGATATCCTCCCTCAACAACAACTTATTTGATATTTTCCCCTTCCTTTCAGGGGATCTCTCGGAAAAGTATCACAATCAGTACCAGTAGCCTTCGTTGTAGATTCTCAATGCAACTCACGAGATCAAGTACCCATTTCCCAGATTAATAATAATTACTACAAATTGAATATTTTCCTTGCATCCTGTATAAACGCGACATCATAAAGGAGCGTTTGGAACCTCTCTTTGTTAACTTGCTAATAATAAGTATCGGTCCTCCGATACACTGACCTAGTCTGCAATAAATGGTAACGTTACAGCTCTAATGACAGCGTTATTCGGGGAACCGGTATGAATTAACATCAACAAAGTTATGTATATATTGCGGCTTGATGTGGAGAATGAGATATACTGTCCGACGGTGTAGTGACAATTCTCGACTGTCGGTTTATTGAATCTATTCGAGAGATACCTCATTCTCTTATGGCAGTAATAATAATCTTTATTTCAAATAGGCATCCTAATATACAAAAACATTTTTGAATTTGGATAGACACAGTCCAACTCCATAGCAATAAATTATGTTTGCTCGGAATAATCCGAACATTCAATGAATAGAACAAAAAAATAATATTTATTACAAACAATAGATATATATGATAGTATAATGTCACTGTTAATGTTGATGTTGTATCTTCAAATGACTAGTAAGTTATTTTTCGAATGTCAGAATAGAATTACTTTGTTTTATCTGAAGCGGGAGGTTATTCTAGTCCAATAGTCCTTTATAGAATTAGGAGTTCATTGATTGTGTGTAGTTCAAACGTGGTACATATGCAATTAGTACTTCCCCTAGTGGGGTAATTATGAATTTGGTGATGGAAAACAATGAATTGATCAAAATATGAGGGTGCATTACCGGACAGTATTTTGAAGATGAATACCATGGTAAGATTGAACAGACGCTCTTTCACAGACAGCCAATCCAAAACTTCCAACATTGTTGTACCTAGTAGGCGTAAATCTGTTACATCTTAAAATTAGTCGCATGGCTCTATTCTGTAATTTTTGCAATGCAGACAAACAATTTGCATCAAGTTGTGATAGTAAAGTAGCACAGTAATCGAAGTGGAGTTGAATGATTGATTTGAACACTGTAATGGAGGTTTGAAACGGTAAGCACCTGTTTACACGACCAAAGAAAAATATTTTTTTAGCAATTTTATTGCAAATATAATTGTTATGTTTTTTCATATTCAGTGTTTGATCCACGATGAACCCCAAATATTTGAATTCCTCGACAATTTCAATTTTTTGATTGTAGATATTTATATTTATAGATGTTTTGTCAATTGAATTATGTTTATATTTCGTTGTAATTATCATTGCTTTCGTCTTATCGATATTGAGCTTGAGCTTATTAATGTTGATTAATATTCTGATCAAAACATCATTAATTTTATTAATAGCTGTTCGTAATTCAGGTTCAATCACTGCAATCAGAGTATCGTCTGCAAATAGGTTGATGAATTCGCATTCATTGATGAAGTTGATGTCATTTATGTATAGAACAAATAGAAGCGGGCCCAAGACACTACCTTGGGGTACACCGTTATTGACACCTTTTTGGTTTGAATATGCCCCGTTAATTTTAGTCTGCAGTATTCATTAAAATATTCGCATCGATGTACATAAACTAATACAATAGAACACTCAATGAAAATCTACTAAGGGCTGGTTCTTAAATCAACCATCATGGTCAACTGAGTTTCAAATAGTCGATGGTTGAACATTTCGATTGACTATTGATGACTGAGCTGTCAGCTAAGTTCAACAACAATTATTTCCCAGCTCAAACCGCAAAGGGCGTTGAATTATTTTCGACAGATGTCAATGTAGGATTCTCCACAGAAATTGTTGATTATGCATGTGGTGATACAACTGTCAAAACTAATTTTCAGTTATGGGGACGGGTACACTTGTAGGCCGGTTTCAAGATATTTGACCTCTTCTCAAGTCGATGATTTCCACCAATGAGAATATTTTTTTTACTGATCAAAAAACTGAATAATCAATGAGAACACCTTGGCTCTTTTTCTCCGAATCAAAAATATGAATTACAACTTTCAAGAAAGAAGTAAAATAAAAAAAATACAAACACTCTCTGTTGCTAGGTACATACGTATCATTCATAGATCGTGACCATACGTCCCACTTTGGGAGGGACAGTCCCGCTTTCAGGCGTCTGTCCCGCGAGACCGCCATAGTCCCGCTTTTGAAAACTAGTAATTTGAAATCTATTTTTCCCCTAGAAATGCGTGGCATGGTATGGCGCCCCGCACGGAAAAGCAGATTTTATAATATTTCATGGCATGCTTATCGAGAAGAGCTTTGGCACTGCTAGCAGGTAATACTATTCGGGAAGAATTTTGATTTACTAGTGTCGTACAGCTGCAGAATATTTCAGACAATATAAGTATCACGACAGCAGTTTCATTTCAGTTCAAGTCGGACGTAACTAGGATCGTGTAACGCAAACACAATGATGATGCCTAAACGCAAGTGTACCTTTATTTTGAAACAAATTTGTTCAGCCAACAAATACAAGAATACGACTTAGAACTCAAGCCACTACTGTGGCTGAGTGAGTCGTACCCACTTAACTATTTTGTGTTTAGTACTTTGATTATTTTGTTTTATTCTATTTATTTCATTTTAACAAACTTGTAAAAGTCTGAAAACTTTTTTTATTGTATTAAAAACTTGTGAAACCCCAAAAACTTTTTTTAAATATTAAAAACCTTGTAAAACACTCAAAATTTTTTTTCATTGTATAATTCCTTAGATGTTCCGCTTTGGCAAAAAAAAGAATCGTTAACGTTATTCATAGATATCTAATTGATTCTACAAAAAGGGAGAAAGAATCTATCTAAAACAGACCATATAGGCAGGGACCGTGCAGTCGCGATATACCGTACTCTGCTAACGCCTCGTGCTCGTAATTTTTTGCCGTGTGTTATTGGCCACATATCCTCCTCGTTACGTAATATACTGTTTCAATAAGACGTTTCGTTCGCTCAGGGCCACCCTCAGCATATTTTTCGAATACGGACCTGTATTTTTGAAGGCACGTTCTAATGCTTCTATGAATTTTGCATGCGTCAATTCATAGCACCTCAACTTTCTCTCGACGTTTTTGTACTGGAAAATGTCTCTAATTGCAAAGAAGGAGAATCAAATGACCTTCGTATCAGTATACTGGCTACATTTCTCTGAAATTCGCAAGTTCTGTCAAGTCCAATGAATACACCGATCAAATTACCATTGAATATCAATCGATATGTACCATGTATACTGATACAATGGTAATTTGATTCATCTTCTTTGGAAATATGTAATTAGTTTCAAAAAAGTCGAGAAAAAAAGGATAAGAATTTGCTTAAATACAGGTCCGCAATAAAAAAAAAGCTGAGGATGGCAAACGAAAGGTCGTATTGAAAATATAAACAATGCAAGTTGTAGCATTCATGGAGTCCTCTCAAATACCTTCTCACACTTTTAATATTCAGTGTAATAAAAATAGCAGAGCAAAAAAATCAAGACAAACGATTCCAATGTTTTCAGAATAATTCAAAAACGGCTCAACATAACCTGTACTTCTCGAAATGAATTCATTGTATTATAGAAAATACAACTTTTCTCCAATTCAACCAACATTCTGTCTCCAACCGATATAGCAATAGTGTGCAATGAAATTTTCTACACTCAGTATAATGGATTGTATAAGTTTGAACGTCATTATTTTGTTGTGGATCAATATTTATTCCGTAGTTTTTTCTATGCTTTTTTCTGGATATCCATTTCTTTTCAATACTGATTTCATGAAGTTTATCTCTTCATTGATTTTTTCTTGTGAGTTACATGAGGATAAAACGGATCGGCTACAGGTATAATGTTGGAACAGCATTCAAAACAACAAATACTTTACGGTCAATACTGACACATGCCAAACTGAATAACACAATGCAGAACACAGAAAATTGTATTCATCAAATTCCTCGTTCGTGCGGTCAAACATATATCGGTGAAACGTCTCGACCATTGGAAGTGCGAAAGAGTGAACACAAGATGTACATCTGGAACAGACTGATAGGTGGTTCTGAATTATCAGAAAACATTCATACTATCGATGGAAATCACAGAGTAGAATGGAACGACACTAAAATTATGACGAAAGAGGCGATGGCAGGAAACGAATATTTAACGAAACTGATTTCATCATACTGTCTGGTGAAGAATGCATGTCTATGAGTTCGCTTGATATGGATCGCGGATGGCTGCCCTTGTTGACTTGAAGGACAAAATGTTATGTCAGATTCGAAATATTTGACGAATGTCAATTACGAAGATTGCCAACAAGAGATATTTGCATTTAAACAGGAATTAGCGTATAAGTTTTGAGAACGGAAACAGATTTAGTTCCCGAAACGTTATCGATGAGTATTTTCATATAAATATTATTTTTTTTGACAGGCAAAATTTGAGATAACGAGAAGTTGCTGACTAATTGGACTTGTTCTATCCAGAAAGATTTTTCAATAGACGCAGCAACTTTTCGGGGTAGATTGAAAGTTCGCCCTTTTACACTTGTATAGATTTCAATATTAATCCTTTTTTTTTCAGATTGTGGTAGGTTAGAAACCCATAAAACTACGGAACAAATATCGTTCTCCCACGAAATAATGACGTTCAAACAGAACATTCAAACGTTACATCAGAACCGAAAATATCATATTTCAGTGAAAGCAATAATTTCAACTGAAAGTAATCCTTCAATAATCCAATTATTATATATCGTAATGGGGGTCAAGATTTTCAAATTTGAATAATAGTCCAAGAACCAGGTACTTTATTTCTGCAATCTTCTACAGAATTGATATTCTTGGTGGAAAATATTCGGGGGTGTCCCCTGAATGTAAATTCAAGTTGGCGGGACGGGGGGGGGTTGAGCTTCAGCCGCCATCTTGGAAAACACGTTTTATCGAATATCTCGTGAACCGTGCATCGTACGATAAAAACAGTAAGGATCGTTTTTGTAGATGATGGAATTCTCTGCAACTTTTATTCGAAACTTTTTTTTGTATAAAGCATAGGTTTTTATTTATGGCGCGCCAAATTACTGCCATTTATACTGTTTCATCAACCGTTCACTATATATTTAGCAATAACCATGCTGGGAACAGTTTGGCGCGCTATAGATGAAAATCTATTCACTATACGGAAAAAAGTTTCGAATAAAAGTTGAAGAGAATTTTATTATTTACGAAAATGATCCCTACTGTTTTTGTCGTACGATGCACGGTTCACGAGATATTTGATAAAACGTGTTTTCCAAGATGACGGCTGAAGCTCAACCCCCCCTGTCCCGCCAACTTGAATTTATATTCAGGGGACACCCCCAAACATTTTGCAACAAGAAAATCAATTCTGTAGAAGATTGCATTATGAACCTACTTTTTTTGCTCTGGCTCTTGGCGTATAAAGAACGGAATCCTCACAGACCGACCGTGTATATCTGCCACCACGTCTTTTCCTAGAAACTTTTTCCTGCGAATTCATAAAACATCGTGCATCTCATAGATTCAGCTGCGAATCCAAATGATAACTGTTTCTTACTTCACGAGAATATTTAAATAAATCAGGTTATATGTATAAAAGCTTTTCGTTTCGAGTGGAAATTCACACGATAAAATGTAACAGCGAAACTCGTTTCAGACATTTTTGTTCTTATTTTGAACTGTTCATGCATTATATAATACTTTTTCTATTCCGCTCACAGAGATTATTTATTGGAGATATGTATCGAAGAAAATTGTGATTTTAATTTGAATACATTATAGAATGAAATTAATTAACGAGATAGTTAATTTATTTTACATGGCATTTGATCCACATCACAGTAGAGGAAGAAAGTTTCTTTCCCACGATGAAGGGCATGGTTTCTCGTGATTTTTACTAGCAGATGTAGCAGCTTTAACCATCTCACTTTTTTACCTCTGTTGTCTGCTTAATGAAAGACAACATTAACCCGTATATATTTGCATCTCTGCTATAAACCGTGGAGGGATTAATCAGTAGCGGATTCAGGTGAAGAAAGGAATACTTAGCCACGAGTAATCCTCTAGTTACAAGGTGTTCCAATTCAAAAATCCTGATAACTTGAAAAACAGTAAAGGAAGAAAAATGTTCATTACCCAAAATTGAGTCAGAACATTCAGTACTGAAGAAGAAAGAATTGGACATAGCCTGCAGAACTGATAATAATTTGAGAGAATTCATTCACAAGAAAAATGTTGAAACTTCAGTGTTGGAAATAACAGGAATATACAAGTAGTTTTTTTTTCAAAAAGAAGACCAATTCAACATTATTCGCAAATGACTCGGCAAATCATATGTTGACAAGTTCAATTATGACTGAGAAGTACCTATTAGATTTGGAGAAGAATGGTATAAAACCGAATCTGAATCTAAATCTTTCGGTATCCTTTAGAATCAATAGAGTGGAGACTCAAGCAACTAAGTTTGAGGTCTCAAAGGAAAATGCATATGAAAGATCTCCAACAATCATGGCCTGAAGTGAATTGAAAATGTAGATTGAATTTTCTGTATATGTTAGTCAACAATTCAACATTATTTGCAAATCATATATACTTAGGTAGAGAAATATTAGATTTGGAGAAGAATGGTATTAAACCGAGTCTAACACTCAATCTTTCGGTATCCTTTTAAATTAATGGAGTGGACTCAAGAAACTGAGGTTGTGCTCTGAAATGAAAATGCATATGATGAAAGATCTCAAACCATCATCGGATTATAGGCCTGGAATGAATCGAAAATGTAGATTGAATTTTCTGCATGTAGATTGAAAAATGTAGATCGAATTTTCTGCGAGGGAGATGGCGATTTCTCATATTGGGAGAGGTATGTCGTAGGGAGTTAGTGATAAGGCCTACTCAAATTTCGCTTGGAATGGAAATACCATGAATATCATTTGATGCTACTACTACCGCATACTTTTTCTCAGATTGAGGAGAAAGAAGTTGGTAAGAGAAGCATGTTTACAGAAGATCTTTCAATGGATTAGGAAGTGTAAAACCAAAATGCGCAAAAGAGACTTTCATAAAATTCACATACGAGCTGGTATTTGAAAGTAATTCGATTGCAAAATAAGTTGTTTCACCATTAGATGAATATTCGACAAAACATTTTCATATCAAGTTGTGGTGGTTTCAATAGTATTAGTATAGTAACACTTCATTCATATTCATAGTAAAGTTTATTTGTGATTTTTCGAAAAGGGAAAATTCAGGTTTTTGACGAGGGTTTCCCACGAGGTTTCCCACATGAAACTTTGTATACCCCTCCCAAATTTTTTCATTCATTTCTGAAGGAGAATATACTTGAATATCGTCTGCAAAATTCTGATATTGATGTGTGAACGATAAGGGCCCAGAATTGACGTTTGAGGTTCTCCTTCAAAGAACTTCAAAGCATCAGAGCCCATACTATCTCTCATCATCTTTAATGACTTTTTCACTGCAAATTATATAAGTAACTTTGCAAAATGTTATAATATATAATGTTTTCGAGAGCCTATGCATTTTAATGTAAACAATCATAAAAAGTTACAAATTGGAATTTTTTATCAACAAACACATTTCTAATTTCGATAGAAAATATCATTTTCGAAGAGTGGGTATACCCAACAAATGTTTCCAAGAATCAACTTTGTTCATCATATTGCTTGTCAGATTGACGTCTTTTACAATTACTAGAACTGATTGTTTGCTGCGAGAAAAAACGAAACAGTTATTAAAGAGATTCCAGGTTCACTAATTCAAAAGGATAAGACGACAGAAAACGTTGCAGATTATATTTCATGCGAAGAGTCCATATAAATTTATGATAAACGCTTTTGTGAACTGTAAAATGCGTGAAGCATAAGATTTGTTTGTCCATCCAACAGAAAATGAAAAAAAAAATTCAACGCTAGTGTGTATTAGTGTTCAGAAAGGAAGTCGTACGAGATTGCTGAAACTTCAAATATTCCAACATAAAAACAGTTTTCGAAGCCGTTTCGAAAGATAAGTAACAAGCAAGTGTCAGGGAAAGACTATATATAGCAAGAATTTGTTTTGTGATTATTTGAAGTGCTTATAGAAAGGCTTTCTTCACATCAAGATATTACAGAGGAAAGAACATATCATGAAGATGCTTTGCCAAATTCTATTGAATGATCACAATATGTATGTTCACACATATCATAATAATTATGATATTGAAGAATTAATTTCTGTTTAGATGGTGAGATTTCATCATACAACTATTTTGATAGTTTAACAGCAAATAAATCTCTTGAATGAATTATTCTCGGAATTATAATTCTTCACTTCAAGGAGCATAAGATAGATATCATGTGTGATTTCAGTGTACGATTGAATTCTTTCGTATTAATTTTCATAACTGAGTGATATGAAGTAGTGTAGAGGTTAGCACATTCGCCTTTCAAGCGAAAGACTGGAGTTCAATTCCCCGTTGGGCCACCGTGTTGGGTAATCACACGTTAAAAGGTGAGGCCTCGTTGATCCATTGCTCGCACAAGTTTTGACTTCTGAGGGCTGAAGTTCATCAGCTGGTTAACGGATAAAAACAATCAAGAATAATCCATTATGCTCGCCATTATGATAATGAAAAGTAAGGCTTTTTGACTTTTGACTTTGAAAAGTGCCAGTTTCAATGTTCAAATTGAAAAAATGATTATTTCTGAATTGCATTGAAGAAAAGTAGGTGCATTTCCGTATCAGTAATCCACATTAGTCATGATTTTTCTAGGAATACGTTTCAGTCAACTCTAGACTGATACTTCAACACAGATAAAACCTCTGATAATATTGCAATAGAACTTTTTTAGTTATCTTGTTTTTTCATTACTCAATATATGATTCAGATCGTTGAAAGATACCAAACATTCATTTATTTTCTAGGAAAGAACCTTATTTGAAATTGAGGTCTGATCCAGTATGGATTTCCCCTACATCGGACCTGTTTATTGAAAACATTTTCAGTAATAAATGATCTATTATAATTCATTATCATCTTTCACTCATTCGTGAGAGATTTCTTCATCTCTGAGGAATATACTCAACTATTGAATTATAGGCCTCATGTAGGTAATCCAAGATCTGATAGAATTGTAGTATTGATTTTCTAATGTCTCAAGTACGGATTTGGATGGTCATTCATATGAATTTGAAATTCACACGAGATGTTTTTCATTGACCATTTCCCTCAATGCGGAAAACCAATGAGAAGTTGAAGGCAAGCCTGCTTCTACAGAGTTTTACAGCAATCACTTGCACTAGACCTATTTAACCTCGTGTTTAACCGATTAAACTGATCAAAATAAACCTGGATTTCGGCTCACTTTTCAGATACTCTATTGTTCCTGTGTACGATTTTGAGGTGTTTTTTTTTTTTTGGTTTACATTTAATAATCTCAACATACTCGTATATCCTTCCTACACCAAGCCCAATCGACCAAAATGCGTGCTTTTTCCTGATTTTCGAATTTTTGTGTAGCTATAATAATTTAAGATGAAATTCTTTGACCTGTCATACACTCAAGTCATGTGCCTAATAAAATATCTACAATCCTGGATAGCACACATTTTAACCGATTAAACTTGGTGTAATCGGGATATAACCACCGAAATCTATCTATTCATTTCCATATACCTATATACCCTGCTTGTACCTGTATCTTTCGCTAATCAGAAACAAAATATCAAATGCAGATATTTCAATATGAACAAGCAAATTGTTCCAATCAAAACAATGTTCCACATAACCTAACAAAATGTCTCCCAAACATATGGAAACCATTTTTCAAGATGGCTGCCAGACCATCTGATCATTTCTTTTTATTGAATTGTCCCTAGTACATACTGTTACCAATATATTCCAAAAGAAACTGAACCCAGAGTCATTCGGAGGAGAAGAAAACAAAAAAATCCTCAAACTTCATTCTAAGTAGAATATTTTGAAGAGTGACAATCTGACCGGAAAGGTCAGTGAGTATGATTCATCATTACAATATTTCATAAAAACATACAGCTGCATTTTAAATTGGTGCTATTTCAGTGACTTTATTTTTATTTGGAATGCAATGCATTTCCTTTTTGTAATTTTTAAATCAATTATATTTACGAATGATATGAAATACGAATGTTGAAACAAGAATAATTCAACATATTGAGGTCAATTGAAAAAGGTGCCTACTTGTGCTGCATTTGCAAAATTCTGCTCCAGAAGTATTTGTTTTATCGCCAGCTTGAGAGAAGATTCAATAGATATTCTACCAATTATGAAAATATTGATATCATAATTGAAATCGATTAGGATTCAACTACTCAAATGTATGTAATTGGTATAAACTTTTTTCGATAATTGATTTATTAGACACGTTGGAGAAATTGCATAGCTGACAATGAGTTAAAATTGAAATGACAACGATTTCCTTCGGCAAACATAACTTATTAATTTTAGAAAGTTTCAATATCGGATCCAGCTGCACGTGAAATAATAGAAGAAAAAAAAATGCACTTACGCTCAAAGCTATTTCCTCATGATGCTGCGAATTTCCGAAATTCAGAAAAGTCCTCGTAGTATTCTTCAAGTTACCTCGATTTAAGTTCTAGAAAATAATGTAGTTTTATTCGATTCCAAACTACAAAAGTAATCTAAAAATAACCCCGACTGACTTTGCCAACAAAAAAATCATAAAGGAATAAGTAACTCATTCGGAGATGAAAATCAAATATTTTTCCGCCATTCTTGTTTGTCCAGATTTCAAAAATGAGATAAGTGTTGCGTAAACAGATAAAAAATCATTTGGGAGGGAACTGTCTGGCACCGAAAAAAATTATTGGATTATTTTTCCGCTCTTAATATAAAAAACAAGATGGCTGTACAAATAGTCTATTTTTATCTCGAAACCTCAACTATTTACACTATGCAGCCATTTTTTCATACAGATATTCTGTGTGATTCATTATCAAACAGAGATTTCATCAATGCTAATTGTGAATTAAAACCTTGAGCACTTTGATATCGATTATTTTTGAAGTGTATTATAATTTCTTTCTATGCGAGCTCAGGGTTTCTCATTCAGAAACTTCCACAAAATGTGAAAGAAGGCTTTGAATATTTTATACAAGCCGATAGAAAAATACCGTGTTGAAATGCGCGGCAAGTTGTTCAAACACCTTCAAAGCGGTAAACGGCCTCATAAGCTGTCACAACAAATCGGGGTTATTTTTGAGAACACTGTCGTTACACTGCATCAATGCCACAGAGGATTTTCCGAGGGTAGTTTGGCCACTTCTTCACTGCACATTTTCTAACCTCACAATCCGAATTCGTTGCCACTGAAAATTTTTACAGAACTCGCACTCATGTAAGAAACGACTCTCACATTATTTTCAAGAGAATCCCGAGGTGATGAAAAACTTTTGTTATTATGGTCATTTTAAACCCATAGATATCTATGATTTCAGTTTGAAACAGTTGAGAATCTTAGTAGTATGTATAAGAAAGCTATGTACGAAGGCGGTTTAGAGAGAGGGGGCAAGAACAAAATTGCATGGAGACGTTGCATTCAATTCGCAGTGCATGGGATAAAGATGCACTATAAATGCATGGGTATATATAAAATAGTTCTTATGCAGTCTAGCTCGTATCTACATTTTTTTGAGCGGCGGCCTGTGGAGTGAGGAGTAATTGAACTTTGTGAAATATTGTATTAATAACGCGAAGTGGGGTTTTTCGTTTGTTTTTTTTTTGAAAGGCGCAGTACGCGATTAGAAATTTGTTATTGTTTTGTTCTCTTTTTCATTATCTCCTAATGCGTTATTGGAATTTAATAACGATATAACACGTTTCTAAGAATGGGAATGAAGTTGGTTATATGAATGCACTTTGGAAAATTGGATTGTTTCTCACGTTGCCTGGAGATATTCGATTGTTTTCCAGATTTCATTTTGACAATATTTCTGTTGAAGCTCAATTGAAATATTGTTGGAAGGAGTTGAATGAATACATTATTTGATTGTTTCAGAAATAGACTTGCTTGATGTAATCCTCACGATTTCTGTATTATTATTATATTCATTTATTTCTGAATCAAATCATGACCACAACAAGTCATTGCCTACTTTGGTGGAATGTAGTTGATAGCATTGATCTCTCGGCTCAGGTATAGATTTTTACAGGATCACTTGATTTGTTCGATACAAATTTCATGAACTTATAGAGAGCCTGGAATTTTCAGTGAAATATTGTCTATGGGATTATTTCAATTTTATTTTTGGACGGTTGTAATAATCCCCATAATGATGATTGATTTGAAAGACAGTGAGTTTCTTGGTTAGTGACTTTTGAATGTCAACAAATTGATGAATTCCAAAATGAATAAGAATAACAAGGGTGAAATGTAAATTGCAACTCTTTGATATCGATTGGGTACGATAAATAATTGACTGATGATTTCTATTACTCTGCCATTATTGTATACACGAAACAACTTTTGATTTTCCAAATAGCAAAACTTGAGTGAACTCTAGATCATTTTTGATACAAAGTTCAACAACATATTTTTTCTGATTTCTAAAGATGTGTGAAAAAGAAATAATTTTAAAAATTACTATAGGTGTCAAAAAACTCTAGTTATCCCAAACAGTTATAAAAAATTTCTTTCCAAGTAATTTTTTCCCAATTTCAATGTGGAAATCACTCGAAAGAAGTGAAAATTATGATTGAAGGGATGGTTCAGAAATTTTTCCTTTTTCAAAGTATAAATCACTCGAAGAAAGTTGAGCATAACCGAGAGCATAACCAATTTATGGAAGGTGTCTAACTGACAAACAATACGATCGATAACATATTTTGGAAAAATATATAAAGTCAATATTTGAACATTTTCTAAACAACATTACTGATCTAAAAAAGAGGAATTTCTCCAAGCAACAAGATACGCTTGTCCTGTAAACTGCTATTTTTTTCATTATTTTGCCCGCCCATGCCTTCTGGGCACACTCGAAGGAGAGATTGATGAAAGGAAAGTATGAATAAGAAAATAAACCTCATAAATATGATTGTATCAACTTGCTCCAAAACACCCTGTAGGGAAATGAATATGTCTCGTTTCAAATGTGAAAACATTGTTCCATTGTTCCGCGATATAATCTTATCTCTTATTAGTATAATTAATTATTATCTTGCGTATTAGACTCGAGGTGACATACAGCTGAATAATGAAAAAATTTTATATGCAATCATTCGTTTCTGTGCTGATTTCTAGCCTACTGTCAGGTTGGAAAAGGACAAATTTTTCATCGAGAGGAAGTGGTTTGAAGGGTACTTTGCCGACTTCTGGGTAATACTTTTTCCACTTGTTTTTCTCTTATTTGAAATCCCCTCTGCTCATGTAGGAAGTCTTTAGATCCCCACTGACCTCTTCGGCAAAAGGACATAGAAGATATTAGTTCTCAGCTTTTTTCTTGACAACCCTAAACTCTTCAATAGCAACTAAGACCTCACTTCAGAATCCAGAAATATAACGTTACCGCTGCATCAGCCATTTTGCCAAGTTCAACATCTACCTATTGTTTTTTGACGTCAGTATCCTCTGTTCAGAGCTAGTCCACTTTTTAAAGTACTCGCTAGACATATTTAAGGAAATTTTTATTGGCTTTTTCTCTTCCGAATAGAAGCTTGGAATTTCTTCGTTTTGATTTAAAATATATTGAAGTTAATTTCACTAACACATTTTTTCATAACTTATGAAATATGACTGGCATGTCAAACACTTTTATCAATCCCAAGTTGAATATGAAGGAAATCAACCTCTTATAGAAATAGAACGTAATCAACCTTGCGAATATAATTTTTTTGTTCACTATATAAAACTCATGGTGAGTGAATAAGAAACAAACTTCGGCGAAAGTTACACGTGTTGCGCGAGAAATTGTTTATCCCAACCTATGGCATGAAAATACGATATTTTTCTCTCTAGATGAATGTATTCGGGTATATATCTCCGATAATAAAATATAAAAATGAAAATCTCTACCTATAACATTTTTTGTCTGGATTCCTTTTCTCTGAAGGATTTACGGCAAGATTTGGCTTCATATTATTTTATCAATTAGATTTTCATGATCTGTTTATTTTCTTTCCCTCACATAATTCAGCACGTATTGTTTTCTGTTGTCTAATAAGCTTTCAACAAGTTTCAATACGGTAAATAATATAAACCATGGAATCTAGAACCAATACTACATATAATATTGTTGTTTCTGAAAATGGAAATAAATTTTTTGATCTTCCCTCTAGAAATTTTCAATAATTTCACAGCAATTTCACATATAAAAAATATCCGAGGAGAAAGTTGTATGGAACAAAGTAGCTGAGCACAGAGGGAAAGCAATGCTGTGTTAATCGAGAGAAAGAGAAGAAAAACTATTTCAAGCGGGAGAAGATTGGTTAATTGCCACTATCGCCAGTCCTGATGATGAGTGACTCCCATATCATGGTTCACCTATTTCTTTTTACGCCTACTTCCTGCCACGCCTATCCCACAAACCACATCGTATGCGATTGCCTTTTCTCATTTGTCTCATCAGTATAATTGAAAAAATTGACGCATGATAAGTAAGCACCATGAATTCAGTAACTAGTTGATGCGATTTTATACAGGGCGTACGTTAAAATATTCGAAATTGAAAATTGTGAATATCTCGAAAACGATCACTTCCAGCGTTGTTGAGGAAGTATACTTTTTTTTCTGGAAAACGTGTGGGAATCAGGTTTTCTCATCAAAAGTACCAAAAGGTTACTGTCAAAACAGGTAGGGCGCAACTTGAAATGAATAATGACAGCGTTCGCAGCGCCCTCTTGATGTTACAGAAAAATGAATACGAAATTACGGTTCACCACGTCAAAAAAAACCCGGGAACCAAATTTCGTACAAATAACTTATCTTTTGCAAAATTCATTCTTGAAAGCGAACAAAAAAATTCAATTTCAACTCCCTGTATCTCCGAAACGAAGCATTCACGGACACAAGTTTATATAGGCTTTTTTTCTTAAAATTGTCCCAGGAATACGTCACTTGAATATTTTATCGTACTTATGTTACACCCTGTATATCTCTTGGTGATCGAAAGTAAGACAAGATCCTCGTACTTATTTGTAAACTCAATCTGAATATAAACTATGATAAAGAATCGTTCCTCAGATTGATCACAGAAAAAGGTGGTACCTTATTTGTACCTTGTTCTATATGAGTTTTACAAAATGATTAATGTCAAAGGAATTGTATCAGTAATTTTTAAGGTTCACTTGAATCTCCGAAATTATATTTTTCTAGGAGAGTAATAAATAGACAAAACGATGTTAATGAAACGAATTTCGTTGAAATACAAATTTTGATGATGATGTTAGCAACTTGACAATAAGGCTGATTGAGGATAGATTTTGTATATGGATCATAAAAATGTGTTCAATCCTACGAGTATCTCCATCAAACAAGTTACTAGCTTCGCTTACTTTGTTCTAGAATGAATATTTAGTTGAGAATCTAAAAATCCTATGCTAAAGTACTTAGTCCAACTTCCCATGAGATTTTTCAAATTCAGGCATAATATTAATATTGTCACAAATAATCAACTTAAAATAATGCTACTGAATATTTGAAATATTCTGAAGTACGTGTAAATATTTGTACGTACTATAACTAAAAAAAAACTGAGCAGCCAATCTCGAATGAGCTGTAGATTAAATATAAAATACAGGTACTTCAATCTGTCTGGATTTCCTTAGATTATCCTTGAAGATGATAATACCGTTTGTTTTTCATGTATTTCATCACCTGTTCAAGTGATTTTTTCTTTTGTTTTTGTCTGAGTTTCATTGTTTGGTGGGTGTTTGCTTAGACCAAAATAATTCTCTCAACAGATTTTTTGTAAAATGAGAACGAAATATTTTGGCACATAGGTATTCACTGACCGAATATTACTCAGCTTTCAAATTGAGGCAGCCTTTTTTTTTTTGATGAAATATGCACAAAATAATTTGTCATTTCTGAATATTATGCATTCCCTTATCATAGTGAAAATCTTACGAATAATAGAATGGGTTTTTTTGATATTGATTTCCGAGTACTGACCAAGTTCCATTCAATTTTTACAACACGATTATTTTATAGTTTTGTCTCTATCATTGAAAAGCGTGATATTTCATAGATGTATTCCCAAATAATTATATTATTCGTACATGCTAATAAATATATTTTCTTCATGTTACATTTAATTTTTCCCGGTTATAGGAGGAAATGGTTTTATTTCAACCACTAGTTTGGTTCGAATCATGGTATTATAAGCTTCATGGGTAGTTTCGATTTTTTCCATTTTGTGTATGCATGTATCATCATTCGCTTCAATATCCTCTGAAAGAAACAGTGGTTCTGAATTCTGGTCCATCGGTACATGTAGAATTCTCACAGGGTTTTGGATAAGCAGACGAATGTAAACTTCTTTACTGAGAGAAATATGAAAAAATATACTAAGACAGAAGCTGTCAGCTTATTTGTAATACTATACATGGCATGACGATAATTAACTACAAGATGGAGGAGTTGATGATTTCCAAAGTGTGATCAGTGTGACCATTTCAACTTCAATTTGATAGAAATTTGAATTGGTACTAAAGAAGTCAAGTATATCCAATTGGTGGTTGAAATGTAGCGTCAAACATATCGTATATGAAGAGAAAAAAACGCTTCTGAATATCCCAGTTAGTATGAAAATGGAATCTTCAGTCTCTAGTTCATGCTTTTATGGACTTTATGCTCATCCGATATTTTTTGAAATTTTTTTCATAATATAATTAGGACTCAAAAAGCCCAAAGTAACTTACTTAGTCACTTCTTTTAAGAAACTGTGTGTTATTAATTACGATGTGTACCGTTAATAGCCATTCATTGAGTTTCTTCGAGATTCAAAATCAAATATAATAGCAAAAAATAACAAATTGGTAGTTTTAGTTACATGAATTGACTTGAATATCACTCTCTTTTTTGATGTTTTTTCAGTCGGATTTGTTTTTTCTCGACGATTTGATATTTATTACTAGAAGTAATAGTTATAGATACCTAATTGATGATAAACCGTAATACTATAGAAAAAGCTATTGTAGAGCGAAAAACGTGTCTTTGCTTTGTAAATCTATTGATAGTGAAAATCGTATAGGAAACATTTTGCGTATCCCTCTGTTGACCCCAGATAAATATTTTTTTGCAGGTTATGGGTGGGTATGTGTTGATGCCGTTTTTTCTTCGTTGATTAAATCTTTCCGAATTCTTCTGAAATATTGAACAACTTGGAGTGAATGACAATAAAACACGTGCTGAAAATCTCAACAAATATGACATGGATTACTTTCAAAATTCGATCTGTCTATATTCCAAATTAACGGAATAATACTTTTGTGTTATAACATCCACTGTTCGGTAACATCGACCATAAACTGGCAAAGCTGTGTTAATTGCGATAAAAACTTCGAAACTCCAGAAATAATCGCCTTCGAAAAAATCCATATACCATGCGAGGTCTCCTTGAGTTATTATCACGATGGTTCCTGAATAAAATTTATAACGAAAAGAAATTGTTGAATTATTAATGCAGCGGAGGTACTTTGAGGCATGCAATGCGTTACGTAACTTCAAAAATGCATTGTTTACACTCTTTTAGTTCCGCACTGAAACTGCAGGAACACATGTATACATGGAACGACTGCTCACTGCCTTCTTTTATTCAGTCAGATGTTGATTTATCGAGGTGTTTTTATGTGTGTCTGTATATAGTGAATCGATATTTTATATTATCCATGACCATCGTCAACAAGCTTGACGGGGATAAGGACACTCTGACTAAGGAAGAACGCTGCTGGAGATGATAATAATAGCTCTGAAGGTGACATAAAGGTGATAATAGCCGAGGATATACAGGATGGATCTGATTTATATCTCACAACAAAGTGTACCTGTTTTGGGAGGCAACTATTCAAATAACAAATTCATTATTTGGTATCATTATTCATTTGTAACACAAATGAAATAAAACTCCAATTTCACACCAATTGTTTCGACCAATGAAATCGCAACTCAGGTATTCTATCAGAAATTTTTTCTCGAATGGGAAACCTACAGCGAATTAGAGTGGGATTTTTTTGACATAAGCAGAAGATATTTTGTTTGACATAGCATGTCACTTACCCACTTCGAGCAGAAGTAAACAAAATGTAACGTTCAAATTCGGCACAAGAGCAATTGACCAGACTAATTAAAATACAATATTCATCCACATCTTTATTTACGGGCCACTGACACTTCACTATCAACTGAAGTCGGTACAAGGGTAACTTTGGTAATTTCTTGACCGAATCGATTCAGTTTGTTAAATCTCACACAATAAACTGAATTAAATGTGACAGAACTAGGCATTTTTGATTCAATTGTTAAATCTGTTATGTAATCCATAGCCTATCTCGACGTACTTATATAGGCTAAAACATGAATTTCAAATAATTCGTTGAAGTTCAATATGTTGTGAATTTTCTTACCAAATACCACTCATATTTGAATTATCCTTGAAAAATTTTTCTTACTCACGAATATTGTGAGAAAATTATTAATTTTCAAAATATTCGTGAGCTCTGAAAAATTTCCCGAAATAATCCTAGCACTAGTGGTATTACAAGTGAATAAATACCTGAAAGGTTAGTCAAAACATGTTTTTTGAATCGTGGTTCAATGAATAATGAAAAGATCATTACTCTACTGAGGGCCAGTTTTTCAATACAAGGATATATAAGCTATCTGTCAGATAGATAGAAGAAAGGAGAGGGTGAGCGTGGATAACGTTTTACAGTGATAAGGATGAAAACTGTTGGTTATTTTTATCTGATGGATAGCTTGCATTGAAAAACCGGTCCTGAATTCAGCAATGAACCATTAGAAGTCGATGAAGATATTTGATAAATTTCAGCCTAATTCCAAATTACCTCGCCAATACATTCAATAATTATCGGGTTTGAGAATGTTTATAGGACCTGAATTTCTCTCTGTGAAAGGAAATTTCAAAATGCATCTCACTTGAAAACTCAGTCTCTGTTACCATAGGCAACAAACGTTAATAGGGATAACAATTATAGATTTCTCTATTGAAAAAGTAATATCACTACAAATCGAAAAAAGGTTTTTATAGAGTAACATAATGCCTGTCACATGATCCTGACAATAATCTGGACCTAACTTTTTTCATTTCGAATGCATTAAAAATTGGTTTTTATTTGGATCATTTTTTATAGGGCGTTTCTTTATCGCATACTGATAAAAGAGTGTAGATGAGCATATGTCCTGAATATCAACTCTAGAACAACAGGATTTCGAATTTTGAGGACATTTTTTTTATTACCCTGGTGTGATCCTGGGTATTTTATTCGAACTCGATATTCATCTCCTATGCATCAAACGGCATATTTCTAGTACAACATAAAATTTAAGTCTTACCAGTGGTTTCCGTATTGGATCTTAATTGATTAATTTTCAGGAGAAACAAACAACACTGCTCTTTCTCGATAAGAAAATCATTGTCTAAAATCTAATTCCTCCATGAACTCATCAAGTACCTTCAATTTCGTGTGAAGTTATTTTCTGATCGTGAGCCAAAGAATAATCTTCTTGAGTACCTATAAACATGTTATTGAGAATGACCCTGTTTAAAATTGATACTTTACCATCTACCACTTGGAAATGTTCTTTTGTGTATCAACAATATGAACATCACCAACCTATCTGGTAAAGATCTTGAGAAAATTGGTTAATTTTGCTATATGAAAAGTGGGCTGTGTATAGCCGATCCTTCACGAATGAATACGGAGATAATATCTTAACGATCTCATAATTATTTCTGGAAAAAAATTCGTAAAATCATTATTAGAATATTACTGGTTTTAGCGGAAAACTTGACAGGGATATCGTTATGATTTTCATGACGAAACCCACTGTCAATCTCAACAAAAAAATCAATTATATTCATTAATTAATTCCTAGACTATTCACTAGTTTTTATGCCAACACTATTCACTTCAAAGATCACATTCAATTAAATAATTTCTTCTCTTATTCCCATTTCAGGTTATTTTTAATTGATTAATTCAGTGACTCAGAATTTGCAGAATTGGTTCATATTTGTAATAATTACAACACATCATTAGAAATAAAATGAAAAAAAATTACCGAGATTGTTTGCCTATTATAGATATAGATACTGTCATTACATGAATATGTTTTATTCTATTTTCTTTGGTCATCATTATGAAGTGTGGGAAAAAACTAGCCTCTATAGAAATACCAAAATGAGTGAAAGCTTCAGCAAAGGCACTCAAGCTAACTCGATATGAATCGCAGGAATATCGGGTGGATTTTTGGTTGTGTTGTAACGGTTGAAGGCGCAGATATACTGCTATTTCGGAGGGTATCTTTCCTATGGTATTGATTCCTACACATTGCACAGTACATTTTCCACTTTTGTAATACAAGAATAAACGACGGTGAGGAGTCTCTTTTGGACGTAGATGTGAGTTTTGTCAGCTCTTCTCGTCTGCAAGCACCAGCTAATCCAAAAATTGCTACTAACTTAATCATGAGGTATATGTCATCGGGTGCCTCAGTCATAAATTTTGAAACGTCTTCTTGAGTGAAGATTTTGTCCTTTTTCGGTCGAAAACCGACATTCTGTCTTTTAATGAATGCAATTATTTTGTTAAATTTGCTGATATCCAAATTTTGCTTTACTTTGAATACACTCTTCAACATTGAATATCTTGCCCATAAAGTGTTCGGCTTCCATGTTTTAGACATTTCTAGAAAATAAGCCAAGAATACTTCTTCTTTATTTGGTGTTTTCACTTTTTTATTGTTGCACCATTCAATAAAACTCGTTTGTTGCTTCTCATACCTTTGTTTAGATTTCGTTGGCAATAACTCTGAGTTCGCATCTGTAGCTGCTTGCACGATTTCTTGTGGAAGTTCTTCATCAGATGAATAATCCATTGTGGCAATTTCACTGAATCGAAAATTTTATATAAGTAACGCTTTGTCTGTCACTCTGACAATTACAAACAAATTTGTGTATTGATCGGCATGACAACATCAATTGATACCTACTCGTTATCAGATCAATCAAAGCCTATATATAGGGTGATTTTCATAACAATACATTTTTATTTATCAATATTTGTTCATTTTTTCACTAAATAGTGCAAAATGATGGATGATTTTGAACAAACTCACTTAGTATTGCAACAAAAAGCTTGAACTTTCATATTTTGTCACCCACCACTTATATTTTACGAGAATATCATATGAATGTTTTTCCCGCACTAGTGTGGGAAAACTTTTCCCGCACTAGTGTGGGAAAATGACACTTTCCAAACTGAATTGCGTGCGGGTAGAGGGTGAATCACGCACGCTTGTAGGAAAAAACATTTTCATACAGTTTCCCATCAAGATCAGTTGTTATCACAAACAAGACAGAAAAGTTTCCCATCAAGATCAGTTGTTATCACAAACAAGACAGAAAAGTTGTAGGAAGATGTACACCTTTCTCTTGCAGTCGAATAACTTCAATATTTCAATTTTTGGCTTTGGATGTTTTTCATGCATTTGGAAATAAGATACATCCTTTGTTCTAAATCCCTTCATAAAGTATTCCAACTTTTTATATTCTGTTTGAATTGTTATTCACTTTTCCATATCAATGAACATTTACAAGGTGTGATAATCTACGCCATAAATCCTGAGTAATAAAACATTTTTCCAACGACCATTAATTTAAAACCCCGCAAAAAGTGAATTCAAGTATTACAACACTGCAGTTACTGCATTATCAGAGATTGTTATTTAACGAATCCAATATGCAAATTGAAATATATTTAAGAGAACTTTTACTTCTATGAATGACCTAGTTTCTAACAATGTTTCATATAAAGAAATAACGCGAAATTTTGCCGCTACTTGCCGAAAAGACACCGACTAACGAAAAAAAGTCATGGCGGTTAATAAAATCTGTGGGCGCCCACTAGAAACGAGAGAAATGACAAATTATATTATTGCTAATAATTGGTGTTTGGTTCGATAAAAATGATGGGAGGGTACGCGGGAGTTAAAAATAACGATAGAACTCACTTGTTATTCACAAACGAAAAGTCTGCTCCAACCAATAAAAGTTATTCAGATAGAGAACGTATTTTTATGTTGTTGATATTTGATAACTTTGGCTAGGTCAGATAAAAAAAAGTATGGCGGAATGTTTTGATGATCTCGGAATGTATGTATAGATTATTTTTATACCGATAATAATGGGGAAACATCAACGTTTATGAATTCATTTCGGAGAAAATAAAGTGATCATCGTTCAGTTCTCAACGTCGGTAACTAGATATTATAAATATATACAGGAGTATTCAAAAAGCACTTATAAATAAATTAACATGCTCACACTGTTCTTTGCACACATATTTTCATTTTTTAATATTTTCAATGATATTTCCCTCTGTCAATACTCTCACGAGTGCGCCCAGAATGCAGAACCTTGTGCGGGCAAGGGTCGGTTAATCATCTTGGATACCGAAGCCCTCTGGGGCGTCTTACTGATTTTTACGGGAGCGGATTTGCTATTTCAACTGTAGGGAAACCCAGAAAAACCCACAGTGCTACCAGGATTGGTATCTAGCCATCTAACAATTGCCTATAGCACCGAGCCGGTTAGAAAATCAGCATTTTTTTTGAGTGAATCAACTGTCTCAATGATATGCACATATATATGTACAGAGTTGAAACTTTTGTAGGGATCAATTACCGTAACTCTGAATTGATATATTATTTGCATTAAAGCAATTAGGCTAGTTGATATCTACAAATAGTTTCAAATCTCATCGTTCATCAAAAGAGTATATGATAATTTCTTGGTGTTACGGATTCCAAAAAAGTTCTGTTCAAGAAATTTTCTTGGGACATCTTTCTATCCACAAGAATAATAGTATTTTTAAATATGAAAAAATCGAATAATTGGGAATGAAAAAACTGTGAGCAAATTATTCAGAAACAGAATATAGAAATAAAATCGATTGCTATTGAATATTAATAAAATGAATTCAAATGGAGAGAAGAGTTGAATATATTCAGAATATGCTGCTATGATGTGCTACCCAAGTAGCACATCATATTGGCTGAACCCCGAGTTCAGATTGGTCCAATACAGATACATCGTAAGTGAGAAATTGATGTTGAACTAATATTAATCAATAATGAAAAAACGATATCTCACTATGAATATTGGCTCAATATTGACAATAAATTTCAACTGCATTTTGTAAAGTTCAATATTGATGATATATGGGTTTGATAACTTATTACTAATATCAGAATTACCATATCAGGTGATAATGAATAATATCAGTTCAACAACATAGATATTTCAATATTGTCTGCATATTTTGTATATACTCAATTTTCAACATCGAAATCTAATGTATATTCGACACTGTTTGGAAGCTTTGATTAAAATATTGTATTATCACATTAGGTGGCATATTGGCATGATACTGCAATATAGATATGCGAATTCTGATATTGCTTGAATATTGTTTCAACAGTTCAATGGAAATATTCAAATAGTCATTTTAGAATCACAACCTGGAATGAGGTATCGGGATTTAGAAAGTGATCACTTAATGAATTCAAACATATATCAATATCGGTAACGCAATATTCATCACGAATTTTTACTAACAAAATTTGGAAAAATTGAAATATCGTCATGTGGTGGATTTCAATACCAGAAAATTACGTCCAGAACATTTGGCACAGCAAGTTTGATATTCCAAATCGCCATCACATAAGACTGATCCTCCAGTGTATTTTCGAATATAATTCATTTTACTTGAGTTTCTAACATTTTAATGTTGTCTCGCACATAACTAACTTTCACCACATCTATACCACCCAACTCCTTCTTAAAAAAACTAGTCTCTCCGTGCCGTAGAGTGTATAGTGGTCGACAATATTATTTCTATTCTGAAGGTCGTGAGTTCAAGCCCCGCAGCAGCCAGAGTTTTTTCCAGGTTAGTATTCGGTAAGTTAATGTGGATGAGTTAAATTTTCAAGTTGAATATTCGATAAAAAAGATTTGAATAATCCCGAATATTATAAAAAAGAATTATTGAGTGACATCAATTGAATATTCCTTCTCGTCGATATATCAATAACAATATTGTACCAATATAGTTGAAACGATATATCCTTACATTGCTTTCGAATTTTGATCTAATATCGCCGAATGTTCACATTTTTTTTGTGGTCAATATGATATCTACAATATGAGGTTAATATCCCCGAAATATTGAACCAATATTGGTCTAATATGTTTGTGCTACTTGGAAAGCTATACCGTTTCAGTTATCAGTATCTGAAATCGTAGCATTCCTGAAAACTTTGTGGGTGAAAGTGAATAGAATAACTCCTGTGAATTTTTGGAATTCAAATAGGAAGTAAACTAATAAAGAAGGTTGAGTGATTGTGAACATCGATGGATCCGATATATTCAATATAAATGCATTGAATCCTGGTATCGAAATGTTTACTGTGCTGTTAGTCATTTGTTTTTGTTTGGCGCTTCTTGTGGTAATAAAATCTTGTTCTTGTTGATCAAAAATTTTGAGTAGCGTAATCAGTAATACAACAAAACTGTTCGCTTCCCATTCCCATTGAGAATCGCACGCAGTCCCCATTTATAATATTGAAAATACTTATCAATCTAAGTCATTTCTTAGCGGAACAGAACAAAATAGAATACGAAGCATACGGTATTTGACCCGAGACCTTTAAACCTGGTGTCAAACTACTTCTAGTTGTACGGCCATATCTTCAGTGACTACAAGAACAAGTGGCTGGAGATTCGCGATATGAAAGAAGAAATCTAGTTTGGTGTATTGTAAAATGTTCACAAGGTCTCTCGCAGCCATTAAATCTTTGCGTAATGGCAAAACCCGGTTCTATCCGATTCACAGGAGGATTGAGGAATCTGAGATCCAATTCGAAATCAATTGATGGTTCACGTTCATCGGGAAACGAGTGAGAATCGATGTGAACTATGTTGAAGTGTCCCAGATGAAATGCTTATATGCTCAAAGACATCTGATTCATCGAATACGGGACCTGATAAGTCATCATAATGAACGATGAATTTGGTTGCTTTCACTGTTTACTGATGTTGAAAATGCTGATTCAATTTATAAAAAAGTGTTGTTACTTGAGCAAAAATCGAAAAGAAAATCGGAGCTTTTGCATTGGTGTTATATGGCAATAAGAACATATGAAGTCATACCTCACTTTAAACTTTTTTGTTCAATTCTGAATGTTACTCGTTCATATCTTGCTTATTCCCTGAGTTATTCCAAAACTGTTTTATATAATGTTCAGAAAATATCGTGTGTAGCAATACAGATGAGCTAGAAGTTAAGTATTTGATTTTTCGAAAATTGTAATTTCTGAAAAACGCCTCTATCGAGAAAAAGTTGAACAGACGGACAACTCATTGTGGAAAAACGAGCTCTGTCAAAGATTTCGAGGCTCCAAAAAAATAGATGTAGTCGTCTGGTCAACCGTGATGGAAATCAAAAGGTGAAATTTGATGCAACAGATATTCTATAGAAAACTTTCGAGGAACCTGGTGATTTCGTGAGTAAATTATCATCAGCAAATAAAATTCTTATCAATTTTCGTACTAGAATGCAGATCTTCACCTGATATTCATGGGCAAGATTTTAAAATCCACGTAGAGAGATGTACCAGACGAACAATTTATCAACACTACACACATTGCTTCGATTTATAATATAAATGAGTCACGTTGAAATCAATTATTACAACTATTCTGGAAGTTTGGTAACTGAGATGAGTAAAGGATTTTTGAAATATTTTTCTTTTTTTTCCTTGACAGATACCTAATTGCCACAACCTTTCTCTTTGCGACTCATTGGCTTGGTTACTGTTTGTTCCATAGTGACTAAAAATGCCAAGTGATCACCATCTTGCACAAAGTAACACACAGGTGATCAATTATTATATTAGTGAATAATTACCTTCTATAATATTTATTACACGAATGCAACGCATGATAAGTTCTTTTATTTATGAGTTCGATGTAGGGTTTCAATACGTTAGCCATTTGTTCAGCTCATTAGTTGTACAATATGTAAACGCAATAATCTGCAACTCCCTATCCACTCAAACGGTACTTCCTTTCTCAAATCAAGAAAATGTAGGATATTCAATGGGAATTTCATTATTTCTATGTCATTTTCCTCACTGCTATCGTTTCCTTATGAGGCGGACATATCAGAAGTTCAGGCAGATAACCCAAATACAAATTGCAAGTCAAGTATCAACATACTATGGAATACGAAAATATCACACTGTCCTGTATGATTTTAACTGACAATTGCCAGTTAGTATCGTACAGGAAACTGGAATTAGTGTTATAATGTATTTTCATCAAATATCGGACAGTTGAATTCAATACTATGAAATAGTTAAATAAAAAAAAGATTTGAACTTGAAGTGGAGTTCTATCAACCTCAATCAGAAACAAAAAATGTTATTACTCTCTTACAATCATCATAGGATCATTCAATCCATATCATTATTCAGTTCAGTAGGTAGTTGGTAAAAAAAATACAACTTTGATCTTTTGAATCTTTTTGAACACTATATGCACCAACAGTTTTTACTATGGAAACAATATCGTACTTGGGTGGATACCTCACTTGGTCTCTGAATGATTAGATCGAAACCACGAATTAACAAATCAACATGTGTTTCACTGAAGTTGGTCATTTAATGCTTGTAGAATAATTAACCATGAATTTGTTGTTTGGGTGAGCATAAAGACCACCATCCTTTGTGAAACTGTTCTCTAGGGATTTATCAGACTCGCCAGGGTTGTCCCTCTTTTTTCGACTAAGGGCCAGTTGTACATGCTCTAGCGAACTCTGGTTCAGTTGCTAAGCGTTAGCCAATAGAATGGTTGGTTGCTCGACAACTGAACTCGGTTCACTCGAACCACAGCTCACTGGAGTATGTTAAACTGGCCCTACGTTGAGTGAAAACTCGCTGGATATGAATATGGAGCCTTTGCTGTCCAATTTGAGACTTCTTCAAGAAGAGACCAGTTACCCTGACACCATACCGATATAAGTAGCAAGCGACACGCATTTTGCTTACAAGGTAAGCATTTTGAGGAAAATATTGAATTTAAATTGCTTTCCCTAATGTATATGCGAGCAGTTATATTTGACATGCTTACGTTTTCATCACATGTACACGGCTCTTCAAGAGTCAGTTACCCCCATTCTGAAGAGGTATTGTTATAGTTGGCAGTGTTCTGACAGAAATCCGGTAGGTATTCAGAGATTCTTTCTTGATTCCGGCAGGTATTCTATGGAAGTTTGTGTATCGACATCGTAGAGTAGTTCGGCATTGAGCCTCTCAGTACTGCGACCTATAAACATGCACATGTCCCCAATTCAAGACCAGGGATGGTGAAACTTTTGATGAAGCTGATCAGCTTCCTGGGGGCTTGTTCCATTATGTCAAAGGTGGATGATGTTATCCTTTCTAAGAACTTGAGCCCTTTGCAAACCAAAGCTTGGAACTCGCAATGGAAAAGCAGTTTTGGTGACGATGCTTCAGTAATGACAGTTCGCACTGTCAGCACTGTTCATTTTTCTGAGGTGGTATCTTAGCTGGCAGTCCCAGGTCCTTTTCATCTATCGTCAGAAGCTTTTCACACTTTTTTTTGGCAAATAGCTGGTAAACCTTTCACTTGTCTTTGTCCTGAGATTTCGTTACAGTGACGTCTTACTTGACTGAGTTCCCATCGTCGGACTTTTCCTTTCATGTTTGAGAGACCAGGAAATGGTCATTGGCTTCTCTTGCAAGGACATTATTTCCTTCATTTCCTCTAATACCTTCATAACCTAGTAACTCGATTTCTTCGTGCCAGTTGTCACAGGTATTTATTGCATGTATTTTGGTCTGAAAGATGGTTGGGTGTTTTCAAGTAGTTTGGAAGCGTGCGATGGGTAGCTGTCTTTGATGATGTTATTCCAGCGCCTTCGATTGGGATTCTAGTGTACTTCAGTAAGCTTTGCAGTAGCCAATACCGACATTCAGGAATACTTGGACTTTCACAGGAAGCATTTATGACAAAAGGGCGACTCGCTCTCAATAGAGAGCAGCTCAAAACTGTGTACCGTAAGACATGAAGATTATACATGGAAATCTGCTGGGTTGACAAATACAACAATGAAGGAACTGTATTGAATATAACGAGAATTGTGTGCAAACTTCAATTTTTTTCATGGGTTGTCTGTGAGGAAAAAGTGATTTGTGATGGGGTCGATGACACCGAAAGATTAAGATCATCAGATTGTCTATGTACAGGAATAGTGACAAGCTACAAGGCTCAATCTGGAAATCTGGTTCAGATGCGAAAGCATAAATACTATACTCTTTGGTCTATTCAATTTTCTGTTTCTCATCATATTGATTCTGAAGCTCATTCATGGAAGTTATCTCCTGGTCAGTACTGTAAAAAGAATAATTGTGTTCCAGATAATACCCGTATCCTGCCTATACATGTCTAGTTTTTTGGGACATTTTCAAAAACATGGAGTGAAAAGCCAACGAGACTTTTCAAAATACACATCCCTGAATCGCTATGCTCATTGAGAGTAAACAGAATGAAAACTTAAATATTCTAGAAGTATGGGCCTAATGTAAAAATATTTCTCCTTCCAGTGGACAATAAAAGCGACATGAGATATTATGTATTCATGTATAATGGTTGAGGAACAGTGTGAATTGGTTTTTCTCTCTTCATTTGCAGTCTTCGATTTACTTGAAAGAAGAAAATTTGCAGCTCTGGTTTTGTCGATGCCTCAATAATTTTTTATATAATTCTTGAGTAGTTGCGTAAGAATGAATAACATGCCCGTTATCATTATAATTGAGCCTATCAGCTACAAAAATAAAAATCCTTGCCTTTCTAATACGGAAAGTCAAACCCATTCAATTTTTATCTCACATGGCAACAACAATATCTTGAAAACCCTTCATTTCTTGCGTAAACAATTCTGTTTGTTGGCGTTAATCTTTGTGTAACGCATTATCTGATAAAAAATATCAGTTTTCCGTGTCATTAAAAAATCTACGAATAATGGCCTTATTATTTATAATCGTTCGTAAACATTTTGCACGAATCAAATACTAGGTTGGGATTGCTTTGTGTGTGAATCATTATTGCCAAATCATTATATTATAGTTATATATTATTATTATATATCACATTATAATGTTGACATCTACCATGGTCTAGCTATTTCCAGAGCAGTTGATTGATCTTGCTACTAAGAAATCTTTGCCGTAGGATTATGGTCAGGCAATAAAATGAATTTGATAAATACTGTTCGAAATCTGTTGCTTCTTGTACCGTATTTCAAGCCTCTCATTCATTCTATTTCCTTCGATTTTTTTAACTTGTTCTGCAGTTTTATTAATACTCCAAATATCCCACTTCTTCCAAGAAATGTTCACTACTCATTTCTTCATTGAACATAGATGGAGGGCAAGAAAGAGCATGTTTCTTGTTACCTTTCTCAAGTGCCCTTCTTCAGTGTTAGTTTCCTTTTTGGGTTCTCGAACATTCTTATACCTTATACCGTACAATAATCCTTTATTTTCGGCAAAAAGCCTCAGATTTCCCTGTAGATTCTTACTAATTATGGGTTTACAAAACCAACCAATTTTGATATAGTTGTGGAAGGAACTGAGAGAACAATAACAGAGCATGTTGAATTTTTGTTTAAATATTATAATAATAATAATATATATTTTGAATGTTCATCTGTATTTGTTGGCAGTTAGTAGGAAGAACTAGACTGCCAAATAAACAAATCGTAGTTATAAACATTAAGCCAATGCCCTGAGGAAAGAAATCAAACCTAACAAAAAATTGATCTGTTCACATCAAAATAGTTATTCGTCATAATATAATTGATAATTCAATTGCTCGTCATAAAGCTCCCATGATCTTCATCACGTTTTATGTCTCGAAAAAACAATCTCAATCATTTCTCGTAATGAGATCTTCGTTCTGAAAACTAACGCGAGCAAATTAAAAAATTCCAAGAAATTCAGTAACCTTTCACGTATAAGGAAACCGAGCGGGATCGCGTACTCCATAACGATAATAATATTTACAACAGAGCAAAAATAACCATCATGTGAACAAACTCGAACAAGATGAAAAAATGCGAAGAAAAAGCGCCGAAGATAAAAATGACATAAAAATAAATTCTTAACAGCCATAACCTATCTCAAGTTGAGTTATTTCAGTTAAAGTAGGCTGTAAAAGAACGCAATAAGATAGAAAAAAACACATGCAAATAAAGTACTGGAGAAAGAAAACGCTAGGTCAACGAACTGAGATATGTAGCTGTCTCTGTCCCACGCACGGAATGGCTTAGAATCAACCAGTGACGGAGATGTGAGGGAGTGTATTGAAAAAATTATACTGCATGTTCGATGGATTGAAACCATCTTACACATGCTGCTAGTTGATACATGATTGTAGATTTGCCTGTTCGGTGTTTCGAACAATTCTGAGGGCCAGCAATTTTTCAAGAAGCGAAAAACTCACTCGTTTTGAATTTTCAAGTCTAAAATTTCATGAATTATTCAAAAAGGTTAGAATTACCATGATTTGATACTAGTAATAAAACAAATTCATTTGTGGATAATTCATTTTTATAGGAAATTTTCATAGGAAATCATGTCATTTGTTCCACTATATAATCCTTTCTTCAAGAATGTATCTTGACGGATTCTGTACGAATCGTACAAAAAATATTTCATCTGATTGCTCGTATGATGACCTCTCTCGGGATGAAGTTACGAATATATGTTATCTAGTATGCCGTTAGTATGAATTGAAAATATTGAGATAATTGAAAACTATGAGTGGTAGGTAAATAACATTAAAACAGTTGTAGCCAGAAGAAGTTTCGACATGCCAAGTGAAAATCACGAAATAAAGTGTTTTTGTGTTATTATTTGTGGTTTTTGTGTTATTATTTATGGTTTTTTGGCTTATTTACCTACTTTAATTTGAAGAAATCTAGAATTATTAGTGGAATCTGTACAAATGTAAAAGGATATATTTTTCATCAACCCACAAAAGTTGCTACGTTAATTAATATCAGTTCCTTCTATATGAAACATGTCATAAGGCAGCAACTGTTCGTATAACGTAAATGCGTCCTCATACACTTCTATATATTCCCATCTTGATTATTCACTTTTTCAGATTGCGAAAGGTTGATAACCTATAGCGAAAACAGCAAAAATCCAATTCATTAAATGCCCCCTGTCAGAGAAAAAAGTTTGAGATGAAATTCAGCATGAGACATCATTTCAAAATACCAATGCCATTAATGCCATTCTTCATTGTTAATTGTTATCCATATAACTACTTTTCTTCGTGCTTGAAGGCCGTCGTTCTTTGGAATTTCTTCCTAACGTTTCGCTAGCGCGAGAGGCCAGCTTCTTCAGAGTCATCGGAAAGGGGTAAGCCTCTCGCGCTAGCGAAACGTTAGGAAGAAATTCCAAAGAACGACGGTCTTCAAGCCCGAAGAAAAGTAGTTATACCAATAACCTCGGCCGCGAAAGCCTTAACCATTTTGTCAATTGTTATCCAGTTTCATTAAAAATATTCTTCAAGACAAATAAATAAAGCGGCACATTGGGTGAGAAAAATGTATTGTTTTATGGAATATGAATTTGGATTTTTGATCTGCAATTTCAAAAAAAAAAAGAGCAAAAAACCTAAAATTACTAGAACACTTATATTTTCACATTTTGGTGGAGGAGCCAGGACGAAAATGTAGCGATGAGCAAAGCTAATAAGATGCATGTGTTAAGAAAAATATGACTGGTTTGAATCGAAAACCAGAAAATTATTCGAAAAGGAGGTGTCTTCAAGATATATATCATTGTGAAGGACTGTTCCGTCCAGGTTCTTTTTCAAACTGGTCGCCATTGAGGAACATTGTGAACATCGTGAGTATTGAGTGATTCATCCGAAAAAACTTCTTATTGCATTGTTTTTCGTTCAGCACAAGCTGATCTGTGCCCAATCTTGATTAATACTCTTGGGTGCTAAAAAGCAGTTGTATTCAACCAACAATGTCCTATCGCACAGGGCCAGTCAGAAGAAGTTCTGCTATGGCCTTGACTCATTCGGCCACCAACCAGCTATCGATGAATAAAAACCAGGAAATTATTGCTTCGACTTCAAAAAGTTGATAAACTGAAGGCTTCCACCAGGAGACAATTACTTCCCTGGCAAAGAAATTGGATTACTTCGAACAGGCACCAATTTGAGAGTTTTCAGAAGGGCAGCTCTCAACAACCCATCGAATAAAAGAATGAGATGATCTGTTGAAAATTCCTACATCTCCGATACATATTTGGCAATTGGATGCTCTTTATGGTTGGCCTTGGTGGTAATCCAGTGTGTTAGCGAAATGAGACGAAAAACTCACAATAGAGGTATATGCTGTGACGTTATGTTGACGTGTGATGAAATATTTTGAGATTGATTTCGATTATATATGCAGCAACATTCAGGAGAAAATCGAAGCTGTGATTGAAAATAATTTTTTCTCCTGAAGATGTCAGTCTAATTATATGCCAACTTTGTTGGCAAAAAGTGTTTCGCGTTTGGCGTTATAAACCGAGCTGAATATTTGATGCTAGTTCTATAAAAGTTTTATATCATTTTCGGTTTGACTTGGGGAAAAAAAGCTAAGAATTACTTCCTTAAAACTTCCTTTCCCCTAAAAATACCCATGATCCCTTATATCATTACCGACAGATCGGTTTATAGTCATGTGCACAGATTACAAGTTTCGATAGGCAACAGCATAATTGTAAAAATCAAAAGGTATTGGGCCACATTCCTGTAGCGGTTGTTGATCCCAACTATTCAACAAAATTGGATGAATTTGAGAAAACTGTAGAAACTATAAATGCAAAATACTGTATTATCGACGTGCTGATGACGTATTTTCCATACTCGTACATGAATCGTTTGATACAAAATAACTAATAAAAAAAATTCATCTCGCCACCAAATTACAACACATCTCCTGTGTGATGAGCAGTTTTCTTCGGAATATAATGGCGTCACTTACCCTAAGACGACTTACATTATATGACACAGTTCAACAGAATATATTATTTCCTGTATTTTACCTAGAATTTCAAGAGAAATGAGAGCGTTATGTGAGTCTTCTTTGAATAGTGGCAGTGTGGGATTCCGAAAAAAAAACTGTACTTTGAACACAAAATATAGGTTGAAAATTTGATGACGGGAAATTTTCATAATTTGGTAGTTTCAATCACTCGATCCGAATATAGAAAATCACTGGGTGATTCTTGAATTGACGATGATTTTTCGGCATTTTTTAGGGAACATGGTGTTCATCTACTACTGAATTGAATTGCATTTCAGTATCTTCAATTTTTGTTGGGAATATAGTTGGAACAAAATAACCCTTATCAGCGCCTTCAGTGGTTGTTGACCCCAAGCTTTCAAATTTTGCACCGGAAGGAGGATGTTACATATCTAAATTTATTTCTGTGTTCTGTGGTTATGTGAAAGTATGTGTCATCAAAATGTCCATTTATCCAAAGCAGACTAGCTTAATATCGACTATTTTTGATAATTTTTGGGGTATCTAGTACAAAATTCCTAGATATAATTCATGCATATGTCCACTGATGAGCTTAAGGGATATTTTTCTGAGCGAAACAAGCTTGTCTGGGTTTCGAAATGGAATGTTATCCCGATGAATTATTTTTTTCGTAACTACTCTCTACTTATGTAGAAATATCTTCTGAATGTATCTGCTTGATGCAAGTTTCACTGATTAGTATATGAAATGAGCAAGAAAAAGAGACTTCTATGTGATCCGGGATCATGTGGGCAACGGAGTAGCTGTTTTAGATAGACCCTTTCTTCCTATTCGTGAAAGACTTGAACATCTATGAATGATTTACATACATCTATAGAGAATGTTTGACAAATATTTGATGTTACTTCTTTCACAGGAGTTTTGAATTTTTGTCGCATCGACTCGGAGAAGTTAAAACGAAAAAACACTTCCTTAAAGTTCTTCTTTTCCCTAAAAAAAAAAAATAATATTTCCCAATAGGAAGGAGAAATAGAACCATAATTCGTTCATCTGAACACATTTGAATGAACTCGAGCTATCCTAGGCTACATCGTCAGTACTTCAAACATTGAACAAATCATATATTCGGGATTAAATAATGATATTTGAGAACCAGCAGCATCAATCACAATACGTATTATATCATCGACTGAACGTGAACTGCTCAGTCAATCGCTGCGCCACTGTCTTATATGTATACATGCACAGCCTCCTATACTTAACAGAATCTGTGTAGGGTAGGTCAATGCATTTTATACTTGTTTTATTTTTCGAGTTGAAACACTCTTTCGTTTCTTTTATACACTTTTTAGTTCAGTTTACACTGCGAAATATAAGATCTATCTTTATATATTCGTTATTTATAATTCCGAAGAGAGTTCAACATTACATTTGATGCTAAATAGGTAATTTTTCGAGGCTGTAGAATGTAGAAATGCGGAGTGTGGTGTGAATGGTGAGACTTATTATTTCAGGTTACTCGGTGTGAGTCACTCGTTGGATTTATGGTTCTGGATGGGGCGTTATTCTGGTTGGGACCGACTCACGGAAAAGGTTGGGTACTGAATTTGTGCAGGTTGTTGAATGGTGGAATTCATAAGATGACGTATCTCAGTTTCAGATTCACAGGAAAGAAAACAAAAATTATCTATCGGAAATTATCGACATCTCTTATGACGGAATCAAAAAATTCGTTGATAGCAATTAAAGATCCCCAATGGACGAATTGATCGCAGATTCACGGTCTTCTTTCTTCATATTGATCTCAAATCTCTTTTAGGTGAATGATTTGAAATTTGGTATACATATAAATGTCTTCATATCTTTAGACCAATGTTCAGAACATTGTATATATTTCAATATATCGTTTCGAAATGGAACATATTCAAGGAGGACTTCAAAGTCCTTAGAATTATAAACGAATTGCAATTTCAAATTCTGAAATATCAAATGGTATGAAGAATGGGAATCAGAAGAAAATTACTTTGAAGCGTATGGTTTTATCTAGGACTATGACAAAGTAGAGTGATGGAATTCCCTCCTCAAGGTGATTTTAAGCTGCAAATAACCTACATTGAGAAACCAATTGAAATAAATTAAGGATAAGGCCAAAATATTGTTCATACAGATGGCCAAATTGAAATAAGAAATAAGAATGAGACAATCAAGTCACAACTGTTTCGAAAATGACTTTTGTGTTTTGTTCAAGTTCTGTGATTATTACTTTTTCGTTTTGATAGTGTCAAAACAAAATGGCGAAAGATTATTTTCATTTCTCATTCTACACTATTTCTTGTGTGAACGCTTCAATAAAGATGTGTTATTTTGTTATATTTTGTTCCTTATTTTATCATTTACTCTCCTTTAGATGCGAGATCAGTCATTCAGTACTTACCAAATGTACTTACATGTATGTGAGGTGCGTATTTTCAACTCATTTTGGCAACTGAATTCATTTTTGGTGAATTCAGAATTCTGATTGAAGGTCTATATGAAATGTTACTTTTTTATGGTGGATCGAATTCACATTTCATTCTTGAGTGAGTGATCCGGCTACATCGAAGTTGTGTGGATTTTCGAATTTTGCGATGATTTTCCAGAACCATATCCAAACTTGATCAAATTCAATTAGGTTGGCCTGAGGTTTTGTGTGAGAGGTGGGTGGGTGAAGTGGTCTTTGATATATTCATGTATATTATAAAAATCATAAAGAATTGTAGACCTTTGTTGCAAATGATGATACACACCAAGTATCTTCGTTTTAACATTCAAATCGACCCAGAACAATACAAAATAGCATTGCTACAGGCTCACTTCTGAACCCTCTGAACCTCTGATTACATGAAAAAATCATCATACCCATTCTCATTCTTTATGTATAGTATCACCAGTATGCTCAATCTAAACAGCTATACGTTTTGAAAGTTGTCAGTTTGAAATATTTTTTGTGGACATTTAAAAATTTTTTTCTCCGAACTGACTCTTGGGGTAATTTGTCCAAATAGTATCGCAGGCTTTTCCTGTATTCTTCTCGAAATGAAACACTATGAGATTCTCTGCACGATAAAAAAATTGTTCTAAATTGTTCTAAAATTGTTCGTTTTCGTTAACCAGCTGACGAACGTCAACCCTCAGAAGTCGAAACTTGTGCGAGCAATGGATCAACGAGGCCTTATCTTTTAACGTGCGATTACCCAGCACGGTGGCCCGGCGAGGATTCGAACCCCGGCCTTCCGCTTGATAGGCAGATATGCTAACCACTACACTACCGAGACCACTACGATAATGTGAATATATCTTGGTTTTGGATTACTAGAATACAGGAATTTCCAAAAATATGTCACAAATTTCTTGTTTCTGAAAAAACAGAAAGTGGATCAAAATGAAACGTCATCAGGTAAGCAGCAGATAATATTCTTGAATGGGATTTGATGCATAATGCTGCAATAGAAACACACACTGCGCTCCCCAGACTAATTATATGCTAAAGCGTTCTGGGGTTTTGTGAGATCTGAAAAAATAGATTCGTCGAGCTTTGTATACCATTATCTCAAATAACATCAGGTAGCCCAGTTGCATTTCAATCGGAGCAATATGCACCTCAAACCATACAAGGATATCAACGAATTTTCTGAGCACGTTTAGTTTCGTTTTTGTTTCATTTTCTGTTTTTTCCCATGAAAAATGCCACATATTCTCAGGAATTCCTGCATTCTAGTGATTTCGAGAACGTATGCACGAGAATCTTGCGACATGATTACTATTTATTGTTTCTGTTTCATATCAGTATCATTTTCAGTAAGCGAGTTATAGCGTGTCAACGATTCTGGCACATCCTGTATTGAATGTTTTCAATATTCCGACCAGTTTGATGATAGGAATGATATGCGAGTAACAATTTTTTTTGGGTTCTCCTTCACCGAATCAAAAAATAAAAACTCCAACCTCTATGAAAGGAGTGAAATGAAAAATCACAAACTCACAAAAAAGGAGGAAAAAGTCAATCTGAAACAACTACTCCCCTGCCTATATGGCACGACGGGTACTGGTTTACATAGAAATCGATTTTCCTGCTCAATTTGTATACCAAGCATATGAAAATTGAATCATACGATATCATACACAGGAAATATCTACACGAAGCAAAATAGAGGACTATTTGTGAAAAAAATCTGTTAACCAAGTTATGGATCATTTGTTTGAACAATTTATGAGAAGACTATTACAGTAAAATGGTCTATTGAAAATCCCCTTAACTTCGTCAAGTAGAATAATCTCCTGGAATTTTGGATCATCCAACGACACAATCACTCATGCCTTTCAATTTGAATCAAAAGTTGAGACCTGATATTTTTTTACAAATTGTTATGAATCTTCTTGGTACCACGATGCTTACGGAATTCAGAATTGCTTCATCAAGTGAATTACCTTAAATCAATCATGATCGTCCAAGAATTATCAATTTTTGAATTGTTTTATGCACGCTGTCAGTGCTTACCTGTCGAAATGTACAATCTGTATTTACATAGTCATTCAACAATAATCTAACAATCAATTAATGGTTTATTTTACTGATAATATATCTGAATGAAGAGTGCGTACTCAATCAAAATATCACTCAATTCCTTACAGTACTTGTACCCACCTAAGAATTATGTTATTATGTCACACTAAGTTCCCTATAACCCTTCTATGTGATGTTCTAGCTGAGATATCTCCCCAGCATCATTCCGAATTCTTTACATCGATTTCCTGTACAACCATCTGGGTTACATAATCAAATCGACCACAGAGACACCTATCGATCAGTAGCCTACTTAATGTACATACGTTGGCGACGCGTTGGAGATACCCATCTTTCAAGCATTTGCACATTTTAAAAAAATTGTTATTGTTATATTTTCTCGATGAAACAGCTGTTTTTCAAGATTTCAAAATCTCTCATTTGTGAGGAGTACACATGTCCTTCCCTTGAAGAGGTGGATGACTTTGAATGTGTTATGCATTATTGATTATTTGAATTCTGATAATCATGTTGAAGTTTGTGCGACGAATGTGTTTTTCCAGAGTCCACAGATTCAGAACACAATCTTCTACAGAGCAGCGCTTCAAAAACATGTCGAAAATGTACTGCATAAAACTGATGTGCTGATAACCTTCACTGAATCCAGACATGCGACTCGAAACTCTGCGTGAAGTGAGCGACCTGTTGGACCAAAAAATCATTTTCGTTTGTATTCTTTTATTATTGAAATCAGCTTGTGAAACGCAGACACTTATATATTTGCATTGAAGCGTATTTTTAGAATTTCAACCTATTTTTTAGTCTGCCAGAAGAACCGAACGGGTAAACATCGAGGCAATTTGTTAATCCCTGCTTATTCAAGGCTGAATGATGAAGTTTATTGCATTTGAATACTCACAATAGAATTTTCGAGGTTACTGTTTCGTAAACCGCTGGAACGCACAGTATACCCAGGAAATAGATACTTTTGAATTTTTAAAAAGGGAGTTTTTTCCCTACTACACACGTGAATTTTAAATGAGCCTTTACCCTTTACCTAACAGTTGTCAAAAACGTAATGCGACAAAAAACGTCGAAGTTGTACTTGGTCGTATTTCATGTTTCAATTGCAAATACTGAAAACTCATGAATGAAGAACTGAGTTGGGATCTTGGTAACATACATAACATTTTTCGAAGTTGGCAATGAAGGAAAATTCTCCAAATCACAGGCGATTGATGCTGCGACTGGTTGCTGCTAAGTAGCAGTGACAAATCACATCGTAAAATTCAGGTGTCTGTTATGTGCCTAGTTGTGAAATAAGTGTTTTTTCGAATTCAGATGGAGAAGTTTCGTTTTTGATATTTCACCTGCATTTATCCAGATGAGTTATCAGATGGTGAGAAATGGTACTAGGCATCCATTCAGTTTGTAGAAATGAAAATGTAATACAGAGAGTATGTACTTAATAAATTATTCATATTTTTTTTGCTGGGCAGATCTGAGAGAAACGACAAGTTTCTGGCCTCAGTTTTTGCTCACCTCAATCAGAAAAATCTTTTTCCTGTGAATTTTCGAGGTAGAATTGATGTCTGTCTTCCATACTTGCCTAGGGCACAGTAAATACTGTGCCTAGGGTGAGTGATATGGCGCAAGTGGTTGAATGCCCGAGAAGTCGTGAGTTCAATCCCCCAACGGGGTTTTGTATTAACTTTTTTCTCAGATCTTGGCAGGTTTCGAACCCATGGAAAATGTTTAAAACGACCAAGTAACCTGATCAGCTTGTTGAAAATATTCTGTTTTACTTGAATTCAAGATCATCAGTTTCCATTCTCTCTTTTCCTTCCATTATATTGTGTTCCTATTTCCAGTATTACGTTGGTTTTGTTCATTGATGTTTGCTTACAAGTAAACAATTGTACTCACAACTTCATCATCAATGTATACAAAGATCTCGTTTCCTCTAGTGCTGTACAAAAATACTGAAGATCAACAAGTTACAGCAATATACAGCCAATATTCGTCAACGAAATGTTGGCATTTGAAATGAAAACGTTCGTGTCTCAAAAACAAATATTCTGAAGGTGAAAACTTCCTGTTTAGTGTTTCAAGTGAGTGGGTTTCATGCAATGAATACCAGCAAGAATTGAACTAGTACCACATACTATATTTATATCCTGCTAATTTCAAGAATAATGGAACAACTTCGACATTTATTTCTTCCAAAATATCCCCAATACTTTTTTATAGTTCAGATGAGAATTGTTCTCAGGTTAGATTTATTTTTACAATGTATTTCGCGTGAGAAGTGGTACTAAATTATATCAACTCAGTTATATGAATGAATTTCCCAATAATAAAAAGCGAAAGGAGGTCTTGTTTTACCAGCAAGAAGTTTAACTTATTTCACCACCTAGACAGGATATCCTCCTAACCGGTATTCAATTAATTCATATATACGCTTTCCTAAAAAACTGAATGACGTTGATAATTGGTCGAACGCTGTGAAATAAAGCTACCTATGTCTTTTGTAACTCTTAGAATATAAGGGATTTTTTTCAAATTGAGAATTCATTATAACTCCACCGTGCGTTCTACGTTATTTCTATAGTAATTAAGAAAGTGAATCTAGTTGAATTCTGTTGAATGAATGTTTATAAAAAGAGTCTTCCTCGAGAACTGTTGTTGTACCATTACGTAGGTACTTGTGAAAAAAAAATCATCTTTTGAACAATTCCTTCAGGCCAGTCTCAAAATACCTACGTAGTTGGTTTTTGCTGGTACCTGTCAGAAAACAACTACTCCTCTGGCTAATACCACGAAGGGTATTGCATTATATCTAACCGATGCCAGTGCAGGTTTCTCCACAAAAGAAAATCCTGCATTCGGTTCTGGAGGGTACAAATGAAGGAATTGATTTTCAATTATAGGGACGAACACACCTGCAGACCGGTTTCGGGCTATTTGGCCACTCGTCAGTACAAGGCAGTGCCATCACCAAGATACAGAATCACGAATAATTATGAGAAGTCATCGCCTCTATGTTGATCATGGCACTGCTTTGTACTGACGAGTGGCAAAATCGAAAATCAATTCCTTCATTTGTATCGCCAAAAGCAAATGCAGGATTTTTTTCTGTGAAGAAACCTGCACTGACACTGGTCGGATATAATGCAATGTCCTTCGTGGTATTAGCCAGGGGAATAGCTGTTTTCTAACAGGTGCCAGCCAAAACCTACTGTGTAGGTAGTTTGAGACTGGCCTTAACAAATTGTTCAAACAATGATTTGATTTAACGCCAGTCTTCAAGTATGCCTATCGACTATGAAGAATATTTTTACTTGTGAAGAATTCTAATTCACCTTTTCCACATAAAAATCCATTTGAAAGACTTCAGAATCTTTCTAACTACCCACATACAAGATGTGACATTCCAACTACGACCACCACAGTATTTTTTTTCACTTTGAGTCTCATTCAGTATTTTTCTGTTCGTGTAATGAAACTATGTCATACCAAATCAAAACGTTTTCAAAAAAACTTTATACGCATTATTATATATAGAAAGTTCATTTGGAAAGAGTCCTCAATTTCCATATAAAGAATATTATCCTAATAAGTGTAATCATACCATATGTCTCGTATTAATTGATACCTTTTCATTTAAAAATCTTATGCAATTCAACTCAGTACGAAATTTGAACGGTAAACTTTTGGATTTGATTCTTTGCAATAAATTCAATATTTTTAATTTACAACAATGCTCTTGTCCACTCATGAAGGAGGACACTCATCATCCTTGCATAGAATTTTTATTTGAAGTTTCATATTCAAGACAATTGAAATCTGTATCGTCGTTATTCTTAAATTTTAAAAAAGCGAACTATACTCGAATCAACGACTCTCTTGCTGATATTGCTTGGGAAGATATCCTAAAGACCGATTCAGTTGATTCCTCCGTTCATAAATTCAACTGTATTGTAAATAAATTAATTGATCAAAACGTTCCAAAATTTTTTGAAAGTAGACAGTTTCCTTCATACTATTCTGCCTCAACTATTAAAGTAATAAAAGAAAAAAGCAAGTTCCACAAAAAAATGGAAAATGTATAAAAACTTTAACGATTTAAACTCATTCAAGCTTCTCCGTGCTAGATCAAAATCAATGATAAAGAGAGACTTCGACAATTACATTTCAGATGTTGAGACTGACGTAGTAAACAATCCCAAACGTTTTTGGAACTTTTCATCAATTGAAAAGCACTCAGTCAGCAAGATCCCCCACAAAATGCAGTTGGATAATCATGAAGCAAAAAATGGTCTTGAGATAGCAAATTTATTTTCGAAATTTTTCAAAAGCGTCTTTGTTGATAAACATAATGCATTTTGTCAGAATCAATGTAATGAAACGGATATTAATTCTAATTTATCACTAATTATTTTAAGCAAACAGGAAGTCGAACAAGGCTTAATAGAATTAGATGTTAATAAAGGCTCAGGACCTGATCAAATACCTGCAATTTTCTGCAAAAACTGTGCACATACTTTATATACACCTTTAACAATTCTTTTCAATATGTCACTCAGTCGTGGATATTCTCCTACCAGTTGGAAAGTGGCGAGAGTAAAACCCATTTTTAAAAACGGACGGAAAGATAATGTTGAAAATTATCGTCCTATAAGCAAATTATCGGTAATACCAAAACTATTTGAACTCTCAATTTATAAATATATATTTCATTTAATTAAAAACATAATTATACCGGAGCAACATGGGTTTTTTAGGAATCGATCTCTTGAATCGAATCTATTTTGTTACTCTGAATTTTTACATAATAATCTGGATAAAAAAATTCAAGTTGACACTATCTATACGGATTTCAGCAAGGCCTTTGACAAAATTAGTCATAATACATTACTTCGGAGACTTGCTGAGGTCGGTGTGAGCGGTGCGATGTTAAAATGGATCGAATCATATTTGAAAAACAGAACCCAATATATCTTTATAGACGGTTATTCATCTGATCCTTTTCCAACACCTTCTGGAGTGCCACAAGGGTCCCATCTAGGGCCCTTATTTTTTATTATCTATATTAATAACATTAAACAATGTTTTAAGAATGCCAAATTTTTTATGTATGCTGATGATTTGAAAATTTATCTGCAAATTAAGTCATTGTCGGATTGCTTGAGAATTCAGAGTGACATAAATAATTTATTTGAATTTTGTAAACAAAATGAATTATATCTCAATTTCTCCAAATGTAGCTGCATTACATTCACCCGTAACAAAAATATTCTTACATATTCATGTCACATAAATGATATCTTGCTGTCACGAGTTAATTCATTCAAAGATTTAGGAGTTATTTTTGACTCCAAACTTATTTTCGATATATAGATTATGTAATAAATAAGAGCAGTAGAGCTCTGGGATATGTCATGAGAAAATGTAAATTCTTCAATCAAACAAAATCAATAAAATCTCTCTACAATGCTTTTGTTTTAAGTAATTTAATGTTTGCATCAACCATTTGGAGTCCACAATATAATATATACATCGATCGATTTCAGAATCGATTTTTAAAATTCTTTGCTTACAAACAAGGTATTCAAATTACTGAAAACAGTGTTATTTTGCGAATTAGACGAGACCTCCAGTTTGTATCGTTGAAACATAGGCGTTACATATCAGATACTTTATTTTTGCAAAAAATAATAACACACAAAATAAATTGTCCATCGTTATTATCGATAGTATGCTTAAACGTTCCAAATAGAACAATGAGAGCACATGAATTATTCAATTTACCCTTCAAGAGAACGAACTGTTCGCAGAACTCTCCTCTATGTCCATGCGTTAAATGGGGTAATACTCTTGCAAACTACTTCGACATTTTCAATACTTCGTTGCTTACTACCAAAAAAATATTGAAAGATTATTTTCAGAAATTATAATTCATTAACTCTTCGTCAATAACTATTGATCAGTTTTTTTTCTTATTGTATTTGTATTGTATTTGATTCTAATTCATCCCTTATTTTAGACACTATGCACATGTGTATTAAAGGTTACTTTAATTTAATATTAATTCAATTATACGGATACTGTAGTGGATTTTTTCTGTTTGTATCCCGAATATATATTAATAAATAAATGTCTCACATCAACTTTACTACTGTTGATAGATACGTCATACAAAGACGTTTGAATCTACTCCCATGCCTATATGGCGACGACAGGCACTGGGTTACATAAAATTCACTATTTCTTGCTCAATTCGTATATCAAGCATATGAAAATTGAATCAAATAGATAGCAAAAATAGAAATATCTACACGAAGTAAAATAGAGAGCTATTTGTAGAAAAAATCCCACTCACCAGGATGATATTTCATTCCAACCCATACAAGATCTCGTTTCGCTCAGAGATAATTACTCTTGAGCTCTTCAGTGGGACAGAAGGTAAATTACTTCTTTCATAGTAGATATAATTTATATTTTCCGATTCGAAGAAGAAAAAAGCCAAAAAATATTGCATTAAACTTCATTCTCTGCACAAAAAAACCCAAGTTCCTAATCACTCTTGTGTGTTTTCAGTATTTTTATTGTAGATCTGTTAAATGTTAATTTTTCAGGTGAAGTTTTCTTTCTTCATTCGTTATCCTGAGAGCTACAATGTAACTGATCAATATTTATTTGGAGAAGTGATGGTTTTTGGTTTGGTCAAACTCAACTGAAGAGTCGATCAAAAAGTTTTAGTTTTTCATGTAAATCCATTGTACTTTTCGATATTTTCTGGAATTTTTTCTGATAAGTTCAGGATTATATTGTATTTTTCCGAGTTGATGTTATTGATTTTCTCATTCCTTCGATTTTCGAATGAATTATCGCTCAACACTATTTCATTTAAAAGCCGTGTCTTATGAGAAAAAACCTTTTATGTATTTATCCTTGATACAAGAAGTTGCTGACTGATAGAACGTGTTACATTCAAAAGGAACTGTTTTTTCAATCGACGCAGCAACTTTTTGGGGTAGATAATGAATCTGCCCTTCTACACTTGTATGGATTCCAACATTAATTCTTATTTTTCCAGATTGTGGTAGGTTACAAACCCAGAAAACTACGAAGAAACAATTATCCCTGATATTTCATATGAGAATTGAGAGAATGAAAAGTCTGCCAAAGCTTTCCAGATCGATATTGCATTTGATTTCTCTAGTTGTGACTGGAGAGTCTCCTAGATTGATTTGAAATTGGTAGACTATGGCATTTTTCATCCTACTATCAATGTTATGCAGATTCTTCATCAAACTTGACAATTATTCACTCTCCTCAACTTGAATGAAACCATGAATAATACTGACATTTGTCAAAAAAAAAATCATTGCATACTTGGTGCAGCTGCGACGCGTGGTTGGCCAATTCTTTGAATAAATCAAATCTTATTGGTCTAAAATCGGCCTAAATTATATTCGATGAAAACACTTGAATCCATATTCTCTGCAGGTTACCAATCATAATTCATTTGGAATGGTGTTTAAGAACATATTTCAACTCTTTCGAATGGTCATTAAACGTTCAGTATGAAAACCCGTGTGTACAGGAAGTATGGAATTAACCGCAAAATTTTTCATTATATATCTATAATATTCGCAATATGGCATGCACAGCGTTAGTATTTCTTTTTATTGGCGTGGTATCGTGAGATATGTAGATGAGATTATAAACTGGAAGAATTTTTAGCTGTAAGGTCGTTTCACTTAGCTGAGAAGAGATTGAAGAAATCGAATTCAAAAATAATTCTGGTCGTGTTTTTTTATGTTGATGAGAGGATTGACCAAAGTAAATTGAATATTAGAGAAACGATACACTTTGGAGAAATGACTTAAACAAGGCTGAGAATAGCCTAGCGAATAATTGAAAGATGATTTTTTTTATGTCATCCACGTTCTAAAAAGAAACTGAAGTTCTTCATCGATTGGATGTTGAGGACTAAGTGACTGAAGAGTAGTGGTATGAGAATAAGAGCCGATAGTGATTGGTAACTTTAACAGCTACTATTATTCACATCTGAAATATATAACACAATACTATAGGGATTTCAAATCAAGATCGCAGGGCCACATTCAAAAAACCTCCAACTAATCTGCACCCCTTTAACAACTATTGCTATTCCAAGCCGTAAAATGTTGTGAGCGACTATTACAGTTTTCAGTGTTTTTCACTTTTCCTTTTGACGTTAACCATGAATTGTGCTTGATAAACATTAGTGATGATTTCAATCACATTTCAAAATAATATCGTTGCGTCACTTCGATTAAGCCTTCAAGTAATAAGCACCACATTGACAATACTTTGGCATTGTTTGAAAATTTTCACCGGAGGACGTATCGCTTATTTTTAAATCCCAATATTATTCATAACAAAGGCGACTAATATTTCGAGATTATCATTGATATAAAAATGAACCTAGTTTAGAATCATTTGTTATACTGCCATACAACCACAGATTTCCGAGAAGTGTTCTTCGAAAGCAGTAAACAAATGTAAAGATGAAAGTCAAGAAAATATTTGTTGAAGTTTGATTCATCTGGCAAGGGAGATGTTTCCGGTCAAATTATAACCAAAAATTGACTTTTTATGACTAAAGGAGCTATCCATCAACTTTTTGTATGGTATAATACTTTTTGTAAGAAGAAATATAGTATTCAAAAATAACTTACTACTATATTACTTCTGGGAGACCCGATTAATGAAAAAGAAACCAGATATTCTCAAAAAAAAATTCAAGTCAGATTTGTTTGTAATAAAATACCCCAACTAGAAATACTCTTTGATTATGCCACCTCAGGGTTTATGGATATTTGATGTACACTGTCCAATCAATATAAATGAAATTCAATACTTAACGTAATCAAAAGCAATTCACATCAACTAGACGAAGCATTGAGAATAGTCGCCAGTTTGAAATAATGTGAACAAATTCAGCAAAAATATTGATTTCCATCAAGGCCAAGTTGAAAAATAATCAACTGTATTTTTTTGAATATTGAAATATTGAAATGTTTTTTGATTGACTCATCAGGTATCCATGATATCGAAATATGAAAGGATATTTTATTCAAAAAACAGTATCGTTTGGTCCAAATATCACACAAAATTCTGCCACTTTTTCATTCTACCCACCGAAATAGACGTGAAGGTCGATTTTCAATGGTGTTTGGGAAGGAAGAGATCTCTCCATTGAAGAATTTTCCTTTCCATGGTTAGTTCAAGAATTCAGGACTGTATATGAGTAGGTATGCAACAAAAATGCAGAATTTCAGTTTTCTCTTTGCCTTGGAGACACACTTTTATTCGACTTCCTTCCTTTTTTTATTTTATTTTCTGCTCGTTTGTTTGAAATAATTCTTTTATTTAATTTTATTTCTTCTGGATTTGATTTTTGTCCATTTTTATACATGAAATCATCACTTCCATTTTAGTTTATTTGCCATACTAGCCTTTGACACATCCCAATAAGGTGCAAAATAGACGATGGAAATTTGAAACAGAACCAAAACAATTATTTTCAAACGATTAGATTGGAACCTTGTGACAGTTGATACTACTTGTAGAAATCAATTACCCTAACAACAAACTGATATCATTAGCACTAGACGCGCGTTTCGATGACAAGTTTAGCATCTTCAGGAGAACATTGATTGATGAGTATCAATTCTCTCCTGAAGATGCTAACCCTGTAAGCGAAAAGCGTGTCGAGAGCAAAAAATACCAGTTTAACTTTACTGAAAGATTCATAATTATATCCATTCAAAGTTCTATTAATCTATACCCTCCTTATTCACAACAAGCTTATTTCTATCGACACATTCAAATCAGAACTTTCGTTGCAACGGTTGTCTGGAAAATTCAGCTACGAGTACTATGAATATAAAAAACTATGTATCATTCTTTGACATACTCAGAAATGCTTTCAATCCCAATACTCCCTTGAAAAAGTTGACTCACATAGATGATTTTGCTCTCAGAACATAATTATCTATTATTATTTGGTGGTCTCAGTGGGTAACTAGTTTCCATATGAAAATATTTATTCTTTCCATTATCGCCAAGGTGGCATGAATTATATTCATGAGTCGACTGGGCAAATATAAACAAAATATAAACAATATAGTTGTTTAACTTAACCTCGCCCAATAAAAGACGATTTAATATTATTATTATTATAAATCCGTCACAGAAAATAGAAATTTGATGGCATACTTGAAAATATTGCGAAAGTTTTTTTTAGTTGACTGGATCATTCTACTTTTTCAAACATTCATGAATATTTTTCCTCCGCAGTTTTGGGTTTGTTAACCTATCTCAATCTGAGAAAGTAGAGAATCACTATTGGAATTCATACAAGTGTAAAGGCGGACTTCTAATCTACCAGGAACAGTAACTACGCTAAGAAAAACAATTCGTTTTGGCTAAACTGCATCCTATTATGAATACATCCGCCTCAATAATACTTGATACTGTTAAACCAGTGGGGAAGATTGCAAAAACATAGTCCGGAAATGCGGCTTCTTCTATTAGGTATACATATTATTTTTCAGCAATTCTTCAACATTTACTATACAGACATTGGCATTTCATTCAGATTTATGACAATACACATGAATCATTGCTGCCAAGAAATTCCAAATAAGAATTCAAGTCAACTGTGTGTATATAATATTTTTCTACAACTATAACACAAAACTGCTCTTTCTTAACTGTTCTTGATAGATCAGGGGGGTGAATTGTATGTCTTCAGTTCCATTTCCTCACCCAATAACACACAATTACTTCATTGTTTCATAGTTTTAGTATGTCTTCAATTTCATTCCCTCACCAGATAAAATAATGAATCCATTGTGTTACAGTTTTAGTTATTATTACAAAATGAATCAGGTCTCCCATGAAATGTCAAATTTCATGCAAATATAGCGAAATTTTCGATCATTTGTATCTGAATGGATATTTTGAATGACACTGAATTTGAAGTTCATTCTAGTTGTTGTATTGTTTCACTATTATCTGATATAGCCGTAGAAAAATTTTAGTGTGTAAGTCGCATGGAACGCTAATTTCCCACTCGTATAATTTGCAAATTCGCCTACGCCCCATGCTGCAAACTTCATACTCGTGAGAAATGACTATCATCTCCTGTTCGTTAATATACTATTACAGAATAGCAGTGGCGTGTTCAGAATTCAGTTTTGGGGGGGCCGAAGCATAAATAAAAAATATTGCCAAAAATTGCGTTCGTGGTTCACCTCGCCAAAATAAGAAAAGAACGAAAAATGAAACGAAACAACAGAATGACTAGTCTTTTTTATGTTTTTCATTCAATCATCTGACCAGTCTTTGAGGTTCATTCGTATAGGTTTTCTTGCAGCAAATATATTTATTACATTTTCGATATCAATATCAACTTCTTTATGAATGTTGAGTGAGGTTAAACCATTCAAACGCTCTTCTGCCATGGTTGACCTCAAATGGGTCATGGTAATAGTTGAAAAGCTTCTTTCCGCTGTTGCCGTTGATACTAATCGAGTCGCAAATGTCTGCCATAAAATCTTCATTGTGGAAAACAAACTTGTCCCAAAACAAAGTGCGTCTATTGCTGTGGAAGGCAAATCTGGTTTATTTTCCCATTTTTTTCGCCACATCATCATTTCAGCTCTCAGTTCTTGTTCTGATATATCGATGTCTGCTTCATAAACCAAAAAAGCCTTGATAATTGTTTCTATGGTGTGAATTTCAAAATTTTTTGGGATGAGACCTTCGATAGGTAATATTTCAATTAATCTGTTATTGAATCGAGAATCAAGCTGGGCCATAAAATGATCAATAATATGCTTTTCCACTGGTCATGTATCCGCCGTAAATATGACTAACGTCCCAACCAACGAGTTTCTCATCAAATTATATATTCATTCATACATATACATACGTGTAGGAAGAAAAAATGATCATATATAAATTATCAGTAGATTTCATTAAGCATCAATTCAGAGTGGATGGACGGATATTTTCGTTTTTTCTTCGAGCTGCACGAGCTGCTTTGTGGGGGGAGCAGACCCCTCTGTCCCCCCCTTTAGACACGCCACTGCAGAATAGTATATTGTGCATCGAGTGCAGAAAAGTGCCAATTTCTCACGAGTTTAAAAAAGTTACACAACAATTTTTTGCTTAAAATAATACTCTACTATAAATCGGAATTAAATGTCAGTGACTCATTCTTAGCTTAATGGTGCCCAAGAGAAGCAAATAGTCGATTTTAGCATTGAATATATTGACCATACAGTAGAGGTTTTTCTTGGTTGGGATAGTTCTTCAAAATATGTTCAAATTTTATTTTCAGAAAAACTTTTGTATTTTTGTATTTTTCCTTTCAATTCATGAACGTTCCATATTTTTCATTTGAAGTTGAAGGTAGTAAATTCAATGACAAATAATTAACTTTTTCTCCTAGTTCTGGCTGAGTATTTTCAATTTCAGAACTGTCGCCATTTTAGTTCGATCTCGTTTGAAAAAGTATCGGGAGTAATTACACAAGTGCTTCAAAATTATCTATAATTTTTCATGAAAGCATGTTGTCTAAAAACTGCATGAGTTTATTTTTATATTTTGTCGAAAGAGCCCGACTCCGAAGAAGGAGGGCTCTTTCAGCAAAATATGAAAATAACCGAATGCAGTTTTTTTACTGACAACATGCTTCAATGGAAAATTATCAGGTTTATTTTGATGCACGAGTGTAATTCGGTAGAATATTTCCGGAGTTAAAACAACGACGTTTAAAATTCAGCATTTATGCCTGTCAAGATGACCAATGTACATTTTAACAATCGTTACTATAGATACACGGACCGAGCGGGTATTTTTCGATACCTACCGGGTATTTACCAGCCCGAAAATGTCCCGCCGGGAATTTATCGCTGTAATTGATCGAAAATGTCCCGCTTCATACGGGATTTTCAACATACGATGGAAATATTCGACAAGAATATTTCACAAATATTTCATGCTTGACATTTGTTGACATTCAAATGAGTCGATGTTGCTCCGTTGCCTAGCAATGGATAGTGTGTATGAATTTCAACAGAAATGTCTTTTTGCGTATGTCAAAAAGCGTGTTTTGGAGTGTGGTAGGAAAAAACATTTTCTCACAGTACAGTTATTAACTTTCCCTACCAGTTAGTTATTTCTCGTTGCCTTACATCTCGATTTATGGAAATGTTACCTTTTTTCTTCAGAAATCTTGTCACAAATGTCAATATCCTCAATCGATTTGTAGAAAAAGTATTTTTGAAATATGAAATATAATATTTTTTTCTGTACCGTAAAGTCTCCTTCACATAGTTTTTTTTTTATTTAAGAACTGATGATACGCAATGCATCTTATTATATGAAGAGAAACTATTAGTAGTTAATATTCGTTGGATGAGTTCCAATGAAACATCATATACCAATATTCTGCTGATAATCAAATTATAATAACACGATCCAATAGAACTGAAAAATAAACAGTATTATTCGATAATGGCGAATTTATGTCCGATACTGCAATTTCGAATTTGCATTTGATTTATATCAAATTTTAAATACAATTAGAATATTTTTCCATCGGCGAGAATATCAATACAACAATAATTTTCATTTGGGTGTGGCCATCCCTGGATAAATTATTGTTTTAAAAATTATCATCCATACAAATGTATACGATTCGATTGGACGAACAGGAGAGGGGTAGCGTGACGTCACCAGTATATAACAGCCATTTTGGATATTTGTCTATGTAGTATCTGGACCTGACGCTCAAAACACTCTAAATAAATTATTGTCTATTCGATATCAAGAGTTGCATTTGTTTTTGACAGAGCGCATGCGATTGGTTGGCTAGTGAAAATCATAAAAACGCGGCATCATTTGAATTTTTCCATGCAAAAATCGATCAAATGTACCCAAAAAACTACTTTGGAGGTTAGGTTAGAAGTTTCTTCTTTCAAATTGGTATTCGGTTGGAGTATTTCTTAATTTAACCAACAAAATCGTTTGAAGGGTACACCAAAATTGAGATAAGACGACTACCAACATTGAACTTACCCTCAATTTTTCTTGTATTTTCACTTTTCGAGTAATCGTCGTTATCGGTATTTTCGTCGAAGGCAGAGTTATATAGTCACTATTAGGAAAGATTTCAGACTACTCCTTTAAAAATGTATCAATTTTCAACAATTTTGTACTTGTACCGAATATAAGCCACAATGTATTTTTATTTTTTTTGTATTTTTTTGTTTTTTATCAATATACAAATTTTCTAATAGGAAGTTTTTTGGTATAAGGCCGACGATATAAGGCACTCTAGTCGAGATCTTGGAAAAATACGATTGGTTTTTTGTTTCAAAGTAAATGTCCTTCAATTCGTTTTAGATACACCTAAACTTGTAAATAAACTTCTTTCTTCTTTTTAACGGTAGATCACAGATTTTCTATTAATTCGAACGGTTTCAAATCAAAATTCGATTCAAATCAGTCAAATGTAAATCAACGAAAGAAAGTCCACTCTCTATATGTTGTATTGAAGTTCACAAAACTTAGCCCGTTTATGAAATATATGCCCAGTTTATTGTAAAACTACTGTTTTAAATCAAATTGGATGGATTGCCCTATTTTAACGAAATTAACGAATTAAAGTTGAATTATTGAGTCCGCTTGATGTTTTAGTTGCCCGATGCAGGTTGTCAATAGCTTCAACTTTGGTTTAGAACGTTGGAAGGATAACGAAAAGAGTTCATAAGTGTGCCCGTTGATTTAGATATAAATTATGGTGGAGAATATCAAAATTAACGCCAGAGTTGATTTATTGTTGATCCTCTTGTGAATCCTCGTCGATAGCAAACTGCGATTGTATTGTGAAAAATGTAGGAACATTATAGCCGAAAAAGTTCTGTATCACGATGATTGCTTTTGTACTGTGGTTCGAATGGTTAATTTCTGAAAAGAAAGAAACATTCGTCAAGGAGTGGATACAAAATTTATTTCAGGGTATTTCCATATTCAAAATAATAGGTAACCCACTTATTTATAAAAAACAACTGAAGAATCAAAAATCCTAATGAAACTAGAACTCTGAAATTTCTGCAAGAATTGGTTCCATGTTCTAACTGAAGAATTACTACTGAGAAATCAGGAAGGGGAAGGACAAAACTCTTCTGACAATTCAGAAAGAAAGAGTAATTTGAATACTTAACTGTAACACTCCTTGAAAAAAACAGAGATGTATGAGAATTAGAATGAAACATTATATTTTTCGATCTCTTGCTGTGAATGGGAATATTTGAGTTTTCAGCCTTCTTTGAAATTTCACAAATGAAGAGTTCAATTTGGTAAAGAAGACTCTTTGAAATATATCAGGTTTACAATGGTAACTAAACGAACTTTTCTGAATCTGAATGCTATTGTATCATTTCTCAGATATTTAATCAAGCTAATAAAAAAAATACTAACAAAATATACATGAAATCATAAAAAAAACAAGATTTGAATCACTATATTCATAAACTCGTCCATAGTGGGATTATAAAACTGAAATTCTTTTCGAAAGAAATGCCCTGAATGTTGTACCATAATGAGTTTTTGAAACACAAATTGAATCTCCATGCATATGTTAAAAGAATCTAGGCATTTCCCACACAATCAATCTGAATAGACGAATGAAAAAAAAAGAATATGAGAAAACATAGCTCTGGTTCATACACAATGATAGAAATTTATATTGAAGTAACCAATAAATGATATGGTGGAATCAGAAGCAGTTAGCATTTGGTATCCAGCTGAGTTGATTCCATAAATGCCTGCTGGGATGGGCAGACGGTGTTAAAAAGCCAAGGAAACGTGCGCAAGTACAATTTGTATAGATTCAAAGCTTAAGCTGTACAAAGAATTGAATCATCTCAAAGAAGCTTGTGATGAAGAAAAACCTGAGAGCCTCAGTTCATACCATGTATGAGTTATGATATGTAATGATATAGAAGTGAATAAATATAAACTTACTGTTATCTGGTTTTCTGTTGTATTTTTATTATTTAACTGTAGGTATAGACAGGTTGAGGGGTATTGTGAAAGGGGTTTCGCAGTCAGCTATAAACTGAAATTTTCAGTCCCTGAAAATCATCTATGTGCCCTGCACATAGGATTGGTACATAGCAGGTACATAAGCGAGACCTGTGGTCCAGCCTATTCGTGGTATAGGGGCATGAGAGCGCCGAATAGGCAGTAGACGTGGTCTCACAGCGCTACAGCGTTCCGACATCAAAGCGACAGAGACAAACAACGGAACGTCGAAACGCCGGCACGCTTGATGTGTGTACGAAATCACACGGAAAACGTGTTGCCTGACCTCCTCCTGTGATGGTGTTCGATAAGTGTGAAAATAATTATTAGAACACCGGCTATCGATGAACTCGACAAACTGCTCTTGGAAAAAAAGGAAAATTTTCCGAATTCGGAAATTTCTGGATGAAAAACAGGTTTATACTGGGTACCCGTATTTTGGGGTCGCTAAGGGAAGAGTTTTTTGGCAATAAAGCGAGAATAACTGATCATTGTGGTCTCGGTAGTGTAGTGGTTAGCATATCTGCCTATCAAGCGGAAGGCCGGGGTTCGAATCCTCGCCGGGCCACCGTGCTGGGTAATCGCACGTTAAAAGGTAAGGCCTCGTTGATCCATTGCTCGCACAAGTTTCGACTTCTGAGGGTTGACGTTCGTCAGCTGGTTAACGGAAACGAACAATTTTAGAACAATTTTTAGAAAGAAAAGGCAGTTATTCAAAATAGTGAAGGTTGTTAGGAGAATTACCCCACCACTCTATACAGAGTCGCCCAAAGAAAAGTATGCATCTAGCTTTTCCTTTCCCTTCATTTTGAATTTGAAACCCCTAACAAGGAGTTGTCACAACCCCAAAATTTCAAATGGGAAGTGGGGTCGAGTGATATATCATGTATAAAAGGTACAAAATTACTTTTCCAATGATACCCTATTCATTGAAATTCACCCAAACCTCCAATGCAGAATCAGTGTTAAAAACATCAACTCGATAATATTGGTACTGCCGCAAAATACCAGTGAGTTTTGATATTCATGAATCAGGATAACTAGAACCATTCCTAAATTATTCCATTTCAACCAAAGCCAGATTTGAATGTTGAGATTTTTCTTTACAATCGGATTCCCATTCATCGTTTCCTTTTTTGTTAGAAAAAACTGCAGATGGGTGTAGGAAAATAATTGAGGCAAATGTTTATTTCAGTTTTGTCACTGATTGAATTTGGTTTGTTTGAAAATTGTATCAAATCATCATAAAATATGGTTTATTCCATGAGTTGATATTGTTGTTTGAGGACATTCATCCCGATAAAGTTATTCGTATGTTATCAAGTTAATTAGGAAATTTGCCTGTACCTGATTCGTCTGCAATGTGAAACACCAAGCGCAGAACTCCACCAGAACAAAATGAGTAACGTTTCAAGAAATCAATTCAACAACCATTTAACTTTTTTCACAAAACACCGTTACAAATAATGAATATTGAAACCTATCACTAATTGTGAATGTTTTGATTCGTAATACTTGAAACTTATTTGTCTTTTTCACCAATACCAAAATTATTGGGTTAATGGTTCTAAACGCCGTTTTCACAATAATCCTTCAGGTTGATTTCAATGGATGAGTTATCATAAAAAATCATTTTGTGCCATTTTACATGTTGTATCACTCAACCCCACTTTGAAGTTGAAAAATTTGGTTTCTGATACCTTTGATAGGGGGTTGAATGCATATGTTGAAGAATATGTCCAAAATGTGTTCCCCTCAATATCAACATCTACATGTCCGAGCATTTTCTCTTTGAATTGCAAACAAAAGAGAAAAGGTGGATACTTTTCGTTATGATATCATCCAAAAATTTTCGCACAGTTCATAATAATTTTTTCAGGAGCAATAAGAGCTCATAGTAATCAGTGTTTGAGGGGTCATATCCTGTAAATTTGTAAATTTTCAAAGGAAAAAGCATTTGAAATGTATGGAGGCGATGAAGGATTCGACAGGTTAAAAAATTGTCATAATCATTGAACTATGTCTTATATAGAAAAGTATTCAACCCTTCAGCACCTTTCGTAGAATTACGGTATCTTTGGCTCTGATTTGATGAAAAATAGAATAAAATGAATAAATATACGTTTTTTATGAGTTTTTAGTGTTGATGAAATATTGCAACTGAATTTATAATTAATTCCCATTTTCCCCAAACACTTAAGGTGGAATTTTGCACGTACACATAAGTGGCGTGACAATATACGAGTCTGTAGAAGAACTTTAAAAGTATTCATTTGATTCCAAAATAACGAATGAACATGATTTGATGGTATGAATAGAGTAAGAATGATGAGTAAGCTGCAGGAGGCTAAATTACAAATCTGTAGCTGGAATGTATACGTCTAATACTGTGGCTATATATTGATCAAGTTGTTTCAACTGAAAACTCGAAATGTAATGAATATTTTTTCGAAAACAATAATTGTATCATTGAGTCAAGCCAATACTCAAAAACGCCCTATATTTATTTGATAATCATATTAATGCAATCGACAAAATTCAGTATCCTTTCAGGCAACTACGGCTTCATTCGACTACATATAATTTTTACCAGTAGATCAGGTTGAAATTCCTCAGTTTTCGTTTGTTGGAACACCTTGTACGTTATTTGATTGAACCTGGTTCATTGATTGATTTCTTAAAGTTCTGCAGCAGTTTTAGCCTAGTTGTTCACAAATTGTGTTATCGTAGCAGTTTTGTTTCCCGTTTCATTTGCAAAATAAATATGGTTGCTGGAAATAAAATATCAATTTTCCGAAAGAAAATGAAAGCATAGTTATCTGGGGTGTATGATGGTTGGTTTCTTTTTTGCTTCTCCATCAACCTCTTTAGCTATCATTTGCTCACTCCACTCTTATGATACCCAATTCATGCACATATATTTCATGACTTTCCTTCACAATTTCATACTGATATTAGTTTCATGTAATGAATTTATATTCATTCATGTTATTTTATTCAGTACTATTTCCAATATTATACAAACCCTACTACTCTTGGAGTTTTCGATTTTCTCTTTCAGTTTGGAAATTGCACGATTCACTATTGATATGATTGCTCGTTCAAGAATCTCCCATAATCCATTCAATCCTATATGGTCTACCTACTTGTTGAAATGTTTTTCGTTTCTATATACTTTACAGATTTTTCATTTGGTTCATACTGAGAGTTCGGTTTGAAATGCTTTTGTATGCTTAATGTCAGTATCGTTTACAGGATGTGACTAATAAGAAGCTCAATTTCTAGTCAGACTCTTCAATACACACATTCAATTTTATACAGCTCACGGAGTCGATTTCGTGTCATTCAATAAAATGAGCTTTTCTCTTAATGAGTTTGTTCCTATATTTCAAATATGCAGAAGTATAGAGTTGGTTCAATTCAGAAAAACTATTCGCAAGGTCTTTTCGTTTCAGAAACAATTAAGCTAATCTTAATTTTCTATTTCGTTTAGAAAACTCATTTTATCTGGTCAGCTGTGAAAATTTCATTCCAAAATATATAATGAGTTGACTTGCTTAGTGATCCAATAATTATTACCAAGAAAGGTTTGTTGGGCAACAGGATCAATTTTCCTTAAAAAAACTATTGTTTCCTTGCCGAAGTTTCGAATTTGATGGAATTCTTCAACGGGTAATAAAACAATTGTTTTTTTTATCCTGTTACCGAACTAACCTTTCTTGAAAATAGTATTGGATTGCTAAACTAGTCAACTGATTATATAATTTGTATATAGTAGATTATACCACTAGTCAAGAATAATAGTTATTATTGCGAGTAGTATACTCTACTTTATCGACCAATTTATTCATCGTAAATAAATGATTCTTCAGTTTCATTCATCTCAATATTAATAACAAACTACCTACGAGTTTGACACTGACAATTTGGAGTTTGGTTATATCATTTCCATGGTAATATTCAATTCGAGAAAATTTAAGATAGTACTACAAGAGGGAGTAAAGACTCTCACCAATAATCCCTCGCCATCAAGGGCGCCGTTTTTCAAGGGCAAGGGGGGCGGGTCCCCTTCCTGGATTTTAGAATTTCCAGTCCATATGCCGCGTAAGACACGATATCGACTTAATTTTAATTTTTTGGTAATACTTCGGTCGCTACGAGCACCTTTTTTTGAATTATTTTTGTGAAACTTACGTAATTCGCTTTCCTCTACAAAAAATCCAAATGAAATTCTCGGCGGTCTCGTATATTTTCGGAGATACAGGTCCATTTTCTTGTAAAACTTCAAAGTTTTTCACATCAAATTTCTGTTGTTTGAACACACAAAATTCGTCCTTCTTCTGATAAAACACCACTCACAATCTTATTCACTTGTTTCCAACATTTTTAAGCAGAAAAAAAACATTATTTTTTCAAAAAATACTTTCTCCAAAAGTCAACATGAATACATTCAGTTCTCAACAATAACAATGAGAGCGGCAACACTGCAAATACATCACTTTCGACTGTCATTGCACTATAACATCACAACAAATTGGTTATGGTTTGAATATAAATGCATTTTTTGAAAAACTAATGTTTTTTTCTGCTTGAAAATGTTGAAAACGAGTGAATAAGAGAGTGATTGGTGTTTGAAAGAGAAGAAGGACGAATTTTGTGTGTTCAAAAAAACAGAAATTTGATGTGGAAAAATTGTGAAGTTTTACAACAAAATGGATCTGTATCTCCGAAAATATACGAGACCGCCAGAAATTTCATAGATTTTTTGTTGAGGAGACCGAATTACGTAAGGGGCCGTTCATGAAATACGTCACACTGAAATCAGATTTTTTTGACCCCCCCCCCCATTGTCACGCTGTGTCACACTTTTTGTGACCCCCCCTACAAATATTTCGTCACAAAAACCAAGACCCCCCCCCGCGGAGGGATAATCTCTGAGAAAGCTTTTTTTTTTTTTTGTATAGGAAAATAGTTCGAAAAAGATTAATCGCAAATCAAAAGAAAATCATCGCAAAGAGGGAGACAAGAGTGAGAAAAAAAGAGAGGAGGAGTTGGAGAAGATGGCACATGTAGACCAAAATCTACTGAAGATTTCTTTCATACCAGAATTTTCCTCAGAAATCTACTAAAAAAGTAGATTACTACCAAAAGTGGTCACGCTGACTAGCGCTCATGTCCAAAAATAATAAACGGCGAACGTCACGTTGCCATATACCCCCGTCCCCCTTTGTCACATCTTGTCACACTCAGCCAGACCCCTCCCCCCCCCCCTCTTGTATGCGAACGTATTTTATGAACGGCCCCTAAGTTCCACAAAAAATTTCAAAAAAGGTGCTCATAGCGACCGAAGTATTACGATTTTTTTAAAACCACAGTCGTAAGTATTGTCCAAGAGGATTTTCATTTCAATTTAATGCATTTCTTCGATTTCAAAAAAATGTGCTCCCCCCTAACATTTTTTGTAACGGCACCCATGCTCGCCATTATTCCCCAAGGGAATAATATATGCAGCAACTATAAGTATAATACTTACATTATGTATGAGTCGTAAATAAAAGAACTTTCACGGCAATGAGGCATATTTTGGATAAATTTTATTGTCGACCGGTATATAAGGACCTTACCTCTCGGAAGTAAAGTTTTTATATTGAGCTATCAGAAAATTCTTCTGAAAACCGACTTGTTGAATATATTTATAAGTTTCATGAACGAGAATCGGCCTACTATATAAACTATTCGTTTATTCATGATGTATTCAATATTCAGCGAGCTCCATTGAGAGTTGCCACAAATATGCACAAAGGGGAGTCGCGAGCAATACCAGGACACTAATGATTGCATCTATCTAACAGGAAGGATTCGAGATATTGTACTTTCATTGGATGCCACTAGTACGGACTCTAATCTAATATCAGTAACGATATAACTTCGTCCAATATAAGGGAAATTATTCTTCTGTTTGGATCGACAATACTGTACAACTTATCCAATCCATTCTGGAACAAACTCAGATACTTTTCCAGTTGCACACTGGTAGTGTAGACCATGACGAAAGAAAAATTACCTTCTAGGAATGAATTTCAACCCAGTGAACACATATAATAGGTGTCTTTTCATCTTAGTGTACTTCACCAAAATTGCTCGGCATACATGTTATTAGTTCTGTGCTAAGATGGATTGGATAAGCTGTATATGAGTACCTTATTGGGGTACCTGATCGATGGCATTTAATAACTGATGCCGCTATGGAAGATTCCTTCACCATAACATGAGGTGGAGGCAAAGTCCAAACAGAGATAGAGCTATAAAAGGGGACTTTTCCAGGGTGATATCAGAAAACCTTTCGTTCTCTGCCATCTTCCGGTTTCAGTTTCGGTCGGAGAAAATCAGTCAAGACAGGACAATAGTAAATATTGAGAGGTGGCGTTCTAACAGGCAGACTCGAAAGGAATGAACTAGTTATAACTCACTTGGTTCTACCAAATCAAAAAGAAACCTCAGATTCTTGCGTGATAATGAATAAAGAGGAGATTTCTGATTATCAAGATCAACATAACTTGATAACAATAGGATGGATTCATACTCATCCTTCTCAAACAGCATTCCTGTGTTGATTTTCATACCTATTATCCTTATCAGTGACCGATGCCGGGAGCTATTGCGATAGTATGCTCACCAAAATATAATTTTTATATCAACTCCCCATGCTTTACAAGCTATTGCAAATTGCCGAAAAGCCATTCAACTGAAACACCACTATTCAGAGTGGCCGATCACATCCGAATTGAAAATAACGCACTTCTGGAAGTATTGGATCTACGCAAGGCTCAACACATTCACCTCTACATTACTTTTTTATTTTTATTTATATATATATATATATATATATATATATATATATATATATATATATATATATATATTAGATTTTATGTCATTCTCATATAATTGCTCATTTTATTGTAATGTTGATTCAATTCTAATATGACATAACAACAATATGGATCAGCAATACTATAAAAAAAATTCCGCATGTACGTAACCTGTCTGGTGGATCAATACTACAGTCATACACTGGTTTTGAATGTTTCAAGTTTCAAGTTTATTTCTCATAGACAATAGTACAAATTGTATAAGAAAACGTCACACACAAAAGAGGAATACATAGTCGATATTGCCAATACAACAGAAGGCAATTAGGAATTAAATTTTACCATGGTATTTGAATTTCTAATCTGGATTCGAATTGATCTTCTTTGTCAAAAAAGAAAGAAAAGAGAGAAAAAAGCAACAAAAAAAAATATCCATGCCATGCTCATCATCTTTTGATTTTCATTTAAAATTGTATTTTTTTCAATGAATGGAATGTTTCTGCCAACTTGTTGTGTTGAAACCTTTTTCTATATGACTCTGTTGGAGAAAGTAACTTTTCAATTAATTTTTTTCAAAATGAAGAAGTGGTTAGTCAACTACAGCGAGGGATGTAAATTTACGCAATTCAATACAATTTGACTCTCACATGAAGGTATTGTATGCGATATATTTCATTGAATGAAGGCTTCTTTCTTGACCACAGATAATCCGACATAAACCAAGAAAAGAGAAGAAAAGGGAAAAAAAGAAAAGAGAAGAAAAGAAAAGAAAAGGAAAGAGAAGAAAAGAAAAGAAGAGAAAAGGAAAGAAAAAAGAAAAGAAAAGAGAAGAAAAGAAAAGAAAAGAAAAGAAAAGAAAAGAAAAGAAAAGAAAAGAAAAGAAAAGAAAAGAAAAGAAAAGAAAAGAAAAGAAAAGAAAAGAAAAGAAAAGAAATTCTCAGTATGTGATTTCTTTAAGAAAAAATCCGTCCCTTTCGAGTGCGTCTATAGAGCAGAGCCTCGTGGAGGCAAGGAACCAACTTGTGTTCTTGAGTACCACAGCGCTTTGGGGCGACCTTTTGATTTTTTTCGGTAATGCTTCTGGTATTTCAACTGTAGTGAAACCCATAAAACCCACAGTCTACCTAGCCATGAAAATGACATATTTGTTCGAATTGATTATCAGAAACACAACCAAGATAGGTGGCAGAAATATAAAACGAATTATCCGTCAATTTGAAATTATTCAATTATATTATATAAGTTTCTTAGTAAGTTCCTCATCACGGTTCATCGCCTGCTTTGCTGAACATACCTGTTGAATAATTTCAAGTTCCAAATCGAACAAAATGTTTAAGTATCCCAACAAATCAAAAACACATAATAATAAAACGATGGACTATTTTTCCCATGATACCATAAATATCATTACTATATCCCTACAATCCGATATCATGTCGTGTTACCAATTCAACGGCATACGTTGAAATTGGTCATCACAGAGGCTGAACTGGAGGAAATTCTGATATAGGTGTGAAAACCTAGGTGAATTCAGTGAAAATTTAATTAATTTTCATTCATTCTTTCAAAATATTCCAAAATAGTGCATTGTTTCCCAGCGACGGAATAGTATATTATGCAACGATCGTGTAATGATGGTCATTAATACATGAGCATAAACCGGGATACGAAACGAGCCGAAGGTGAGTTTCGTATGATTTATGCGAGTGTATTAATAACCATTACATGAGAGTTGCATACGCTTTTTTATCTACACCCAATAAATAATGAAGAACTAAAAATATTATTATTATTAGGTATTTATAGTGAACACAATAATAGTAGGTTATCAATCGTATTTCTTTGAAAAATTCTTCAAAATTGTGATTAATGGTATAACCACAGAAAATACAAAAATGAGAAATGAAAAGAAAAAAAATGAAAAAAATAAACTGCCGAGGTCATGAATTGAACCCGGACGTTTCTGATCACTGCCGGCGCCATTGACCACTCGGCCATGAGATCGCATTTGATTTAGTCGAAAATAAAAACATATGTGTGGCATTTGTCAAATGAAAAATATAATCTTTTCGATTCTATTTTTTTTCTTGTCTAATACATCTGTGGAGGAGTCGTTGGTAATTCTTCTATTTCACTGCTATAAGACATTTTCATTCGATTATCGAAAATTGACTTAATTCTTCAAAAATTCAATACCTACTGATTTTGACTTGACGAACGTCAAAATGCAGAGCTTGCACATCATGCTTGATTGAAAAATAATGGGTTTCTATTGGTTGAAAATCTGTATCGTAATGGATTTCATTATAAAACGGGTTATGGGCATATAAGTGTATTATTAGAGTACGGGTGTAGATAAATTACATTTCCTGACTGAGAATAGTTAACAAACACTGTTTGAACGTCATCATTTTGTGGTGGATAAATATGTTCTTCGTAATTTTCTGGGTTCCTAACCTACCACAATCTGAGAAAATAATGTTCATGTGGTCAAAAATATATCGGTGAAATGTCACAACCTTTGGAAGTGCGAAAGAGAGAACACAAGATGTACATCAGGAACATACAGATAGGTGGTTCTTAATTATCACAGCACATCCTCACTGCTGATGGAAATCACACAGTCGAATGGAATGACACTAAAATGATGGCAAAAAAGAGTAATGGAAGGAAACGAAAATTGAAGGAATCTGATCTCATCATTCTGTTTGGGAAAAATTATATCTCTATGAGTTCGCTGATATGGATCGCAGCTGGCTGCTCCTCCTGAAGAACAAAATGTCAAGTCAAATTTGAAATTTTTGAATTATGTCAATTACAAAAATTTTCAACAAATATTTGCATTTGAAAAGGAATCTGCGAATACGTGAGACGGAAGAGGATTTAGTTTACAAAACGTTAACGATAAGTATTTTTCATAGATATATATAGGTCTAGAGTTCGTATAAAGTGCTTGACAGAAATGAAACTATCGAAAGTCTCACTGATTTGTCGTACATGCTTTGATACAACTGCCAAAGCATGTACGAATTTATTTGCGATCATTGGGATGGGTACACTTGTAGAACGGTTTCGGGCTTATTGGCATCTCGTCACTACAAGGTAGTTTTTGGTAGTCATCTCAATTATGATATTGTCGTGAAACCTGAAAACGAATTGTGAGAAATTATAAATAATTCATTTATGTCCCTCATCCTTCACTTTATCTCTCAAATGGAATTATGATTCATCCTTATCAGAGGATTGTCTACTATTCAAATATCTCCATAAATCAGAGATATATCACAATAAACTCAAATGGGGCCATGATTCAAACTTCCTAGAAAAAGCAGCAATTTATATACTGTCAGCAAGAATTAGATAAGTCTTGTTTACAAGTGCGAGTTTACAACACTTTATAAACACATTTTTTTAATAATGTCTGATGAAGAAAATTGGACATAATTGTAAGTCGACAATTCATAAAAAAATCACAAATTCGAGTGTTCATTGGACAAGATCCATATAACTGTCAGCTGTTTTTCAATGTGATTGTTTCAATTCAGATCTAGAGTCATATATTTAATACGGTATGTCATCTTTACTTTTTGAAAAATCATATCGTTAAGGAATTCGAGGCCGAGCATTGGATATTATGCGAGATTATTTGATACAATTAACCCAAAGAGTTAAAATTAAAAACTTCTTGAGTGACCTCTCAACGTTCCGATTGGTATTCCACAAGGCACTGTATTGGCACCATTACTCATTTCAGTTAATATAAACAGCCCAAGTGATATACAAAATCCGAATGGCCATTCAATATCATGTGCAAATGATACGATGCCCTAATATACACAGGAATGTCGTGGTCTTTCTTCCAAGTGCTGAAAACGGTAAAGGAATTCAAAAATATTGGTTGAATAAATCTTGTCTCAGCTCAAATATTGCCAAGGCACAATTCATAGCAATTTTTCTAGTAAGCAGCGAACAACCTAGACAAAATCAACTGAAAATACATAAAATATACTGTAGTGGATAGAACAATTATTGTACATGTCCAATTTCAACATGGTTGTGAAAATTGAATATGGGTATTCTATTAGATCAATTCTTGAGATGGGAAAACTGCATATACTTGGCAACTAAACTCTGAATAGTCCATATAAGCTCTACTCACTAGAGAAATTGTCGAAAACCAGCATAAAAATCTTTTTTTTTTCGTTTGTTGAGTCATTGTTGACCTATTGCATGACAGCGTGGGACTATCCTAGACAAACCTCAACAACCTACAAACCATTCAGAATTCTGTTAATATAAAACCAAACATACTCACTTCTGAATTATATGAGGAGAGTGGATAAATGAATGTCAGGAGATTTTATTCATATTGAATTCAAATTCAGATATTCCAATTCAAAGATGAATATGTCTATGAAAATCAGAGCAAAAGACAGCGTCGATGGACATTCCACTTTTCAGAAAGAGTCATATTCAAAGAGTCGTCACCTTCTACGCGCCAAAAATACCAAATACAAATAAACGAAACAGTTGAAAAAATTTAAATCTCAAGTCGAACACTTCATTTAAGAAAATCGAACAAAAATCATATCTATTTTCTGAGATCAACAAATATAACCTACTCTATCTCTCCCCTTTTCATTTCTCCTACACGTTTGAACATTTTGAGTACTATCAGTGGATCTCGGCAACTACGTTTGATGTCGATGTTTCAGTGGAATGAAGAATTTAACCTCAACCGGAAGGTGACTGCGATAGGTAAGAAACAGAAAAAACTTGAGATAGTATTACTTTTTTAAACATATTTCAACATATTTCACGCTTGACAAACTTGCAATGAAATGTCTAATGGTCAGATCAAGGTAGCAATTCCAATACGTTCTGAGATCTTTCACGCTTGTATTATGTTTTATTCAGCAGAAGCAGTATTTTTATCGATTCAGGATAAAAATTGTGTATTCAGTTTCCTGTAAGATTATCACTATAATGGGGTTCAAAAAACCGCGATGCGTTTTTCGCTTTAGATTAGTGTTACTGCTCAAACAAGCTATCTTTCAGAAAAACAAGTATATATATATATATATATATATATATATATATATATATATATATATATAATGTAGTGAATCTTTTGGGGTTATGATATAATTTCACTTCTAGTTTACGATGGAAAAGTCGAAATATGTCTAAATTCATTTAAACGTCACCTTCATATTTTCATCTTGAATTTTTGCCTCTTTTTCATTATTCAATCTCACGTTAGTAAGTAATCATTCCATTATATTGTCTTATGATAAATTGTTATGTATTATAGACGTCCTGAGGAAGGCAATGAAGATTGCCGAAAGCTTGACGAATAACAAAGAGTTTTCTTTGTGATATAGCCCAACACAACTGACTGCAACCCCAAAAGATTCACTACATATTCATTAATCAGTCACGAGTTGATTTCCTATATATATATATATATATATATATATATATATATATATATATATATATATATATATATATATATATATGCTGGCTGGAACTTCCGGTTGATCCGCGTCTGGAAAGATTTACTTGTCTACGTTTCGACCACCATTTCGGAGCCATTTTCAAGACTGAGTGACCTTGCGTCTAGGTCTGAGTTGTCTCACTAGCTGGCTATCATCACTCCAGTGGATTATTATAGCGACTGGAGAATTGTACACTGAAATGGATAGCGGGGTCTCTCAGTCAGTCCAAAATGAAAAGTCCTGTCTTACTTTGCCAAGCTTTCGCTTCTATTGTGAAGCTTCTTCAGGGCAGTAAAAATGGTGTAAAAATATTGAATTAAACATAAATTGGTAAAAAATTTGTATACATGTTTGTATACAAACATATATATATATATATATATATATATATATACATGTTTGTATACAAACATATATATATATAATTTTACAAACATGTATACAAATTTTTTACCAATTTATGTTTAATTCAATATTTTTACACCATTTTTACTGCCCTGAAGAAGCTTCACAATAGAAGCGAAAGCTTGGCAAAGTAAGACAGGACTTTTCATTTTGGACTGACTGAGAGATCCCGCTATCCATTTCAGTGTATATATATATATATATATATATATATATATATATATATATATATATATATATATATATATATCAATGCCAATACGGATAATGAGGACAACTGCCGTGAATCCGAAAAAAAAAACATCGATGGTAGTCTCATACCTATGCGCATGCGCGAGGAAAACACATTCCTGCAATGATACACGTACTTCTATTTACCTGTTTCGTTCTAACATGCATTTGACCAAGACCGATAGTGAGAACGAATTCCTTATTTCATATGTGGTCTCGACAGTGTAGTGGTTAGCATATCTGCCTATCAAGCGGAAGGCCGGGGTTCGAATCCTCGCCGGGCCACCGTGCTGGGTAATCGCACGTTAAAAGGTAAGGCCTCGTTGATCCATTGCTCGCACAAGTTTCGACTTCTGAGGGTTGACGTTCGTTAGCTGGTTAACGGAACGAACAATTTCAGAACAACAATTTTTAGAACAATATGATTGCAACCGGAATATAACCAAAGAATTTTAGCGTCTGCTTCTGACAGTTGTTGAAAATATTCATCGAAGCAATTCTTTTCCTTTATCTTGATCGTTTTCTCAATTATTACTTTTTTATACGATAAATGTGTTAAGAGTTCTTTGAGTTTCCTGTTCAGTTATATTTCTTTCGTTCAGTCATTTTTATTGTTAGGATTTATATATTTCACGATAGTTAGTTCATATGTTTTTGTGTTTTTATAGCAATTCCTAATCATGGTAAATTTTTATTCTTTTCATAATTATGTTTTTTAGTAGTTTAGAGTTTTGTCAGTGTTCATATATGATATGAGTGAGATGAATTTGATACAGAATATTTCAATAAATGAAACCTAGACACTATCGATTTCACTCATATTTACTATTGACAATATTGAGCAGCTATGCTCCTAGAATAGTTCATTCTCCCATTCGAATTCGATGAAAACTTCTTGAGCACAATGAAAGCTTTTCAATTCTGTATTATTTTCAGTTGAACAATACACAGCTTTTCACATCAGAGTTGATATGCAATAAGATGGAACTCATTTTGTCATTCAATCATTACGGAAACTTTTCAAACTTCCTGGGAAACCAAAATGCACTTTGAATTTTCCGTACTGCTGCATTTCTTGATTTATTCAATATTCTTGAAATCTTCATGATCTTATTTGATTTCTTGACATCAAAATAACCAAAAAAAAACAAAATTTTCATATTACGTTAAAAAACGCGCATGCGCAGTGGATGAAAGGAACCAGATTGTGGGACTGCAACAGAGATATTATCGGCTTCATTTAGTTGGCTCTCATTTGGTATTTTCCATATTGGTATCAACACATATATGGGCGGTTCATGCAGCTTTCTGCATGATACACCTAAAAAGAACATTGGTTCCAATTCATACAGATTCATGATGTGTTACCATTCCAACACAGAAATTTTTTTGATATTCACTATGATTTCTCACAGAGCATTATTCGACAGTTTTGTTTTTTATTTATGTTCTTGATAATAATTGAACCTGAAAAGCGATTCGTTTCATTGGGTACAACATTCTATTGAGAATTTCTTCTTTTCAAGAATTCTTTTATAAAAAAAACACGATTCGCTGTTTCGTAAACTGTGAAAGCAGTTTTCTCAAATAGAATTTCATCAAGTATCGGCTAGCTATAATTCATTGAAAAATGCAAAAAAATCAATAGGGAGATTTGAAAAATATTGCATTGCACGTTCCTTTTCATATTGCTGATTTCACGTTACGTTCTATAGAGAGATGGGGTATTAAGAACAAACATATAGTTAGGAATCAACAATATTATTCTCTTCACTGAAGGTAATCTTGTGATCTACTCTCTAACACTTTCTTGAAGTGCAGCATTCCCTTCCAAAGAAATGGAAAACTCTGGCTATCACTAATTTCCAAGTTAGTTGAACACGTTTAGCACTGGAAATTCACTAACAAATTGAAACTATCCTATACAATTGTATGCTAGGTCATTTGAGAAACAATAGCTCTCTACACATAACATGTCTCTATCAAATAATGATTTGGAAAATAGGTAATCTATATTACTAGCATAAAGAGGTAATCTATACTTATACAGAGGTAACGTTCTTCATTTTGTTTCTTGTTTGTTTGATTATGAAAATTCTTTTACCAACAGAAAACAACACTATTGAGGAGTGATATGTTTTATTATGATTGAACAAAAAATTATACGCAAAAATGAGTTTTTACAAAGGAATCAGTAAAATCCAGCCCATTTTCTCCTCGCACCAAAGCAGATGGGACACAAGCTACCACAGTCAGATCTTTCATAGGAAGGTTTCTATGGATCACACGGTGAATCATTCAAAAGATATTAACATGAATAAATGATCGACCGGAATAGGACGAGTTTCGGCACTAAGGCAACTAAGGAATCGATTATTTACTGAAATGATCTCTTTTACTGGCTGAAATGGATCCGCTGCTATATTTTTGAAACGCCCTGTACGCTCAATATTTCTACCTGATAATACCAAGTATGTATGTATGTAATAAAATGAAATATTTCCTGAGCCAAGAACAAGATTTTCTTAATATTGTAATCATTGAGACAGATAATCTGGTCTCACATAGAGTTCAAATAATGTGAAGGATTATTCCTTTATTTCAGTCTCCATACAAGTAATGTGCTTTCAGAACGTATTTTCTCACTTCGTAGAGCGCATCAGTTACATTGGATATACGCAACTGCATATTATAAGCATGCAGTTTTGGTTGCATACGAATCTTGGCTTAGCTTAACCTTGGGAGATTTCGTTCATATAACAGATAATTATAGACTCAATTTGAATGATCCTGAATAAGTTTTGGAGGGATGAAGCAATATTTTCAAAATGGAAATTTCTGAAGTATATATTCCATGAAAAGGTGATTAATCAATTAGAGAGCATGTTTGTATATATTCTTTCTCTTACTGTGTAATTTCTATATTTTGATTGGGAGAAGAAAGAATCCAAAAAATAATTTATCAAATTTCATATTAAGGATATAACATGAGGTACCCATCATGAAAACAATATTCGCATGATTGAGATGACAACGAAGCAATGGGCAGGATATCAAGGTGAAATAAAGTTCAGATGACAGGGTATCTCCTTCAGTTCTCTTTCACACGAGAATAGGGAAATGAAGGAAACGATATCAACCCCCGCCTTTTTTTTTCAACATTATTCAACGTGACTCCGCGAATGTGCAAGTAAGGAACAAAATTGTAGGAGTAAATTGATCCAAACTTCGTAGTCTTATATTGTTGTTAAAAAATATTCATAAGTACGATGAAAACATGTGTGAAACATACTTATATGAGACATAAACAATGAGAACGAACCATCGAAATTGATCTGATAATTTTGTCAGTAGTTACATTTTCAATTGAATCCAGCTGGAGATTTTTTTTTTTTCGGTTTCAGATTCATACTATCGCATATTATTCAACGATGACCCTGTGTAACATATTCAGATAGCTATACTATCATATATAATCGCTATGATATCCATTTTATCGTTACAAACAACTTTGAGTGTCATTTGAAAAAGTTGAGAAATTGGTGGATGCGCCAGGAAAATAGCTTTTTTAAGATTTTATAACTCGATTTTTATTGCATTCTTTTCAATGATATCATTCCAATTCAGTGTTACAATATACATGTGTTGTACTCCACTGCACTAATGCTGTAAAGTTCATTCCACAACAATTTTTCCACACCAAAACAAATTGAAAATGTAATGGGCTGAGAATGGGAGAGCTAAGTTCCCCTCCTCTCACCAACAGATACAATACTTCATTTTTCCTGAGACTTTTTCACAAGCGTGGAAATCGTCACATATAGAAGTAAAAATTGGAGTAAAAACCAAGTGATAAAATATGAGATATACATGTGATAAAAGAGAATATATATTGAAAACATATAAAAAATAATTCAATAGTGGATGTAGGTGATAAGTATATAAAAAAATTACCAAAAAATATAGTATAAACAGTAGAATAGTGAGCAAGCAAACAATAAGGATGTCAAGCAGCCAGATCAGTTTGAAAATGTTCATAGTGAATAAAATTAATTTTTGACGAGAAAACATTTAATGCTATTTTCGAAATTTATGTGATTATCAAATAGTTTTATACACATAATATGAGGTCTGTTCGATAGAGATGTTAACTTGTGTACAGGAACTATCAGATTATAATTTTGTCTAAGAGTATAACCAGCGGCTGTGCGGATAGTACCCCTATGCTGAAACTCATGGTAATGATTCTTAACGTAAGTGACAATTTAAAACATATATGGATATCACAGTTAAAATTTGTAATTCAGTAAATAACTGCTCATAAGGATCGCCATATTTTTCAAAACACATGGTTCTTAGTATCTTCTGAGCAATCAACAGATCATTCAATCTGCTGCAGTTACCATAGCAGACCAAGCAATAATTTAGACTTGAGTGTACATAGGCATAGTAGTAATTCAATAAAGTATTAATGGGGACAGAATTTCTAAAATTACAAATGACGAAACAATGCTTGGATAATTTGATAGATACAGAATCAATATGATCATTCCAAGATAATTGGGAGTCAATGTTGAAGAATTTGAGTGATTTTCTCTCTACAATAGATTTAGTATTAGTTCTTACCGCCATTTCTCTAGGCGAGCAAACAATGGTATTAGATTTATTTCTATTTGGTACAAGATAAAGATACAGAATCTATTGTGTTCCATCAAGGGTGCTGCTTCAACTGTTCTAGCGAAGACTGTTTTTGATTATCGCTAATTTCAGAACTGATGTGGTTATTATTATTATTATAGGAAATTCATCATTCATTTCGGTTTTGGAAAATCACCTCGTATAGATTCGCTCTCTAATCATATGGAAGCTATTGGTTATCTGACTATTGATTTGAATATATTGTATATAATGTATGTGTGTGACTAATGGTGAATATTTTATTCATACCGCCCCTATAAAATCAATGAAACCAGGCGCGCTTGTATGATTTCGATAGCCGTAGTTGGAGTTCCATTATGTGGAATATCTGTCTGGTATTTCGGCCTCTTCAGCCGTTATTCAGAAAAGTACTCATCGTCCAATCATGAATAAATATTCATTTCTGCAATATAAGTTCCACGAACAATGAACTATGTTCGAATTATCTATTGCAACCCGATGTACAAGTTTGGTTAACATGCATTTGTCTCTTTCTCTGTCACGTAATGACTCATGGTTGGTTGGTTATTCAGCTAACAGGGCATTGATGGGAGTGGACCTCATGCAACCCAGGGCTACTCTTAGTGCTTGATTTTGGACTTTATCTAGCTTAGCAAGAGATGTTTTACTAGATGGTAATGACTCATAAATCAATATGAAAATCACAAAATTGTTCCATGTTCCACCCGCTATTTCAACTGAATTCGGGATCACAACGGAGTGGACGACTTTCAGTTTTACAGTTTCACACGTTAAAAAGGTTAGGCCCCATTAAATCATTCCTCGCACATGTACAAATTTCTGAGGGGATGAAGTTTCATTTATGAATTATTTTTCATATATTGTCACTTTTTCAGTTGTGTGGGCATTCGCTTCAAATTTAGGGGATGATGGTAATAACTTTTAGCTCAAATTTGGGTTCCTCAAGGACCAATTCCACTACTCTGCGTCAGTTATGGTTTTGTTTGATTTGCCAGTCAGATTCCTTGTTCCTTAGCTATTGAGCTAAGCTGAATTGAATCTCTTTTGAGTAAAAGCGGTGCAACTAGCCCTAATGTATTAATTATTTTAGGAATGTTTTCATGGAGGGGGTTTCCTGGTGCAGATTTTTGGTCAGAAATTGGGGAAAAGTTTTAATTTGGGATACCTATTACTCAATATGATATGATTACATTCAGGAGAATATTTCGAAATTGATTCGAGAACTTCATGAATGAAATGAATTTGGATATATAACGTCACAAATAACGCTTTTTTCCCACAATTTTGAGTGGACAATTCGAAATGCTGTGTTGGTAGTGGTGCCTTCCAATTTATAGTTCATTATTCCGAAAAAATGTATTCACTTAAATTAAAAAAAAACCTTCAAATGAGAGGCCATTCAATGATTGAATATCATTTGTTTTTCCTAACTTTTGAGCGCTCTTTTGTGTCAGTTGTGATCGAGCATGGCTTTTCAAATTTGAGTTTGCAGCTATTTCTGCATGGTATATAAGTGATTTTTTGTGTAGAAAAGAAATGATTCTATTTGCAGTGGTAGAGAAATATCTAAGCGCCATTCTTGCTAAAATCTCACTTGGTGTTCTCACTTGTCACATGTCCAGGATTTGTGGGAGATTTAAGGGTCTAGGGCCAAAACAAATCCACTGGATATATGTGACGATTGTCAAACCAATGATCACGTAGTGTGCTACAGACTGATGGCGGAAAGCCTTATAGCAAACGGCCCAGGCAAAACCCTCTTGTATACAGAGACAGGCAAAAATCCTGAACGCTGTGTATGGCTCACCCAAAAAATTTTTAGACACAAAATCCAGTTGAGGAATAACTTGCTTCATAGTCCGATTCAAATAATATTTGAATTCGTGGTGCATTATTCATTTTGAAAATGAAAAATCGTCATGAAACAAAAATAAATATTTTCAGAATGGACACCCTGTATATTCATATCAGTATATACATCACGATGCGAAGTCGAATTTATCCCTAAATGAGTAATTTCACGGTCTTTCATGGTTCAGTGGATATTGATAAACCTATCGTATTTTCGATGAAAAAAAGGAGGGCTAATGAAAATCGAAATGATGCCAAGTTTTATTTCCCTATATATACATTCAATTCGAAATTACCATTCCAATTCTATAATGAATCCCGTTGTTGTTGAACTCATGGCTGCAATTCGTATAATTGAAATTACAGAACATAGAGCAATGGAATAATCGATCTAGCATTTATGAAGCAAACCCAAATAAAACAAACATATAATTTTGAAGCGGCTGTACCAAACGTATAGAGGGCTATAAATATGTCTTTTTACGAGTTTATTCAATGCACTTCGATTTTGTTGAACAATATGATCCACAGTCACGCATATTGCATCACGCATAAAAATTTCATGTTGGAGAAATAATTGTAGAAAGATTGCTGGAAAGTGGTTGGTCCTTTGAAACTTAATTTAAACTGTTCCGAAAAATTTTTGGAAAATAATTATGAAATCACGGTGCCTAGGAATACCCTGCTATATATTCGTCTCATGTTCTCTTTGGGTGATAAACATATTGAGCAAGAATAGATAGTTTCCTGCCATTGCTCTGTCTCGCCATCTTTCAAGTGTCATTCCATTCTACTGTGCGATGTCTGTCGGCAGTACGAATATGCTCTGATTATTCAGAACCACTTTTCTGTATGTTCCCGATGTACATCTTGTGTTCACTCTTTCTCTCTTCCAAAACTCTTGACGTTTCACCGACATATTTTTGACCGCACGAACGAGGAGCTGGATGAATACAATTCTGTGTTTCTGTTGTGTTATATGGTGAAGTATGTGTCAGTATTGAAGATAAAGTATTTGTTGTATCGAATGTTGTTTTTGCATTATACCTGTTGCCGTTTCGTTTTATTTTTTCGGACAATCGAAGAACGTAAGGTTCTATATTTTGTATAGGTTGTATGTCTCCACTCTGAGGTGTGTTTCGATTTTCAATTTCCGTCAATGTTTTTATATATATATATATATATATATGGATATTCATTTTCTTTCGATAGCGATTTTGGATATTTGATATATTATTATCATCATCTGAAATTTGACTAATTGGACGTATTCTTTCCAAAAGAAACTATTTTTGAATTGACACAGAAACCTTTCGGGGTGAATCAGGAGTCTACCCTTTTACACCTCTATATATCATAATCGATTCTCGATTATTCTCAGATTGCAGTAATCCAAAAACTCAAAAAACTGATGTCTTTCGATATTACCCTTTCTTCCTTTTTGAAAACGAATCAAACATCGATGTACAGAACAGAGAGTGTTTTTTTATCTTTTATAAACGTATTTTTCAATACTGATTAATATATCACAATGCAAATATGAATATAATATTTATAATTCTTTATCATTTTTATTAGGTGTAGAAATAATAGCGTATGCAACATTCATAATGAACACGCATAAACCATACGAAACTCACCTTTGGTCGGTCACCTTTGGTATCTAGATACTACGGTTGCTGGGGAAACACTGTCATTCTTTTCTATTCTTTTAACATTGAAATATGGCTCGTAAGCCTTTTATTATAAAGTGCACCGTTATATAGTTGGTAACTATGCTAGAAAAACTATAATGAATTGGTATGAAATAGAATGTATACAATTTTTGTCTCTATGTCCGCGCAGCTATTTTTTTATATATAGATTCACACGGAAGGGAAGCCCTGTAATGTTCAAAGAACATCGCGTGAATCAAGGGACAGGAGAATTAACGTTCACTTTGAATTTTTGAAATTTGTAAGCCTCAGGAAAGACCTCTTTCGGCAAGGAGTTCCAAAGCTCAGCTGTTCTATTTAATAAAGATCCCTGAGCAAGAGAGGTTCCACAGGTCTCCAAATTCACAACGAAGGGGTGGGAATTCTGTACTCGTCGAGTCATCCGTGTAGATATTGCCAAGGGTGGAACGATTGATAACAATTCAGAGGAGCACCGACCGTGAAAATTTCTATAGAAAATAGACAAGTGTCCGACCCTTCTACGATGTTCCAATGAGGTGAGCGAGTCTGTGAGTGAAAGAATCACTCGCCAAAGAGACGGATTGCCTTTCTCTGAATAGAATAGAGAAGCCTCATTGAATGTTTTGGGGACGAACTCCACACATGAAAACTATATTCCAAGACAGGTCGTATCTGAGCCTTGTAGATCATTAGAAGCTGACGAGAAGTGAAGTGTTTTTTCGCACGTAATAGAAATCTAAGTTTCTGTGAAGCACCTTTAGCGATCAATCTCACATGGTTTTCCCATGAGAGATTATTACTGATCGTAATTCCTAGCATCGAGATACTTGACTTTGTAGGAATAGTTATTCCTGATATCTAAATACTAGATGATGATAGATCGGCTTTCATTGAGAAGAGACATGCCTGGGTTGTCCTAGCATTAAATTCCACCAAGTTCATGTTACCCCATTCTATTATTTTTACCAAGTCATCGATAATTTTATTGACGTGAATGTTTCTTTGAATTTTTGTTTCTCGAGCTGGTATGGGGACACTCGAAGAGAAATTAGTATGAAGAGTACTGTCGTCCGCCAAACTATGCACCGAACAAGATGTTTTTTCGAGCAAATCATTGATGAAGTGAAAGAGCATGAAGTAAAGCTGGTAATTGGATTCTAATACCACAATAGTTAGAATAAGTATAAGTTGAAAAAATCGTCAGTGGCAATCACATATTCATTAGACTCTTTTGATTATCTATAGTGATCCTTGAGTGAAGATGCAATGATCCTACAAATCAGTATCCCACACCTGGAATAAAGAAATAAAAACCCTTTATTAAGGTATGCGTCGAACATTGACCCAAGAAAATCCATTTCAAGCTCCACTAATAATACCTCTGCTTCCTCACTTTCAACTGATAATCTATCGAAAATCGCCTTCTGCATTTCCACCCGCCGTGGTCACGAGAGAGAAAGCGATACTCGATTGCCCGCAGGCGAGAGAGACGGAGCCATGTTCACCGAATGACAATTCTAGCTCCACGGATGATTCTGCTTTTATCTCGGTCTGGTGCAGTGCGAGTGCACCAGAAATGTGCATTTGGCCCTGCGTGTTTCAAACTGACGGGCTAATATCGATTGCGTACATCGAGAATGTAGTGTTGGGCAATGGTGATTGGGGTTCCGTCAAAAATGGAATGTTTTCGCCCGAAGCCTATGTACAGGGTGGATCCCCATTGTGGCTCCTTATTAAGTAAAATATAGTCATTGCTTCTCTTCGTAGTTTTCTGGGTTTTTAACCTACCACAATAGGTATTAATATTGGAATCTATAGAGGTGTAGAAGGGTAGACTTCGACTACCTCGACAATTAGTTGCTGAGTAAATAGATAAACAGTTCCTTTAGCACAGAACAAGTGCAATAAGTCCTCCTTATGTAACTGAATCTTGCCCCTCATAAAAATCATAGAAACGAATGGCCAGCATTTTCTGAACAAGCCAGCCATATCTCCGTTACTTGAAGAGTTAGAGAAGTAATCAAACCCATTTTTTCAAATGGCACCATTATTTTTTTTTCGCAGAAATATAATCATTACATCATTGTTTATCTGGCGACGAAGTTATTTTGAACATTTATTACAGTTGGTACAGGCACTTTTCGTTTGTAGAAAAAATGGTTTTCAGAAGACGCCATTTGAAAATTGTTCTCGTTGATACTCTTTATGATTCACTGAACATATTTTTTTCAGTTTTAGTAAAGATCAATTTTCTTACTCCGAACTGATATTATTTGCAATCGACGCTCGTTTTGCTACAAGGTTAGCATCTTCACGAGAAGAATACTAATACTGTATCAGTATTAGTTTTCTTCTGAAGAGAGCAAATACTATCAGTTTTGTGTTAGGGTAATTGATCTCTATAAAAAGTGAAAAAATATCTTCTGGAAACCATTTTTTCTATAAACGAAAAGTGCAACTACTAACCAATATTCGCTTTGAAAGAAACAGATTATAAGTGTATAATTATAGTATTGGTGTAGAAAAAATCATATAATGATTATGTACCAAATTATTGGCTCTCTGCTTATCGTTAATGACTGAGCATTTTCGGGGAAGCAAATGTTTAATCTTCAGTGTTGTTCGATATGTCAGATTTCAGAATCTCCAGTGAATCCTTTCAGTATTGAGCAAATGTCTGCTTCTGACTTCTAATAGAAGATGTCTACTAATTAAGATGATACAAATTGAATATCGAGTCTATTTTTTCAAGTTGAAAACTAAAAAATTCAAACATCACTCAGCGTCTTGAAATTTCTATAAGCAAATTGATCTAGATTTCAAAGTTAATTTGAAATATTCCATAAACTCTTTCGAAAACACATAACTCTTCGAAATTATTCAACTGATGAATAAATAATGATGTTCACAGATAAATTGAATATCGCTGTTTGGAGTACGTCAGTTAAATTGGCAGCACTTCGATGTAGATTTAAAAATGAATGCATATAAACATTTCAGAATTTTACGATTGTGCAATTTCAGCCAGATTTCCATTAATTCAGTCTGGCTGGGAACGCTTGCCAAAAAATCTGGTGGTTACGAATGTATATTGACAAGAACTGACTGCACGTAGATGTTATCCAGTGATTCAGAGAGACACGTGACGTTATTTTCTTGCACTAATTGGCTGAAATCATCGAAGGGACTTCGAAAATCTGAAAAGTGCTTTCCTCAAGCAACATTATTTCTTGCAATTAAGTTGTTGAATTGTTACAGGGCTATTCGAATTGTCTATGCATGAGTATCGGTAACGGTACGAGATGAAGAGTCGTTTGAGTTGGGGCAAAGTTGCCTATTTCAGTTTCCTATTGAAAGATGAATAAACAAAATTTGAAGAGGTGGTTGGTCGAATTTTTTCATCATGCAATAGTCAGGGTCAATCGACTTATACAGTGATTGCTGTGGAGTTAGTTTGGGTCAATCGTATAATTTTTTGTTTTTTATACGATGCCCGAGACTGAAAAATACGTCCATAAATATTGAATTCTTCGATAGCAGATATAAGAGGTGCAAATTACTAAAACGTGACTAAATTTATCTTGGAATCACTTAATATGTGACAGTTCCGTTCAATAATACTACAAACCTCTTGCCAGTTTATGCTTTTGAATCATAGCCTGAAGCTCCCGAGTTCGATTCTCCAATTGGGCTGAGATATTATCCGATATTTTTCATGGCGTTGCTCCTGAGAATAGGCGTAGGGAGTTATCAGAATATTATTTACTGGGCCCTGACTCAAGGTGTCGGCCGTCGATTTTTTTTACGGCTGATACCCAGAGTAACTGTCTGCGAACTGAACGTTTATATTTCTAAATATTTGATTTCCATAGAAACACTGTGGTATTGACGCCATCGGTTTTTTATATTAGCGTTGAGACGCTGCATTTTTAAAAAGACAATAATGTTCATTGGTATAATATAATTTCCACGGTTGCCCAAGAAATTTTGTGTATACTATACTATGGCCGCCAATTTTTTTTGTTTCCGATTGACAGCGAATATTGATTTCGAAGACACATATCAATCAGTAAAGTCTTACTTTTCCTGCCTAGGCAGCAAAAGTAATACTTTGCTGATTGATATGTGTTTGGAGGAGTAAGTTCTTCTAAGTCGCTATCACTGTCCATAATGTTGTCAAACTATAATAACTATGAACATATACATTTCTATAGCAACTAACCATTCCAACACTTGCGATTTCCTTCAAATTTTGTTTCAATTCATCACTACAGGAAAATATGAAAGATTTTGAGTATTGTAATAATTTGAAAATATTTCATTTTCATTTCCACATTTCCGGAACTATTAGGAATCTGTCAAATTACCTGCAGATCAAATGATTTGCCATTAACTACCAACAAAATATATCCTTAAGCATTAACCTGTATAATCACTAGTTTTGAGGTAAGATGGCTGAAAGGTCTGTCAGTAAATGGTGAAAATCACTCAAAAACACACCAACTTTCAATAGTAAGAAATTGTTCTCAAAACATCCAAAAATTTGCTATTTCCTTTATAGACCGGGCGGCGGTGACAGATTTTCAGACCAAAATTTTACAGTAGAAAGGGAAGTAATTTAAGATGAAACAAATCGTAATCTGCAAAAAAAATACGCGCAGCGTGGTACTTCAAGTAAAACCCATAATTTGCGTTCGTTGAATTCAAGAAGAATTTGGATGGAAGCTTTTTTCAGACATTTTTTACACATAAAAACATCGATTACAGTACAAAAATCAAGAAGGTAGTCTTATTCATATATATATATATGTATATATATATGCAGATTCACATGAAAGGCAAGCCCTGTAAGGTTCAAAGAACACCGCGTGAATCAAGGGACAGGAAATACGAATTGACATTAACTTTGCATTTCTGAAGTTTTTATGCCTCAGGAAAAACCTCTTTTGGCAAGGAGCTCCAAAGCTCAGCTGTTCTATTGAAAAAAGATCCCTGAGCAAGGGCGGTTCGACAGGTTTCCAAATTTACAACAAAGGGGTGGGAATTCTGTACTCGTCGGATCATCCGTGTAAATATTGCCAAGGGGGGAACAATTGATAACAATTAGGAAGAGCATCGACCGTGAAAGTATCTATAGAAGAGAGACAAGTCTCCGACCCTTCTACGATGTTAGAATGAAGTGAGAGAAGAATCACCAACAAGACGAATTGCCTCTCTCTGAATAGAATCGAGAAGCCTCAATGAATGTTTTGGTGCCGAACTCCACACATGAGAACTGTATTCCATGACAGGTCGTATCTGAACCTTGTAGATCATTAGAAGCTGACGAGAAGTGAAGTATTTTTTCGCACGAAATAGAAATCCAAGTTTCTGGGTGTGCCGCGCCTATTTTGAAGTGGCATGCTATATTATTTTAATTATCGTTCCTTGATTTTGGTTTGTTACCCTTTAAACGTTCACGCCGCTGGCGTAAGATAGAATGATGTGAGTTGATTGAGATTTGGTGTTTTTGGATTGGTGGTGAGAGGTGACAGTACTTTGACAAGAGGGAAAAAGTCATCAATTTTCAGAAAGAGTTTTGATCATCAGCGTTCCGGGTTGAATACAAAAATCAATTCTATTCCCACCAAGGGGGAAAAAGCAGCTGAACCATCAAAGCGAAGAAGAGGCATTTGAGGCAAAGGACGAGAAATAATCCAAGGTAGGATCCATCCAATTGCTTATATCTTCATATGAATACACCTCACTGAAGCCTTTGTGGGATTCGTGATAAATTGCGGAACTTGCATCAAAGTGCTATTGTGTAGGTACCTACTCGTTTTTCATCGAAAGAGCTCTGGACTTATTCGTTTCATAAAAAAAATCGGGACTAATTATTATTTTAAGTTGGCGTTAGACATTAAGCTGTCCTAGCGTAGGTGGAATTGCTATTGATATTTTCAATAAACATTGTTTCTAGTTTATAAAAGGCATTGGTTTTTCCTACTTCAATCAACAGAACCCATTTGAAATATGAGCCCGTTACATTGGCGTCCCAACTAAGGGGCTATTGAAGTAGAAAATCCTTTTGTCCTTGAATAATATTCAATATTAGATAAAATTTGTTTGTCTAGTTATAAAACATAGATGCCAGAATAATTGTAGAAATGGCAGGACGTGGAAAGGGTAAAAACAAGTCTAAGAAAGAGCAAGATTGCGGAACTGAAATAAATTCAGATTCCTTACTAGAATTAACCAAATTGATGAGGGACATCAATAGTAATTTGAAGGAAAATAATCTTCTTCTTAATGAGAACTTTTCAGTTTTGGCTGAAAATAGTAGAAAATTAAATGGGGGAATACAGGATATTCAAACAACTTTGAAAATGATAAGAATAAATTCAACAAATGATGATAATAAAAATAATACTGAATGTTTCCGAAACGATGGTCAGCATGAACTCGATGGTCCGGTGGCATGTGTTCGATCAAATATTGTCAATTATTTAGCGGTTTGGAAAGAGTTGGGTGGTAACTTGGTACAGTTCAGACCCGATGGTGGCTTGAACCCAGTAATGTTTATTAATAAATTATGTTCTTTATTTTCGGAGGCCGAGGTGCCTGAAAACAAAAAGTTAATGTTGGCTTTGAGTTGCTTACGTGGTTCAGCGGCAGACTGGGGGGAAATTAAGTCCAAAACTTGTAATAATTTCAAACAGTTTAAACAAATGTTTTTGGATAGATATTGGGATGCCCCAACACAAAGAGAGGCGTTCCGAAAATTTAAGTTTGGCTACTATGAAAGGGGTGCACGAGCTGATTATTTTTTAAAACAGGCCAAAGAAGCTAGTTACTTAGATGGTGCACCTGATGAAGGGGAAATAGTTGAAACGTTGTCACATCATTTTGAACCTGATATCAGAAGGGGAATAATAACTTCAGGAATGAGAACTATAGATGACGTTGAACGTTATCTACGGCGCATGGATAGTGCGGACATAAGGGGGGATAGACATTCATCAGGACAAAATAATAGAAACAATCGTAGCTCTGACGGAAATTCTCGGTACAATTTTAATAATAATCAACATAGGCCAATTCAGAACCGTCGAATTGAAACTAATGAGAATGATTCGAATGAGGGGAACAGGGGGGATAGAATCGTGGCAACGCTTTTCAATGACAGCTACGAAGATTTGTTGGAAGAACCGCCATCAACAATTAAACCATTGAATACAGTTCCAATCATTAAGGGAAATGTTGAGGGAGTTCAAGTGAACCTTTTGATAGATAGTGGCTCTATGATGAGTTGTATTAGTCAGGATTTCTTGAATATAATTTCAGGGGTAAAATCCGATATTTCATTTTTGCCTGCCAGTGGTGTCACCGTTTTTGGTGCACTCAAAAGTAAAGGGCAGTTGATAAAAAACCAAGTCTATCTGCGATTTGAATTGAATAATATTATTTTCGACTACGTTTGTCTAGTAGTTCCAACTTTGATGAGGGATGTGATATTAGGGTGCGACTGGATGAACCAGTTCGCGGTGTTAGTTGATTTCGAAAATATGAAGTTGAGTGGTTTGTTTGATGGGGAAAGAAGAATCATACCGTTTTTTGAAAATTCTCACATAATTTGCGGGAAAACTGGAATTTGTGAGATCTCAATAGAGGACGAAGGGTGCGACATAAGCAAGAAAAAACCGGTAAGACAATCGTACACTAAACAACAAATACACGATGTTGCTTTCAGCGCAGAAATATTGAATGATGTGGAAAAAACGCAATTATTTGAATTATTATGGAGATATGAAAGTTTGTTTTCCGACCAGCCAGGGGTAATGAAGGGTTATATGCACGAAATCATGTTGCGAGATGAGAGTCCATTTTACTTGAAGGGTTATCCTATACCTTATGCTTATAAAGTTGAAGTTAAGAGACACATAGATGAAATGTTAGCTTGGGGTGTCATTTCGAAAAGTCAGACCGAGTATGTTAGCCCTTTGGCTGTTGTTAGGAAGAAAGATTCCTCCGTGAGAGTGTGTCTCGATGCAAGGCATTTGAATAGCCGAATGGTTAAAGATTATGTTGTTCCACCGGTACCAAATGAATTACAGTTTAGATTCGCACCCAATCAATGTTTATCGACATTAGACTTGACAGCTTCGTACTGGCAAGTACCCATTTTCGAGGGTCACCGAAAGTATACAGGGTTTTCCTATGAAGGAGAAACATACGTTTTTAATAAATTACCTTTTGGAATTTCGACCGCACTTGGTAGTTTCATAAGGGGTTTGAAACAAGTTTTGGGACAGGAATTCGATACTTTTTTGATAATGTATGTAGATGATTTATTGGTTTTTTCACGGAATTCTCTGGAACATTTCGTACATTTGGAAAGGCTATTTAAAAAATTTAAAGATACAGGTCTGACAATCAAATTGAAGAAATGCAAATTTGCTAGAAAAACGGTTAATTTTCTTGGACATATTTTAACTCCTGAGGGTATTTCTATTGATCCCAGCAGAATAGCTGCAATAGAAGGGTTTAAAGTACCACGAAATGTGAAGGAACTACGTTCTTTTTTGGGACTCATTAACTATGAGAGGAGATTTGTCGAGAAATTCTCGGAATTAACGTATCCGTTATTGCCTTTGTTGAGAAAGGGAAATAAATGGAAATGGGGGGAGAATGAAAATGAAGCTTTCAAGAAAATAAAAACGGGGTTTCTACAGGTCACGATGCAAATTCATCCTGACCCAGACCAAAGATTTTATATACGTACTGACAGTTCTTCTTATGGATTGGGTGCTTCTTTATGTCAATTATGTCCGAAATCTGGTGCAATGATGGTTATTGCTTACTATAGTCGTACACTAAAAGGGGGAGAACTCAATTATTCAGTAACGGAAAAGGAGGCATTAGCAATTGTAATGGCTCTGAAACATTGGCGCGTTTTTGTTCTAGGAAGACCATTAACAATTATAACTGACCACCAAGCACTGTCGTTTTTACGCACATGTAAATTGTTGAGTTCGCGATTATCAAGGTGGATATTATTTATTCAAGAATACGATTTTGATATTGTTCATTGCAAAGGATCTCAGAATATAGTAGCAGATACGTTGTCACGGTTTCCTGTAGATTGTTGCAGGGAAGAGGCCATTGAATTACCTGATCCCAGAGAAGTTCATATTTTTGCCACAAAACTAGTTGATAATTTCCAAAATATGGAACATAACCAGAAGAGCGATACTTATTGCAGTCGGGTAATGCATGAACTAGGAAAGGGCGTACTTGCACCAGAACGTGTCAAGAAATGGCTTCTAATCCATGAAAACCTATTATTTCGTCGGGGTTCTGAGCATAATACTGGGTATAAATTATGTATTCCTCAGAAGATGATATTATCATTGATAATTGAAGAACACTATAATAATGGGCACTTTGGGTCTCAGAAATGCTTTGGGTACTTATCAAAATTTTATTTTTGGCCGAAAATGCGTAAAATTATACGAAAGGTTATTGTAAGTTGTGATTTGTGTCAGAAGTCCAAACAAAGTGAAACATGTCATGGTAAGATGCAGAATGTCTTACCAAATGAACCTAATGATTTGGTATGTGTTGATCTTATAGGTCCACTGCCTAGATCTCGTGGTGGGGTAACGGTTCTGTTAGTGGCGATTGATGCTTTCAGTAAACTTGTATCATTATATCCTTTACGTAGGGGTACTACGTCGAATATACTGAAATGTTTGGTATGCAAATATTTCATATCGGTGGGTAAGCCGAAGAAAATATTGAGTGATAACGGGTCTTGTTTCACTAGCAATAAGTGGAAGCAAGTATTAACCGAAAATAATATACAGATATTGCATACTTCGGTCTATTTTGCCCAAGGAAATTCCACTGAACGAATAAATAAAGAAATAGGTAGATTATTGCGATCTTGTTGTCATGAACGGCATACAAAGTGGGCTACGGTACTTACTAAGATTGAAGGCTGGTTGAACCAAACAATTCATGAGAATACGGGGTTTACACCAAATGAGGTTCATTTTGGGGTATCACGTCATAATAAAAACATTGTGGGTCTGGTCTATCCATCGGTGGCCCAAGTTAATAAAGATTTCATCTACCTAGCGAAAGAAAAATTAATGAGTTAAGCGGAAAAACGTCGTTTGCGTCATGACCATAACAAGAAGAAACTAACTGAATTCAATATAGGAGATCAAGTTCTAGTTCGATCTCATTTACAGTCTTCGAGCGAAGACAAGGCAATAAAAAAATTAATCTTGCTCTTCAGAGGTCCATGTACTGTAACTAGAGTTATGAATCCCAATTCCTATCAAATCGAGGAAAATTCTACCGGACTCTCATTGGGAGTTCATAACGTCATTAATTTGAAGGCATACCACCGACCCATTGAATTTTTAGACCAAGGCGATTCCGTTGAAGAATTGAATCAGTTACCATCTTGTAACTAATTCAATTGGGGGGATGTGTGCCGCGCCTATTTTGAAGTGGCATGCTATATTATTTTAATTATCGTTCCTTGATTTTGGTTTGTTACCCTTTAAACGTTCACGCCGCTGGCGTAAGATAGAATGATGTGAGTTGATTGAGATTTGGTGTTTTTGGATTGGTGGTGAGAGGTGACAGTACTTTGACAAGAGGGAAAAAGTCATCAATTTTCAGAAAGAGTTTTGATCATCAGCGTTCCGGGTTGAATACAAAAATCAATTCTATTCCCACCAAGGGGGAAAAAGCAGCTGAACCATCAAAGCGAAGAAGAGGCATTTGAGGCAAAGGACGAGAAATAATCCAAGGTAGGATCCATCCAATTGCTTATATCTTCATATGAATACACCTCACTGAAGCCTTTGTGGGATTCGTGATAAATTGCGGAACTTGCATCAAAGTGCTATTGTGTAGGTACCTACTCGTTTTTCATCGAAAGAGCTCTGGACTTATTCGTTTCATAAAAAAAATCGGGACTAATTATTATTTTAAGTTGGCGTTAGACATTAAGCTGTCCTAGCGTAGGTGGAATTGCTATTGATATTTTCAATAAACATTGTTTCTAGTTTATAAAAGGCATTGGTTTTTCCTACTTCAATCAACAGAACCCATTTGAAATATGAGCCCGTTACATGGGAAGCACTTCTAGCGATCGATCTCACATGGTTTTCCCATGTAGGAATAGTTACTCCTAACATCAGAATATTTGATGATGATAGATCGGCTTTTCTTGAGAAGAGACGCCTGGGCTTTTGTAGCATTATATTCCACCAAGTTCATAGTACCCCATTCTATTATTTTTGCCAAGTCGTCGTTAATTTCATTGACGTGAATGTTCCTTTGAATTATTGTTTCTCGAGCTGGGATGGGGACTCTGGAAGAGAAACTGGTATGAAGAGTACTGTCGTTCGCAGAACTATGTATTGATCAAGATGTTTTCTCGAGCAAATCATTGATATGAGGCAGAAACAAAGTGGGCTCCAGAACTGAACCCTGTGGAATACCTGCATTTATTGGGAGAATATCAGATGATACCCCATCAACAACCACGTACAGAGAACTTTCAGACAAGAAACTCTTCAACAAAGCACACAACTGTGGAGGCAAACCATAAGACGGTAGCTTAGAAAGAAGAACTCGATGCCAAACTCGATAAAACGCTTTTGAAATATCGCGGGCAACAGCTATCGTTTCTCCGAATTTCTCGATTGAATGCTGCCAAATATGATAAACGTAAGCCAATGAGTCGCCGGTTGATCTTTGATGGAGAAATCCGTATTGTCGATCATTAATTATTCATGATTTCTCTATATATTTGATGAGCTTCTTATTGATTTCTTTTTCAATGACTTTGGAAATGATAGAAAGCAATGCAATTGATCTATAATTACAAGGTGAAGTTCTCTTCCCTTTTCAGGAACTGGCTGAACTCTTGCTGTCCTCCAGGCCTTAGGAAAAATCCCCAGGTTATAGGAGAGCTTGGATAATTCGCAATGTTCTGGTGTCAATTCTGTTTTAAATGATACAGGAATAGGCAATGATACCATTGCCAAACAAGTGCTTTCATCAGTTACTAGCATACGTATCATGATTATATTTATTCAACTTCCATGTAAATCAGTGAGATGATTTTTGTTTCAAAATAATGAATGAAACTATTCAAGAGGAAAATAAATTTCGTCTATGCAATATTATATCTTCTGCACTCACCAGGAGGAACATTCCAGGGTGAACTAGGGACTCAAAGACAGAATGCGAAGCCAACTGCGTTCTTTGATTGTTCGTCATAAAACAACCACAATGGTTGGTTTTATATTCCTGCGTTCAGTGGTAAAATTCCAATAATTTCCAATCAATGAGAGGTCTCTTCGCATAAAAGGGTGTCACTTAATAAAAGGTCGAAAGAAAGAGCGACCATTATAGAGGTTTCTTTGTCCATTGTCATTTTTGTAGTAATCAACACAAAAGCTAATTTCTAATCGATATCAAGTCAGTGGCGTCAAGTTATTTTTTGCTGTCTTGAAAGTACCCTGCAATTAATGAACCATGAGAGAACAAGTTACGAAATATTGATATTGATCAGTATTAATTCCTAACTTTTATTCATTGCAGAGAGATTTGATATACTTTACATATGAATTTAGTTCTGGTAGAAGTTTGCGTAAGATCTCAATGAACTATTTTTATAAGATTGACAGCATAGTGAAAAGCGACTATGATGGAAAATTCGCAGCTATCCATAAATATTTGTTATGCACGACGAATGGCTGACGAATATAGGAATGGAAGTTTGTTTGAATCTGGTCTTGAAGGTTCCGTGTTGAGAGTTAATAGTTCAAGCTTCCATTTCTCTCAAAATTATCATTGGTTTGGTTTTGAGTAACCTTTTTCTTGACCTTGTCTTTCAAATAAATATGGGAAGAACTAAACTAAACTAAACTTCTTTGAGAGAAGAAACATAACACATAGCCAAGCTTTACTAAGGGCACTGAAAGATCCCAGAGTAATATCTAGACTGGTATGGGAATGCCGCGAGGAACTGAAACATCTGGCAGGCCACTCTATAGTAGGTCCCATGTCACTCAGGTATCGCGAGCAAATAAAAGCCGATGAGCTTGCAGAACCAGGATCATCAAAACGATATATTGAACCCTAGCCAACGGTGTGGTACCCAAACCTATGGTACGGAATCACATAAGGAATTGGATGAGAACAAAAGATGATTACTAGGAACATCTACCTATCAGCGCTCACGGGACAACTTTCATGAAGGGACAGTCAAGGAAAAAGACTGAAGACCTGCTTCAGTGCAACAGGAATCTGATAAGGGTAAGAACAGGGCTACTGACTGGACACAGTCCTTTCAAAGTACACCTGAATAAGATGGGCTGTACAACGGCGACTTCAGCTGCAGACAATGTAACAAAGGGACAGAGACAGTTCGACACGTACTTTGCGAATGTGAGGCTCTGGATCACAAAAGGCAACAAATATATGGAAAAGCAATTGTGGATTCAGAAGGATATGACAAACACCCAGCAATCAACCTGCAAGAACTTGTGTAGGGGACAAGGATGGAATGGGTAAAGTATAGGGAAGCAAGGCAAGACAGGTCAGACAGCTTTCACGAAGCAATAAAAAACCATTACTCGAGTGAAAATCCTTTATTAATATGTGTATGTGTATACATTCATAGACGTTTGATTCGTTTAGAAAAAAAAGGGATAATATTTTCGAAACAGCTACCCCCTGCCATATGGCATGACAGACTTTGAATCATATAAGTTTCTAGTGATCAAACTAATCAACTCATTCTAGTTATGAGTTCCGAAGGATTTGAATAGTTCGAACCACTATCAGTCATTATTAATTGGGGTTGGTTAAAGAATTGGTGACTGGCACCTTCACCATAATTTTGATGAAATTCTCGTTCCATACCTTTTGTAGTACGTGCTTTCAGTTATATTTATTTTCTCTTTAATGAAAATGCTGAAGCAATATCATGGAAGTAATATGAATCCATTTTTCCTGAAAATGCTAAATGGACAAGCGGAATGTAGGTCGGGTGCAAGTGGTTCCAATTTGGAGTTAGGGAAATTAATTAATCTATTTTTAAAGATGTCACTCTCATACCAATTTTATCTATTTGCTAAATTACTGATTCTCAACTGATTGGTTGCCAACGAATTTGAAATTCACTCATTAAAAGATTTGAAAATGAACGTGAAGTATTTAAAATGATTATTTTTAATTTGGATTTTGAGCGTGCTGAATGAGGCATGTAACATTTCTTGTATTATTATCAAGTTGTATCTTCATCAAGTATCAGTCAATTCTTCCGGTTACTTTCTCTCTAATCATTGAGCTGTAGCAGTTCATGTTAAGTTTCCTAATGTGACATGTCTAGATGAGTCTCGAATATGATAGCCAGAGTAATCAAATTTTCTCTTGAATGAGAGGTGTAAGACTATCCATACAGATTCTGAGTGTATGTTTTCAAGATCTGAATAAGATCATATAACCATTATTCATAGAGAAATAGGATAGGTAGTCAAGGTCTGTGTGAAAAAGATCTAAAGCATTTTTGTTACGCTATCTACAATAATATGTCGATATTTCCGTTCTCTCGACAATATACAACCGTACAACAAAGTTTCTTTCACTGAAGGGAAAAAAGATGCAGAATTTTGTCTATCAGTTTGACTGAAATGTTGAAAGGAGGATAATGAAACTTCAAAATAGAGTTAACGATAGAAGTTTATGGAGGAAATGAACGTTTGGTCATCAAAATAATCTTCAGAAACATGAATGATCTATGACGAAAAAATTCACATCTGTTTCTGAATTAATTGCCATCTAATGGCATTATGTATAAGTATTCAATAAAATGTGCTATTAATATATTCCAAAGTTACAAAAGTATTGCAACAAATATTTATAACATCCGTTCTTTATTCCTGGAAAGAAGTTCTGTAAGGACGTTGGCCTACTAACGGCTCAATGAAAGATTGCTAATAGAAACCCTACAGAACTAAACATATCTTCATTTTCCCTGTCTGGAATTTGAACAAGATACTAGTTAATCTGAAACTAAATTAGAATTCACGAAAAAGGTCATTCAACACTTGTATATGGACATATCTGACTGGTGCAACATTTTTTGAATTTGCCAATGTCAAAATTTCCGGTTGGGGGAAGTGTGCTCACCGGCGTCGGTGATTGGCCTTGGTAGAGGAATCAGGCCGCCGTTAAATAACGAATTGAAAAAAGAATTGTAATGTACACAAGTTCAGAAGATATGTAATCTACCTTAAAAACAGTTCCTTCCGAATAGAACAAGTTCTTTTATTCAGCAACAGCTCTTATAACGAGAATTCGCCTATAATACAAGAACAAATATTCATTAAAATACTTATTGTTAACTTTTCGGAAATCAAATCTGTTGCCGTTTTCAATACTTGTTCACAAATATTTCTCTTCTTCTCTTCCTTTCCGAAATTCTGTCAAAAATCTGAGATTTCACATATCATTTTTCCTTTCGAGTGAGGTAGCTAGGTGCGATATATATCTATTCGTTCACACTTGCATCTCTATGAGTTCAGTTGATATAATTTGCACCTGGCCACCTCTCCTGAAAAGAAAAATGATATGTCAAATTTCAGATTTCGACAGAATTTCGAAAACGAACCTAGAAGAAGTTTTGAAAACGGAAACATATTTGATTTCCAGAATTTATTTTGATAAATATAAGTTCTTGAATTTTTTTGACAGGCAAACCTGATGATGCTGAGTAATATAACGTGCTCCATTCAGAAGGAACTTTCACGCAGCGACTCTAGGTGGTATGTGTGCCTATTTTTCCAGATTGGTTGAGAAACCAAGAGACTTCGAAGAAAGGAAAAAGGTATTTGAAATATCTTCGGAGATAGATTAGTAACCCCCTACATAACATTATACTCCCAATTCATTTTCACGTTCTTTCTGATATTATCCGAATCACATTCGAAACATTCATATTCAGGAATTTCTAGACAAACTAAAAAAAAACCATTTTCTACAGACGTCAGTAAAAGTATCATTTTTGACGCATGCTGTCAGTGTCTATAATGCCATTTTATGACACTGGTGTTAAAAGTAAATCATCTTCAGCACTAGTGCTGAAAGTGATTTATTTGCAGAGAAAATATGAAAACACATAATTCAAAATGACGTGTTTATTCAATAAATGTCAGTCTCATTGGTAGATGTAACAGTAATTCATTTTGATGAAGCTTGTACCAGGGCAGAGAACAATGTTATCCGCCGAAGTTTTGGACAAAATTTGATCCGCAATGTTCTGTTTCCTTTGTAACGAGTCTTCTATATAACCCTCTGCTACTGTATTAGACTTCCATCCACCGTGTCTTTTGATTGTAGTAAGACTAGCACCAGAGTCCGCCAACAAACTTGCTGAGGAACGTCGGAAACACTGTCCAGTATAAAGAAGGGAATCAGGCAAATTTAGAAATTCAGCAATTTTGGCAGGCATCTTACCAAATGTTTTTCCAACTGGAATCCTGGCACATTTATTTTTGATGCATTTTATAAAAACTATTGAATAATCAATAACCACTGGACTATGTACTTTTTAAAGTAGTTCATATACAATGTACCACTTACAACAAAGGTGCGTGGCACATTCGTTTTTGTGTCTGGTTATGCACAACTAGTGAAATTCTGGAATCCTCGATATTATTTAATGTCAAATCGCATAGTTCCTCTCGTCGACAGGCTCCAAAAACACCAATAATCGCAGCAACTTTCTGCGTTAGTTATATTTCATCCGGAGCTTCTGCGAGAAATTTGTCGATTTGTTCCCTTGTCAATACTTTTGACTTTTTCGGTCGATATCCTTCATCCTTTATCTTCAGAAAACGCAACAAGCTTGTAATATCTATTTTCTATAAAGGTGTTATCACATATAATGGATTACCCACTGGAATAAAATGTTTTTCTCAGTCGAGCTTGTATGGCTCGACGAGAGTAAGACGTATTGTTGTAGTGTGCTGCGTTTAAATCGGTAAAACTGTAGTAAAACGTGCAAAGTTAATAGTTGTTTTTTGTAAATCGTAAGTGTCTGTGCGGCTGAATTGACTTCTAGTTCAAAAACCTGCATCAAACTATTGTGTGTATCGCATTTAGTTATTTCTTTTTTTCATTATGGAGAGCAGAGTAACTCGTAAAAATCCAACTAAGGGAGATGACGAATTGCACTCATTAGTCAAAACCTTGGTCACGACCATGTTAACTTCTGAGGAATTTATTAGTAAAATTTCGAAAAGCATAACTGAAAAGATTGCTAATAAACTTAAGGATGATATCCAGAAAATCAAGGATGAGAATGCGCGAATTGCTAAACGAGTAGAAGAGCAGGATAGAATTATAGAAACTCTGGTGAAAAAGCAAGAAAAACATGATGAAGCTACTAGAAGTTATAACATGCTATTTTATGGACTACAAGAAAGTGAGGGAGAAAACTGCAGTAAATTGGTACTGGATATACTAACAGGAAAAATGAATTTGAAAATTAGTGAAGATGTTATCGCGTCATGCTTCAGAGTAGGAAAAAAGGTAAACAATAAAACTAGGCCAATATTAGTGAGATTTTCTACTGTATATTACAAGGAACTAGTCTATAAAAATAAGAAGTATTTAAAACAAACCAAGGTGACCGCTAGAGAAGACCTTACTCCTGCTAAAGTTAAAATCTTGAAAGCTGCACTGGTTAAAGTTGGTAGTAACGGAAAAATCTGGACACATCATGGTAATGTGTTTGTGAAATTCAATAATGCTGATCGAATTGTGAAACTGGTCTCCATAGATGACATAGAAACAATTTAAGTTTTCTGGAAAATGTTGAATATATAAAAATAGTTTTACAATTAAAAATATATATATATGTTCTTTCCTAATCATTATTGCGTCATAGAATGAAAGGTTACATTGTTTATTTGAATACTTGTACGTTAACTCAAAATAGGATTAAGTTTGCAGCACCATCAACTTGGGTGCAATTGACTCACACCTTGGTGGAGTTTTTTTTGCTTTATTTATGGTCTTTGTTGAAACTGAAAACAAAACACTTCTTTCTGGTAATCAGTTTTTTACCGTTCACGGACATTTCTTTTCCTATTTTTCTTTTTATTCAAATGCATTCCTTAAAGGTTGGCTGTGTGAATGCTAGATCACTAGTTCCTTCAATAATTGATGTAAAACAAACTCTTTTACAGAATGATTTTGATATTTTTTTGATATGTGAAACTTGGTTGAAAAATTCTGTTGTTAATTCTGTTATAAATATTAGTAATTATCGATTATATAGGGCAGACAGAAACTGTAATGGTAAAGGAGTCTGTATATATGTCAGGGATGGGATGCGTTGCGAGATCATTATTAGTAGACTGGATTACGTTTGGGAACAACTATGGGTTAAGGTAGTTATGAATAAGAAATCATTTGCTGTAGGTATTATTTACAAACCACATGAACTAAACACGAATATTTTTTTAGAAGAATTTGAAGATAGTCTAGTCTCATTACATCCTACCGTTGATGAAATTATTTGTATGGGAGATTTTAATTTAAATTTTTTAGAGTCTGAAAACATGAATGTTACAAAATTCAATTCAATTTTAGAATCACTCAATCTACGTCAGGTAATTGATGAACCCACTAGAATTACTGCGACATCTGAAACACTATTAGACTATGTAATAATTCCTGAAGGTACTAATTGCAATAAGGGTGTTGTGCAACAAATATTTTCAGACCATTCAATGGTATTTTGCGAGTTAAAAATATCTAATGCACAAAGGGGTCCTAAAATTGTTACATATAGAAATTTTAAAAATTTTGATGATGATAATTTTAAACGCGATCTTCACGACACATCATTTTTCAGGATATACGATCAGGAAACAGTAGATGGCAAGGTTTCATACTTAGTCAATTGTCTGAATAATTTGCTTGATAGACATGCTCCTGTCGTTACCTCAAGGGTAACAAAGCCTAAAGCGCCATGGATAACATTTCCTATAAAGAAAATGATGGATGAAAGAGACAAAGCTCTAAGAAAGTACAAAAGAGTGAGATCTGAAGCAAACTTGCAAACTTATAAAAATTTACGAAATTTTACATTCCAATCTATTAAAAGAGAGAAAAGGGCTTATTTTATCCATCAACTCAGTAATAGTAAACCAAAAGAAATGTGGCGAACTCTAAGAGAAAATAAATTTTTACCGGACCAATCACTCGATATACCAGAAAATCTGAGGGATCCAAATGAAGTTAATAAGTTCTTTATTGAATCTATTCCGCAAACAGAACCGTCAGACGTAATAAAGTCTTTTTACAAATCTAATAAACTTAATAACTCTGATTTCAAATTCAGTGAGACTAATGATTTACTTGTCTACAAAACAATTTGTGACATAACAACAAATGCTACCGGATGTGATGGATTGAATATAAATTTTATAAAATTGTGTTGCCCATTTATTGTCTCGTATATTACTCATATTGTGAATTTTTGCATAACCGAAAGTGTCATCCCGGAGGTATGGAAAAGGGCAATTGTGAAAGTTCTGCCGAAAAAGCAAGATCCTACTGAATTCAAAGACTTACGCCCAATAAGCATCCTGCCTGCGATGTCAAAAATCTTGGAAAAAACCTTAGAATCTCAAATTAAGAACTATTTATACATGCATTCACTACTGCCCCCAATTCAGTCAGGCTTTCGTAAAGGTTGTAGTTGTTGTACTGCTTTACTTCATGTTACTGATGACATTATTAAAGCTACTGATTCGGGCTATTCAACATTGCTGGTGATGCTAGATTTTAGTCGCGCGTTTGACACGATAAATCACGATTTAATGATTTGTATTTTAAAATATATGGGATTTTCCAATAATGCTTGCACTTTAATAGAGACCTACCTAAAATTCAGGCAACAGCAAGTTTATATGAACGGTAGTAGTTCAGACTATCTCGCAGTGAGATCTGGTGTACCTCAAGGATCAATACTTGGACCGTTACTCTTTTCAATATATGCTTCTCACCTCTTAAATAGAATCCATGACTGTAAAGTTCATCTATATGCTGACGATACTCAGTTGTATTACAGCTTCAAACAGGGTGATGTGGTTAACGCTTGTGCCGTTATCAACTACAACCTAAATCAATTTGTCAGTTACGCAACTGAACACTGCCTTCTTATAAACCCAATGAAATCTAAAGTTATGTTGTTTGGCACTAAGAGTAACAGAAAAAACTTATCGGATGTAGTAAATATTACCATTGGCAATGAAAAATTGGAGGTGGTAAGTGAAGCAAAAAATTTAGGTGTTATATTGGATTCTGGACTAAGATTTGAGAGGCATATAAATAAGTTGTTACAGCGCGCTTATTGTAATATTAAAATGATATATGGCAATCGACACCTCTTCCCTCTTCATGTGAAAAAATACCTCTGTGAGACACTAGTACTATCATTATTCAATTATGCGGATGCCTTATACGGACCTAATCTAACTCTTATATATAAAAAGAAAATTCAGAAAGTTCAAAACTCATGCTTACGTATGATTTTCGGTATTAGAAGACGACAACGAGTATCACATAAATTGAAGGAGATTGGATGGTTACATATGGAGAACCGGAGAAGGTTTCATTTTATTGCCTTATGTCATAAAATAATTCTTGACGGGAAACCTTCCTATTTACATCGCAAAATAACGTATAGATCAGATGTCCATAACTTGAATATTAGAAATAGAGGCTTACTTACGGTTCCTCGTTTCACGACTGAGTTCTTCAGACGCTCGTTCACATACCAAATTTATTTTCATTATAACGCAATTCCACCCGAGTTTAAGTTTCATGAGATTTCTAAATTTAAAAAAATACTTAAGAAATATTTATTGGATAATCAGACTAAACAGTAATGCAATATGTTATCCGCTCATGGTCTCGCATCGAATATCATCTCTGGCTCGGCTATCTTTTCGGTAAATTGTTTAATGGAGGAAAATACTCAATTTTGTTTTTTTGATACTTCAGTTCAATATATAATGATCATACTTATTTTACGTAATATATATTAATATTAATGTATACAAGCTTTGTTATGGGTTAAGTGGAAGAATATTTTTTGTTGTGCCTTGAGGTACAGCTGAAAATAAACTTCGCCTTTTATTTTCAAAAATATCTGTATCACGTGTATCTGCAACTGAAACTTTATGAAAATAATAAAGACGTTTATTATTATTATTATTATTATTAATAACCAAATTCAAATTTGCTATGAAGCAATTTGTTAGAATAATTTTTTTTGAAAAATTATTTTATTTTTTTATTATCGAGTAATAAACAATTCTGATTGAGCTTTTTAATAAATGTATTATATGAATATTCCCTATATATGAACTGTAGTTTCTTGGGAATAAATAACTGTTATTATTATTATTATTATGTCATGATTATTTATATCTATCTTCGACTTCAACATAGAGTAATTCGACCAAAGCGTTGACGATTTCCATATTTTGGACTTTTCTTCAGAGTACCCAAGAAGCACTTTTTCACTGGCCTCCTTGCCAGTGACATTTTTCTGATCACACCATTTCAAGAAACGATCGTATGAAAATTCTTACTGTCGCTTTGACTTACTAGGCAATTATTCAAAAGCAGCTTCATTGGTAGCTCCTTCAATTTCCGGTGGTAGAAATTTATTTTCTTGATCACTTTCCATCGAGGAATGAAGAAACGAGAAAGAATAATTCGTGATTCATAGACGTTACTTGTCAACAAAGACAAATCAACAAATTCTGTTTTTGATTACCTTGGCAACTTGTTTCATAAATATTAAGATGCCTAGGAAACCCTGGTGTATCTACTTATACCTGAATAATTTTGGGATGAACTTGGCGAAAACCGATTGCTTGATTTCTGAGATCGCAAAAGCTTCAGATCGCTATTGTAGATGGCGATCAGTCATATACCATATGAAGCTTAATTTTCAGTAGAGAGGAATATGCAACCGAATATTCTACCACTGTTTATTATTTGCCTACTGAGATTTTTACAGCCCTGACAGCCAATCAAATGCGTTTCAGAAAACGTTCATGTAACGTGGAAACCTACCGTTAACAACCTGTCATTACTGTGACTATCACCTGCTACCTCAACAAGTTTTTAGTGTTTTTATACCAATTTGTAAGACTAGACTTTGGTTCCGAAAAAATTTCCTTTGCCCATTCACCTGAGAATGTACGACAAAGTTCATGCTAGTGTATTGAAAGTGATAGACTGTCTTGGAACTGAAGATACACACATCAGTTATGCAACGGTTCAAAATACATATCACATCGATATTACCTTTATTTAAACAAAACTTTGTTTTCAATATATCATTGATAAGAGCTACAGATGTTTCCTCCTCGATATAAGACTTTCGCTCAAGCTTAAATGAATAAAATTAGCTACAACGCTACATTCATGTTATTATTTTGGGGCGATTTGTTTTGTACTTACCTTAGGTACTGAAAAAAGAAGAATATTTGGATCCCCAGATTTTGTCTGACCACACAAAATACGAAATCTTCTACACATCGTGAAATAGTACTTGTAATAATTCCAAATCTTATTCTACTTATATAGACTTTTAAATACTGTTGAGTGCGAAGAAATAATTTCAGTATTCATTGACAACAATAAACCTCAAAATTAGGTCAATCTGACAAAACCAGTATTTGACAGATTTTCGAAAATGCTCATATAACGCCCCCTGTATAAAAATCAGAAAGCTTTTGTAATCGTCGGTTGTTTTTCGCCAAGAAATTCTAAACAATATCGAATCACTAGATACACCAGGGTTTTCTAGGCATCTTAATGAATATATTAGATGGAATTGGATTCAACGCTGATAATTTCAAGGCTATTATTTTATCAATTGATTAATGTAAAATAGGTATGCGTGTTTGTGGAAAAAATAGTGTATGATATACCTGCTAAAAGTGATTTTATTTTGTTTGAAGGTGGATATCATAACCGTAGTGACAATATAACCAAGGATTCAATCATATCAACTCAACATCGAAACGAACCAATTTTGTGATGGCAACTGATTATGAACATTTCAACAGCTGTCCAAATTTTTCCATGCATGCATGGAAAGTTCATCAAGGGCGTCATGCACAGGATTATTCAATTGCTGTTGAATGGCATAATAATGAACATTACTGGGGCTCAAGAATTTTTCTATAAACCCAACGCGAATTTGCATATAAATATATTATTCTGAAATAATTGTACAAATACAAATGACGCTCCAATAGTATGAATATTTCTGTCGGTGTGTGCATATAAATTAAACATAAGCACATAACATAAAGGTATATATTTCGATAGAATAAATTTCAACGAGCAAAATCAAAATACAACGCTATTCTGTTTGTGAGATCCTGGAATAGCTTTGATTGTTCACTTTGAAATGGAATTCTATATATTTGAAATATGAATTCAATAAACGTTTTCACAATTCGAATTATATAGCGATATCGAAAACAGGGACAGGACAATTTATAAAATGTGCACCAGCGCATTCGCCAAAATTAAAAACTACCAGGTGAACTTTTATTCCGGGTCAGAAATTTTCTGATACAATTCAAATCGATCGGATGAAGATACTGAAGATTTAAAAATGGGTAATTGCCAGACAAAAAAGGACTCAAATTTTCATAGGCTGATGAAACACTGAATTGTCTTGCATTCCTAGGAAAATAATTCATTCTTATCATCTTTTCGTGATTTTTACACTTGTTACATTGATAAAAAAATATTCTACCTATATCTAAGACGAAAAATTTTCAGACCTTCCCGGAATTTCAACACCCACTTCTCGTATTCCATCTAAATGAAACCACAGAAATCGATAACTAATCAAGAAAATGCAAATGATAAAATATAAAATTAATTCAACAAAATGAAGACCGTCGATTTAAAAACGTTCAGAGGGTTGGAAAAATTAGATAGGGGAAAAAAGCTTTTTAAAGAAATACTGCGTTTAAAACACTTGACGGTGTTCACAATCACGAAGAAGCGGAGGCGGAAACCCACACAGATCTTCCTTGAACAAATGAAAGGAAATCTCGTTGTGGTTTCGAAATATTTTGTGCCACATTTATTTTTTATGTTATCCGAAGAACAAAATGGAGTCCGATTAAAATTATCAATGATTTTTTTTTGTTGTGAACAGATTGCCCAGTCCCCAGTAAATAAATTTGATTTATGTACCCCAATAATGAAACGTCAGTTAATAAAATACGAAAATGACAACAGAAATTCAAAAAAGGACTATTGATGTTTTGTGAGGGTAGGTTCATAAGGAAACTATTTTCAACGAGACGATTTGCCTTTTCCAGAATGTTGTTGGCACAATGATTTAGGTACATGTGTTTTTTATTCGAATTTGAATTATGGAGACGGTACTCTAGGACAAATCCATTGGTTTTTAATATCAATAGTGTTGAAGATTTTTTATTCCTTTCTGAAATCACCATGAATAGAAAAAAAACGCTCATATAAAGGGAGCAACATCTAAAATATCGGCAAACATCATCTGTTGAGATGTATATTATATATTATACTTCATATGTTTCTGTACCACTCGTATATAATTCTACACAACATAACGGAACACAAAGCAGTTTTTATTGTAATTTCACTCTCCTTGGACATAAAGTTGTTCCCGAAAAATCCAAATAACATTTGCTCGAAAAAACTATTCTTGAGAGTCGCAGAGGACATAGATGAATAGAGTATTGAACTCAACATAAAATATTTTCAAAAACCTTTATTTTGATCTCATGATAGGGCGCGCTTGGTATACAAACTGGGTGAGATTAAGCGAATTTCAAGTAATTCAACGTCCGTCGAACATATATACATGGAATTGCTTGTTCTAGATAACCTTTCTGTTTTTTATGTATGAGACGTCTGTAAATGATAAACATATAAGGCGAGTTTTTATGTTTATTTCTTTCATTTTGGGGTTATTTCGTATTGATCTGGAAATGGAAAAAATCAGGAATTGAATGACACGAAATGATGAGGCAAAATTCCCTATTGTTTCGAGTAAAGATTTTAATATTTCATGGGAGTCAGCCGATCCCTGATCTTCTATTCTCATAGTTTTATAGTATGAAAATGTTCGAGTAAGTAGTAGATATGATATAAACATAAAGAACTCAAGAGTACCTGAAACAAAGGAAAACGACTCAGACATCAGTGTTAATCATTATTAGGTGAGGATTACTGAAAATTGAAATGGGAAAATATATATTTTTCGATTGTCCTACATGCCTCAATGTGTCCTACATAGTTGAACTGAATTCACCACCATTGTACAGCTTTTGAAAATGCGATTTATCTCCACTTTGTAGAGTGAACGGTCGTGCAAAAATACTTTCGCTTTTTGGAAGCATTACTTCATCATGCTTTTCGAAGGGCAATGTGGTAGATGAAAGGAAAATATACAAGTGGATATTATATAGGTAAGGAAATTATTCCAACCTTATTTTCAAGTTGTCCTCTTTCACTGGGGATGAAGAAAAAATGAAAGAATATAACAGATTCAAATGATTTTTCTTCAACATCGAATTTTGGCTCTTATCTCCAAAGCAGTACAGTGGAAGTTTTCGTCCTGAATGGAAATATGCATAAAATTCAAATTTGTCTAAGATGTGAATATTTCGAAACTGTAATTCACACTGAGCTGTATATGATTACAACACACTTTCGTTAAATTGCTTCTCACAACAATACACACACGATTTTGGAGATACATTACCCCTCCTCATCATCATACCATTGTTTTCGTACTTTAACATTGCTTGGAATACGAATGAACACTTCATCGGGTGTATTTCTACAAGTGTTTTTTGCACTTTGGTACCATACAATACTTGAGTAAAAAGTCTTCTCAGTTTCTTGTATAGGTAGTGTAGAGGTTAGCACATTCGCCTTTCAAGCGCAAGACCGGGGTAAACAAACACATCATTTGACTTCATCCAAAGCGCGCGGTAAATGTTGGTGTTTGAACAGCTCAAATTTGTTCAATGTGTCTTATTTCACCTCAAAAAATAAATAGAATATCATCAAGCATGTTTATATTTTTTTTCTACGCCATAATCAGTTCACCACATAACAAAAAATCATGCACATTCCCTTTTGAACTCCTTCACTTCTCGTTCAGCATTACATAAATAAAAGTAAATATTTCCCATTTTTCGAATTGTAGTATGCCCACCCCCCATAATTGCCAGGAATCGCCCTTCCAACAACTGATATATGGAAGTTATAGACGGGCGATGGTGACAGATTTCTCAGACCAATTGTTCACATTCTGGCTTCAAAAAATAAAACATGGGAAACCCATAATCTGCGTTTCTTGGAACACACTGTATACTTCCGAACGTATGCCCGATACATTTTCGTCAATCTCACGATAATACTCAGGCTATACGGGAATACGGTATATTTCGATATATATCGTTATATTTTTTCGCAACACCTTGGTAAGAGTTGTGAGTCTCGTATCATTTTTGTAGTTTTATCGATGTTTTGAGATGATTCATAAGGCAGCCAGTAAAAAGCCATATAAACGCAACAAACGCAAACTTTGGGTTGTATATGGAGTACCCCGTAGCGCGTAATTTTCTTCGCAAACTAAGATTTGTTTTAGCTTCAAATATTCCTTTTTTCATAGACAAACTGTAATAGTAGTTTACCCAACAAGTGCGGAAAGTGATACTTTACCGCACGCGATCTTGGAGTTCGACCAGCAATCGTGTGCGGAGAAGTCACTTTATGCACGTGTTAAATTTTTTTAAAAGCGTGCGGAAAAAACCCAGAAGTCAACATAGAGAACATTCATTATTTGATACATATCTACAAATAAATTATTATTTATATTAATGTTGAACGTGCAATTTGTTGCATTCTGCAAATTAATTTCAGAGGGTAAAAAATGTTTTCTTCGTCAGCAACTTGGCTGGAAGAGGTTATAAACTTGGTTTTGACAAGGTAGTGTTTTGAATGACAGTTTTTTTATTGCTACGGTAATTCAAAGTGACAACTGAAAAATAGCAGATGTTTCTTATTCTTTGACATTCATTTCATGAGGCTCACAGCAGTATCATTGAAAAATATTTAACATGCTTTTTTTTTATTATTAGTTATAGCAGAATTGTAATGAATTTCTTCATTTTTCAGTCATTCTGTGAACTACAATCATACTTATTTACTTATTTATTTTATTTATTCATTCGGGACACAAACAGGACAAACCCAGAACATGTATCCACTAAATAGTTTACAAGTATTCGAAAAAATACATATTTACACCAACATATCACCAAGTGAAAAAGCATAGAATTACATTGAGTTGTTTTTGGATGTTCTAAAACATGAAAATTATTCAAAGATAAGAACACGTTGTATACCGCGGTGAAGAAGTAACTCGCCAGGTATTCAACGGGATTCCAATTCATTGAAATATATTTTTAGTGAACGTTGAAATTTAAAATAACTATTTGCGAGAATATCTATATTTGTAGATTCTGCTACTTTATTGTAGGATTTGAGTATTATATGAAGAGGGGAATTTAAATAATAATTCGTGTTTGCTTGATTGGTATAAAACAAAGAGAAATGTCTGGTAATATAAACTGAAATTTGTATCAGGTGAAGAATTTCTATCGAGTCAATTTCTTGGTTGATAACTTTGTACAAAAATTTAACATCCGAAATCATTCTTCGTTCTTCCAAAGATATAAAGTTCATTTCTTTACGAATAAGACTTCTTTCGGTAATTCGTGGAAAACATTTCCTATTGATATACTTGATAAATTTGTTTTGAATACTTTCAAATTTATGAATATATATGTTGTAGTGTGGATTCCAGATCACCGAGCCATAATTCAAGACACTATTCACGTAAGACATGTACAGAGTCCTGGATTCCTCAAATCACTGCAGGATCTGAACAAAAAGCCCATCATCCTGTTTGCTTTTTTAGAGGCTGCAAATATATGTTGATCAAACAATAATTTGGAATCAAGTATGATTCCAAGGTCTTTGACACTCTGGACATTTTTTAATTTATCATTTGAAATGTTGTAAGAAGCCGAAATTAGGTTTGTGTTTCTGCTGAAAGTTATGTGATAACATTTGGTTAGGTTCAGAAATAAACTATTCTGGTTGCAGTATTCGTATAACCTGTCCAGATCTTCTTGGATTAAACTCTTATCCTGACTGGAAGTAATGGGAAGAAATATTTTCAGATCATCTGCATGCTTTCAGTCTGCTCGATTTCTTATGTATGCAGATGAACTGAAAATATTTCTTCCCATTACTCCCAGATCATCTGCATGCTTTCAGTCTGCTCGATTTCTCATGTATGCAGATGATCTGAAAATATTTCTTCCCATTACTCCCAGTCATCAGAGGTCCTAGATGAGAGCCCTGAGGATACAATTTCATATTTCTAATATTCAAATGTCAGTATACTCCCCAAAAACTTTGACTCCAACATTAAAATGAGAGCGGAAAAGAGGAATTTTCCGTACGCTAGTAGAAAAAAAAACTTATCCTAACAATAAGTGACTGTTTCCTAACCTAATAATAATCCACTTTGTCTAAGTGTGATATAGGTATCCACGCGATAAAAGGAATGAAATATTTTCATGGAATATAAAACTCACACTCTCTCATTGTCTTAGAGCTGTTTCTGTGGAAGGATCTCCGCTCTTATGAGAAGAGGGGCCGAATATCAGATGGTAGGGTTGCTGTTCCTTGACAGACAGTTTATCAGAAGGCGCGAAAAAATAATTAGACCATTCTTTCTCGCCCGAAAATGTAAAAGATACCGCATGCACTTTAGAGCGCTTTAAAATGGTGCCATCTTCACGTCAAATGAGTAACACCCATTATACATTGGATTTGTAAAAGTATTCAGGGATTACGAATGGGATTTATGACGTGAAATAGTTTGGGTACTGTTTTCCTTCGTGAGGGAATTTTTTTAAGCTTCCTGAGAAATTTCAATCTATAGAAATTTGAAAAAAAAATTCAAATCATTCGGAATCTCAGGACACACTTTCAGTCTATTACGATGAGTTGTTGCGTAAAAGAAAAATATTCCTCCTGTATGAAAAAATTACAAAACTAAGGAGCTATTTATAGCATTGCACCAATTCGCAAACCAACAAATGGAGAATAGAAGAAATTCCACAGTTTTCTGTATGACTCTCAAGCAGGCGGCTTGAGAAAGCTATTGTAGAACGAAACACGTGTAGCGGTTTTGTAAACCCATTGTTTTCGAAAATCGTACAGGAAACCGTGATATTTTTTGTTCAATATGGATTTCCATCAAGTATCGGCCAGTTCAAATCAAAATGAAAAATAACTTGATTTCTGTGAAAAATCGGTGACATTTCGAAAATTTATTCTGTGTAGAATTTCTATAAAAGAAGTTACATAACAATTTCAGAATACTGTGTGTTGATATGTGTGACTAATCGAAATATCTTATAACAAATTGGGCTAGAAATTACTTCTCTGTATCGCGTTATATAGGCAGAGGAGAAGCTGTTTTAAATGGACAATTTTTTTTAATGAATCTACCGTCTGTGAATGGTATACATATGCCAACAGAGACAGTTTGTTCATTATATGTTATGCCAATATTGGCACGATATTGTGAATAATATATACCTACAATATACACCCCGGTGAACACTTGAATTCCGTGGTATAGATGTGACTTCGAGTTATGTTCGAGGCGACATCACACTGTTAGTGAAAAATTATACTCTATTTATGAAAAGAACAAGATGAAACTTGATTATCCTGAAAGTCTATTAGGAAAAATATCGATGTGTTACCGTTTCTTGAAGGCGGATCAGTATATTTTTTATATGCAGATCCACACGAAAGGGAAGCCCTGTAATGTTCAGAGAACACCGCGTGAATCGAGGGACAGGAGATACGAATCAACATTCACTTTGACTTTTTGAAGTTTTTAAGCCTCGGGAAATACACCTCTCTTGGCAAGGAGTTCCAGAGTTTAGCTGTTCTATTGAAAAAAGATCCCTGAGCAAGAGAGGTTCGACAGGACTCCAAAACCACAACAAAGGGGTGGGAATTCTGTACTCGTCGAGTTACCCCTGTATATATTGCCAAGGGTGACCCGATCGATGAGAGTTCAGAAGAGGACCGACCGTGAAAATATCTATAGAAGAGAGACAAGTCTCCGACCCATTTTCGATGTTCCAATGAAGTAAGCGAGTCTGTGAGCGAAGAATCACCAACAAGACGGATTGCCTTTTTCTGAATAGAATCGAGAAGCCTCAATGAATGTTTTGGTGCCGAACTCCACACATGAGAACTGTATTCCATGACAGGTCGTATCTGCGCCTTGTAGATCATTAGAAGCTGACGAGAAGTGAAGTATTTCTTCGCACGAAATAAAAATCCAAGCTTCTGGAAAGCACCTTAAGCGATCGATCACATGGTTTAACCATGAGTGATTATTACTGATCGCAATTCCTAGCATCGAGATACTTGATTTTGTAGGAATAGTTACTCCTGACATCTGAACATATAAAACTTTCTGTGCGGAGAGTTCTCAACGTGATTTTCTGGCATAAATTATAATATTTCAGTTTTCAATTTCAATATTTTTCTAGTAATCCTTCATAGTCAATAATGATATATCAGTTTAGAAAAGATATACTTTCACTGTTGAAATTACCATAGCACTCGTAGGTTGTGCTTCGAAAATTCCGATTTTGATATTCCTATTATAGTGTGATTACAATATCAAGCAATATCAGAAATGCTAATTCTGAACTATATTGCAGTAGTATGCCAATAAGCTAACTAAATTGATAATCCGAAATTGTAATCTACTCTCCTAAACAATATTAACATAATATATCGAAGTTCCAATATCGAAAATTGACTCTAGAAAGATATGTAAACAATATACTGAAATTTCCATATTGTTTAACTGATATTATTCAATTCTGATATTGGTAGTAAATTATCAAACTCTCATATTACCACTACCATACCTCACGATATGCAGTTTGAATTTATTATCAATATCGAACCAAAATATTGAAATATCATTTTTTCTAGTCAGTCCATATTAGTTCAACATCGATTTTTATACTTACTGTATATCTATATCGGCAGAATCTGGAAAATTGGTACTACATGGAATATCAATGGGATTCATATTCATTTATGTGGCACAAAAAACGTAAATCTCACATTGATTATTTATGACAAGTAGCGGTTCACATGCTACTCAGCTTCTTTCATCATAACATATTTTAAAAAATCTTGAGATTTCTCATACGTTTCACAATAGTTCTCTCATATGCAACAGTTAATTGAAATTAGAGTCCTTTTTACTACTGAACCTTATTTTCTATTCCATAAGACCTATATTCGCCAACTCATTCACCCCTAGATATGTTTTTTGCAGCCATTTTGGTTTACCTGGCCCTTTTTTGTTTCTGAAGCGGAAATAATAGAGTAACTTAACACTGTATTTGTTCAAGAAGGGTCATTTTTTAATTAAAATTTAAAAAATTGACCCTTCTCCTATAATGAAATAATGTGTGTGTCCATTTTTATACTTTTTGTTCTAGTCGGAAGGTATCAGGCAGTGTTTGAGTATTGCATTGTGGGATCTAGAGATTTAACGGACATTTTATGAGGAGGGATAGAATGTTTGAATCGTGTGAGAATGAAGGCTCGATGGAATTGTGTCTGTAGATCTGAGTAGAAATCACTATAAAGAAATATAAACAATTTTCAGTTCAGGGAAGATATATTTAGCGGTGTGAGACAGACATGAATAGGTGCTATATGAAAATGTAATAAATGAATGATACACAATTGAATGATTTTCCTATTTTACATTTGAATTATATGAAATGAATTGAATTTGAGTAGATATGTGTGGGTCTTTGATTTTATCGAAGGTTATCCGGAAATCCAAACAAAGTTTGGTATTTGGCAATACTATAACAACCAGTATGATGAAAATACTAGTCACGAAGGATTTATCTATTGCTAGTTGCCGTATTGGTATTGCTGAAAGATAAAAAAGTTTGAATTTGAAAAAAATGGACATTTATCTGAGAAAATTTTCGAATGAAGTGTTAATAATAATAATAATAATAAATTTATTTGTACTTGCATCAGCAGCCATCTAGGAGATGGATGTACACGTCAGTATCATTTACAGAATACCAATATAGGTAAACAAATCGTCTATAAATACAATACATAAACAGTACACAAAATACAATATACACGTAAGTATAAAAGATCTACTACTACTAACATTTTTTTGATTTCCATTCAGTGGAGAATATTCTTGGAATTTCAACATGAGCATGTTATCGAAAGTGAAATTATTGTGGGCCACTAGCACACTTGAATTTTCCAGTGGAAGAATAGTTTGCTTTCATTCACAAATGAAATATTGAGAAAGCAAACATCCCCACTAATCGGATATTTTTTTAAAATCCAACACTTTTTACCTTTGAAATATTTGAAATTGATTCATTATTCTTTAGAGTATTCTCCAAACTCCAGTACCTGATTACTGCTTGGAGATCAGCATCAAAAAGTATACCAAAGCCACTGAAAACATAACAAACAAAATCATTAAATGTATATTCAAATTAGATTACCAGGAACCTATGGTAAATTTATACAAACCAAAACAACTTCTTGATGATAAAAACTGAAAATTTTCATTCTCATACACCAATTAAAAATAATTTCAAACACTCTAATTTGATTTTGAATTCATTAATCACCGACATAATCAATCATCAAGGCATTCAACCAATTTAACTGTTATGAAAATGAAATGAAAAGTATATTCTTATTGAAAGAAATCGATTTGAATGGACCAAATAGTAATGACATATTTTTCTTGACGAGGCTTTTCAAACTGATTATAACAGATTGTAGGTATTCTAGTAATAGTCATTCACCATCATCATTTGAAAAATCCTCAGTTACGGCTTTGTAATTTTCACTTTTCGCTGGGAAGTAATGTGTGATTGTGAAATGGCACCAAACTAGCATCCAGATTGAGATCTGTAATATTTTTATATTTGTATGGTCATGCCTCTTCAATTGGTGACATTTTCCTATTGCAAAAAGATCACTGGGGATAGTATCAGGTGTATCCTTAACACAATCTTGCAGAGGATTGTTTGTGAAATTTCATATATTAACTTCATTCTCAATGTATATAATTTATGAAATGTGCATCTATGTTCACAAAAACAAAATAGAATTTTATAGGTATGAGAATTTACATAATGTGTGTGTGGATGAACGATTTAGTGATATAACTATAGGCTTTTTGTCGCGAGATACCAGGTATGTCACGGTATGTACCGAAGCGGTATATGACTATCTCTCTCTTATCTCATTCTGTTTCCTTTCATACCAGACGTTCGCGAAAATGGAAATGATATCTCACTCTGACAGCTTATCGAGTTTATTGAGATTGAGGTTATGTTATACGGAGCTCTGCTCTAGTTGTTTTCATTATTATCGTTGAAAATTAATCAAAAACTGGGAGTAAATCGTTTTCAGAGGTAGAATATGACATATTTTAATCTGGATTTTTACAGGTATTCATTGAAATATTCCAAAATGGCTATTTCCATTTATGATTGTATGGCTATGTTGGATTTTTTTGACGATTTATTGTTGATTGAATTGATACCGTTCCAAATGAATAATGAGAGACAACACGCCCTAGTTTGAGTGTGATATCCACTCCTCTGTAGTTCAGTGTGATTTCTACCAATTGATCGGATTCCATTATTGCTTTCAAATTTCCCAAGATCATCAACAACAATTCAGAATAAATTTTGACGTTGAATGTCAAAGTACCAGACAGTTGATACCGAGCTGCTACCACGGTATCTAATTTTACGTACCGTTGATGTACACTCGGCGACAAAAATGTTCATAGCGATATTCGCGAAAACGCGTCGGTAGGCAATTGGTACGTATAGTGTATACAATCCAAAAACTGTTGCACGTCATCAGGGGCGTGGTCGAATTTTGAAGTACACTATAGCCAGATTGTCATATAATTATGGAATATCAGATGAAAGTGATGTATTTATTACGAAAGGAGTGAAATCAAAACAATACCTAATTACATGTGTATTATTCATTAAAATATGGAAGTTCGTCCATCAAATAGTTTTTTCTCGTGTAGTTTTTTCAAAAAGGACCAATTTCGAAAAATCGAGATTTTCCTGTTTTCAAAAACCAAATAATCACTGCGTTCATACATGCTATGAATTTTGCTACGAATAACACTCGTATCCAGTATTGCATCAATTGTAAGCCTCTTTGCTTTACGCGTTTCGAGAGCTTCAGTATGATTATTCTATCTACTTGACTTGAAGTCAGCTACTACACGCTGGAAGTCAATATCTGACGGTAGATTACGAATACAATTAACTTTGTTATTCTTGATTTGCCTCTCTAACAGAAGTTGAAGCAACGGGTCACTATTTTCTCGTTAAGATGCCAGCAAGTCTTCGCAGCGCTCATCAACATGTTTTGGCATTTCCACAAATAGCCTGGGACTGACACTTGCTGTATGATGATCGAAATACACAGTTTTTGATCACAATATCCAATTTGAAATACCAAAAAGGCCTAAACACAGAACTGTCACTTTTAAATAACAATTGTCAATTGATTACTCTCAAATTCCGAATGAAGTGCGGCAACATCGCAAGTCCTGCCAACTAAAATCCTAACAACAACAGGCGCCAAATTTGAATTTCAATGCAAACAATCCCATGAATTTCCATCAATGGATTGGTGCCACTGTGTTGATTTTATGTCGTCATCGATGACGTGCAACAGTTTTTGAATTGTATTCACTATACCGTTACATACCTGGTATCTCGCGACAAAAAGCCTTATGTGTTTGTTCCGTAGTTTATTGGGGTCGTAACCTACCACAATTCGAAAAAATAAGAATTAATATTGGAATCTATACAAGTGTAGAAGGGCATATTTTCAATCTACCTCGAAAAGTTGCTGCGTCTATTGAAAAACAGTTCTTTCTGGATAGAACAAGTCCAATTATTCAGCAACTTCTCGTATAACTCAAATTTTGACTATCAAAAAAATAATAATAACTGATATATATGAAAATACTTATCTTGTTAACGTTTCGGAAACTAAATCTGTTTCCGTTCTCAAAACTTCTAGGCGAATTCCTTCTCAAGTGCAAATACCTGGTAAAGATAGTTTTCGTGATTGACATTTGTCAAATTATTTCAAATTTGACATAACATTTTGTCCTTCAAGAGGGGCAGCCTTCCGCGATCCATATCAAGCGAACTCATAGATATGCATTCTTCACCAGACAGCATGATGAAAGCAGATTCCTTTGATTTTCGTTTCTTGCCATTGCTTTCTTTCGTTATAATTTTAGTGTCTTTCCATTCTACTGTGTGGTCTCCATCGGCAGTAAGAATGTGTTCTGATAATTTAGAACAACCTATCTGTCTGTTCCTGATGTACATCTTGTGTTCACTCTTTCGCACTTCCAATGGTCGAGACGTTTTACCGATATATTTTTGACCGCACGAACAAGAAATTTGATAAATACAATCTTTTGTGTTTTCCGTTGGGTTATTCGGTTTGGCATATGTTAGTATTGACCACGAAGTATTTGTTGTTCTGAATGTTTTTCTAACATTATACCTGTTGCCGATCCGTTTTATCTTTTCAGACAAACGAGGGACATTTTCTTTCAATACTGATTTTATGAAGTTTATCTCTTCACTTATTTTTTCTTGTAAGTTATATACAATTTTTGTTCTATCATGAAGACATTTTACTATACCTTTCTTGACAAAAAAAACATGTGTTGTTGTGTTTTCTTGTTTTGTTATGTATTGTATTCAGTTGATAATTTTATATATTTAAAATAAATCATTCCATAGAGATCATAACTATCATCATTCCAAAAGAAATCGTGAGGAAGCTGCATCTCCTGAGACTAATCCAAAAAAGTCTATGAAGCCTGATGAAACCAATTTTCAGAGAGAACTCAATCGAAGAGACACAACATGAGCATTATTTTCTGGAATTCTAATGGTTTTAAAAATATGCTAAATATCTTGCCTGATTTCCTTGATCAAAGCTTGGATTTTCTTTGTGTATGTGAAACTTGGATACAGGGCTCGTTTGAAGTTCCATTCATTATTGCAAATTATTATAAAGTCATGATCTTACCTGCAATCAGGGAGAGGTCTAGAGGCCATGTAAGCGGAGGGGTTGCCATTTTTTATAGAAAATGTTATTCTGCACTTCTAATAGATTCCTCTCCTTGGTGGCTGGTGGGCTTATTTACTTGTGATTCGATGAGCATTATTTTGTGTGTAACATACTTCAACCAATCCATAGACTTCGATGTGATATAAGAAAGTTTTCAAACCACTTTGGACCACGTTTTTGAAATGTATAAAGATACTCCTTTCATTTTGTCCGGAGACTTCAACGCAAGAATCGGTCAAAAGAGCTCAATACCAAAAGAAATTTTGGGGGGCACGAAGTTACTTCCCGATATGTTGAGCTCTGATATAAAGGCTGATAAAAGAGGGGAATCTCTCTTAGACTTCACAATTAGCAACAAATTATCACTTATTAATGGGCACATACCTTCTGATATGCCGGCAAAATACACCTATTTCAGCTCTCTAGGACAAAGCGTTATAGATCTTTGTTTTTGTCATACGGACAAGTTAGAAATAATAGAGAACTTTCATATTTTGGATGATCAATATCTTTCTGATCATTTTCCTATTCATCTAGAACTGAACTTTGAATCATCAGACATCGAATTGCCTAATATATCATCAACTACAGTTTTGAAGTGGGTTGATGAGGAGTGTGTCAACTATCACGATGCCATGCAGTTTTCTCCAAATGTCGGTATTCTCCTTGATGTTGAAGGGGCATATAAAAATATATCTTCAACCATTTACGATATCGCGGTAAACCAGGGTTTAGTTAAAAATAATTATTGTGGAATGAATCCCTTTAAAAACCAACCATGGTTTGATTCTTGCTGCAAAATAACGAAGAAAAAATTGAAGCTTTCGCTCAAAAACTGTAAAAAAAATCACTTCCATGAGCCATTCAGAACTGAATATTTGAATTTGGAAAAATACTATAAGAAAATTCTGAAACAAAAAAAAGAAGCATACGAACAGTCCATATTATTAAAACTGAGTAACACAAACAATCAAAAAGAGTTCTGGCAAACGGTAAATTCATTCAGGAAGAAACATTCCAAATCCGCAATTAGCTTAAATCAGTGGGAAACATTCTATGATAATATCTATCGAGGAAAAAAAGTTTCTAATATACTTTTCTATGATGCGAGATCCGAGTACATGGACTCCGATTTCACCTTCGAGGAGATTAGTGCTTCTCTTGAAATATGCAAAAATGGCAAGGCTCCTGGTAAGGACGGTATTCCGTATGAGTTCATAAAAAATCTCCCCCAGAACTGGATACTTTATATATGCAATTGGTTCAACTTTATTTTAAAGTCCGGAATAATTCCATCTGCTTGGCATGAGTCGATATTAACGATGCTCCATAAAAAGGGCTCTTTGGACGATCCGTCCAACTACAGAGGTATCGCACTTCTGAACTGTTTCGAAAAAAAATTCACCCTGACATTATCGAACCGCTTAACAAAATGGTGTGAAGAAAATGGCATTCTACCGAAGTCCCAGTATGGGTTCAGAAGAAATAAAAGTTCTGTAGATAATATTTTCATTCTCAATTCAATTATTCAAATCCATTTGAGGCTGCCTAAAAGGAAAGTTTTCGCTGTTTTCGTAGATTTCAAGAGAGCTTTTGACTCTATAAACCATGAGCTGTTGTGGCAAAAATTATATTGCCTTGGCGTGAGTTCAAAAATGATACGAGTAATAAAAAACATATATGACAATGCCAAAATGTCTGTGAGGGTGGGTGATTGTTTCACAAAAGGTTACGATATCTCAGAAGGTGTCCTTCAGGGAGAACCACTGAGCCCGCTGCTATTCTCCCTGTTTCTTGCTGACATGGAGGATTATTTTCGATCCAAAGGCTGCGTTGGTATGAACATTGACGGCCATAACGATATTCTCATACTGCTATACGCCGATGATTTAGTTCTTCTGGGAGATTCTCACATCGATATAACACGTAAACTCAAAGTTCTAGAAGAGTACTGCCACTTGAATAAAGTCTCCGTCAACACAGATAAAACAAAAATAGTGCCATTCTGTAAAGGGGGTTGCAGTAGTCACAATAACTGGAACTTCAACATCGATGGTAATCCTATTGAAATTGTCAAAAGTTACACTTACCTAGGGGTAACTTTTTCAGTATCAGGGTTATTTTTAAAAATGGCTTCAAACGCTGTAACTAAAGCAAATCAAGCAACTGGGGCTGTGATGAATTTGATGATTGAGTCTAAGATGCATTCATGGAATGGTAGGATGGAGCTCTATAACTCTATCCTCCCTATCTTATGGAGTAGGGGTTTGGGGCTTACGATACTCAGATGTGTTAGAGAGTGCGCAAGTCAACTTTTTCAAACGTTTGCTATATTTTCCGAAGTGTACACCTAACAATATGATAAGATTGGAAACCGGTTCTACTAAGCTGAGCTTTTTAGTGTTCAAATCAGCATTGATGTGGTTGAATAAATTGAAATCGACCGATGATTCGGAACTTTCAAAAATTTGCTTTTTACGTTTAAAACAACTGCACTATAATAGCAACAATACCAAATATAACTAGCTGCTTCAAGTGAAAAAATGCTTTGAATTTGCTGGATGTGAAAATTTATGGTCAAAGTTTCTCCTCAGCAATTCCAAGCAATTACTGAGACAAATATTAAACTGCTTCGAACAAAAGCTTAAAACTGATGATATTGAGAAGTTGACGCTGTCCACATACCCTCTTCTCTATCATTCTCTATCAACCGGAAATAGTACGAGCTATTTGAGAAAACTAGCCCCTATATATCTTTCCAGAATTATAGCCCAAGTACGTTTGAGTGCAATGACTCGACTGAAAATCTCATTCCGCGGTATAAGTCATTTCATTGATCAAACAGAGATTTGCTTCATATGTAACATGTACGAGAAAGAATCTCTCATATACTTTTGGAATGCCCCATATATAATGGTATAAGAACCAGTAGTGTATTTCCGAACATCAGGTCATTCAACGATTTGGTTGTGGTGTTGGACTCTGGAGATTTCACTCTTTTATCAAAAATTGCAAATGCACTTATTGGTATGATGAAATTACGATCCTTTATTTTAAACGAGTGAATGTAAATTATAGGATTTATTTATGTTCAATGAACTCCTTGTAATGAGATGTATTCTCTTATACTATAAAGAATATCTATCTATCTATATCTATCATAACTATCCACATCTACCATGTATCACGCCCACAGGAATATAAACATACTCCCCTTACTCTACGGCGGAATCGCTCGATTATTCCCAATTATTCACGAAGACCCAATTATACAAATGGTTTATTAAAATCCGAATCTCTTGAAGAGCGAATCTAAAAATTTGCTGCTAAAAATTCAATTACGAAATTAAATTAATTTTCTGCCTTTTAATTATAGACGTCGAAATGGCGTACAAGTGTTAGAAAAAGACTGAATTCGCATCGCCCCGTCTAAACCTCTTTGATAGATGAGGATGGAAAGATTACAGGAGAAATTAAGAAATGACTCCAATTAATTCTCGATTGTATGCTGCTCTGAAAAATATTGAAATTTCAAACTTGATAACACTGAATCACAACCTACGAATCGGTAATCAGTGAGAATGAATGCGATGTCGATTCAGAATTGAAAAGAGTTATGAATTCCGAAAAATCATACCTCGTGTAAAAAAAATATGTGATAATAATAATAATCTAATAATAAATACATAACTATTTATAGGAAAGATCATTTTTCAATGCAGTTGTGATTGATAGAAATCATCAGAGCAGTTAAATATACCGAACACAAGATATGAGATGAATTGAAAAAGCAAAAATCAATTGATGGGATTAGTTGAATGTGTTTTTATTAGTTGATTGCCAACAACATAATAGAAAACTTAACTATAGTTTCTATTTTGATATTTTCGAAATATCCATACTATTTATGCAAAGCCAAACAAGTATGACAAAAAAGTTTGAATGCACTAGGGAATGAGAAGGACTGTATGCCAGTGGGAGGATCAGAATCCCTCGGGTCACAAAGTCCTCAGGCATAAATGTCTACTTCATACCTCTGGTACCAGAAGGATTCTTCACAAATGACGTTTGAAAGTAATATCTTTCAGGCATTTGAGATATTTCGGTTACATATGAATCGATTTTTTGCCGAGGTTTGTTTAAATTTGCTCCAGAGCAATATGGTGAGATTTTCCAGTTGAATGACTATGGTTCAGCGAATTAAAAATTGATCAAGATATTGTATACTAATTTGATATGTTCAAATCGAGCGATACTTTGGGTTATAGACATATATTCGGAATTGGCTGCCTCAGAATTTGAGGGGTTCCACATTGGATGTTTGCCGAGCTCCAAACTTGAATGGATTCTGTAGTTTTGTTTATATCAATGCGAAATACTCTTTGAATGTCATTATTTTGTTGTGGGTGGATTTTTTCTTCATAGTTTTTTTTGAATTCGTTCAAGCTTTCCAGTCTTCATTGGCTCTTCATCAGGATCTCTACAATGAATTGGGAAAATTGTAAGAATAGAAAAATTTCAACATGTGCCTACTTACGAACATGAGGTTAATAACCCTTTTTACTACAAAAAATGAAGGACAACATATCTCAACACATCGACGTTATGGTAATAAAACATTATATAAAACTTTAATTAGTAACTATGAATTATCATACATGTAAACGAGGAATGAAAATGTGGGAGAAGTTGTTTCTCCTAAACTCCTAACGGACATTGGAAACCATATTGTGAATTTAAACGAAAATGATGTGAGTGACTGAACAGGGAATGAAGTTGACAAGTGACCAATGATTACAGTTTCCTGTGACCTTGTTGCAAACACACAATGAAAATGAAAGTGAAATCACCAACTACTCAGGGGTACCAAGTGTAATGTTGTTATTGTTGCTCACCTGCAGGAGGCGACTTAGTAAATATGAGTAAATGATGCTGAAACTATCAATATCTTTTCTGGAATTAATTGAATTTGATGTCTACATGAAGTGTTGCATTCTCTACTCTTACATCAAGGAAGGGATATTCATCGTTCTTGTGAACTTTATTGTTTGACCTTGTTTGCCAAAAAAAATGCAACATTTCTCCACCATACCTTCGGTCCATTTGTGTAACTTTCCAGAAAAGAATCCTCAAAAAACTCCATATAAATAATACTCAGAATTGGAGAAAGAGGTAAACCCATAGCCATCTCAAATTCTTGTAGATGGAAGTTATTTTTCCGCACATAGTTTTAGGTTATCCGTTACGACATTTACACTCAACTTCTATTGATGAAATTTTTATCACCCTCTAATCTGTACTTCTACACTGGTATGATTTCCAAAATCAGTTTTTATTTTGGCATATTGTGGTGGGTTGGGAACCCAAAAATTTACGAAGGATCAATGCGGATTATATTGATTTCCCATAATTCATAGGCACCTGATATCCAGTTCTATAACGGGGACCCAAAATGGGAGAAATTGTCTTCTAGATAACTCATTATCATTATCATTTCTTCACCAAGTCAATGAAAAAAAAAATACTCCTTTTTTTTAATAGGTGTATATCACTCATATACGTTGAATTAATTCATTCAAAGAAAGGAAAAGTCTATTCAAAAAGCTATTACCTAGCCAATATGGCGCAACGGGCAAGGAATCACGTATAACTCACCTCTTTGTTGAATAATTTGACATTTCGTTGACATTTCGATGACTCATTCACTCAAGTGACCACCAAAGTAAACTGAAATGGCCATGATTATTCTTGACGAATGCAATTTTATTGTGGTCGTATAGTAATAAATAAATAAACTATGCGATTCAAATTTCGTGGGCGTTGTACACAGATGATGTATGTGATGAGAAAAAGTCATTTCTATGTGATTCAGCGTCTGTTGTGCCATATGGGTACAAGATCGACTTTCTTTAGTGTATATTAATAATATACTCATATCAATAAAAGGTGTTTGTTGATTATGTGATGTTACGCTTTTTAACGAATGAGAAACTGAGGAATTTTGGTTTCTTCTTACATCGACTTAGGGACAAGGAAGCCTGAAATCACTGTCCCACAAATTTTTTTTCACATAAAAATAATCTTTATTTTATGACTATCTTCAGTTTTGTTCTGTGAGGGAAAAATCGTATTAGACTATGGAAAATTCACAGTTCTCTTAGAGAATATCGTTACACCAGTGACGATGATCAAGCCAAATTGGTTTCCATTATATTCTCGATATTCACCCTGTATGGCCGGACAAGCAAGATGCATTATATATGGCCCATCACAAATGGAGTGCAATATCCATTTTCCCATTCTATCGTTTCATCCAACGTCATTCTATGCCATCACTAGTATCGGATTTCTGCTAGGAAGAGAAAATATCCAAATTAGATTCAACAATTTTAATCAATTACCAGGCAATATAATAATTATAATGGAGCTTTTGTTACGAAAATTGTATTATTACCCTGACAGCTAATGGGACAAAGTTAATTTGATTCTGGAAACAACAAAATATACATTCGGATAGTCAAAAATTAATTGGCTTATTTTGATTCCAGTAGTTTAGAGGACAACCGATAATATGAAATTGTAAAATCGAGTTAATGGTATATGATTTATTGTTTTGACGTTATGAGCAAACACTGTGGTCTCAATTTCATGGGATTGTGAAATTTAAAACTGATATGAACGATTCCGTTTCAATCATCAGATAGATTATTCCGAAATTCAGAACGATGAATCCAAAGCTAGATGAACCCTTGGTCAAATCATGATTTTGTTTGGCTCATGATCAACAGTAATTTAACTTAGACTTCCCCAATTCAACACTGGAGACTTCTGGAAGAGGTCCTGTACGACGAGTTTCAGGCATACACAATTTCTAGAAAATCGGGAAAATTAAATTTAGGGAAGATTTTCAATTTTTTTGGGAAGACGAGAGCTCAGCGAGGTTCCTAGTTATTCCATGTGAACCCCAGTTTACTAGAAAACTCAAGGACTTCCAGAGAAGTCAAGGGTTAACATTTTTTTCGAATTACAGTCGATCGCAAGTTGAGATGAAAAAACGAAGGAGCAAGGTAACATTTGAAAATTATATATTTTAGATTAGAATCATTCATCGAATAATAGGTATATGATCCGGAACCATTTCAATCATTTATATTACTGTATTAAAAATCCATATAAGTACTTCGATGATGATATAGGGAGCGTTTATATCAAAAAATTCAGAAATCTTTTTTAATAAAAAATGAGCATGCATAATTCGTGAAAACACTCACCAACCATAATTTTGCTGAAAATCCTGTAGTCAATGTATTATCTCGAGTATTAAATATCAATTTACGATGTGATGAATGTATAAAAATTCTTTCAACCGATAAAGGGAACGCTACAGTTATCATGAACACAAACGAATATAGAAATAAATTGAATCAATTGATCACAAATACCATATTCAAGATACATAACCAAGACCCATCGGTAAGATTGAAGCGAGTGTAATCTGAACTGAAACAAGACCCAACCGAATTCATTTAACAGAAAATATATAGAACATTTCTAAAGTACATAGACCCACTTTCGAAAACAGAACGCACACAACTCATTGATCATTATAGTAAACTACCACATTTTTATTGGATACGAGTACCAAGAATGCATAAAGCAAATCATCCTTTGAGACCTATCGTATTTCTTTTGGATACATCTGCCATAAACTATCCAGATAATACTCCTAGTAATGAAAACCTATATATCACGTACTGGAAATAGTTCACTTCATATCTCATTGATTGATTGATACTATTGATATTTGTGGAAGCATTATTGAATTCTGCCATGTGCAATGCCTCTTGAAACACAGAATATAATATTGAAACTGATTTTGTGAATAATCTTTTTTTCTTCAAATATTCAAAATGGTTGTGAATGAAATACTCAGAGTATACAGATCTCGACAAAAGACTAAATTCATCTCAAGAAACTCACCTCGGCTTTGAGCCTCCATGAACTGTGTTGTTTTCTGAGATCTATTATTTACCATTTGGCAATTGTCATTCAAAAAGTGACAGTTCTGTGTTCAGGTCTTTTTAGTACTTCAATTTTGATAATCGTAACCTGTGGTAGAAGTCCATTGTATCTCAAAGTGGAGTGTAGTAGATTTACGATGCAGACTCAGAGTTTTTCTGCATCGTTAATTTGATAATCGTGATCAAAAATTCTGTATTTCGATGCTTCTATGAAAAGTATCAGTCTTAGGCTCTTTGTAAAAAACCAAAAGAGTCAAGTATGTAACTGTCAGTGCGATTTCTCGAAAGATGAAGAAACAAAGCCACAAACCTCCAAGAGGCTTACAAAACTCAGTACGGATAAGGTGTTATGCGTAACAATATTTAACATGAGGAGCGCAGTAAGATGAGTATGTCGTGCAAAGAAAACCCACTCTCGTCAGCTTCTGGTGATCTACAAAGCTCAGGTACGACCTGTCTTGGAATAAGTTCTCATGTATGGGGTTCGGCATCAAAACTTCATTGAAGCTTCTCGACTCTATCAGAGAAAGGCGATCCATCTGTTGGTGATTCTTCGCTCACAGACAGCTCACTTCATGGAACATCGCAGAAGGTTCGGAGACAAGATATTTTCGTGGTCGGTGCTCTTCTGATTTGCTATCAATCGTTCCACTCTTGGCAATATCACACGGATGACTCGACGAGACAGAATTTCCACCCGTTTGTTGTGTACTTCATTGCAAACTTCAAAAATTCGAAGTGAATGTTAATTCGTATCTCCTGTCCCTTGACTCACGTGGTCACGTGGACATCACAGGGCTTTCCTTTCGTGTGAATCAGCATACAAAAAAATATATATGAATATGAAATTTTCAAAAAAGTTTAAATATTTGATTTGAACCTTCAGAAGGGCATACAACTCTATGTTCCCCATTGGAAAACTAGGAAAGAACTTTTCCATGAATGAGCTTCCATATTTCAATGAATGATATACACGTACCTATAAACAAAGAAGGTTTGTGAGAATTTTTGATTTTCCTTCTTTCATACTCAAGACGTCACTTTGATTTATATCCAAAATCACATAATTCTATAACAATCTGGCTACAGTGTTCTTTGAAATTCAACCACGCCTATGATGACATGGAATTGTATCAGCTTCAGTTTGCATCTATGATCCAAGATATTTGCGAGAGAAATTGGTACCCTTGTTTCATTAGGTGAATAGCAGAAATAAAAAAAAACGCTTTTAATTCCCAGGAATAGAACAGCTATTTTTACTAGAAGTTTTTCATATAATGCAGCAAAAATATATAACACTCTCCCTGTCGAAATCAAAGGAAATACTTTGAACAATTTCAGAAAGAGACTGAAGGCCATCATTCACTCAAGGTAATTATCTTGTTGACAAATCGCTATGCACATACCCATGATGATAATAATAGAGCAAAATATGGAATTTAATTGAGTTCGTACCCAATATATCAATAGGAAAAAATCTTTTCCATATTGCTTGTAAATTTTACACACACATTTGGCACTTGTTTATTATTTATTTTATATCTCATTAAATACTTTATAATATATATTTTCAATTTATAATTTTATACATCTGTAAATTATGATGTTATTTACCTTGATATGCTTTGTATTGTATTTTTGAATTATTTTGTTTCATATACTTTTTTCCTTCCTAATGGTTAGGTTTTAAAACAGCTCCATCAGGTGAACCTCGTCCTCTCATCATATTTTTAGGAACATATTGTTACCCCCTTATTTCTGATATAATATTGATGAGATGAATGAAGACATCATTCATTTATTTATTACAATTAATTATTCAAACAAATGAACATGTAATCAAAATAACTCCTTAAGGATGAGATGTTGTTTACGCCAATCTACTAGACTTTGTTCCTTTCTGTTTCAAACACATTCGACAATCAACCTCCCTCCAAAAAAATAAAGGTTTTCCAGCCATTTTTGAATTGGTGGAATGTACAGAAACATCGACATGAATATTCGATCCCCTGTAGATTCGGTCATTCCCGATGCAGCAACACAGCTCTCGTCTGCCTCGTTTATACCCTATCAATTCCGGCCGGCACGTTTTTCAGCATCCATGTAAATATTCGAAAGCATTTTTTAAGCGACAGTTCACAATGTATCATGTTATTTCGCCTGGCAGAATGATGCACGCGGCTTTCATTTCAGTGTCATCCATTGTTGGCAGATAGCGCACGATATTTTATTCAAAAGATCGGAATGCATTGCATTGCAGCAGAAAATTTTGTCAGTTTTCTATTCGTGTTCAGTACTTTATTGTTCAATGTTTGTTGGAGGGAAGGCAGAGCTTTTAAATCAGTGAATTCTTCAATCTACACTACTATTATAAAAAGATTAAGTTTCTAACTTTGTTTTTTTGTAGGAGCTAACCTCGGAAATACTGATTCGATCATGAACATTTTTTCACTAACAGAAAGATACTGTTCAGGAGTGATAAAGGTTTCATTTGATTTTGATTGGACAAAAACTAGAGTGAAAAATAATAGTTTTTCACGACATTCAAGAACAGTTAATGATTTGATCGAGCGAGCTTTGTCAACAGCTGATATACCTGCTATCTTAGAACCGTTGGGAATCATTCGTAATGATGGTAGGAGACTGGATGGAATGTCTCTAATTCCATGGAGCCACGGAAAACCTTCGTTGGGATTTCAGTTGCGTCGATACAGTTGCAGCTTCTCATACTGATTCAACATCGAGAAATGCTGGTGAAGCTGCTGATTCCGCTGAAAAATTGGAATTGAAGAAATATTCCAGTTTGAGGAACCAATTTATCTTCTACCCTGTTGCTATTGAAACTTACGGTACTTTTGGTAGCGATGCCTCTGAACTGATCAACCATATTGGTCAAAAACTCATCAATGAAACAGATCATGAAAGAGCAAGAAATTTTTTTATACAAAGCATCAGTTTTGCCATACAAAGAGGAAATGCTACATCTATCTTAGGTTGTATTCCTGCGAATAGAAGTTTTGATGAAATATTCAATCATCCACAAATAAGTAATAAGATCTTCCATTCCGACATCAAGAACAATACCAAGCAGCCCCAGTTCGAGTTCTTTATCAATTCGCTTCACTGCAAGAGGTAACAGTGACTTTTCAGAGGAAAATGGAACTAGTGAAGGGATTGACTCCACCAAAGAATTGAATGGGATAAATAAGGAGAATGATCATTTGGGCTCTCCATCAGACTTGAAACTTCATGTAAATATCGAACATCCTGATATACTGTCGCCTGCAACTCATTCATGCCCAGTATGTGGAATTGTTATTAACTATGACAAAGATAGTGTAAAAGCTGCTCAACACTTTGGATCGCATTTTCCTGCTAGATCTTCTCAACCTGGTAAAAAGGCAGCAATTCGTCCTGTGGTCATATCAGTGAAAGTAATGAATATGTTCCAAGCCATGTCACAGAGCAATACTTTCAAATATATTGAGACATGCGGCATACTAGCAGGAAAACTAGTGATGGATGAGGTGATCATAACTCATATGATTTTACCAAAGCAGAAAGGAACATCGGACTCTTGTATGACAATGAATGAGGAAAAAATATTTGATTGCCAAGATCAACATAATTTAATAACAATAGGGTGGATTCATACTCATCCTACCCAAACAGCATTTCTTTCAAGCGTGGATCTTCACACTAATTGTTCTTATCAATTACTGAAGCCCGAAGCTATTGCAATAGTATTTCATCCACATCCCACGGATCAACCACTTTTCAAAGTTGCTGAACACGCCCGAATTGAGAACAGTGCACCATTAGAAGTTTTGGATTTACGTAAGGCTTAACAATTTTGAAGTATATATTTGCAATGAAATTCATTGAAATATATATACTAGGTATTGCAAAAAAATTATATATATTTATATAAATCAAGTCGGGAAAAAGCGGGCGAGATATGATGCCTTACCGGCGTGCGCTGACTAAAAGGTTCGGTTCGACTCCTACGCGGCCGAAGACACGGGCAAAAGGTAGTCAGTTTATAAATTTGCCTTAATCTGTCTCAGAAACAGATCTTTGTTTGAACTAGCATATCACACACTTTCAACGTGGAATGGACCATACAACTGCTCCAAGTTGAAAAAAACTTAAAATTGACTGATATAAATCATTGACCTTATGGAATACAGACTGGTTGTAACGTCACTTTTCCATCTGAAATGCTTTCAATTCAATGAGAATTCATTGGAAAGAGGAAGATAATAACAACAAACATAGGCTTATAACTTTTTTCAAACATTATTAAGCAAATCAAACCATAGTTATTTCACACTCTATTTTTCAAATTCAGAATTCTGAAGTATGAAATCAAGAACATACATTTTGAACTGGGACTCTAGAATGTAGTTCTTGATAAAAACAAAATAAATTATGTAAAATAGCATTGGTTAAAATTAAAACTTTTCGATCACTTTATAGAAAACAGTATTGATGATCGCTGTAAAGTGTTCAAGTTTTGTTTTTTTTGACGAATGTTATTTGAAATAATTTATTTCATTTTTATCAAGAAAACTGCATTCTAGAGTCATATTTCAATATGTACGTTCTTTTTTTATACTCAGTCCTGAACATGCAACAATCGAGTTTCGAAACGTCTACAATTCAGAAATTGATTTACTTCAATATTTCGACCAAATTCTTGCCAACTTACAATCAGATCATAGCAATGGTCGCTATTCTATTCAAATCATTTTTCACTCGACAACGTACTCCATACTTGTCCGTTTCCTCTGCTTCGACAAGAACAGCTTTACTATTTATGATCTATAAAACTCATTAGTCCTCGAATAATCGTGGAATGATAGATATTTCAACACAATGAATTGTTTCTTCGGTGGTTCAAAAATATATTTTAGGTGATAAACTTCTCATGAACGTCAAGCTTAAGTTTGTGTTTGTTCCGTAGTTCTCTGGGTTTCTTACCTACAACATTCTGGAAGAATAAGAATCAATATTGGAATCTATACAAGTGTAGAAGGGAAGAATTTTAATTCACCTCGAAAAGTTGCTGCGTCTATATATTTCGGGGTAGATTAACAATCTGCCTTTCTACACTTGTATGGATTCCAATATTAATTCTCATTTTTTCATATTGTGGTAGGTTAGAAAACCAGTAATATACGGAACAAATATTTATCCATCACAAAATAATGACGTTCAAACAGTATTTGTGTTTGTCTAATTTCTCACTAATGCATGCAGATGTTTTTTCTGTGAGGAATCCCACAGGTCAACTAGTTTCTTTGACAAGAATTGTACATATCAAATAATTGTTATAAATATTGACAACCATTATCAAACGAATACTATGAACTGTTCATGATATTCGTTCGATATAGAAAACTGCAGTAACATTACCATAAGTAGTATAGAAACTTAGGAAGTTTTATTTCTCAATTTCCCTAACAATTGTCTGCTATACACAATTTTTGCCAAAGAAACTAATTGGAGTCACTCATTCATAATAAATTATATTTCTATTAGATAGTGATAAAACGTTTTTCAACGGCTATAACACAAAACTGCTCTGTCTTAATAGTTCTTGATAAAACCCCCCTTCCCTTACCTGATAACATGATTACTTCACTGTGTTACAGTTTTAATTATTATTACACGATAAATCATGTCTTCCATGGAATGTCAATTTTCAAGCAATGACAGCTCTATGTACTCATTTGATTGTACCTTAATGGAAAATTTTAATGACGTTAACTTTCGAGATCAGGTTATTCGTCACAATTTCGCTATTATTTATCTGTTATAGCCATAGAAAAAGTATAGTGTTTGAATCGTATGGAATACTATTTCCCACTCGTATTATTTGCAGCAAACAACCACGGCTCATGCTGCAAAATTAGTTTAGTTTAATAGTTAGCTTCACCCTAGCACCCATAGTTGAAATCATAATAATAATAAAATAGATTTTCAAATTTTTATATCATTAATGCAATGCAGAACTATCAAGACATAAAAGTTTTTACATAGGGTGGGTGTGAATAGATGAATGTCCTCAGGTGACTGACGAATCCATAATAATACTATAAATAATAAATGATACATAAATAAGTAGTAAATGTTATAATAATCACCATCATTTGTTCCTGAAGCCAGTAGAGAAAAATTTTCTATGACAGTCTGGAAATATTATCAATATGAATACCTTAATGACTGATTATTCCGTGATTTATTCGTAATGAACCATAGCAGTTTGGTTAAGTAGTTGCAACCGATATGCCATCAGGATTGACAAATTTTGCCAGCGAGTTCACCAAACTGGATAAACATTCTGCTGGAGGCGGTTTCAAAGAGCGGTGGAATGAAAATTACTCGATGGAAATGTTCCATTTAACTCATCTTGGTACTTGTAGATAGGGTATTACTCATTTGGATATATTATGGAGAGAAGATTCACGATCCACATCAGTTATATTTGATCCAGGTTCACATGGAATATTTATTCTTTCAATATTCAGAGAACTTCATGTAGACCAAGAGGAAAACTCGTTCATTGGTATCAATTCCAAACCATACATTCCACACACTTGCTGTTTCATTGAAAATGAAGCTTATAGAAAAATATACTAGGCTTGCTTCTGAACCTATATGAAGATTATGTGTTCGAATCACGTATGAGAAAGTTCATTTTTCTTTAATTTTCACTTGTATGACTTCCGCAAATATTTAATCCAAACTACATAAAGATGTCTGTACACTATATTCGTCAGGTCAACCTTGATGAAACTACTTTTGGCAGAATTCCGAAAATGTCATGAAAAATTCTGTAGAGGATGAATAAAAGTCGTGAGTTCTTATGATCTACAGATACGGCTTTAGACTTCAGTTCTTATGTGTGGGGCTCGGCAGCAAAATTCATGAAAACTTCTTGATTCTGTTGAAAGAAAGGCAATATGTCTTGTTGGTGATTGTTCACTCATGGACTCGCTCACTTCATTGGGGCATCGCGAAGGGTCGGAGTCTTGTCTCTCTTCTATAGATATTTTCTCGGTTAGTGCTCTTCTGAATTGTCAATAGCGCCACCGTTGGAAGTATGGAATAAGTAACACGGATGACCCGACGAGTGCAGAAATCCCACCCCTTTGCTGTGAGCTTGGAGACCTGTAGAACCTCTTCTACCCAGGAGACTTTTTTCAATAGCACAGTTCAACTTTGGGACTCATTGCCAAGGATGGTTTTTCCTGAGATTCACAAACTCCAAATATTTAAAGTAAACGCGGTGTTCTTCGAACATTACGGGGCTTTTCCTCCCTGTGAATCTGCATATAATAAAATGGGATTCATAATGTCAGTACATGCACCTAGTATAAAAATTCACGGGATTTTATCAAATTATTATGCTCTTTAGTCATTTGCAAGGTAAAATTTCGAATATCATGAACATGCAGCACACATTTCAAACTATTAAACTTGGTGCACTCGAGATATAACCCCCGATTATTTTCCTTTTTTACTTTCTATGTCGATGTTTTTTATGAATAATTGTGCTTCATGAATTCTTTATCTATGATTTCAATCATATCCCTAAATCCCAAATAAACACCATAGCGCCACTTTGACCAAGAACTGAACTAACTGAACTAAATCATGAGAGGTCATTATAACCATTAAGATTGGATTAAAAATAGACTTGTTTTTGGATTGAGGTGGCCTTTACTTGATGGAAATCCATAGTTATTACGCTATAAGGTAGACACGATTAAATTTCCACAAAATTTATTGTCTTCGCGACAAGTTTCGATACACTGTATCTTCATCAAGCGAATGTATTTAAACACTGTTTGAATACATTAAATAAACTCGCTACACTGTTTCGATACACTGTATCTTCATCAAGCGAATGTATTTAAACACTGTTTAAATACATTAAATACATTCGCTTGATAAATATACAGTGTATCGAAACATGTCGCGAAGACAATAAATTTTGTGGAAATTTAATCGTGTCTACCTTATAGCGTAATTGAAAATAGACTATGTCACTACTGCAGAATGCGCGTTTTCACGGGAAAATGATTGTGAAAACAATGTTCAACTATTGATATTCTTGTTACATCACCACCAATGCAGCCAGAAGTTTGAGGAACACAACTCATATGGCTATATGTCACGGAAGCCTTTGATTGACATCTAACCGAATTCCTGTAACAAAATGTCAGATTGCACTGAGCCTGATTGCAAGTATCTTTTTCGAACGCAGACCAAAATAAAGAGTTTTGAATGGTCCATTATCGAGACAGTACAAGCCTTATACCGATTCATCTACATTTGGAATTGTTAGAATGACATAGGTACTTTGTGCCATAGCTAACAATATCGTGGTTGTGTAGGTACTGTAGACAGGTCCGACTATCAAGCGGAAAACCGGGGGTCGATTCCCCTCTGGCCACCGTGCTGGGATTCACACGTTAAAAGGTGAAGCCTCGTTAATCCATTGCTCGCACAAGTTTCGATTTCTGGGGGTTGACATTCGTCAGCTGGTTGACGGAAATAGTATATTACATTACTAGCGCGGAAAGTGACATTTTTGATTAATCACTTTCGCACTACACTATTTTTCCATCGACTACTCATTGAAAAATATGCAAATTGAGATCATGTATATTGAGTAGCCTGAATAATCTCACGTTTTATTTGACAGTCTATGTTTGAATACTGTTTCTATAAAAAGTGCACATGAATTTACAATCTCATAGTGAAATGAAGAAATAACGATAACTAACCTTTTTTCGAAAAAATGACGACGGAAAGTACTTATTAGATACAACTGGGCATTACATTGAATTATTTGGAACCATAAAGATAAAAAGTAAATTGGTAATTGTTACAATTTGTAAATTGTAATGATTTCCGCGAAAGATTCGTTTCAATATCAACTACTGAAACAATTATCAATTAACAGTTTTGAGCTTTCGTTGCAAACGAAATGTTTTGATAAAATGAAAATACAAGAAATATCATAATTGGATTGATGCGAATCGACAACGAGATATGAGTACATATCTCTGATAACATTAATTCAAATCTGAATAAGCTCAGTCGGTAGGGTATCCGGTAAGATAACCGCAAGGTTGTGCGTCAACACTTTTTATTTTATTTTCACCATTTTTATAAGTAATAAGATTTCAGATCAGTTTTCAGGGGTAATATAATAAGTGGTATGATTATTACCGATAATTTTTTGGAATATTGATGAATTGCAATCCCAAAGCTGAAAATACAACGAGTCCGCAGTCCCCTGTTTGAGCAAAAATTGTTGAATTGCCTGGTAATTGATTCTTTATTTCTGGCCGTATTCAAGGGAATACTCTTTTCCACTGCTTCATCTATGATACCAATCGCCATTTGTCCCCAACGATCGCTCATATTGATTAAGAAATATAATTAATCAAAACACATAGATTTGACGTTTATAATTTAAATCATTATTTTCACTTGACAGCTAGTAAAACAAAAACTAAGCAGGTTTATCACCGTGAAAATATAGCGACAAGCTATATTTTCACTGTAATTCGGATTCTATTGGCTGAATTTCAAAATTTGAAATAGACTGATTGGTTGTTAAGCAAGGAGATATATTGTCATGCAAATAATATCAATCAGGAAGAGTAATTAAAAATTATATATGAAAATCTTACAAGATTCACAAGTTTGACGGCTTATTGGCAGCCGTGGGAAAAATCTTTTCCGCACGAGTGAGAATAGAGGTCACTGTATTCAGGAGTAGAGAGTGCGATATGTGTTACTTTCCTAATTGGTCATAGGAAAAAACAATTTCAAACCAACCAACCATAGCAATCAAGTGTTCAAAACATTCTAACTAGACTGCTCATTGTCGTTGATGTGCCAAGTCACCCATGAATAGCTCTGGTTAGAGCAATTCTGTATACTATGCTCATCCATCCTTCTAGCTTTTTCGGGTTCTCATCTACCACAATCTGAAAAAATATGTCAGAACTGAAATTCCTGAAATTCATAGAAAGCGAACATAAAAACTAAACTAAAAGAGAATAATATTTGTGAGAGTTTTGAAAACGGAAGCGAATTTGGTTCCCGAAACGTCAACGATAATTATTTTGATAAATCTTAATTCTTATATTTTTTCGATAGGCTAATTTCAGGTATTTTTTTTTCATATGGAGATTCACACGAAAGTGAAGCCTTGTAATGTTCAAAGAACACCGCGTGAATCAAGTGATACGAATTAACATTTACTTTCAATTTGTGAAGTTTGTAAGTCTCAGGAAAAACTTCTCTCGGCAAGGAGTTCCAAAGCTCAGCTGTTCTATTGAAAAAAGATCCCTGAGCAAGAGAGGTTCGACAGGTCTCCAAATTCACATGAAAAGGGGTGGGAATGCTGTTTTCGTCGAATCATCCGTGTAGATATTGCCAAGGGTGGAACGATTGATAACAATTCAGAAGAGCATCAACCGTGAATATATTTATAGAAAAGAGACAAGTCTCCGACTCTTCTACGATGTTCCAAAGAAGTAAGCGAGTCTGTGAGCGAAGAATCACCAACAAGACAAATTGCCTTTCTCTGAATAGAATCGAGGAGCCGCAATGAATGGTTTGGTGTCGAACTCCACACATGAGAACTGTACTCCAAGACAGGTCGTATCTGAGCCTTGTAGATCATTAGAAGCTGACGACAAGTGAAGTATTTCTTCGCACGAAATAGAAATCCAAGATTCTGGGAAGCACCTTCAGCGATCGATCTCACATGATTTTCCCATGAGAGATTGTCACTGATCGTAATTCCTAGCATCGAGATACTTGACTTTGTAGGAATAGTTTTTCAGGACATCTGATTACAAGATGATCATAGATCGGCTTTTCTTGAGAAGAGACATGCCTAGGTTTTCGTAGCATTGAATTCCACCAAGTTCATGTTACCCCATTCTATTATTTTTGAACAAGTCGTCGTTAATTTTATTGACGTGAATGTTTTTTTGAGTTTTTGTTTCTTGAGCTGGTTTGGGAACTCTGGAAGAGAAACTGGTATGAAGAGTTCTGTCGTCCGCAAACCTATGTATTGAACAAGATCTTTTCTCGAGCAAGTCATTAATATGAAGCAGAAACAAAGTGGGCGCCATAACTGAACCCTGTGGAACACCTGCATTTATTGAGAGAATATCAGATGAAACTCCATCAACAACCACATACAGAGACCTAAAAGACAAGAAACTGTTCGACAAAGAGCACAACTGAGAAGGCGAATCATAAGACGGCAATTTAGTAAGGAGGCCCTCATGCCAAACTCGATCAAACGCTTTTGAAATATCGAGTGCAACAGCTATCGTTCCTACGAATTTTTCGATTGAATGCTGCCAAATATGAGAAACATAAGCCACTGGTTGATCTTTGATGGCGAAATCCGTATTGTCGATCATTAATTATTCCTGATTTCTCTAGATATCTGATAAGCTTCATATTGATTGCTTTTTCCATTACTTTGGAAATGATAGAAAGCAATGCAATTGGTCTGTGATTACAAGGTGAAGTTTTCTTTCCTTTTTTATTATCGCAGCAACTTCTCAGGGTAGATTGAAAGTCTGCCCTTCAACTTTTTGTAAACATTCCAATTTTAATTCCTATTCACTCAGACTGTGGTAGGTTAAGAACCCAAAAACGCTAGAAGCAGTGGCGGATCCACGGGGGGGGGTTTCGGGTTCGAACCCCCCCATTGGGAAAATAAGAGATATTTTTTTCAATTTTTATCGGCTCCTAATTTCCAAATTTTGTTAGGGAACAAAAAAATGTCACTTGAACAAGACAAAAAAATAAAATAGAATAAATTTTTTCGCTTTAAAATTGAAGAACTTCAATAATTATTATTACATTCCATAGAAAACTAAAGAGCAGGCTACATTTAAACATTGGTAAATTTTCGAGGGGGCAAAGGAGAGAGGAAAGGGGAGGGGGGAAAGAGTGGGGGGGGGAGAGGAGAAAGGGGGGGAAGGGAGGGGGGAAAGAAAAAAAGGACCTGACCCCCTTTTTTTTTCCTTTTTTTTTTTTTTTTGTAGGAGTCCATTTTTTTTTTTTTATACATATAAAAATTGAGTTATAGACCCCCCCTGACCGATCCGGATCCGCCACGGCAGAAGGAAGAACACCACCACAAAAAAGAATCGAAAGAGCCCACAACAGAAGGAAGGAGGCAAGAAAAGAAAACGGAGGAAATAGGTTTAGGAAAAAAAAGTTTCAGATCCTTTTTCGCGAAAAGGAGAAAAGATAAGAAAAACGGGACATTTTTCAATTTTTTTTTTTTCTACACCCTCCTTCTTTATATATTCACCCATTCTCTATTCCATTGAAAACTAATTTGGCCTTTTTTGAAGTCCTTCAAAAATCCTTTATTTTTCCACTAAGCCTAAAATATAGTTACTATGTGTATTCTTCAATATACAATACTCTGATTTCTAAAAAAATTGTTTTTGGTTTTTTTCCCATAACTCGTTCAGTATTCAAGCAATCAAATCGACCATTAAAGCTTTCTGTAGCTTTTTCCAAGAGCTATAAGTTTATTCACATGATTTTTTGTTTCAGATTATATTTTTGAAAAGGCTCATGCTGAAAGGGCTCAAAAAAGGTACTTTGCGCGAACCCTCACAATATTCAACTGGGCATATCTTACTCTATTTTCATCCTGCAGAAAAGATTGAAACACCAAAATTATTCAATTTGGTACTCTAGAAAATTTTGCATGTGATCAATACTTTTCGACTTATTTCGAAGAAATGGTGATTTTTCACTGAATTACTAATATAATTTTTTTTCTTCAATCTCAGTTTTTTCTAAAACTACGTACTGTCAATTGATGAAAAACTCAGAACTCATTATGAGAACATGAATAAAGTGAATTATGGAGTAACAACGATTTTTTTCAAAGGGGGGGGGAAGAGAGGATGAGTTACTCACAATTTTTTTTCAACGAAAAAATAGGATTCAACATCATATCCCTCATACCTCGGTCAGTTTTGATGCCAGAAACTTTTGTAAATAACAAAAATGAAGGATTTTTGAAGTACTCCAAAAAAGGTCCAATCAGTTTTTTCCGAAAAATGCATTGGTTTTTGTTTATTGTACATAGAAACATTCCATTTTGGCATTTGAAAATACCAATCAACTTTCAACAAGCAATTATTCAGTTTGTAGTGAGTTTGCATACATCACAATAAAACAATCGCTTTTGTTTTTTCAAAAGCTATAATTTCGCTCTCGGCAGGTTTTTTGATTAGATGCATTATTTTCCAGTTATTCGCGAAAAAGGATCTGAAAACGTGTTTTTTTTTCACTCGCGAATAAGTCGAAAAGTGTTGCTTTTCAGAAAAAACTTCATTGAACAAAAAGTGCTTAGAATTAGTCAATCTATTGATTTCCGCACTTATTTCCAATAAAAATGTTTTCACCCCCAAGAAGGGGTGGCATCCACCCATAGGGAGAAAGCAACCCTCGGCACAGGGTAGATTTCGAAAAAGAGGGGATGTAGATCCTGAATCCAAATTTTCATGCAAATCGATGCTGTATGGGATAAATACACAGTTTACACTTTTTTCACCGTCATAGACTGGGGTAAATCTATATAATATTGTGAAGTACACTGATATAAGTGGCAGATCAAATTCCCAAAGAGTCCCTCTTAGAACTCCACCTCGAAAATTGAAACGAAAACAATCGAAATTCAATCACCCAAGAACTTTCGCCGGAACTCAAATCCACCTTGAAAAACCCAATTCTATTCGAAATAAAAACTAGCTCCGTGCCAAAATAAAAGCCTCCAAAGTGGCCTGTTTTTCTTCGCCAATTAAGTTCGCCAGTTTGTTATTTTTAGATCATTTTTAATTACCCTTTGCTTTCGGAGAGAATCGCTGTTTTTAAATGTTTTTACAGCGGGGCATTGTAGAGCCGCTTCTTCATCGATCCCGAGAGCATTTTCTGTGCCCCGCTCGCAGATGTTAATTGTTATTTTGTCGCCGGTTTCTTTTATTCTGCTCTGCTCCGTTTCGTTCTTTCTTTCGGAGCCGTTGGATTGGATTAATTATTGCGAAAGGCGGCCCATTGCCCGGAATAATTGGACCACTCTGGCGACCATTGCTTTCGTTTCGATATTAAAATAAAATGAAGAATGAACCGGCTCATTGTCCAGCTATTATTCGGTGGAAGAATTGTGAGAAGGAAATGTCTCAGTGAACACATTCGGCTGTCCATTGCATTTCAGTAAACATTGATAAATAGTATATTTATTAATTTATTTGAAAAGATAACACACAGGTTTATACAAACCTAATTACATGCATCTTATACTAATCTAACTTACTAACTACTAACTACTAATCATAAGGATTATAAAAAAGGAAGAAAAATCGAGTATTCATTTCACTTATAACAAATTTATATAACAAGCGAAATACTGATCGGAGCTGAGGAGCTGATTGGGCTTGAGCATCATCAAAATCAAGACCCTAACATTAAATTGCGTATGCACGTTTTGAAAGAAGAATAGCTCATACTGAAAATATCAAAATGTGTCATTTTTTTCAGAGAACTTGTTTTACAGGCTGCACATATTGTTGATCAGATTAGATGATCTGTTTATGTGGAATAAAATATGTTTAGGACGTAGATTCGGATTTGGGACATGTACCTGTATTCTGGACAGTAACACTGCACTTTCAGTGTTATTAGTTAATAATTTGAATATGAATGTCATTTTCTGTGTAAGCCTTCTATTTTCCAATTTAGCTACATTGAATTCATTACGGAGTGGCTCATAGGACGATCGATCAGGACACCTATATTTCTTGTAGTGTAAGAAAAATATAAATTTATTTTGCACCGTTTCGAGACTTTTAATCAGGTAAAGCTTTCCTGGGTTTCAAATGATGGAAGCAAATTCTAACTTGCTACGAATGAGCTTTGTATAAAGCAACGTTATAGTTTTTATATTTCTGAATTCCGCTGTTGTGCGCTTCAGAAAACCTAGCATTCTGGTTGCATCCCGTGATATGTTATTTATATTGTACAACAAGTGAGAAACGTGTCATTTTCTCACGCATTGTACACTGTACTTTCCCTACGGTGGCGTTGTTTTCCAGTATTGAAAATTAACCCTCCGTTAGGCGCGCCGCATAATGTAACGCGGTTGGCGCGCTAGGTCCGGCGGACCTAAAGCCTAATATTACATTGTTTGTCGATGTATTCCATCGAACTAAGACGTAAAATGTCTATATTTATTGATATAAAGATATTGCTTGTGGTATACTATTTGAAAAAGCATCCAAATTTTTAGTTAAGGTCACCATTATTTCTAATTAATATGAGATCATGTCATACAATCAATAAACCAGAGAGAAAAACGAAAATTTTGGTACAAAGATATTTATTCAAAGCACAACGTACAGTCAAAATTCTATTCTGTCTACTTCTTCTTTTGAAGTTTTTTCAATACATTCCTGGCACATTTTCTTTATATGCATGCGCAAATATAAACATTTATTGCACTTTTCACATGAGTATTAACTTTTACATTGTTTTTTGATTTCTGTGTAACAAGGTCCGCAATATTTTTTTTTTCGTTTAAAAATTGATTCAAATACTCGCTGGTAATAATAAATAAACTCTCACACAAATATTCACAGGAAAAAACTCAGTAATAGTGTCAGAATTATCAGAAATATAATAACGCAAGTGGGCGCTATAGGTCCGACGGACCTACAACTGTACTTCCCTCCATTTAGATGTTATTAACCGGGGAATTTCGATACCTATCGGAGTGCGGCTTTGGCAAACAAATTTAATTAAACTATTCAACAATGTCATAAAGGCCCAATACGATATCTTAATTCGATAATTAAATAAAGGAAAAACACAATCGCATAGGTCCGCTTTTTTTTTTTTTTTTTGGGGGGGGGTTTTTTTTTTTTTTTTTTTTTTTCCTCGGGGGGGGGGGGGGGGGGGGGGGGGGGGGGGGGGGGGGGGGGGGGGGGGGGGGGGGGTGGGGGGGGGGGGGGGGGGGGGGGGGGGGAAAAGGAGAAAAGGAAAAAAAAAAAAAAAAAAAAAAAAAAAAAAAAAAAAAAAAAAAACCCCCCCAAACCGGCCGCCCGCCGCTGGACCTATGCGCGACTAACGGAGGGTTGAAATAATAACTCATTTTTTTATTTCATTCAAAATAGTAATTAACATTTATATTCGAACAATTTTGTAAAGTAATTCCTGATGGGCTGTTAATATTAGTTGTTGTTGCTGTTAATATTAGTTACGGTCGAAGTTAAAGTTGATGAGGAAACGTACTCAGCTTCCACAGCATTGTTGTGTTCAGGTTCTAATGGCGCTGGAGGCTGAATGGATTCTACTATACTTTTTGAAATTTTCATTTTGTTAGCTATATGGAGTTGTCGATATAAGATTCAGCAACATGGCTGGATTTCCAACCCCCATGGCGTTTTAAAGTTAGAAGATCTGCCCCTGCATTAACTTAAATAGTCGCAGATGACCTTCGGAAACAGTGGCCAGTATATAATTCAGGGTTCGGTGATTGCAAAAATTTCGCTAGTTCTTTTGCCATGGTGCCAAGTTTATTTATCCCCAAACGCTGTTTCGTACATTTGCTATTTTTGTAATTTAAAAGAAAACGTGTTTCATTTGTGCATGGTCGAAGCTTCACTTTTTTGTTGGAAATTTGGTAGAATTCTCCTGTAACTGTGAAATTTCTAGGAAATTTCATAGTATCGGGTAATTTTATTAAAAGGGTCGAATTAAGATCTTCCATGTCATTAATTTTTAATTTTCGAAGTTCATCACAACTTAATTGGCGAAGAAAAACAGGCCACTTTGGAGGCTTTCATTTTGGCACGGAGCTAGTTTTTATTTCGAATAGAATCGAGTTTTTCAAGGTGGATTTGAGTTCTGGCGAAAGCTCTTGGGTGATTGAATTTCGATTGTTTTCGTTTCAATTTTCGGGGTGGAGTTCGAAGTGGGACTCTTTGAGAATTTGATCTGCCACTTATATCTGTGTACCTCAGAATATTATATAGATTATATTACTCTTAAGTTCAAGGTCCATATTGGTACTACTGCAACTGAGTTTTTTGAATGGATTAGTTCCATATTGAGTATTTGATTGATTTTTATGATCGTGCTTAAAGTTGGGCTTTTAGTAGCTTCGGTGCCCAGAGCCCGTTGTTTGCCTTATACTTGGTATTCACTCTCTATGGTTCAATTTTCTTGAGCCCCACTGATCCATATCTAGATTGAATTGGGTGACTTGGAGTCCAACAAAGACAGAAGGCGAAAGTAATGACTTGCTGAGCAGTCTTGGTGGAAATGGAGTGTTTGAACCGTTGTTTGCTATGATTGGTTGTTTCAAAATGTTTTTGTTTTCTACGACCACCTAGGAAAGTGAAACATATCGTACTTTCTACTGGCGAACTTAATTGGCAAAGAAAAACAGGCCACTTTGGAGGCTTTTATTTTGGCACGGAGCTAGTTTTTATTCCGAATAGAAATGAGTTTTTCAAGATGGATTTGAGTTCCGGCGAAAGTTCTTAGATGATTGAATTTCGATTGTTTTCGTTTCAATTTTCGAGGTGGAGTTTCAAGTAGGACTCTTTGAAAATTTGATCTGCCACTTATATCCGTGTACTTCACAATATTATACAGATTATTCCTTTCTTAAGTTCAAGGCCCATATTGGTAAAAATAATTGAATGGGGTAACATGAACTTAGTGGAATTTAGTGCTTGGAAAACCCAGTCATGCCTCTTATCAAGGAAGCCGATCTATCATCGTCTGGTATTCAGATGTCAGGAGTAACTATTCGTACGTAGTCAAGTATCTCGATGGTAGGAATTACAATCAGTAATAATCTCTCATGGGAAAACCATGTGAGATCGAGAGCTGAAGGCGCTCCACAGAAACCTGGATTTCTATTTTGTGCGAAGAAATACTTCACTTCTCGCCTGCTTCTAATGATCTACAAGGCTCAGATAAGACCTGCTGTCTTGGAATATAGTTTTCATGTGTGGAGTTCGGCACCAAAATATTCATTGAGGCTTCTCGACTCTATTCAGAGAAAGGCAATCCGTCTTGTTGGTGATTCTTCGCTCACGAACTCGCTCACTTCATTGTAACATCGTAGAAGGGTCGGAGACTTGTCTCTCTTCTATAGATATTTTCACGGTCGGTGCTCTTCTGAATCGTTATCAGTCGTTCCACCACTGGCAATATCCACACGGATGACTCGACGAGTACAGAATTCCCACACCTTTGAAAGAATGTAGGCTTTCACGGCCGGTGTTGTTGCATCACAGGTTTTTCGGGTCGACTCCTATGAAATTGCAATTACTATTTTTTGATTTAGACAAGAAAAGGGCTAAAAAATAGTTTATCAAATAGCATTTCTGTTCAATAATAATTTTTTCAATAGTTTTAACCTCACAAACTTGAATTAGTATTCATTTCAATGTGTCCAATTTTTTCTCTAGGAGTTGTATACGGATTGCACCGAGTTTCACCGCCTAGAATGTGTGCACATCCATGATTTTTGAAATTTTGCTTAGTAAATAACTTGAGTGCACGATAATTCGATATGAAAATGTACGCATTTCGTTCTATTTACCTTGATTCAGGAAGTATACCTATATGGTGATATTATTCCCAGAAAAAATGTAAACTCATAAAACTTCAAAATCGAAACCAGAAAAACCTGTATAGTGAGCCAAAATCCAAGTTTATTTTGATCACTATCGGTTGTACAGTTATAGTGCAATTAATCGTTGAAAAACTCTGTAAAAGAAGTCTAGAACTCAACTTTTTAATTGGCATTGAGTGAAATAATCAACAATAAATTCCACAAGGCGTAATATCACATTGAGGAGAACATAACGTAAATTTGATTCAGTGCAACCTGCTCTGGAATAAGTGGTGAAATATTCACTCTTGCAAGTAAATCATCTCATCTTCCCCTCGCAAGCCACGCGCAAACCGCAAGAACTCAAACTAAAACTACCCTAGCGTCATAAACCCAAGCACCACCGAGATTATTCCAACATTAACATTGACCCCATCTGCATCTTTAACCTCTGATTTTTCGGCACACGAACCACCGCCGAATTCGCAAACTAAAACCATTCATCGGTAACTAGATGAAAAGGGAAAGTAACGACCGCGTTTAAAAAACAAAGGACAGTCGAACATCTGCCCGTCGACCTGGCCAATGTCCCTAAATTTGACCTTTTGTTAGTTGACCCTTAATCCTGGGCTATTTCCGTGTTTGCACGCTGCTGTCACTTTCTACCTGGTTCATTTTCTTTTGTTTAATCGTGACCCCTTTCCACTCCGATTGATGGGTATGTTGTTTTTTGTCTTTCTTTGAACGCGAAAGGGGAATTGTGATTAACGTTTTTTGGCTTACTTGGTTGTTACTCGATACAGATGCGCTATGGCATAATTGTACTGTACGTATAATTGCAGAGGGTTTTGCTGTCTTCTCCAATGAGTGATGGCTGTGAGAACGTCTTATGTTATATCGAAACAATTGACATTTTTTCAGTTGTTCTGGAAAAACTGGTTATTCTAACACTTGTGAGTTGAAAGAATCATTTCGGGATGAGAAAATAAAGAGAGTGCGTTGTGATGACTTTTTTTTTGGGAAATGAAAGTCCTTTTGTTTTTATACCACTTTCTATTCGCATGAACGTTAGTTGAAAAGAGAAATGCTACAAAAATATAAAAAGTTTCGTCTCAATTTTCATATTGATCTCCTAGTACATAGTAACGCCTGCTGTTACCCACCTCCTCTATTCTCTGCTAGATTCTTTGATTCCATCATTTTGCAGCAAATGGAACCAAATTGAATTGATTCACTAATCGGTTCTAATACAGTTCTATCGATGCACTCGGTGTATTGTATTTGAATAAGGCATCTAGTGCGGTAATTATTGAAACCACAAGTTTCTTTTGATAAGCGGTTTTTCGAAACGAAAATAGAACTTTTCATACCAGCAACCTATTTTTTTCCGCGTGGCCTTCTCAACATCAGGCAACTGTCCATCAATTTATTTTCTGTTCTCTTTCTCAAACGGGAAGAAAACTTTCATCAAAATATTCGCAAGCACCATCTATTTATACATACATCTAGGTATATTCTGAGTGTCAGAATAAGCCATATAGTGGAGACATAGATAATAGTTATACAAAGTCTGATTTTGCAGATATTCATCATGGGGTCTCACAAGGTTCTACATTAGGTCCAACGTTATTTTTGATATAAATCAAATATTCAGTGGTAAATTGTCGACAGTAATTCACAATTTTTTTTGTCGATTACACCAGAATTGTTGTCAACGATAATAATTCGCATATATTAATAGAGATTTCGCAGGGTATAATAAATAGTCTGTCATGTGAAAAGTGAAATTAAAAAACATTAACAAACACTCTATTATAACGTTGATTTCCAATAAATCACATGATTTCCTTTCAATTTCATGGAATTCCAAATTACAAGCATTACGCGTCCATTTGATATTCATTAACACTTAGGTTTGAAATATGCCAACAGATATAGGATATCTCTGTTCCAGGTCCCAAGTAGCACAAACATATAAGACCAATATTGGTTCAATATTACGGGGATATTAACCTTATATCGTAGATATCATATTGGCCCCAAAAAAAATGTGAACATTCGGCGATATTAGATCAACATTCGAAAGCAATGTAAGGATATATCGTTTCAACTATATTGGTACAATATTGTTAATGATATATCGACGAAAAAGGAATATTCGATTGATGTCACTCAATAATTTTTTTTATAATATTCGGGATTATTCATATCTTTTTTATCAAATAGTCAACTTGAAAAATTTCACTCATCCACATTAACTAACCGAATACTAACCTGGAGAAAACTCTGGCTGCTGCGGGGCTTGAAACTCACTACCTTCAGAATAGAAATAATATTGTCTACCAATATACACACTACGGCACGGAGAGACTTGTTTTTTAGAAGGAGTTGGGTGATATAGATGTGGTGAATTCAAGTTAGTTATGTTTGACACAACATTAAAATGTTAGAAACTCAAGTAACAATGAAATATATTCGAAAAAACACTGAAGGATCACTGTCTTATGTGATGGCGATTTGGAATATCAAACTTGCTGTGCCAAATGTTCTGGACGTAATTTTCTGGTATTGAAATCCACCACATGACGATATTTCAATTTTTCCAAATTTTGTTAGGGATAATTCGTGATGAATATTGCGATACCGAAATCGATATATGTTTGAATACATTAAGTGATCACTTTCAAAATCCCGATACCCCTTTTCAGGTTGTGATTCTTGAATGACTATTTGAATATTTCCATTTTACTGTTAAAACAATATTCAAGCAATATCAGAATTCGCTTATCTATATTGCAGTATCATGCCAATATGCCACCTAATGTGATAATACAATATTTTATTTACGCTCCCAAACAATGTCGAATATACATGAGATTTCGATGTTGAAAATTGAGTATATACAAAATATGCAGACAATATTGAAATATCTATGTTGTTAAACTGACATTATTCATTATCACCTGATATGGTAATTCTGATATTAGTGATAAGTTATCAATATTGAACCTTACAAAATGCTGTTGAAATTTATTTTCAATATTGAGCCAATATTCATGATATATCGTTTTCTCAATATTGATTAATATTAGTTCAACATCAATTTTTCACTTACGATGTATCTATATTGGAAAAATGCTATATACTCGATGAAAATGTACTAAAACTCTAAAAAACATACAAACATTGAAAATCCCTAACAACGGATTCATCGCACAGCAAAACTGTAACAGTAGATCAATCGCAAACAAGATTTTTTCTCACTTGCAGGAAAGGTTGCAGCCCAGACCGAAAAAAGTATTCTCTTAAAAAAAATGACTGCTTTCACAAATCCAATGTCAGACAGCTGTTTTTATATTTTTAGTCATCTTCGATTGAGTGTACGATATTTTGGCAATATCGAATTTTAACAAACTTATTAAAAAAGGCCAAAACTGAAACTTCTCATAAGATTTCTAGAATATTTCAGAAGAATTTTAAGATATTGTTCTTCTATAATTTTTATTCTCATATCGGAATTCTGACAGGAATCTGAGCTCAAAACCGGAATATCGACTTTCATTTCAAAATTTTCCTTGATGCCTATGCCGGTTCCATTAACGCATACCAATTTGCCATAATTTTAGGAAGTAGTTTGTGTTATCGTGTCAGTTGAGATAATCCTAGGAAAATCTAATAATCACATTATGATCGATTTACCTATCATATTTTGTGAAAAAGTATGAACTCGCTGGGTTTTTTTTGAGTTTCATCAACAAAGAGTCAGAAATTCCGACTCGAAACTGTGTATGCAGAATTGAAAGTAGAAATCATGAAAAAAAAATTACAAAAGACGGAATTTGTGAAGAACACGTTTCATTGATGATAACTGATGAATAAAGTTCACTTTTGTATAAAAGTACCTACATGGTCAATTATCCATATTTTTGAATAGACTAATCAATAACATTTATTGTATCTAAAAGAATGACAATTCTCATTACAGGAGATTTTGATTACAAGTTAGGTAGATTAAATACAGATATAACGAAGAAGAAAAACAACAAAGTTTTCCGATTCGAAAGAAAAAATATATAAACTAGAAAACTTTCCTTTTTTGATGTTTTTCCTGGAAGCAATGATGATCACTCAATAATAATGAACGAGCGCAGTTTTAGCATATTCATCAAAGAAAAAACCAATTGTTTTATTCGTTGGAAAGGAGCATGTTCGAAGAAGATGTTATTAAATAGAATTGGTCGATACTTCTCGAAAATTCACATTGAATAATACTTGCAGTTTCATGCGAGATTTTCACTATAATAAGGATTCAAAACCGCGACACGAGTTTCATTATGAGTTTCTTCAAGCAAATATTGGTGATTTACTCTTGAAATGTTCAATTTGATGAAGAAGTTGGTCCGTCTGAATTGATTTCTTTCACTACCTCCGAAACTATAATCCATTGGTTCTAGTTATGTCACTTCAACAAATTAATAGACTGGAAGTATTATTCGGGCTAGAGTCAGCTACCTGAAGACAAAATATTCAACAGAGGTGAAATCATCAACTCTGATCATTCAAGTATTGGGAATTTTCGAATCTGTCGAATTCCATTCTTTCCGAGAGGTTGAGCTTTAAACCCCCCTCTTGAAATTGAAGTATATTAAATTCATGGTCAAACTCTGTTGGTAGATGAAGGCGTATGATGAATTCGATGCTAAAACCCAATCCTGTGTTCTTTTACTCTTGTTCCAGAGGTATTCTCTGTTTGACTTATATAAAACATAGGGCATGATCCACATGCCAATTTATATATTATATATACAAAAAAGTGAATACTAGTAATTCACTTCTTACTTGAATATATATATCACACTTTTGAAAGAAGTTCTGAAAACGTTCATTTAGTTTCAGTCTCAAACACAACCCATAATAGCGGCACTGCCATATTACTGGGAATGATTCATTTTCGTCTCCCATCGATATAAAAATAGGACGCGCTCTTTTTTCCTCCCCATTGCATTTATTAACACCCTCCGACGTTTTCACCCCACACCACCCTCGCCTACTGGGACCGAAGAATGGCCAGATTAGGAACACGGCCATTTTTAAGTTTAATGCATCTGAGTTCTTTTTGAACTGCATCGAGTCTAGGGTGGTGGTGCTTAATTACGGCAGTATTGAATTTCTTGCAATTTTTATATTTATAGGGGCACAATAGGATTATAGGTTATTAAAAACGGAGAAGGAGTGGTATGTGAAATGATCTTAATTGAGATGTTATGAGCTAGGGGTAGGAAAATAGGTAATATTTCTGTTTCATTCAATGAACACTGCTGGAATCGTATGTGTATGATTCCAAAGGAAATGTAGCACTTCGTACATATTTTCTCGAAATACTGAAGAAATAAGAATCAATATTGAAAACTATACATATACACATATAAGTGTAAAAGGTCAGATTTTTGATCTACCCCGAAAAATTAATGAAACAACATTTCCTTCTGAATGGTCACGTTCTATTTTTATTCGAAAAATACAATAATACAACTAATATTCATCAAAATACTTTCGGAAACCAATTCTTTTTTGGTTAACAAATAATGTTTCCTCTAGGTTCGTTTTCGAAAATCTCCCAAAAAATTGGGATTGACTTATCATTTTGTCTTTCAAGAAAGGTACCCAGGTGCAATTCATCATCATCAACTGATCAGATAGAAGCATAAAAGCAGATTCCTCCAACTTTCGTGTCTTGCCATTACTCTCTCTTGCCATAATTTGAGTGTTCTTCATCGGCCGTAAGGATATGTTCAGAAATTTCAGAACACCAATCTGTATGTTATCTGACTGTTATTGATGATTGTGTTCACTCTTTCGTACTTCCAGAGGTCTGGACGTTTCACCGATATATTTTCGACCACACGAACGAAGAATTTGATAAATACAATTCTTTGTTTTTTCTGTTATGTTGGTTAGTTTATTGTGTGTCAGTATTGAACTTGAAAACGGACCCAGATTTGGTTTCCGAAACGTTAACAACCATAGGTAGTTTGATAATTATTAGTTCTCGTATTTTTTTTATAGTCAAAACTGTGATATTTGTTTCATGAAAACATCCTATACTGAATTTCGATATATGAAAGGATTGCATTTACAATTCCAATGACACATTTAGTTCGCCCAGGAGTAGGGTGGGGGGAGACTCATCTCAGCGGAATAAAAATTTTGAAGCATTCTGGATGACTTCAGTGGTGGATTTATAAAGGTAAAAATAATAAAAACCATGTGATTTTTTCGACTACGGAGAAAGGGGGTCTATCCTTGCCCTTTTTTTATAGGTATTTCCACGGTCGGTGCTGTTTTGAATCGTCATCAATCGTTTCACCCTAGGCAGTATCAACACGGATGACCCCAAGAGTGACCCCCCTGTTGTGAGCTTGGAGACCTGTCGAACCTCTCTTGCTCAGGAATCTTTTTTCAATAGAACAGCTCAACTTTACTCAAGGAGTTTTTTTCTGGAGCTTACAGACTTCAAGAATTCAAAGCAAATGTTATTTCTTATCTCTTTTTCCCTAATTCACGCGGTGTTCTTTGAACATTACTGTATATGTTAAAACAGTTCATGGTCGTTTGACCTAACCATCACAGATTCCAGCAAACCAGGAGACGATCAGAGCTTCAAGAGACAGTGATCTTGTATTGGAATATACTACAGGGTAGTCTCTTGACTGGACTAATTGAAAAAAACGTCTAAATTTGGAAAAATCCTCATGCAATGAAAATTAACCTTGGGGTTGCAGTCATAAATTGAGTTTGGCCTGATATAGTGAAACTCTTTATTAAATTGTCGAGCTTTCGAAAATCTTTATTTTCTTTTTCAAGATATTAATGTGAGATTAGATATAAAACAGCAGACGAAAAATCCTTGTCCATCAGAAACAGAAAAAACATTTCTTATCAGAAACATTCATAAAAACTAAACTGGAAACCATGTCTCCGAAAATATCACTGGGAAAAAATGGAACCATTCATCCATATTACATTGAAGTGCACGAATTAATACATGTGCATATGATTAACAGAACAATTGTAATTGTTGTAAAATGTTGTAAAATGAAAAAAAAATTTCCAAATAGTTCTGTTAATCATATGCACATGTATTAATTCGTGCACTTTAATGTAATATGGATGAATGGTTCCATTTTTTCCCAGTGATATTTTCGGGGACATGGTTTCCAGTTTAGTTTTTATGAATGTTTCTGATGAGAAATGTTTTTTCTGTTTGTGATGGACAAGCATTTTTCGTCTGCTGTTTTATATCTAACTCACATTAATGTCTTGAAAAAGGAAATAAAGATTTTCGAAAGCTCGACAATTTAATGAAGAGTTTCACTATATCAGGCCAAACTCAATTTATGACTGCAACCCCAAGGTTAATTTTCATTGCATGAGGATTTTCCAAATTTAGACGGTTTATATATATATATATATATATATATATATATATATATATATATATATATATATATATATTTACAATGAAATAGTCCATCAGAACTCTAACCTCAAGAAAATTGTGTACTCCGAATTTTGATAATTTTTCCATTGAACGACATTTTTTTAAAACTATATTTAAACATAGATTATTATTTCGAAGTTGATACCCAATATCGTATTGATTACTTTCGAAGCTAGATGGATGTTTTCCAACTAAAATCGCTTATAATTTTTCTTGATTTTTAACATTGGAATAAAAAGTTGGCCCTGAAAACGAAGAATCATTTATGAAATTTTGTATTCTAGTATGCTTCTCAAAGGTGTACCTAATTGGAAATCATCGTTCCAATGGGGTGAAAAGTATGTTCATAAGGGTGCTTGCATTTTAAATGGGCCACAGTGTATCACTCTCCATCGAATACAGATGATTCAAAATGTTTTCTGGAAGTATACACGATCGAATATCGAGGGAATTCTTCCCCGCCACATATCATTCATATGGGATAGTTGAAATTGCATCAATTAAGTTCTAATTTCTAAATTTTTTTCTTGAGTAAAATACCAGACGATCTGAAAAGCTCACTCCAGCTAAGTTCATGACTAAACTCTCACCACCTTCACTATAGTGAGGTATACCCAAGCATTCTTTTGTTTCTCACAAAAATTCAATCACGTACCAGGCATTTTCAATGCATATCTTCAGTATATCACCATGCTCATCACTTAAAAAGAAAATGGGGACGATAATGAATGATTTGAAGAACATTATTTCGTTCATTTTTAAGAAATACTCTTTGTCTTTCGAATGTAAACAAAATTCAAAACTTCTATAAAAGAAGGCATACAGTAATTGCTTTTGTTGAAACATATTTGTGGAATCTCAGAATTATGTTAGATTGTATTGCAATCATCTTGAAATTTGCGGTTACCTCAAAAAGTAAAAATCCGAGAGCATTTTTTTTATATGTAGATTCACACGAAAGGGAAGCCCTGTGATGTTCAAAGAACACCGCGTGGATCAAGGGACAGGAGATACGAATTAACATTTACTTTGAATTTCTGAAAAAGCTCCCTTAGCAAGAGAGGTCCGACAGGTTTCCAAATTAACACCAAAGGGGTGGGAATTCTGTACTCGTCGAGTCATCCGTGTAGATATTGCCAAAGGTGGAACGATAGATAACAATTCGGAAGAGCATCAACCGTGAAAATATCCACAGAAGAGAGACAAGTCTCCGACCTTTCTACGATGTTCCAATGAAGTGAGCGAGTCTGTGAGCGAAGAATCATCAAGACGAATTGCCTATCTCTGAATAGAACCGAGAAGCCTCAATGAATGTTATGGTGCCGAACTCCACACATGAGAAGTGTATTCCATGACAGGTCGTATCTGAGCCTTGTAGATCATTAGAAGCTGGCGAGAAATGAAGTATTTCTTCGCACGAAATAGGAATCCAAGTTTCTGGGAAGCACTTTTAGCGATCGATCTCACATGACTTGAAAAAAATCATACCGAAATGATTTTCTGGTGGCTACTGCGATTAGGCAAAAATCAGAATACTACGAAAATTGGGGTTGATATTTTCCATATGGATAGGCTTGAATGTGGTTGGCAATGTTCCTTACTAAATGGTAATGGTTCGGACTTCCAATGTCTATAAGTCTATAGTCTATATCATTAACTCTATTGAAACCTGTTGTTCGTTCTTAGCAACGGGTTTGAATAGAGTTAATAATATAGGCAATGGAAGTTCGAACCATTACCCTTCAGGAGGCTCTGTAGATGAGTATAACTTCAGATTCTAAACAACTTTTCCAAATAACATTCTATTGTATCTCTAAATGGTGGTACTTAATTCTCAGACGTATTTATATTCAATGAGGTTATCGAATATGCACTAACTTTTGCCGGTTCTCAAATTTTCATTGTGCAAGAAATAGAAAAAAAAATCCATTTGTTGCACACCTAATGGGACACAATACGAGTAATTTTTTCTTGTTCAATTTTTATGTCAACCACAGGAAACTTGAATCAAATGGACAGATTCATAGGATATTTATACACAACATGAAGGAAATGAAGATAAGTTTTTAATTGAATTTAAAGTTTGAGAAGAGAAACTTGATATTTTATATGCGGAGATCCTGTGTTATTCAGACGCAAATTGTTTAGTATGATCGCATATGAGAGGGAAAACATGAACAAATGAATCCATACAAGTAGTAGTAGAAAAACCAGTTTCGAACAATCGATATACTTTCCAGTAGTTTCAGAAAACTGAAAGGGGATTACTTAATGAAAAATGAATAATTCAGAAGGAGAAACATCACATCTACTTGTGGAAAATATCACTTCTTCCACTTATTTAATTCATATTCAATAGACCAGAACAATAATGAAATATCAGCAGTAGAAATTTTCAATTGAGAGATGTAATTTTTTTCACTAATACCACCTTTTCCCCAACAAAAAATACATTCAATCCAATTCTTTGTCGATAAGCACTAAATAGGGTAGAAATTCTTAGTAAACTGAAGGTGATTTTTTTGCATTCTTTGTTCACGCTTGCCGCTCAAGATACTTCAAATGTCTCATGTCGAATATTCACAAATTCATCAATATTGCCTGAGCTATCGTATTACTGCTAATCCAATATATAAGCTCTGCTACGATAAATTGAAATAAGCAGTCGTGGAAAACATTCTCTGTGGATAAAACACAATTTGCTAATTACCATTCTGCAGTTCTGTTTCATTTCATGAAATTTTCACTAATTTTGAGTAACTTGCTTGGCATTAAACACTGCTCACTGTGCTATGAACCAATCTCGTAACAGCCAACATGGAAACCTTACCTGGGTCTTAAAAACTCACAAAAGAACTCGTATTTTCCGCAAAAACCTACGGAGTATTACTAAAGACGAAGGCAATAAATTACCAACTTTTAAAAAGTTTTGTCCCTAGATTAAAAACAGGCCGCTGGCTTGTAGGAAACAAATGAATGTCAAGAAAGGAGAAGAATAAGAGTAATAAGGTTGGGATAGATAAATCTTGCGTTTAAACATCCTAAAAACTTATTTCTTTGAGAGCGAAAATGCTACTTGATTAAAGATTCTACTTTTTGCTCTGTTTTCCTCCCTCTGCAATATATATTTAAGACAATTAAAGTGATCTCAGGACTCTCATTTAGATCTAACGGATGAAAAACGAGTTTGAATTGTTCTGTGAATATTTCGTACTTATGATGAAGAAATGACTTCTTTTGTAAATGAGATGCATGGAACAGTTGATCATTTCGAGACTCCAAGTTATATTACTTCGTTCTGTGATTTCTTGGAGCATTAAGTGACTTAAATATACAGCGTTTGTCCTAACTTTCTCATTAAATGAAAAATATTCGAGAAATTCTCTTGGCTATCAAAGAACTGAATTAATCGATAATAATGAAGTTCTTCTGATATATCATATATAATATAACGAATCTTCATAAGTCGATATCAATATCCTTTCCACATAAAATAATATTTGAAAATGGAGGTAATGATAAGATATTGATGATTTGGAAATTCATTCGCAAACATCTTTGAGAGGGAAAGAGAGATTTACTTATGATCACGAGGTCTTCTTTTTTCTCAATTTCTTTCGAATGAACAGAAACCATTCCAATGACTTGTTTCATTTCAAACTCCATGCTTTTATTTGGAGTCAGAGTACAGAGTGAATTCTCGAGCATAGCAAATGGAATACACAACGTTTATTCTGCAACTGAATTTTCATTTAACATTTCAAAATGAATATTCAGTGTGATTCAACCTCTCCTATCAATAACTATCTATCAAGTTTCCTTAATTTCTTATCACAATGGAAACGCGCAGTTGTCATTATTTTTGTTAGGATGGTGATGATATCTCGCGATAGCGATAGTGAAGAAGTAAAAGATGTAGCGAACGCCGTATTGGCAAATCTTTCACAAAGCAGATCGAAGCAGGTATACGAAAAATTGTACACTCAGTTTGGAGAATGCTACAAACGCAACAGATAATAATCCTTTGCGATGTTACTCACTGAAGAAATCCAAGGTGTTCAAGCCCCCTGCATTGTAGAGTCATATTCTATGCTCAAAAGCACTTTCAATATGAAGGAAAACATTGAGTTGTGCGACGATATTTCCCTATCAGTGAGTGTTTATAGTTTTAGAAATATTATAATAACTATATTCATATCAGAAAGGGGTTGTATTTTCTTCCTCTTATAAGGCAATTATTCTTTCCTTGAAATGAGTAACATCATAAACTCTTGAGGGAAGTCACCATTTCCCCATATTCAGGTTCGCCTTCTCATTGTCTGTTCTAGCAAATTCTGACTTGAAACTTTTTATAGAGATCAATTACCTTAACACCAAACTGATATTTTTGCACTCGACGCGCGTTTCACTAACAAGGTTAGCATCTTCAGGAGATGAAAATTGATAATAGGGTTATAAGGATCGAACAGAATGAAATAGAATTTGACGTTTACAGAAAAGACACGAAAACGTTCAGATACATTCCGAATGACTCGAATCATTGTCCACAACATAAAATGGCGGCGCTGCAATTCCTTGTCCATAGGTTGATAACTTTTCCCTTGAAAAGGGATAAGTACGACAATGAAAGGGGACTGAGTAGGTACGTAGCTGAAATGAACGGTTTTGACCCAGAGATAATTGATAAGATAATTAGAAAATGTTAATTTAGGGAGACACTTCGTAAATCTTCGACTTCTCAAAAAGATGAGAGAAATGGAAAATTTATAGTAATTCCATATGAACCTCAATACACTAGAGGACTTCAACAGATATTCGATAAAGTGAATATGAAAGTTGCATATAAAACTTCTTATAAATTACAACAGCTTCTTGGTAACCCAAAAGATAAATTAGAAAACTCAGAGAAGTCGGGAATTTACGAAATCAGTTGTCAAGATTGCAACAACAAATACATCGGCCAGAGCCGACGAGCTATTGAAATCAGTTTCAAGGAGCATTTTGCACTCATGAAATATGCAAGGGTAAAAAAATACAGTGTCGCCCAACACGCTCTAGACAATTGACCACAAAATTGGTGAAAGCATGTGCATGACACAAGACTACTCGATGCATGTGAGAGTCTAGAAATGGATAAATGTAAAAACAGCATGAATGGTGGCAGGGGACCTATCCTTTTCAGCCCGCTTTTAAATCTATTGTCGGGAAAGTAGTCAGAATAATCAATAATAACAGACTTTGTAGGTAGTGACCGCACTACTTCATTATCGACAAATTAATTAGAATAAGTAACAATAACAAATAAAGTGCATATCGGACCCGAAAACAACTAACCATAGTCTTTAGATTTAGTATCAATTTTTATATTCTGTAGATGCTAACCTTGTTAGCGAAACCGCGCATCGAGTGCAAAAATATCAGTTTGGTGATAGGGTAATTGATCTCTAGAAAAAGTTATAACTTTCCAATCTCATTGTTTATATGCGATAACTCATTCACTTCTCTAATTTTTTATGGAACATGTTTGTTATTCAGCAGCTCGTTCTACAATTGTATCTACTCGTCTGAAGAAAAAAATATTTTCGAGATTCCGTAGGAGTCGGATAGTTTTGACAAACAGCACTTGAAAGGAAATATTATTAGCCAGATTCGAAAAGAAATTGAAGTATTTTTAGTCATTTTCCAGTCTACCGACAAAAAATGATCTCCAACTATATTTATCCAGAATTAATAACTTCAACATGACAATATTTTTACGTGACGATTTCTCCACACAGACAGACCCTGTGCAAGTAAAGAATAGTTGAAAAAATTGCATATTGAACATACACAATCACTTTGTAAGTGCGTGTACCTACTCTACAGATCAGTCCTTGATTTCTTGGTCATTTGAATTACAGCATTTCCCTACAGGAAACAAAGCATCACATTCAAAACGATCGAATTCTCTTTCAAATTTGTGATATTTGAAGATTCACATTCTCGCCTTCTCGAAAGAGTATCTCCTATAGGGGGTCGAATAAAATTCAATGATCAGTCATAACCCAATAACTCGTTAGTTAATGGTATACTTCTTGGATGATCAATAAGTAAACGGAAATATACAAGTATCCCACATTCCCATGACTCAACCCTTTTCCCCATCTTACATAACTAACAGATAACTACCAGCGTCACATAGAAGTATACAGTGTGATACTATTCCCACTTATAAAGATCTGACAATACAATACTCACCACACAATTGCTAGGAGGTTCGTTTCGAGAGACGAAGAAACAGGAACTCCAACAAATAACTAGCATATTATACAGCTCTCACACTGGTAACAAAATATATTTACACAATTATTCTAACTTAAAACTATTGCCCGGTTGCACAAAAGCCCTGAGATGGTTGCATGATTAACAAGGGATGAAAAAATTACGTTGCCCAACTTTTAAAAATGTTACGTAGCCCGAAAGTATATTCATTTTTGGTTCTGTTGCCCGAAAACACACTTCTTTTGATGTGTAGCGTCGTTCTGTACCGAATTCTTCCATTAATTTCAAAAGGAACCATATCCAAAAATTTCGCGAACAGACGCGTCCGTATTTCGGAAAAACTAAGTGTGTACTAAAGGAAGAGCAAGGAGAAGGGGTCATTCTGTCTGTAAAAATCGTCTTTCATAAAAAATTGTTTCAATGCAAACAAGTATGATTTTAAATTGCAACCCCTTTTACGGTCAAAGGACGGGGTGGTTCATATGCATATTCATCCCTTGCATGCTTTGTGTCTCCGATTATTGAAAGAGCTTCCGTCTGCGGTATCTCGATTTTTTGTTGTTTGATTCTGGACATGGGATTTGTTGAAGTGCTATACCAGATGACTCTCAGTCAGCATCATAATAGTACTCGTACTTTACAGGGATAGATTATTGGGTGATAGTATATTTGAAACTTTTCCTAGAGATCAATCACCCTAGCACCAAACTGATATTTTTGCACTCGACGCGCGTTTCGCTAACAAGGTTAGTATCTTCAGGAGAGGAAAATTGAAACTGAATCTTAAGCTGGGGTTAGTTGTTCATATACCTAAAGTTTTTTCGGTCCGATATGGACTTTGTTTGTTACTGTTAATTATTCTGATTAATTTCTGGATAACTAGGGCGGTGACTACCTGTAAGTTCCGTCATCTGTTATTATTGATCATTTTGATTCCTTTCTCAACAATAAATTGAGAAGTGGGCTGAAAGGAATAGGTCCTTTGTCACCATTCATGCTGTTTTTACATTTTGCTATTTCTAGACTCTGACATGCATCAAGTAGTCTTAAGTCATGCACATGCTTGATCAGTTTCAGATTGCTTTCACCAATTTTGTGGTCATTGTCTAGAGCGTGTTGGGCGACACTGGATTTTTCTATCCTTCCATATTTCATGTGTGCAAAATGCTCTTTGAAACGTGTTTTGATAGCTCGTTGGCTCTGGCCGAGTTTATTTTAGTAAATGAGAGTATATTTGATAGAAAGGTGAAACATATTTGGTGAGGATTGAAGAATATCCCGAATACCCGGAAAAATATTCAGTGAATCCAAATTCAAGAAAAAGGGTTCTTAATATTGAACTCAAAAAACATAACCAAACATTGGAAATTGATTTCCGGCGTTACAGAAAAAATCATTTCCAATGCTCATGCCCTTCTGATGTATTTTGTGCTTTGAAAATGATAAATAACATTACTTGATATTTCTGAGACAAACTACTCGATTACCAATCACATTAAAATTCTGTAACATCTGGCCAACTGTATTACTGAATTCATATACAATGCTTTTCTCGTTTTCCCCCCCTCCTGATTTCTTTAACGGGTTGACTCAAAAAATTGAAACATGGGATCATGAAATTGATGCATAAATACATTATTTTTGAGTAAAATTGACAGAAGAAAAGGGGGGGTCTTGTGATACATAACCTTGAAGCTCCTGACGAATACTTCACAACGATAGAATATGAAGTCAATATCTTCACCTATAAAATGGAGAAACATTCAATAAGTGCCTGAATACATAGACGTTCAACTCTATACTTTGAGGAACTAATCTAGGTTCAGTTCAGAAGATGCTCGAAATGTTTGCCTTAGATGTCTTGGCATAAGAACAGCCTATCCGATATTTCATGTAGAACATTTTCGAATACAGCAACGTCAATATTTCTACAAATAATTATTATTCTCCTCCGTATATTCAAATATTGAAGCAGGTTCAGTTTCGTACACCTTTTGCTTCAAATAGCGCCAAAAAAAAGTCTAAAGGTGTAGAATCTGGCTATTCCGTAGGACCTCAATGGCCAATTGAACGACCATGGAAAGTATAATCCTTAATAGTTTCTTACTTGTCTGGAGTAAGGATTCACTTCGACGATTTCGGTGATTAGAGGTTCAACAGTAGTTTCCAGCATATTCAAATACAGTTCCCCTGTTGAATTTGTTTCAATTGACCGTTTTGGAGGTAGTTTACACGATATCTATCTACTTGTGAAAAACTAAACTAAATGAGAATATCTGAACTTAACAATGAAGTTCGTTATCGTATTGACATTTATGTCTTTCTTTATGAACAAACAATATCCTATCAAACCTTATCGGGTTATTCGGATTGTCATATGGCAGAGAAAAACGAATATTTTCAGATATACCGATACTAATGTGTTTGTATTCAAGTAATTATTAAATTTTCCGCCATTTTATAGTAGGTTAAGATATTGAATTCATATTCATATCCTAGGATTGCAAATTTTCCGTCAGGAGCTTCAAAATGATGTATCATAAGACTGCCCTTTCCATTTAATTTTTTTTCCAGATGGCGCCCAGTCGCATCAATTTCAGTATCCCAAGTTTAAAATTTTTGAGTTGACCCTTTCAAAAAATAAAATAAGTACTATTTTTTACGTTCAATAGCAGAAGTCTTATCAGGTTACGTAGATAACAAAGCTATATTTCTGTTATCGACTTAGATGAGTGAAAAATCTAACTGATTTATATCAGGTGCGTGAAGTTAACATCATCTTCAGTAGAAGGAAATTGATCGAGTGCGAGTGATACCAGTTTGGTGTGGAAGTAATTGATCTTGGAAAGAGTTTTTATCCAAACTGGTTCGATTTTGAAATGAACAGTTTCATTTTGTCTATGGTTTCTTCAAATATGAAATAATACTACTTTCAACTCTGGAACGACTGATTCGAAACTTAAAATTGAACCACTCTCAAACAAAAGCTTCAAATATTTTTTCAACAAATTGTCACATATTATTCGGCAAAATAATGTTGATAACTCCCCCTCTCCTGAAACGTGATATGAATATCCATCCCGTTCAAATGTGAAGAGTTGTACTTTGCAAATGCACTTATAAAATGCTAAAAAAAAAAGGTTATTTAGCTCGAGGAACTTTGGATTCCTGGTGGACTGTATATCATATTGTTCATTGAAAGATAGCTCGAATGTATTTCATTAACTTTCCGAATAATGGAATGGAGAAGGTCCACTATTCATATTACATTCCAGCTATCATTCAATGAACAATATAATATTCAGTCCACTAGGAACCCAAAGTTCCTCGAGCTGAAGGACCTAAAGTATGAGTATTTTAGTTCGAAAAGACATTTTCAAGGTATAGAACTAGAAAATCGTGATAGGTAACAGCCCGAAGAACTACAAAGCATAGAAGTGTTGTTACTAAAGCTAAAACTGAAATGTTCATTATCTGCATTACTTTCCTAAAAGAAGATTCTCTATGGAGGTAAAATGGCACTAAGAACTTATGACGCCACACGTTACTATTATCTTTTTTGATTGATTTCAAATTCCAATTGTGCATATATTGCTCAATTATGGAGCTATCCCAAAATGAATCCACTGTCTGACTTTTTTTGCCAATATTTTTTAATTTATTTAATTGAAGAAATAATCATCAACCTATTTTGAATTGAGTTTCTATTTATAATAATGAATTTTAAATTATTATTTGAATTGAATTTAAATCACAGACATTTGGTGAAGCAATCAAATGAAGAAACTTGAGAATGTTTGGAAAAAAAATTATCGAAAAGTAATAGTGATAACGAAAAATCACCGAGAAACAGGCCAACAAGTGAATTTGAATAAGGCAACCAAATCTAAACAAGAGAATTCTAATGGATTTTGGTGAAAGAATAAAATTTATAAAATTGAAGTAATTCGAAATGAAATGGAAAGAAAATAATATTGTATGTAAAAAAATTAAATCAGAAAATAGAAAATAGGAAACGTTGTTGTTGTTTCAAGTTGAGTACACTCACGATTACTGATCCGCAATTTTTTTCGAGTGATAACTACTTACAGAATATTTGAACTCTGATATTTCTCATTTTCCATCGTGTTCGTGTCAGAAAATTTTCTCAAGATTTGAATATAAGTATTCTCCTCAACATTGTCCTGGCTTTGTGACAGACAATCGAAAAAAATGAAGGTATTTATTGTTCTCCATTTGGTGTTGTTGAATAAAAACTGTGAATCATTTACATCCATTTGAAGGAATTCTTGCAACCTAGAACTGAAAAAATGTTTCATTTGGTTTGTAGTTGAAGGCATCTGGAAATGATTCTAATTGTTTTGAATCATCGAAGAGCACGAAAAGTTTTTGATGAATGTAAAAGACAGGATGAACATGAATAATTCCATAATGAAGCTTTTTTACTTGAATTGGAAATTTTGTACATTCATTATATAACATAAATAAAACATTGATTGGATAATTTGCGTATTATTTGACTAATAATATTACTAGTTCAAAAAAAGTGGAAGTGCAAAGAGCTACTGGAAGGGGACGGAAATTTAATTTATTTATTATTAATTTCTAACATTTGCAATAAGATGAAATGTGGAGTAGTGCATAAATATTCGATATTTCAGAAGATCTGCAGATATTTTGTTCGATAAATTCACCAGAGAAATATTCGCTTCAATTCATTGCCCAAAACTGGCTCTAAATTTTATCATTATTATTGTGTTCGGTATTTCGGTATTGCTATACAATCTGAATGTGATTCTTGACCCAACGAAAAATAAATCGTGGGATATATTCCCAATGGTTGCTAGTGCCATCTATTTCTATAACCTCTAACTGACGTCTGCAGCGTCATCTGTGTGACAGCGGTCGAACATCTGTCCGCTGAGACCGTTACAGGTATCTGTTTACTGACACAGGTCTGAGGCTGCTTCTGGGTGTCAGGTAGAAAAAACACAAAAGAAGGGTTGATTTGTAAAAACCGCAAAAGGCCTGTGATAATTGTTTTTTAATAGGGTAGGGAGAGAACTTTTTATTCGTTTTTTATGTCGATTGAGGGTCAGCCTACATGTATTTATTCTGTCAACACATGTTTTTCAATTCTACATTAGATTCAGTTTTTTTTTGTTGTTTCGGGGTCCAGAGAGGTTTTTATATTCGTTTTGTGTTCATGATAGGGTGTGATGGTTGGCGTGTGGATGTAAATGAGAGTTTTTATCACTGTTTTTATAACGTAATATATGTTATATTTTTTCATAGCGTTTTTCAGCTTGTCGGTCGGTACCATAACAATTATTTTTTGTTATCGATGCATACATATGGCTATCTGGTGTCTTCAGTTGATATACCTTTAGAAACAGTTTTTGAAAAAATGCGTGAAACATGCACATGACGGGATCGGCTCAGAATGTTAAAATTATAGGTCTTTGAAAACTTCGAATGATCAATAATCTGGAATTGAATATTTCCTTCATGTTTTTATAGATAGTTCTACTCATAGTATCTCTGGGTGTTTTTTTTATGTTTAATCCGGAGTACAGGTATAATTTAATCCATCCTAAAAAGTTGAAAAAAATCAAAAAGTTCCATTTCCATTTTATCTTTCGCCCACTAAACTGTCATTCTCAGGAGGTGAAATAGACTCATGCATGAGCAATCATCGTAAGGGTGGGAAAGTTTCGACTCTGTTGTGAAAATGTTATGTTATATCATGGTTTTTCATTATTATTTTTTCGAAAACTCCATGCTTCGAAAGATTCATAATAATCGATATGGATGTATGTTAGTACCTCCTAATCAAACTGCATTGGTGTATAAAACTTGTTTGCCATATACACAAACTGGAGTATTGAGGAGTTATTTTTAGTAAACGATTAGTATTTGATTTATCATTTTGTACTGAGACAAAACGTAAGTTCATCGAAACCATGAGAAATGTGCGTTTTGGCACACACAAGTCCTCTGCAAGTAATCTCCAGTACATTTTTAAGGAAGGGAAAAATACCCAGCAGATGTAGGATGATTGCTTGTCTGGAGGAATACTCTCAGTGAGTTTTGGCCTCAATGATAATATAAATAATAATATAATAATTGATGATCGATCTCGGCAGATTCAATTGGGATGTTCAGCAAATCATCACATGATAACCAAATCCATTCAATTCACAGATTCGAACTGAAGAATTCTTTGTATATCCATAACAATAGTTATATTCACAGATCATTGAAACAAGTTGAGAGAGGAAACCCCATACTTTCAAAATCAAGAATTGCTGCACCACCTCCGTATACCGGTATTGACCCCAACTATATAATAGAATTGGATAAATTAAACGAAACTACACTGTATTGATAGGTGATACATTTATAAATATCTGTATTTCCGGTAACTGTTTGAAGGAAGTAATCTCGAAAGACCAGCATGGTGTCTTAGAAAAGAAGTCTTACCAACTTGTTCAGTATCTCCCAGTTAATTTCTGATGCACTCGATAAGCGGTCGCAACTTGATGTTGTGTATTTTGATTTACAGAAGGCTTTTGATCATATAGACTTGCAGATACTCAGTTTTAAACTTAATCGTTAGGGATTCCTTTCTAACTTGATACGCCTCTTTCAGTCATACCTGTTCGACAGGCATCAATACGTTGATATTGAGGGTTACCGGTCTAGTCGATATTTAACCACTTCTGGTGTACCCCAAGGTTCAAACCTCGGACCACTATTATTTTTATTATTCATTGATGATCTATCAAAAATCATTAGTTCATCAAAATTGTTTTATGCTGATGATCTTAAAATTTACAGAATAATTGAAGATATCTCCGACTGTTCGAGCTTACAAAGGGATATTAATAAAATCCATGCATGGTGTTCTGGAAATCATCTCAATTTAAACATTTCGAAGTGCTCTGTAATGTCTCATTGTAGAAAACAAAACATTATTGAGTTCAACTATGAAATTCAGGATAAAACCGTAGAGAGATGCAAACAAATCAAGGATCTTGGTATTGTTTTTGATCAGGAATTAACCTTTTCATCTCATATGGATAGTGTTGTTTCCTCTGCAAATAGGATGTATGGATTTTTGGTACGATAGGACAGAGACTTTCAAAATATTGCAACAATGATATCCATCTACTACTGCTACATCAGGAGTAAATTAGAATATGGGACAGTAATATGGTACCCACTGTATCATATTCACAACTTGGAACGTGTTCAAAGGAGATTTTTGAAATACCTTCCTTTCAGAACAACTGGATTATATATATGCTGAAAGGGGTACAGATTACTCTCTTCTCCTGAATGACTTCAATTTTGTATCCCTGAATGCACGTAGAATGTTTCTGAGTGTCATATTTCTTTACAACATAGTCAATGGCAAAGTTATATGTGATGATTTATTGTCTCGAATCAATTTTCCAGTGCCTCAGTTTAATTCCAGATAATACAGAACTTTCTATCATGAAAACTATAGAACGAATGTCTTGCGAAAATCACCAATTGTAGTAATGTGTCAAAATTTCAACAAAATACATCAGAACTGTGACATATTTTTCTCTTCAAGGGAGCATATATATATATATATATATAGATGTATTGTGAATCTTCATATATAAGCTAATATCAATTAAAATTAACATTTATTATTTGCATAGATGAGTGAATCACAACTCTTAAATGTATAAGCTTCTATAATTCTATAATTGAAATATATCACATTAAATTTAACATTTCCTGTAATTGGGGGTTGTATCCGTTTGAAATAAATGGCTATCTATCTATCTATCTATCTATGAGAGAAAATACTTCTCCGATTGACAGCGAATATAAATTTTGCAGGCACATATAAATCAACAAAGTATTACTTTTCCTGCCTAGGCAACAAGAGTTATACTCTGCTGATTGATACGTATCTGGAGGAATTAGTACTTCTAAGTCGCTATCACTGTCCATAATGAGTCTGCAAACCGCCATATTTACTTCATGATACAAATACCACCTCCATTTCTTGGTCACTACTTCTGCAACCCCACAACTATCTCCAACACTTGCGCTTTCTTTCATCAACGGATTTTGGATGAATTCCTTGACAATTTCATCAACAAGTTTCTTTGACAGTGAAAAACTGTTTGTGGTTGAAGCACTTGTAATAGATTTCATTTCTATACTACTACAATCTACTATTCCCTCTATTGAAACGAATAACTATTCTGACGTAATTCAAAGAAATTTTCGTCGTATTCACTATACAGTCTGCAAAACGGCAATACGTATTTCATAATACAATTACCACCTCCAATTCTTGGTCACTGCTTCTGCTTCCCCACAACTATCTTCATCAATTTTAATTTCTTTCATCAATCGGACATTGAGATGAATTCCTTGACAGCTATTCATCAACAAGTTTCTTTGACAGTGATGAACTGTTTGTGGTTGAAGCACTTTAATAGATTTCATTTCTATACCACTAGATACTCATATAAATTTTCCTCTCTTGAAGATGCTAACCATGTTAGCATGTAATTCAAAGATATTTTGCGTCGTATTCACTATACAGTCTGCAAAACCGCAATGCGTATTTCATAATACAAATACCACCTCCAATTCTTGGTCACTGCTTCTGCTTCCCCACAACTTTACTATCTTCATCGATTTTAATTTCTTTCATCCATCGGACATTGAGATGAATTCCTTGACAGCTATTCATCAACAAGTTTCAGTGATGAGCTGTTTGTGGTTGAAGCACTTTAATAAATTTCATTTCTATACCACAAAATACTCATATCAATTTTCCTCTCTTGAAGATGCTTACCATGTTAGTAAAACGCTTGTCGAGTGCAAGTTATGCCAATCTGGTGTCAGAGTAATTAATTAACATTCAAATTTCAACTACTTTCGACACTTATTTTTTTTATAATTCTTTTTCAATCGTCGGCAAGAATATTAAATGTAATGTCCAGAAAACATCGTGTTAACCGTACGGAAGAAAATATTAGAATTCGCTCTACCTCTGTTATGGAAACAGATATTTTTCACTTTGTATACAGATTTTGTGGAATGAATGTGATAGTTATGTCAATAAATGAATGTGTTTAACGGTAGTATTGGGAAATGTCGGTAGATTTGAGATTGTAATCTATTTCGTGAAGAAATGAAGTTCTTGTACGTATTTATAGAACTTTTTTCTGACTGGAAACGTTAACAACCTTCATTTTAAGAAATCGTGGGAGATAAACCAAAATTCGATTTGAAAATATACCCCATCTGATACCTACAGGAGTAAGTATCAGTTTCTTTCTTGTAGGCACAAGACTTGTACTTCTGAAAAATAAGTACTACAAGTTTTGTTCCTACAGGAAAAAAAGTTGAATATCTGCTTTTCTAGAAGAATTGTTCTTACAGCAGGAAAACTAATATTGATTTTATGAAACAGGCTCCTGGAGTCATAGTACATATCTGTGCCATTCGCCAAACTTCTCTAGGACAATTTGATTGAAGTGGACCTTTCACCTTGCAAACAAAGTACCTACTCATAGACATCTCACGTTATTACTAGTCTTTTTCTGATCATAGTAATCCACACAAATTTTGAAAACTATAAGGGTTTCCAACAGTAGACAAATAATCGAGTTCCATATCAACATTGATGGCTTGATGGCGGATGGCTTTTTGAGTGATAAAGGCTTGGATGGAATTTGACACCTCATCCACGGTTGTGGTTGGAATCGCATGTAGTAAATGAGACCACGTTGATCACTAGTCTGTCAAGTTCAATTTTTTGTGGATTCTCGTTCGTAGGCCAACTGGAAAGAATAATTAAAAATTCTCATAACAGTTCGGGTACCAACTCCGGGTTTTATATATTTGGTGAATGCGCGGGGCCATAATTACGAATATACTATAAAAATTGTAGAATTTAGAATTCACGAACTGGTGGAGGGGACTTGGCATAGGTATATTAGACATTCGAGCCAGTTCCTTGGGAGTTGAAATCAGTGAAATACTAAAAAAAAACTCTGGTTTCGGAAGCAAAATGGAATCCTGCGGAAATATAGCGGGTAATGGTGAATTTTGGGGATTGTTATAAGTAGTGATGTACTCGAACCGCCAGTTCCAGTTATATGCTGTTCAGTTCTATAAGTATACGTACTTTTGTGAATGCACGCGCCAGCAAACACGTTTTTATGTCTAAGTGAATACTTCTCTTAATAGTGATGTATAAAAAATATTTCATGCATGTTTTCAAAAAGATCGAGAAAATTAATACTGAATACACATTTTTATGTGCAGGGAAATAAAAAGTTCAGTCGCGTATAAGCTGCATGCACTTATATTTGAATGAAGTGGTTAATGTTACTTGTTGAGTGATATCGGTTCCATTGCCTATATCAATACTCTATTGAAAAGTATTGGATCGAATAAACTGGAACAATAAAATTTGAGCAGTTGAAATAATCGAAATGAAAAGATTTTAATGCCCGAATAGATAATTCAACGGATCAGGAGTTGGAAAAAAGCAATAATGAGAATGAAAACTTATCGATTCAAACAAGTTGAACGAACTAAACAAAAAAAATTACCATTCGCGAACGAGAATCATCTTCGGTCCATTTGCAGAAAGAGCTGCCACCCCTCAAGGAAATCAGAATGTTTTAAATGTTGTAATTCACAAAACCAATGCCAGACAGGTGTTTTATCCGCCATAGGTCTCCTCAGTGACACTCGGCTGAATATTTCGAACGGTCTGTCATGAACCAAAAGCCTGAATCAGGTTCAGATAATGAAAACATCTAAGGCGAAACGCTGTCTGCTAACCTAACCTAACACAACAAAAACTCCTTTGGATGGTTATTTTATCTATGATGGAATTTTTGAAATATTGTTTTTCCTTCGCCAGCTAATAATTCGTACAGAAGCCTCTTCTCTTAATACTGGGTGAATCGAAACTAGAAAAAACTTTTTTCTTGAACTTTTCACGTATACCGTATATTTTATTTTCTACTTCCACCCGTCAATATGCTCATTTCTTTATAGTGTACTAAACGTATGATTAGGCGATTCCAGTCAACTGAATCGTTATGATTTCATATCAACGCAAGGCAGGATATGAATTCCACCAATTAAAAGAACAAAATACTGGGTTATCAGGGACAACTTTGTAGAAACGTCACAATTCTCTCTACCCACCAACAGAAAATCCACTTTGTTAAATTCGAACATAAATAAATATACTTATATCTCAGATATTCTCTAGTTCATCGAGTCGAGTTTGAATTGTCACTAATGAGGATTTAATAATTGACTCAAATTTTGCAGTCCAAATGGCCTAGTTCGATAAGGTGTACGCCCTTTGAGATAATCCACTTTATAGTCGTTGGTTCAAGTCCCGCCAATAGGCATTTTTATTTGTACTATTTTCATTTTGTCATTACTTATTCAATTTGTATCTATCGATATAACTTGAAACAGAGTTTGAGTTATTCACAGAAAGAAAGAACGAATCTATCCAAAACAGCTACTCCCTTGGCTATAGGGCGCGATAGACGCTGTATCACAGAGAAATCTATTTATATTTAAAGAACAAATCCGAGCCATTTCTTGATACACGACATGTTGTCCAATTATTCTCCGCGAGCATAACTTGGCTTTTGGGAGATTTTATATTTTTGTCACTTGCATATTTCTAACGATAATTTCAGAGACTAAAACAAACGCATTCTGATATGCCTCGAAATGTTCGTGAATATTCTAATATCCACAACATAATTTAGGTAGGTACATTCATATCATACCGAATTCGAAAGTTTTCGAACTAATCATCAATTGTCATTTTCAATTTGGAATTTGCCCATTGTGTTTGATTCACATGAGTACCCCAAAAATATTGGAACATATCTAATACTACTGTTTGAAAGTCATTATTTTGTGGGGGGTGATGTAATGATTCTATTACTGCGGAAATAATTAAGGGCTCCATTGGAAAAAATAGGGGTGGGGGTAAGTGTCCAAGGGTACAACCAAGAACGGAGTATTTTAAGTGTAATGTGTGAAAGGAAGCCGATTCGATGTTCGTCATGATGCCACTTTTTTATTATTCTATCTCTTCCAATAACAAAGATATCGATTGTTGAAATACCCGGTATTTAAAAATACTCAGCTTAAAGAAAATCGTTGAGATGCAAATATTCTCAGGCACCATGACTCCTTAAATTTCTGTTTCCTGCCTTTACTCTCTTGCTATGTATGGTTTAAGTGCCATTCCATTTCTACTGTTCGATCTCCATCGGCAGTAAGAATGTGTTCTGATAGTTTTGTACCACTAAACTTTCTCTTTTTGATGCACATCTTCTGTTCACTTTCATGCACTTCAATACGCCATTACGATTCACCGATATATTTTTTACCGCTTGAACAAGGCGTTTGATAATAGTAGATTGTTTACAAGATAGGAAAAGCCTAACATTCCTGGACGACTGTAAAGATTTATAAGTTGAGGCACAAGCCGAGACTTAGCAACACAGGTTCAGGAATGTGTTTTCCTATGAGGTAAACATACTATTTTTTCGCAAATCGTTTAGATTTCGACATATATTATTTGATTTCGAAAAAATCGTGGATAATTTCACTCACAAATGAATTGCGCTTTGAAATTCGTAGTAAATTCACTTGGGTTACTATGGAAACTATTTTCAATAATTCATATAGAACACTAACAACTGTAAGGAAATATCATTTTCCTACGACCACATGCGAAAATGACAAATAGCACACTATTTAGTTACTTCGAAAATGACAAATATCACCCAAGGGATGAAAGGTGAAATATCACTCTAGAGTCTAGAGTGATATGTGTATCTATAGTTATATGTATTGCATAATTGAATTGAAGTGTGCTTTGAAAATAATATTGCAAAAACGTCAGATAAACTTTAGAAGTGTCAGTTTTTGCATATGCATCATTCTTATCATATACAAAACCGTGAAAATACTATCTAAAATTCCATAAAACATGGATGCAGATATTAATAGTGATGATCAATTTACTCCACCTGGAATTGAAGAGGCCGCAAAATTAACGTCACTAAATTCACTGCCCGAAAAGTCCAAAAGAAGGTACGAATACGCTTACGATCAATTTATTTCATGACGAAGAAATAAGGAAACAAGAAGTTTCTTTTCTGAAAACGTTTTGCTTGCATACATGGGTGAACTTTGCAATAGAATCCGATGCTCAACATTATGGACTAATTATTCTTTGTTGCGTACCACTTTATCCATTCACCACAATGTAGATATCTCCAAATTTAGTAAACTTAGGCATTTTCAAAAAGGAAAAGTGACAGATATAAACCGAAAAAAGCTAAAATTTTGACGCAACAAGAAATTTGTGAATTTATGAATGAAGCTTCCGATGAGATTCATTTACTTACAAAGGTAAGTCATTGGTATTGAAACAAAGTCTATACATTTATTTATTAGGTTGTGTCAACGTTGGTATATAGGAGGAAGGTTACGAAATGTCATCATATCGATCCCTCCATATTGCGGGGGCGTCAATGAGGTTAAGGTGAAATTCCACGATATACTAATATGCAAGTGGATTTCAGTTTCTGGTATCTGATTGGTAGATAACAACAGATAGCAAAAAAAATACCTGCTTCCCTAATAAGATCTATGAATATTCGAGTATATTGAAAATCTAACTTTATGGTGTTCAATACTGAATGTCAGTTGAGCAAAAGTGTGGATATACTCTTCGTATTTGTGTTTGGTTTGACAGATAATTCAACTCGATCTGATCTCGATATATGTGAAAATTGAAAACGAAAGCAAATGAAAAATTGATAAGTGTGTATGATTGGTGAAAATCCGAAAGTAATACCTGTGTTTAAAAAAAAAGTGGGACTGTTCCTCATGCAGCAAGAAAGTTTGCCAGAGTATGATAAATTACTCCTATATGAAATGGAAAGTATTTGGGTTTACCAGTCGTCCAAGGATCTTTTTCCGAGGCCAAGAAAATGTTTGAGCTATGTATTATAACTGTGCCCCTTTTGGCACAATTGTGCCACTAATCGCAACCCTGATTATACTTTGAACGTTATCTACGTCTTCTAATGTATAGTGTTGAATTTATATAGGAATCCAAATGATTTTATGAACAAAATGCCTCTTCAAAGATATCGCTTTGTAATCATGCAACCAATTGACCTAGGTTGTTTCTCTCCTGTTATTTCGCAATCATTTTCATAAAAGTGCTCCGAGCATATTCTAGAATAATTTGTCGGAATCCACGTATCGGGTTTATTACAAAATGCTATCCACTCTTGCCTTACAACAGGATTCTTCGGAAATGAGTGAAAACTTAAGGCTCTACTTGAGCTTAATAGCGTTCCCCAAGTGTTCAAACAGCCCGTTACACAGCACGTTTCCCGGCATAATAAAAATCAAAAAGTTTTTTGTACAACACAATAGCTAAACGAATAAACACCCAAGAAAAAACACCAACAACTTATCCTAGTAGAAACACTTTAAAGCTAGTGAAATATTACTCTAAGAAACTCATTACACTAATGAAAATTGAACAAACGACTTAAAATACAAAAAATGATTCCCTAAACTCCACAAAGACAAGACAGAATACACGACGCAACGCAGAGGTTCAGGTATGTATGCTGTGGCTGTGGGCTGTGACAGTGACAACGCAACAAATATTTTACTTTTACAACAGAGTAACAAAGACACCAAGAGACAGAGACAATCAGGAATCAGCTACATAAAACATATATGTTTGTGTGTTCTGTGACAATTTCTTTGCACTTTTTCTGTTCATCTTTGGTTCTATGGGGTTATGCCACCTATAGAGATTTTTAATTTACCCAATTTACCCCAGAATTGCCAACTTCGATTTCCCCAAACCCTGCCCCTAGCCTCAGGTACCCCTTCGCCTATAAACTCGTGACATTTCGTAACTTTCCTATATATGAACGTTGGGTTGTGTTGGCTATGGGTATATCTGGTGCATGTCGCAAGCAAGAACTTACCGAGTTATGTATAAATAACATTGAAGATTTGGGGACTGCGGCTGTCATCCAAATTAATAATACAAAAAATAAATGCTGTCGCATGTTCACTATTACTGGAAACTTTTATAGCATATGTAAAAACAATGCCAATCTAAGACCGCCAAGTATCGAAACATGCTTTTTTCTTAATTATGGAGACAAAAAATGCATAAAACAAGTAGTGGGTATTAACAAAATTGAAAATATACCTAGAGTAGTGGCAAAATTTTTGAATCTAAAGGATCCTGAACTCATTTCGCCGTTCTTCTGCTACTATATTAGTAGATGCAGGAGGAGCTCTAACTTCTCTGAAAAGACAAGGGGGTTGGAAATCGTCCAAAGTCACAGAAGAATATATTGACGATTCTCCTACTAACAGGTTAAATATTGCCAATAAAATTATAGCTGCCATCAGCAGTACTTCGAAAGCCGTCACTCCGCCTCTTCGAGAAACTGACATCGAATCTACTACTGTACATAGTGTACAAATAACAAGATGTCAGGATTTTCTTGCGATTTGCGGAAAATACATAAATTTAAGTTTTCCGTTGTGTTAGATGGTATAGTATGTGTCAGTATTGAACGTAAAGTATTTGTTGGTTTGAAAGAATGTATACATAATCTTGTTGCCGATCCGTTTTTTTCAGACATTCGAGGGATATAAGGTTTGTTACGGTAAGTGTAGTTTGTGTTGGTCTTATGTTTTCACTGTGGGGTATATAACATTTTTTTAATTCTTTCATGATGTTTTTTTATTCAGAAGCGGTTGGCGCAGCAACTTCTTGCTGTTAATTAGAGATCTGCCCTTCTACACTTGTATATATCAATATTGATTCTCAATTACCCCAGATCGTGGTAGGGTACTCACCCAAAAAAAAACTATTCAAATAATCTGATGGCAAACTGAACATTGCCAATGTTCTTTCTTTCAACAGGTATATCTAGATAAATTTAAAATGGATAATTATCTCCGAACGAAGTTTCGAAAGAGTCCCGTATCCTTCTGGCGAAATGACTCGCTAAATATGATCGTACATTCAACGTAGAAATGCATATATGCTGTAATGCCATATTTCCAACAACATTTCCACCAAATCACATATCTGAAAGCGAACAAAGAAATAGGGATGAAATTCGTAGCATATCTCGGAAAATTGAAACGTAAAATAATTCCAAACAATGGTCCTTGGAAAATGAAAGAACGGCTGAAAGAAAGGCACCGAAGGTTTGAAAAACAACTGCGAGCGGCGAATAGCCCTCTCTATCGCACCGAGACCTCTCTCTCTTCCCCGCAACATCGATAAAAACGCCCCATTCCACTCAGCAGTGCAGAAAACGAATTCTCGCTCCTTTTTAAAAGGCAAGAACCCCCCTTTTCTTTTTCTCCCGCTGGAAGGTGTATAAGTCGGCACCGTTTGAATGTCTGAAGTATTTTCAGCGTCTGAAATACCGATCAATAAAACATCTGAACGCAGGCGAGTTTTCATTGGTTCTGGGCAAGGAGTTTTTCCCCCACTTTTCCGCGGAAATGTCCGTCAGAAAGGTTTCTTTTGTTTCCAGGTTTTATATTAGATTTTCGTCGGCGCGAAAGCCCAACCGTGCTCGCGGAAACTTGGAGAAATTAGGGGAAAAATGGAAGTCGGGGGTGGGGAGGGGGGAGGAGGGCGCGCGACGTCAGCGGAGGATGCCGCACGGACGTTGTCGGGAAAAAGGAGTCTCGGCCGGAGATGCTGTTTTCCAAGTTGCTGAATTGCCGTTATATCACAGCTACTGATGAATCTTCTGCTGATATCGATAAGATTTTTTTCCTACGGCTATAACACAAAATTGCTTTATATTAACTGTTCTTGATAGATCATTGGTATATCATGTATGTATGCCTTCAATTTCCTCAAGAAGTAGTACAAAATTTTCTTGGAAATCATAAAGCAGCGAATAACATACAATCTGCTTTCCAACGTTAAATATCTTGGTTCAACATGAGCATAAAAAATCACTACCTCCACAGCCACTTAGATAGGTTTCCAAAAAACCTAGGTGTTTTTAGTACGAACAGGGAGAAGGATTTCATGAGGACATTAAAACTATGGAAAGTCATTATCAAGAAAGATAGGATTGCCACATGATGGCCGACTACTGTTAGAGTCTTCAACAAGATTGTTTTGGTGACCGACATGCTAGAGAGTCGTATAAAAGAAAATTCTTGAGTGATAAGTGATCAATGTTATTCATGTATATCCCTGCTTCTTCATGTCTATATGGAATGAAGATAATTACGTTACCTATAAATTGTTTTCAACACTAGTACCGTATTAGGAGTAAATAATGAAATAGTACTATTATAAAATGTATGTAAATTAGTTTATTAAAAAAAGCGCCAATATTACGTATCTCAAAAACTATATCTAATATACCAAATCTGACAGTTATTTTGGATTCTGCGCTCGAAAACTACCTAAAACAACTAAAAAATTGCAGACACCAAATTGGCTGTTGAGTTGTGTATCCTTTCTAGCTCGTTAAACAATATATTCACATTTATTCGAAAAAGTACTTGTTTCTAGCCTTTTCTCAGTTTGGAAAGTGACCAAGTCAGTCATGAGAAGAGGTGCTGGGAAATATTTTTCCCGGCCTCTTTGAAAACATTTCAACCTCTTTCCCAAGTAGCAAGAGAATGTTTGAAACTTCAATAAAATATGGGTTTCGAATATTCATGCACTGATAACTTATTGGTTACTTATTAATAAAAATATTGAATATTTGTTGAATATTTTTTGAGGTTCATTCCATGTTTCGAATCAGTTCTTGATCAACTTCAATTTCACTTTGAAACTATTATAAATATTACTATCAGAATCTATATTAAATATGTTTTGATCCTCCTTCGAATTAGTTTTGAATCCTCATTGAATATTTATCAATAATTATTCATTTCTGAATATAACTTGAAGATGTTCCACAACTTCATCTCATTAATTTTGAACATTCATTTCGTAAATGTTGATTTTTTTTTTTAAATATTTTGAAGGTGTTTGGATCCTTCTTCGAATCAGTTTTGAATCTTCATTTGTTAATCAATTCTTCATTTCTGAATATATTTTGAAGATATTTCCAAACTTCATCTAAGCAATTTTCAATGTTCGTTGCACACTCGTATGCTGAATGTAGTTTTCAAAATGTTTTGAGTATGCTTTGAACCATTTCTTTCACTGAACTTTTAATCTTACTTTGATAAATTCTGAATAATGTTCATTCAAAACACGTATTTTCATTGAACATTCTTCGACTAAATAGTGCACACATTTTGAATCATTAAGACTATATTTATTGTGAAAACATTTTTTTTCAATTAATTCTGGATCAATATTACTGAATTTATTTAAAAAAATTAAAAACCTTTCTTCGAATATTTATTAAATCTACTGTAACTGTTCTGAAGACTTTCTGATTCGTCTCTGATTGAGTTTTGTTCCTTTATGAAATACATTTTGAATTTATTTTGTTGGTGTTCTGAACCTCAAAATGAATTTTGAATCTGTATTGAAATGAAAATGATTTGAGAATACATTCAGATATATTGATTTGTGAAATGTTTCTCCCAATCAGCGTTAAATATTTTGTCGTGAATATTTCACTCAAAAATGTCATTCAAACCTGATATTAATGATATATAACAGATAGATCAGTGAAAATGTTGGGTTTCACCTTTCGGCACATTGAGTAAAAACGATATACTGCTATCTCTCGAGATATATTTTGGAATAGAATCCAACAATTTGGTTGATAATAACTTCAATACTCAAAAATGAACAAGTATTGGAGAGAGACTCGAAAGTCCTTCAAAATAAGTATAACTAGAGTTCCTTCTTGGCGAGTGACGTAACACTATTGACTTTTTCAAACAAAAATTACCTGTCCCATCCAGAAATTGGGAGGGTGGGGACCAATGTGATTCTCACATGAAAATTATTCAAAATCCATTTCCTCTATTCCATTCGATTCAGCGGGAAACACTAGTATCGAACGAAACAGTATCGAAAGCTTTCCTATGTCCGAAAATTCACATTACCTGGAATTTGTCGAATTCAATATTGATATTGATAAAATCATCTTGTATGATATTCTTACGAATATAATCAAATATCGATTGACTCGAAACTATCCATCCTCTTGAAACCAATGTACTGGCTTCTCTTCGAAGGGCCAGATCCATTATCACATCACATATCACTTGTTAAATCAACAATCAAGTGCTGCTATCAAAATACCAAATAATCTTAGAGGAAGTTCTATCAGTTTTCTATGACGACGTATTAGTGCCATTGCAAAAATAATAGTATATTATGCAACGATCGTGTAATGATGGTTATTAATACATGAGCATAAACCAGGATACGAAACGAGCCGAAGGTGAGTTTTGTATGGTTTATGCGAGTGTATTAATAACCATTACATGAGAGTTGCATACACTATTTTATCTACACCCAATAAATAATGAGGAACTAAAAATATTATATTATTAGGTATTTATATTGAACACAATAATAGTTGGTAATCAATCGTATTTCTTTGAAAACTTCTACGAAATTATAATTAATGGTATAAACACGGAAAATACAACAATGACAAATGAAAAAAAAAAATCTTTAAAATCTCTGCCGAGGTCAGGATATGAACCCGAACGTTTCTGATCACTGCCCTCGCCATTGACCACTCGGCCATGATAGCTCATTCGAATTGGTCGGAAATAAAAACATATGTGTTGCATATGTCAAATGAAAAATATAATCCTTTCGATTGTATTTTTTTCTTGTCTAAGACATCTGTGGAGGAGTCGCTGGTAATTCTTCTATATCACTGCTAAAAGACATTTTCATTCGATTATCGAAAATTGACTAAATTCTTCAAAAATTCAATACCTACTGATTTTGACTTGACAAACGTCAAAATGCAAAGCTTGCATATCATGATTGATTGAAAAATAATGGGTCTCTATTGGTTGAAAATCTGTATCGTAATGGATTTCATTATAAAACGGGTTGTGGGCATATAAGTGTATTATTAGAGTACGGGTGTAGATAAAAAATCTTACAATTGCGACTTTAAATCTGTCAATTGACAGATTCAATTTGGCAATTGCGACTTCAATCTGTCAATTGACCCTCTTTTTCAAAGTGAATTGAATTCACAATTCTGCCCAACTCTGGATCTAAAAAATCCAAGAAAGTTCATTTATGGAAAACCATTGCTTGAAAACCCCTTTTACCAATTCTTTTTACTATTGAAATCTAGTTTATTTTCTATAATGTGAATCAAAAGCAAATCCCATTTATCGACTTCTTGTCCTTAATTTTTCAAAGCCCTTAAATCCTACTTGACTACTTGACTATTGATTTTCTGAGTTGTGAAGCAGACTCTTTCATTATTGGGGAAAAATCGAAAAATGAATCAATGTGACTCAATGCAATGAGCGTTTTCATATCGTTCCTTGAGGAAAGTCCAAGCCTCGAAATAAGATTATCAAATATGTTATAAAATTCCAACCACTGCTCATATGATCCATGAAAAGTTGGAATTTCCATCGTAGGAAACCCCTTTTTATTTCCTGATCTTGTGCATTGACTAATTCTTTAATAGCATCTTGTATCTTTTAAAACCCTTTCCAGGTTTCTCTACATTTCTTGAACCTTGCAAGTATTTGTTTAATTTTATTTTTATCCAATTAATCTAAAAAATGTTTGAATCGTGTAAAACTTTGAAACTCCCTTTCTTCTGATCATTCCGTTCAAATCTGTCATCTTCAGATATCAACGAGATACCATGATCAACACAATTATGATGACACAAGCAAGCCTGAACTTCTGATTGAGATTTTTACTAACACCTTTTAGTCCTTCAATGAAAGAATGAAAGATCTTGATCCGTGTTCAAATTGTTCGTTTGAAACGATGTCACATTATCATCATACAAGTAACAACGTCAAGTTACCTAGGATGGAAATTCCAACTATTCATGGATCATATAAGCAGTGGTTGGAATTTTATAACATTTATTAACCTCATTCCTTATTTGAAGCATTCCGATATTGAACGTTTTCATTATCTGCAAAATTTAATTCAAGGTAATGCAGCCAAAGTCATAAGCTCAGTAAAAATGAATATATATATTATTATATATATTATTATATATATATATATATATATATATATATATATATATATATATATATATAGTGAGGCTTGGACTTTATGAAAACAGAAGGCTCATTGCATTCAGTCACATTGATTCATTCTTCAGTTTTCCCCCAATAATGAAAAAGTCTACTTCACAACTTGGAAAATTATTGGATAGAGTCAAGAAGGATTTGAGGGCTTTGAAGAATTCAGGACAAGACGATAAATGGGATTTGCTTTTGATTCACATTATAGAAAATAAACTAGATTTCAATAGTGAAGGTGGTTGGTAAAAGGAGTGTTCAAGCAGTGGTTTTCCATAAATATGAATCCTCTTGGATTTTTTGGAACCAAAATCAGACAGAATTGTGGGAATTGTTGTGAGCTTGGAGACCTGTCGAACCCCTCTTGCTCGGGGATCTTTTTTCGAAAGAACGGCTCAGCTTTAGAACTCTTTGCCGAGGAAGGTTTCTTCTGAGGTTTACAAACTTCAAAACTGTGAAGTGAATGATTATTAGTACCTCCTGATCATTGATACACGCGGTGTTCTTTGAAGATTTCAGGGCTTTCCATCCGCGTGAATCAGTCTATATAGAATGAAAAGTATATTCATAATTTTCCACTCTTCCTTAACTTTCTCTTTCTCATATCCTGAAATCTATCTTCTCGATTTGCATTCTCTACTTCTTCGAAAAAATCAGTCATTGGCATTCACGGTTTCAAGTTGTACGTATTCATTACTATCACATGAATCCTCAACTTATACTTCATTTCATCCCTGTACGATCCCAGAGCAAGAGAATCTCAGAACGTATTCATTCTCTTCAACAAAGGCGTATATCATTCAATTTGACATAAAATGAATCGAATTCAAATTACGGGAACCGTTATTATGGAAAACGACATAATTAATGAATAGCAACGAATTGTTGATGAATGGAAATAGTTTCAGCGTTTCGTGAATCTCTTTATCTTTTAAATACTATGCAATGAGAACAAAGATGGCCGCCTTAAAACTAACCTTAATTTATCAATGTCTTCAAGATAACGAAACAATGGAGTGTGTAAAACATCCATTGTTTCTGTTTATACAGCAAAACAACGTGATGTCGTAGAAACAAAACACTGCACAATGACCAAGGCCTTCTATTAAATTTACTTGGGAATTCGAGCAGCTATATACGGGATGTAACCTCTAGTTTTATAGGGAGAGTTTTACAAGATTAATGCCGTTTTATATCAAGTCGTTAAGGTACGAGAGGACATTTTTAACATAATTGTAATCCTTTCTCACAGCCTCACATTATCTAGTCATCGAGGGAAGACATGATAAACGATTTCGGAAGACGGTACATTTCATTGTTGGAAAGTGGTTTTGGTAACGTTGTTTCTGGTTATTTTCGATTTTGTTCGTGATTGACAGACAATAATTAGGAATGTGTATTATTCCAGTTACTATCAATAACATCGGAAAGGTATGAAGATCGATGTGACTAATCGACAATTGAACCGTTACTAGAATGATTATCTAATATAGATAATTGCAGATCAAAACAAAAAAACTCCTGTACTTTCCACTATATTACAAATCACAGGAATATAATGACAAAAACCAGGATCAGAAGTTTTTCATATGATGCTTGCAGTTAAGAATCGTACTCTGATTAAAAACTGATTCATTCAAAATTATTATAATCGACTTGGTGATAAAATGGTAATGCATACAAAATGAATTTTCATTGGCGAAATTTCACAACCGTCCAAATAAATCGGAAACAAGTTTAATGTTGAAACAGCACTGAGACTATTGTTTATAGATATATAGTTAGTCAATGCCTGTGTGAAAAGGATTTGAACCGTTTTTATTCCGCCATCTACAATATAATGTCGATATTTCCGTTTACTTGACAATGCACGACAATGTTTCCTACTCTAAAGAGAAAAATGGGTGCAGAGTTCTGTCTGTCAGTTTGACTGAAATTTTGAAAGAAAAGATAATGAGGCTTTAAAATAGAGTTGACGGTAGAAGTTTATGAAGGAAAGGCAAGTTTAGGCATTATATTAATATTCAAAAAAATATTGATTGCAAATAGAACAATTTTTCTCCGATGGTGACTCATTGCCTTGATGGAATAATCTCAATAAAAACGATTTGTCAAAGCATAGAAAATCCTTACTATCTGAATACCACCAATTTTCACATGATTCTGATCTAGCAATAACATCTCGTTACCCATTCATGTACTTTTATAATCTATTTGATATTACTGTTGAAACGAGCTCATATTTTTTGCTAAAACTGCCCATCCAAATCACCCGCACTATAGCTCAATTATTACGTATGGCCAATCACTTCAAACTAAAATTCACACTTAATGGAATCTCCTATACTATTGATCCAGACCTGATCTGTCCAGTCTGCAACACAAACGAAACGGAAACACTTTTCCATATTATTTTTGACTGTCCCATCTACACAGTGATGAAACAGAATATTTCCTGCCTACAGAGTTTGGAAACATTGATTGATGCTTTACAAAACTTATCAGTCTTTGAGGCCATGAAAATTCCGAGTACATTTGGAATATTCTGAAACTACGAGCATTCATTTTGAGCGAGTAACTGCAGTATTTTCATTTTCTCTGAACTGTATTACTACAATACTATTTTAGTTTCGTTGCCTATGAATTGTAATTGATGAAACTATTGTAATATTGTCATTTTCTTTTTATTGTTACCCCCATACACTTGCTGTAAACTTGTTTTTAGAAGTAATAAAACGATTATTATTATTATTTATTATTAATCAAAACATGAATGATCTACGACATTGACAAAAAAATTCACTTATCTTTCTTGACTTGATTGCCATCTTTTGGCATTATGTATCCATTCCTTCAAATGATATTCCCAGAAGGTTGACTAACTGACTTAGGGCGGGTACTTTATGACCTGATTAACAGTCCGTTAAAATAATCGGTGTTTAGGCTATGCTTTCACTTTAGCAAATGACAGGATGTGGTGTCCATTCTCAGCATCGATTATTTTAACGGGCCTTTGATCAGGCCGTAAAGTTCCCGCCCTAACATCAAAAATCAACAACAATCAACAAAACCGAACGTCTAATAATATTATATATATATATATATATATATATATATATATATATATATATATATATATATATATATATATATATATATATATATATATATATATATATATATATATATATGTATATATATGTGTGTGTTCGGATAGGTTTCCGCGCGGTCAGTTGTATGTTGTTGTTGAGTTATATGTATATATATATTCTTGTTTGTGAGGTCTAACGATGTACATCAAAAAGTGTCATATTGGTAGGAAGGCATGCCACTCGAATGATAGCAAGATAGAGCAATGGCAGTAAACGAAAATTGAAGGAATCTGCTTTTACCATACTATCTGGGGACATTTGCATCTCGATGATTTCTTTTGTTATGAACCGCACCTGGCTACCCCTCTTGAATGATAGAATGGTGTGTCAACCCTCACATCTTTGACATATTTTCCAAAAACCATTGTAGAAGGAGAGTATTTGTGATGAGCTTTCGTGTTTCATATGTAGGAACTGTTTTTAATAAATGCAGCAACGTTTCGAAGAAGATTTTGATTCGACCCTTCTACACTTTTATACATTTAAATAATAATTTTCGATTTTTTCAGATTATGCTGAGTCACTAACTTGATGACTCTCTAACAATATTTATTTTTTTATCTGACTTATCCTTCCTTCCCAGTTTCCGAAAAGCACTTCGGCGTCTTGGGCATATTGCGCTTCACTTTCGTTAATTTCATGACGCTCTTTCCAACAATTTCGTTCTCAGTACGAATTTTTTCTTGCCCATATACGAGTTTGTGTTGCCAGAGTCTCACATTTGCAAAGTAAGTCACGAGCTGCCTCTATCTCTATGTTGCATTGTCAGCTCAAGTATCTATCATAAAACCCTGTCTTGTTCAGCTGATCTCTCAATGATATGATAATGACTGGTCAGTAGTCCTGTTATCATTCCCAGCAGATCCCTGCTACTTGGGAGCAATTCCTCAATCTTTTTCTTCTTCGGCGGTCAATGGGAATTCTTCTTCTTTTTAATAATCTCGTCTTGGGTACCCCCACAGCCAGCTCGGTTCCAGTGCATGGTGTTGATGACCATTGTCTAGCGAAGTCATTAGCTTTCTCGTTGCCAGAGATTCCTGAATGACCTAGCACCTAGTATAGAGTCACTCAATTACGATCTATCAGAGTCTTCAGTTGTTTACGGTATTCCGATACCAGTCTTGATGTCTCTCTCGGATTTGACATATACATGCGCTATTCGGAAACTTTTTCTTAGAGAAATTCTTGAAATATATGGGTAAGTATCATTATCATGTGTAATCTGATGTAGCCTGTACAGAAAAAATGTAGAACTCGATATTTTGTTGTGTGATACGATGGTCAATAACTTCTAAGCAACAAACTCATTATTTTTTCCGATGATACACTCCACAGAACACATAAATGAATTCAGGAATGTAACAGCCGCCTTCCTGGTTAAATTTGGAAGCTAGGATCAACAACCACCGAAGGGGCTGATGGAGCTTATTTTGTTCGAGTTTGGAGTGAAAATACTGAATCGCAAACTTCTATGATGTTAAACACCTAATCTCCAACTACGGAAGTATTGCATTGCTGTCTTCATTTTCAAAAATTTTCGAAAAATCCTACCTCAACAGACTTGTATCCTTCTGTAAAAAGTTTAACCTACTGAAGCTGAAAGCCAATATGGATTCCAATCTGGTTTATCAACCCAAGATGCTATTCTTCCTCTGGTCAATCAGGTTGTATCCGAATTTCAAAAAAGGCGAAAAATCAATTAGTATTCCGTTTGATTTATCACGTGCATTTGATACCATCAATCGTCAACTTCTCCTCGATAAACTGTATGATATTGGAGTTCGTGGCCAAAGTCTCAAATGGATTGAGACTTTATCTGACTGGCAGATCTCAATCTGTGAAGGTTAGGTTCTAATCGGGAATATCTCATTCTGAAAATCGTAACATCTAACAGGTTTCTCTCATTCGTTAACGACATCTCCAATATTAATCAACAGCATTGCACTGAACAGTTTGCTGATGACACGTACTTCATATTGAATTCTTCTTCTTGTGAAGGGTTGTCTGAGCGAGCTGATATTGCAGTAGCAAATATGCTTGATTACTGCGCCAGAAATGGCTTTGGACTAATTAGCAATAAATCTTATACCATTGTTTTCTCGCCTAGAGAAATGGACTGCAGTATATTGGTTAGAGCTAATACTAAATCCATTGTACAGAGAAAATCAGTCAAATTCTTATGGTTGAACATTGACTCCCAATTATCTTGGAATGATCATATTGACTCTGTTTCTATTGAATTATCCAAGCATTGCTTCGTTATTTGGAATCTTAGAAATTCTGTCCCCATTCATATTTTATTAGTTACTACTATGCCTATGTACACTCAAGTCTAAATTATTGCTTAGTCTACTATGGTAACTGCAGCGGATTTAATGATCTGTTGATTGCTCGAAAAAAGATACTAAGAACCATGTGCTTCAAAGAATATGGTGATTCTTGTAAGCAGTTATTTACTTTATTACAAATTTTAACTGTGATATCCATTTGTATTTCAAATTGTCACTTACGTTAAGAATCATTACCATGAGTTTCTGCAAAGGAATACTATTCGCACAGCCACTGGTTATACTCAAAAAAATTATAAACTGATAGTTCCTGTCATCATTGATTAATATTTATTTTTGAATTAGCCTTCATCGGTCAGTCTAGTGAAGAGAACTACATTAGATCACGTTTGCGAATACAATTTTAAGTTTGCTGCGGCTTTTACATTTCTGTGTTGTTTCGAAGAGTGAAATCCTGTCTTCCACCATCATATTCTCACTCTAGAGTAATGATTCATTTATACCCCAGAATCCTGAAAGTTGGTTATCCGAACGTATTCTAATATATTATTTCTGAAAAGTGTCCACAACAAAAGCCTCACAGGACAATGGGGCCTTAACTGAGTTACGCTCGGGGTCGCATATGTATCTTTCATGCAAGGGAAAGAAAAGTAATTTTCCTCTGAAATATGAATATTTATACCGTAAAAAGCCCTTGCATTTATATTTTCACTTGAGTTGAAACTTATACAAGCTTTTTCACTTCGGTCCTTTTTAATTACGACATATTTACATACTGGACAAAAATCCACCGAGGACCCTTTTTCTATCCATATGAAGAACGTTTTATAAAAGTTAGAGTTTTAATTATAATTAAACAGATCCTGCGTTCGGTGCTTGGTGGAAGGAGGGAGGAGGGATGCGGATGAATGGGTTTGAGACGTGTTTCATGCAGTAATATTTGTTTTCTTTGCCACGGGTGTACTAACTGCGATGAACAATTTCAGATTGAGTATAGTGAGTTGGTAAGTGTGAACATGGGGTTAGTGGCGATTGAAGAAACATGCAAAAAACTATAAAACTATCGCTTCTATACATTGAGCTGAGTATCGATTCATACTGAACTGATTGTCCTTCCTTGTATGAAATTCAAGCAAAAACCGATAACCTCCCTTTGAAATAACAACGAAACTATGTATTCCAAGCAGATACAGATGAATTGGAATCCAAGAAGCCAATAAGAAATAAAAACTGCTATTATTTGCGTGCCAGAGCCTACTGGGGTATTACATTTTTTCAAGGATTCAATTCGAAACCTGATATACCTACCAAACAAGAACGTTTCAAAGAAATCATTGTTGTATGACTTATCGAGTAATTGGTTGTTGAAGTTTGAAGTATATTTCAGTGATATATTTAATTAGAAGTAAAGAAAATAAGCTTTTTCCGTGCGTATGCGACAAGTTTTCCTGGGGGGTGGAGCCGAACATAGAAAGTCGTGCAAGCACGGAAAAGCATGTATATTGACATGAAAACCACAGATTTTCAAGAAACATTCATTTTTACACTAGAAATATCCAAAAATTGTCACAAAACAACCGTTATTTACTCCGTAGCTGAAAAAACATACAAACTGATCAGATAGGAAACTGTCATTAACATATTATTTTATCTTAAAATATAAGTAGGCGGGTAAAGCGAATGAACTTCTCTATTCCAGTTCACTTAGTATAACAAAAAATGAGCAACACTCTGTCATACTACCTGAAAAGAAATTAAATATCTTGATATTATCATGGGTTCTTGTCTGAAATGGAAGCATCATATAGGTTATATAGTAAAAAACTACGAATAATTTTGTTGAGATTCAGAAGACGAGAATGCTTACCAGTACGTCAGCTCAGATATCTGTACTATTCTTCAGTTGAAAGCCATTTGCGATAAGGGATTATACTTTGGAAGCGAGCACTGAAAACCCATTTGTCTTTCTTAGAAGTGATGCAAAAAAAGTTTAGAAACTGATATGTCCAAAAAAGAAAAGTTTTTCTTCAGATTCACTTTACTTCTTCCATGTTTGCTTGAGTTATAATAAAACCAAAAACACTAGCCAAATACCGAGCTATGATACAAGAAATAGAAATCACTTTACTGTGCCATTCATGAGAAATACTACGACACATAGTACTCTTCTCTGAATGGGCCTAAAATTGTACAATGCAATTCCAGAAGAACTGAAACTCATCATTAATGAGGTTCAGTTCTTTAACTGATCTTTCACTAGTATATACTGTCCCATTCGTTTCTTGAATCCAAAGTATTATTCTTGACTTGACGTCATCATGTCATATCCACTTGGCCCTTCGTATTTATTTTATAACTATGTCATGTCCTCTCTCGTTTTCTTGTAACACGAGTTCAATCACTAATCGATTCAACAATGTTTTTACTCACTTTTTAAACTGTATATCCTTAAGAGTTAGAACTATATGGTTTGTGATATGTTTCAATACTTCAATTCATATTTGTGATATAAACACTTCATTATCATTATTATACCAAAAGAGCCTACTTTCGGTGCGCTGAATAAGCATGTAAATATAGTGTTCACAGATAGGTATTATAAAATATTATTTTCTGATCACTCATAATCATATGGATTCATGTGTTATTTTATTTGCCTCACATTTTTGACGTCAAATAAAATAATTCATATTTTGACATTTTCAAAATTAATTTTCGAAAGTAATGCCGTAACTTGACTGTCAGACAGATAAAAATTTCACTGTTGCCTTCGAATAAATCGGTTAGGTTTTATCAAGGCACACTGAACGCATAAATAAACTGATGATATGTATATAATGCTAATTTCGGTTTTTGTGACTCGGTAGCTACCTAGTCAGGCCCTCATGAACTTACTTCAATACCACAGATCTACTTGCTCCTCTTCATTCCAGTACAACGTGATCCAAACCACACTCTCTTTCCGTTATATGCTTTGTTGGTGAATAGCGTGCTATCTTTGATACTCTCAATACTTTACTGCAGAAGCAGTACTGTTGATCAGAAAGCAATAGGTAATCTAGTGGGACTAATGTATTGAAAAAAGCTTTGAAATTTGAATTAAAATTGAATTGATACTGAATAACAACTTTCTCCTGCAGTTTCTGTGAAGTAGTCGAGGAATTCGAGATTCGATACCATGAAAATGCAGGCACTGGAGCACATTCACTTGAGGCAGCAAGGCACGTCGCTGGTGGACATACATATTATCATTGTCGACACTGAACATGTAAACCAAGGCTATGTCGCCGAGGTGGAGCCTGCACAGAGAAGCTTCCATCAAAGCTGTAGATGATGTTAAAATGCTGCAGGTGCTTACAGACATGCCCATGCATGAAGTCTTCTCAAACAACATCGAGAACCATGTCTTGTCTGCTGACAATTGCCTTCCTCAGATCGGGTGAACTGAAGTCGGAGGCTTTTGGGGTTTTACATGGCGTGTCAAGATGTTTTCAATTCGATTTTCTATCGGAGGCGGGTGATGGCTATAGAGGTCTCTGATATTGACTCCAGGTCTGCCTGTGAGCGCCCTAGACTGCATTAACTGTCATCTCGACCAGTTCATACCTATATCCATCTCTAAAAAGGAGCTTTGCGGGATACACAGGATACCGCTAGTGCCTTATGCTCCAGGGGATATTGAGTTCGTCGTGTAGGGTGAAAGATTCCAGATCATGATAATGTTTGTTATATAATTTTCGGCTCCGATAAAAAGAATTGTCCGGATAGGAGAGTGAAAATGAACAAAATATCAAGAAATGCCACAATAACTTCACAGACTACTGTCTTGAATGGACATTCGCAGTTATAAAAGGTGTCATGATGGTTCCGGATCGAAGCTACTCTCTGATCTCAAAATAATACCGACGTGCTAGAATATAGCAGATATCATGGCATGGTATCTAATCTTGACTCTAGGAAACTTCAACATTCACAGACAGGATAACTCTTCTTTCCACTGAATGGTGATATCCATTACTAGATATCAAAATAGTTAAATAGGATTGAAGACATCTGAAGCGAACGATCAAGAATAGATCACCTGACAGTATCCAAACAATCGTCATATCTGATTCATTGCTTCTACTCAGGACTCACGACTATCAGAGCCAGTGATTACCTACCGAACGTTACGGGAAGTGGTCAGTGGTTTACGATAACCAGCGAGTCCGCTGAATGGGTTGGAGCAGTGAGAAGATCGGACCCGATTGAACATACTTGGTGACTAGACAGACTAGAACATGTTACATATTCAATAACCAGTGGTAGAAGTCCATTGTGTCTCAAAGTGGAGTGTAGTAAATTTACGATGCAGAAAAACTCTAAGTCGTCTCCTACTTTCAGAGTTTCTTTCATGTGACGAATTCTAATATTACATATTGGGCACAAGGGCTCCAAGCCTCCCAATTTTACTGTCATCATTGTGTTAGGGAGGTCCCAAATTCCCTTATTACAAAAATTCATTATTCGTTTCAATATATTTTTTCTAATGTCTATCTAAACTTCACCATGTGATCCTTTTTTCCCAACTGAATTTTTTCATCTCCATGTAAATAATTTTCATACTTCATAGTATCATAGTATCATGTACTGAATCACCGTCCTGACATCCTTTAAATATTAAATTGTGGAGATGACTTAGAGTTTTTCTGCATCGTGAATTTACATAATAATATTCAAGTTACAGTAAACGATGAGATTGAAACCTTTGGTTCAAAAGTTAAAACTTTTTGTAGAGATCATCTATCCTATCACCAAACTGATATTATTTGCACTCGGCGTGTCTTTCGCTATCAAGTTTAATTAAGGTTAAAGAAATGACACGCCCCCTTTTCTCCTTCTGAAGAGTGCAAATGACATGAGTTTGGTTTTAGTGTAGTTAATTTCTACAAAAAAAATGTCGTCCCTACATATATATTATCCAAACAGGATAGTTGAATGTGAAGGATTTTTCAGGCGTCTAGGCGCCCATCTTCAGAAACGAATATCCAAAAAAATTGCCAAGGATCTCTTTCAAAGCAAGAAAATCAACATAATCTGGAAGCAACAAAGCATCGAAAAAATCGAAGTTTTTTTCTTCTCACCCCTCTTTCCTTTCTTTTCGATGAATTGTGGCTTCCTAATTATATTGATTTTCTTCATTTGAAAGAGTTCCTCTGTAATTGTTCTGGATATTCCTAACTGATGGGTGCCTAGACGCCAGAAACATATTCTACATCAACTTTCCTATTTGGATATTATATTTGTGGAGAAGACATTGAATTTCATTTTATTTGATAATCACTAACTCCACTTTCAGGATGGACTATATATTCTTTCCTTACACAAAGTTTCAAGTCACAATAAAGGCGAAATCCAGTTTTCACAGTTACGAAATGACTGGCACAGGTATAAAAAAGTGATTTCCACACAAAATGAACTATTTCAGTTGGGAATATCAATTATTTCTTCTCATTATTACCGAATATTTCTCCCAGGTTTTCAGGGACGCTTCGCCGTCCTTTCTGCTGACGATAGAAAACGGAAGCCAATCGAAATCACCGTAAACACAAACGAAACGAATTATATTACAACTTTCAATCTCGTTCTTATATCAACATCGGCATCTTCCTGAAAAACAAACGAACTGCTCGGCGTTTCCATCCCCGCAGCAAGAGAGTTCAGAATAAAGCCGCCCCGAACGTAAGAAAATGACGTAAGTTTCGCCATTTTGCTGTAGTCATTAATATGAAAATGTCATTAGACAAAAAGAAGCTGTCTTTGTCCGACCGTTCCTGGCGGAGACGCCCGTCTCCTTTCCACCTTTCTTCGTGCCGGAGAGAAGGTCTTTGTTCGGGCTTTTTCTACTTTGTTTCGACTTCGTCCCAGATCCGAGATAACGACTGGAGGGATTCAAATTATTCATTTCTCTGGAAGCCATTGAAGTTTGTTGAAGCTCCAGACGGACAAAGTATCCCTTTCATTCGTAGTTTTTTCGGGTTATACACCGACAACAAAACTAGATTTAATTAATAAGAATTAATGTTGGAATATATAAAATTGTGAAAGGGCTGATTTTTAATCTACCCCGAGAAGTTGTTCCGAATGAAATACGTCGTATTAGTCAGAAACTTCTCAAATCATCTTTTGAACAATTCGTACACGATTCGACTGTGTCGAATGTTGTGTTAAAAACTTCCTGTATAACTCAAATTTGCCGATCATAAAAAAACAATACTTATTTCAATGTTATTATTTTGGGGTGGGAGGATTCTTTCTTCCTATTTTTTTTGGTTCTCAACCTACCACAATCTGAAAAAATAAAAATAGAATATGGAAATCTACACAATGATAGAAGTGCAATAAAAATCGCAATGGAAATAGGGAAGAACGATGAACTTCCTTTCCCTGATGGAAAGGTAAATGAATCAACACTTCATGTAGACACAAGTGTATACCGAAAGAAAACACATACATGGTTTGCCTCCTCAGTTTTGTGTTTCGTTGAAGAGTTTTTTGTCTGAGGGTTCTCTGTATGTGGTTGTTGATGAAGTATCATCTGATACTCTCCCAATAAATACAGGTGTTCCACAGGGTTCAGTTCTGGCGCCCACTTTGGTTTTGCTTCATATCAATGATTTGCTCTAGAAAACTTATTATTCAGTACATAGTTTCGCGGACGACAGTACTCTTCTAGTTTCTCTTCCAGAATCCCCATACCTGCTCGAGAAATAAACATTCAATGAAACATTCACGTCAGTAAAATTAACGATGACTTGTTAAAAATAATAGAATGGGGAAGCATGAACCTGGTGGAATTTAATGCTAGTAAAACCCAGGCATGTCTTTTCTCAAGGAAAGCCGATCTATCATCATCTAGTATTCAGATGTCAGGAGTGACAACTATTCCTACAAAGTTGAATATTTCGATGCTAGTCATTACGCTCAGTAATGATCTCTCATGGCAAAACCATGTGAGATCGATAGCTAAAGGTGCTTCCCAGAGAAACTAGGATTTCTATTCCCTGCAAAGAAATACTTCATTTCTCGTCAGCTTCTAATGATCTACAAGGCTCAGATACGACCTGTCTTGGAATATAGTTCTAATGTGTGGAGATGAGCACCAAAACATTCATTGAAGTTTCTCGATTCTATTCAGAGAAAGGCAATCCGTGTTGTTGGTGATTCTTCGCTCACAAACTCACTCACTTCATTGAAACATCGTAGAAGAGTCGAAGGCTCGTCTCTCTTCTATATATATTTTCACGGTCGGTACTCTTCTGAATTGATATCAGTCGTTCCACCCTTGGCAATATCTACACGAATGACTCGACGAGTACAGAATTCCTACCCCTTTGTTGTGAATTAGGAGACCTGTCGAACCTCTCTTGTTAAGAGATCTTTTTTCAATAGATCAGCTGAGCTTTGGAACTCCTTGCCGAAAGAGGTTTGTCCTGAGGCTGACAAACTTCGAAAATTCAAAGTGAATGTTAATTCGTATCTCCTGTTCCTTGAGTCACACGGTGTTGTTTGAATATCACAGGGCTTCCCTTTCGTGTGAATCTGCATATAAAATAAACAGATATTTTCACTATAATTCAAGTCTTTTTGATAGAACAAAAAACAGTATGCAATTCATTAAAAAAAAATTGATTGGGAGGTTGATTTCATAAAATCAATATTGAAGGAAAATGGCTATCCAGAGAATTTTATCGAAGATACAATGACTGAAATTGAAAATCATGACACACCCCATAGTGAAGACATACAACTTGTAATAACAAGGTTATTATCTTCAGGAGAAGAAAATTGATACTAAGTCTGAAGACTGTTTATAGACCTAAAGTTTTTGGCCCGATCTGGATAATAAACTAATGCAGCCACTAGCTGCAAAGTTTTTCGGTCCGATATAAACTTCGTCTGCTATTACTGATTATTCTGATTAATTTTTCAACAGAAGATTAGAAAGCAGACTCAAAGAGGTAGGTCCCTTGTCACCAATCATGCTGTTTTTACATTTTGCTATTTTTAGATTCTCACATGCATCGAGTAGCCTTGTTTCATGTACATGCTTAATCAATTTCAATATGCTTTCACCAATTTTGTGGTCATTGTCTAGAGCGTGTTGAGCGAAACTGGATTTTCCTACCCTTCCATATTTCATGTGTGCAAAATTCTCATTGACACATTTTACTATATATCATGAAATCTTTTGTTCGATGAATCGGATCATCTCTTCATGATGGTCACGAGTCACTTCTCTATAAGGCAAGATCTATTGAGCCTTATTGATCAAACTTCAGTATTTCATTAATTTCCATTGATATGCGTCAGTTTACGATCTCTTCACATCGAGTAAATCAATGTTTGCTAGTTCTTACGATCGATCATACGCAGACATAAAATTTTAAGAAAAGGTGAATGCGCCGGTTGGATGATTCACTGGTTATACAGGGCGTAACAACGAAATTTTGGTCTGTGGCGGCGCGTTGCTATCCGAGATGTTTCTGCCTGTGTTTCCATATGTATTTGTCAGCTATCGTTAGGACAATATCCTACGAAGAATAGGTTGTTACAATTTTATACAGAGACAAATCGAATACATGTATTTTGTCTAATGAAAATTATTCAAGAGAACTTCGTGTAGAATCTGCGAACTCGTATTATGTCCATATGCAGTGGAGAAACTAACAGCAATTTGCGCTTTTGGTTTACGTCAACTTCAAGAGCCAATTCTCATAAATGATAAAATTGAGGTTCAAAATGACAAGGAAGTATAATGATATCGAGGAAAATTAAATATGCAACTGTAAAATGAGTATGTACACTGGCATTGGAATTAAGTAACGTAACTTACTAGCTGAAGGACTTCGATCTAAGTCGATGGAGTTTGGTATAAAAGTATGAATAACGTTCAGAACAACTTCTATTCCAATGATTTTTGCATATTGGTACGAAATTATATGACTTTTGTTACATTCTGTGGAGAAATATGTTTCTTTATAAATATGTAGTAATCGTGCTCTTCAATTCATAGATTCTGTATGAGATGGATCAAACGTATATAGAAAATCTGTTCCTCAAATCAATTGTTAGGTGAATAGTTCCTTCATCCTGAACTATGAAGAATCTGTTTATATTACTACCATCAATATCGATATAATTCATTTCGAGAACAATTAAAATTACATTTTTTTAGTAAATGGAATTGACGTCATTTTCCGATTGACTCACTCATGTCATTGCACATCAAAAACTAGTGATGAAAATTCTTTTATATTTCACAGTTTCAATGTGCTTGTTATTCTAGAAAAATATCAAATTCTATAAGAGCATGATGAAAGTTGATAGTACCAGCTATTTCTACTATACTTCTGGTGCTAGAAACTACACGTTCTAGCTCAATTCCACACCGAAGATAGTCAATTGTGAAGGCCGCAACAATGAGTACATTGGTCAAAGTGGGTAATCTAAAAAAGCTCGTTTTAAGGAACATTGTAATTTTATACGATATTGAAGAACGGGAAAATATATCATCGACCACCATGGTCTAGATGAGAATCACGTGCGAGATCTGTGAAAGCAAGAGAGGGCCCAGATGTACATGACAATAGAATGTAGAAGTATGAGTAAAGAGACCGATTTCATTCAGCCTGCTATTCAATCTGATATGAAAAAGTTTTGACGTGCTTCCTCAATAACTCAATCTGTAATGAACGTCATCAATTTCAGTCTGTGAGTTCAGTGACAATTTATTCTCCTTTTTTAACGAACGTGCGTAGAGATCCGGTGAATTCAAGTGTGTGTTAGGATAATTGATCTCTGCCGAAAGTTTTCACTTCTGAACAGAAGGTTCAAATTTTACCGATTATTCAAAGATTTCGGTTTATGACACTAGAACGTTCTGCTATAGGTTCCTTCAGAAATATTAGTCATTCTGATTACTTTTTGGCAGTATACTGATGAGATGACCACCAACTCTCTAGTAAATATTGGTTGGATGTTTTTTTGAGGAGGCAGAAATGTTCTGGAATCAATTTTTTGGGTCCCCTTCATCCCCTGGAAATGAAAAAGAAAAAGCTTTCAATTCTTATAATATCTGTTTTTGATGCAAAATGGTATATTTGCTCAGATACGTGTCTGCAATATTATTATTATTATTTTCATAGATTTGGAAATCATTTTGGAGAAATATGTGAAAATGCTCATACTTCCCCATGAAGACGTTTCGAAAGCTAGTCTGCCTCCTTTTGCAAACCTTTTTGAAAATTTTTAATGGAAGGGAATCATTTTTCTCAGTAATTTGATGGCATTGAGAAATATGAATGTTTCAATCAATTGCAGAACGATAACATAGCCATTCTTTCACAAAAGAAACTCAATAATTGAGTGGATATCGGTGAGGAGGAAACTCAAGTACATCTATCTTCGTATAATACTGATTTGATAATAAAAGATAGCAACACAATCAGAATAGAGCTTCTGAAGTTCTTTCGTTGTAGGGATGAATTACGAAGAATTTGAGGTGCCAGATAGTGTTTTCAGATAGTTCACTGTCGATAATCTATAACCGACACTTCAAACTGTCTCTTATAGGCATAAACAACAAACTGTCCACTGTGTCGATAATGGCCATAATCGACACTTCGAACTCAGATTATCGCTACAGGTGTTAGTTTGAACTGCCGATTATTATATATCAACAGATTGAATTGTCATACTCAAAAATACTATGTGGCCCCTCAGAGCTTCCAAAGTTTACAGTTGAGTTAACGAGCCTTGATGCAGAATTTCAGGCAAATTCTCCTGCACATTTTTCACAGCATCAGCAGAGTTTCTGATCCCTAGATTCAACGCAGAGCTATACTACCCGTTTTATAAATGTTATTTTCGAGTGTCTTGTCGAGTGAACTACTATTCCTAAACAAAAGACGGGACAGCACCGAACAAATGAAGAGGAAGGCGAAGAAGAGGTAAATGAGTTGGAACAAAAGCGAAACGGACGGAGTGAGCAGCGCACGCTTGATAAACACCGCCATCACATTTGCATTTGAATCACGTGGTACATGTGTTTTTAAAACGGTCTACAAACTACGCTAGCGCTCGTTTTATTTTATTACACTAACAATTTTATCGGGTTTTTCTTTCATTAGGACGCTGTTTGGATTTGTGAGATATGCCCTGCAAGGCTTAATGGAAGAATGAAAGAGTTCCAACTGTTGCATTTATGCGGAAAAGTCATGATAACGGATTTTGGCGTTGAGTTAGTTTTATTCTGGACAAAATGAAATTCTGTTAGATGCGACTTCATTCACTTTGTTCTGGAATTCAGATCTTTCTTCCTGGCAGGGTCATCCTAGAAAGCACAGAGAATTTTGAAAGTTAATGATTTTTTCTTATTATTCGTGACCAAGACAAATATTTTCAAGGATAATTCATGTAAGTGTGGTACTCGGTAAGAAAATTTCACACCGTATCTAGTGCAGTTTTAAGTTGGTACGTATGTTGGTAACAATGCAAGGCTACCTGATATTCTTGTCAAACAATTGAATAAACATGGACGACACAAAGAGATACAGATCGAAACAATCTACCAATTATCAAATCTGATCATAATGTCGAGTCTTCTAGTTCAGCAATTAGCACTCAAAATAATTAAAGTAGTAATCTCGATTCCACGTAGAGTAAATATAACCACAAACTATCGAACTCAGTTCTACCCGATTCCAAAAATAACTAATTTTCTGCGAACATTATTGAGTTAAATGAGTACCACAAGAATATATCAACGCCCTGAAAAGCCAGTAATGCAATGAAACGGTACTAGTGTGTTATGTTGAAAATAAGTCACGCCTGACGGCCTCGTGGTATAAATTCTCAAGTGACTTAAGAAACATAACACACGAGTGGCATACAATTTTTTATCCAACAAGTAGAAGAAATCGTTTTCATTATGGGATAATAATAAGGCTACTTGTGTCTCAGTAACCTATTAATGTCAAAATAACTTGACAGAGACTTCTTCACATTTTGATCAAAGTAGGTTATTCGTTTGGTTGCCACGTGCATAATACATTGCTAGCGAATGTTCAAATGAATGTTGACGCTGAAGAAAACGGAAGCTTTTTCGAAGAGAAAAGACTTTGATAAAATGGAGGAAAATGATGGAAATTACGGTCCTGAGGATATCCTTACGAAAGCAGAAGAAGCAGCGATGCAGATTCTGCCAGAAAAGTCCCGAGATGCCAACGACAAGGAGTTCAAAATATTTGAGTATTGGATGAATTCACGGAAGATAAAAGATATCGATTAAACCTTCTTTTGGCTTATTTTTTACATTTGCAAAAAAAATTATCCCCATCATCATCGCTATGGACCAAATACTCGATGCTTCGCTCTACTATTCACCGTTTCAAAAAAGTCGACATTTCAAAATATGGCAAACTAACGAGCTTTTTGGAAACCAAATTAAAAGGATACAAACCAATGAATTCCAAAACATTGGAACGACCTGAAATAGGGAAGTTTGTGAACGAAGTTCCCGACAACGAATACTTGTTGATGAAAATGGCTTTGATAATGGGGATTAACGGTGCTTGTAGATGCGATTAATTAGTCAATTTGAGAATAGAAAATATTCAAGACAAAGGATAATATTTTTACGTAGTATGGCCAGACACAAAAACTAAGAAATCGAGAAGTTTCACTATACTTGAAGAGGGGATTTCCAGTCAATAAGATTAGATAATTTATGTAAAAAATACATGACTTTGAGACCACAGAATACTAGTTCTAGCCGCTTTTTTGTTTTTTACAAAAATGGGACGTGTACCAGCCAATGTGTAGAAAAAAACACGTTGTCGAAGATACCTTCAAGAATTGCATTGTTTTTGGAATTGGGGGAACCAGCGCTCTACACCGATCACTGAGAAAGTCTTCGGCGACTCTTTTGGCCAATGCAGAGGCTAACATGATTACTTTGAAGCGTCACGGGGGATGGAAGTCCTCGACGGTAGCAAAAGGATACCTTGAAGAATCGCTGCAAAACAAAATATAATTTAGTAAACATACAAGGTTTTAATGTGTCGGAGTCTTCCAGCACTATCAGCAGCTGTACAGAAATGGACGCGTCTGGTTCCAATGAGCCAACGAAATTTACAATAACTTCAAATTCGAATGAACTGTTTGCATTTTCCTTCAATTTCAATATCAATGTGAATTATGTTTGTAATAGTAATGAATGAATAGAACACTACTTTAAATACCTTAGTTATAATCCATAAGTCACTAGTGAGTTCTGAATTATAACACATTAGTGTGTCATTTGATAGTTCACTTGTCTGAAATGACATCAATAATGACAGTTATAACTGCTGCTGACAGCTTCATGAAATTTCAATATTCGCAATCCCTACTTGAAAAACAAAATGTATTGGAAATAATCTTTTGAATGTTGTCTGTTTCCTTAAAAAAATGTGTCATAAATGGTTATGTTCTCGATCGTTTTTCCGAAAAATATTATAATACTGTTTCAGTGAAAAACATATCTGTTCATCTCGCATCGATTGGTGAGAGCATTTTCGAGAGCACTCACTACAAAAGCGTGGAAATACAATTTACCGCTTTTCCATTATGGACTGTGGCGTCTCCATTCGTGAGAGATATGTTCTGTGACTTGCTGCGGTAATATAATAACTAAAGTGGCCACAAATTGCTATCAATATACCCTAATTGTCGCGGAAGTTGGTAGAGCTCGACCTTCATCCGTTTACTTCCCCTCATCAACAGAAATGGATGTAATAACGAAAGTGTTTTTACTGTTTTTCCAAGAAAACGCGCCTTCGTTTGCTTGTTCAGTGATTCATCGCAATTTTATGTTGGTTTTAATAACCTCAAACGACACTGAAATATCGAATAACTAGAGTCGAGATATGATTATCAAATTTAGAATAATTGTTCAACTGGGATCCAAACGGATATATAGCTGATACAATTTAAGAACTATTATACGTCATCATGGACGTGGTTGGATTTTGAAGAATACTGTAGCCAGATTGTTATGGAATAAGGGAATATCAGATATGAATCGAAGTGACGTGATGAATTTGAAAGAAGGAAAATCGAAAATTTTCACAAACCTTCTTTCCTAATAGGTACGTGTATATCATTCATTGAAATGTAGATGCTCATTTATAAAAAAGCCCTTTCCTAGGTGTCCAATGGAGTACTTAGAGTTATATGCCCTTCCGAAGGTTCAAATGATATAGTTTGAATGGCTGCATCCAAACTATTTTGAAAGCCTGAGACTGATATTTTCTATAGAAGCATCGAAGTAATGGGAAAAAAATCGATAGAAGCTGATTAGTAAAAGAACTCAGTTTGTGTTTTTTTATATGGTAATTTTTCACGAGTGAACCTGATGTAGCAGATACAATGATGAATCAACTACAATATTACTCAGAAAAAAACATTGTAAACCACATTCAAACAAACAATTGTACTATAGCACGTTTTTATTCCATGGTTAGGTGATTTCTCGTTGTATCGTTGGCTTATACGTGAATTTTTTTATAATATTGTAGGACTTTTTGAACCCCCTTGGTGGAATTGATGAGAACGAAAACGTTGACAATGGGAATATTGTTGATGGGTTGACTGATCATATTTTTCGATCAGTAGTTTTGAAATGAACTCTCCTATCACTGCTTGACATAGATATTTTGATAACTGTGACTCCATGATATAGAGGTGAAAAACACGTTCGGGAAGGATTTGTGTTCTATGATTGAGATTCATATTCACAAACACGAAGTTTTATTACTACCCTCATTATCAGATCCAACGAAAACATTCCAAGAGTACCTCAAAAAATGTAAAGCCAACAGCAAACACCACTTTGCCATTTTTCATAAACCTTCCTACACTGATATCACTATTCATAATAATTCGGCACATCCATATAAACATAAAATATCAACCAACCATAGTATGATACACAGATTAGTAAATATTCCTCTTTCTGTGAACAATTTTAACAAAGAATTAAATATCATAAAACAAATAGCAGTTAACAATGGATATCAAGTCAAATTATTAGAAAATATTCTTGCTAAAAAACTACATAAAAAAGCTATCCAAGAAGTGTACCCCACTTTGAGGAACCATGACAATAATTATAGAATTTCAACTTATTCAGGACCTGCTACGAAAAAAATAGCTTCATTTTTGCATAAACAATATATAGAACAGATAACACGTTGGGAAGGTTCATCAAGAATAAGAACGATAAAACAATAAAAGATGAAAAATCGGGAATTTATAAATTGAATTGTGGATCGTGCTCCTAAGTATATATTGGCCAGACAGGTTATGCATATGCCAATCATATTTTGGAGGAAGGCCATGACTTCGATAAAAATTTCGAAATTCTGCATGTTGAAAATAAGGGCATCAGACTTATTTATTTAGAATTTTCGGAAATCAATTAACTGAAAAATTCAAATTGTTTGATGAATGATCAATTGGATCTCAATAGTTCTCCTTTGTTGAACTAATTCAATTAATTAAGTAGTAACTATGTTCAGATATAATAATCATTATCAGTTGTATAATTCTAGGAATCAGTATCAGTTGTATAATTTCAGGAATCAGCATCAGTTCATAATTTTAGGAATCATCATCAGTATCAGTGGTATTATACTAGGAATCAGGGATAATTAGAGTAGGCCCTGACAACAAAGAATAATTTAGTGTTTATAATACATTCGCTTGAAAAAGATACAGTGTATCGAAACATGTCGCGAAGACAATAAATTCTGTGGAAATTTAATCGTGTTCTACCTTATAGCGTAATAACTATGGATTTCCATCGAGTAAAGTCCACCTCGATCCAAAAATTGTCTCTCTTCTATGGATATTTTCATGGTCGTTGCTCTTATGGATTGTTATCGATTGTTCTACTCTTGGCAATATCTACACAGATGACTCGACATACGTAATTCCCACCCCTTTGTTGTGGCTTTGGAGACCTGTGGAACCTCTCTAGCTCAGAATCTTTTTTCAATAGAACAGCCGAGCTCTGGAACTTCTTGCCAAGAGAGATTTTTCCTGAGGCATACAAACTTCAAAAATTATAAGAGAATGTTGATTCGTATCTCCTGTCGCTTGATTCACGCGGTGTTCTTTGAACATTACAGGGCCTCCCTTTCGTGTGAATCTTCATATAGAAAAAAATCACGCAGTATGAATTTTTTATAAAATCCCGCATGCTATAAAAGCATTTCTCAATTAAAAAGATCTTCAACTCATGCTTGGATGAAGACGATTTGTTTAAATACTTCAATTTTTCCGGAAGATTGTTGAATATTTTAAAGCCGAAATGACAAGAGCACAATGGGATAATTTCTCTTTCTGCTAGATTTACATGAAAATGTTACATTTCTTTTGTCTCATAACCATGAATATCCGATATCGGAGGAAAAGTTCACTTATTTTCAAAAACATGGGCCCACATTTCGGAAATGAAGACACATGGAAGCGTCAAAACACGAAAACGTTTTGAAAATAGGTCTACACGATTCTCTGTTAGATACTACCGCGATACATCTCCAAATTCGTTTTTGTGCAATGAAAATATCTTTAGCACCAGGTGCATTGGCCCACAGGCAAATGTCATATTATCTGAGTCTCGATTCGACTTGGGCATAATAAACATTCACCATCTGATTCAATTCTAGAAAGATCTAAAATTATAAAAAAAAAAACTTCAAAAAATTCAGTTTGGAAGATGATTGTTGGCAATAAAATCTCCAATAGATTTCGTCCAGATATACTCCCGAAAATCTATCCTCTGCAGGTGTGTCCTGCAAAATAATTCCACTAATTTCAACTCCAATTTCATCAATGGTTTTTGGTGAGAGTGAATTCCTAATATCAGAGTTTTTTTAATGTTGAAAAATAGGTTTTTGCTATTGAATTAAGATGAAACTGCATGAATTATTTCAATACATTCATTATCCGTGAAAGACTGAGACAATGAAAAGTCGTCTGCATACGCAGTATAATCAGCAATACCTACTAATGATCGAAAACGTATATGCATAAAACTTCATTTCTTTCATTGTCGAACTCTGAAATGCCCCACTGAATAATTCACATTCAGAACCCTTTTTCATAAAGGAATGCGCAAATCCTAGTTCACAGGGAGTCGCCTCTCCTCAAGGCACAGGAAAATGCATAATTTGTCAAAATTAACATACAAACGGAACCCCCTTCTTAAAACGTAACCCTCCGCTTTAATGTTAATGTCACTTTGTATCGCGTTTCTTATATATTCATCAAGGGACTTTATTAGTATGAATTTTACGGAAAACCCTCTTCTCCTCCACTCCATTGTTTTCGAGTAGTGCCGTCTCAGTCGCACCCTGTTCTGCTTTAACTGCAAATGATACGGAAACATTTTTCCCCAGTGTCACATTTTGCAGGAGACTTAAATTCTACGTAACAGCTAAGGCCAAGATGAAGGAAAAATGAATTTATATCACGCGAACGCAGAGATGCCATCCTTCTCTCTTACGTTATTAATTCCTGGGAAGTAGAACGCGACGGAAAATCTTCATCGGAGAAGTCGGATCTAAGTGTGCCCCGTACGTCATTATCGCTAACGACCAAAACAAAACAGTCGCTCTTTCTTTGTACCCGGCCATCTTGTTTTTGCTTCACTTGACTGATTTAATGAGACGTACCTTCATATTTTCTTTTCCTCCGCCCACTCTTTTTCGCACTGAAATGCCTTGAAGGGTGAATTGATGGTTGGATTCCATTACAGCAGCAAGAGAGGTGATTGATCATTTTCATGTTGGTGGAATTACTAATGGAAATATATATCACGACAGTAACGTATCTTTTGAATGACTATTTCCATCATTTGATTGATTACTGATATATAAAATTTGCACCAGAGTTCGGATTTTCATTTCATAGGAGACATAGATTCGGAATGCATTATACTCGCAAATCTTGCTAAAACACTGATGAGTCCAATGGCTGGTTCGAAACAGGTGGCATCGTCATTTGGCTAATTTTTCCATTCATTCCATACGAAAATTCAATACAACAAAGTGATCAAATAATGCATGCCCATATTGTTTGGGTTTGTTAAGGTTGCTTGTCTATATATGTTGTATAATCATGAAATTCATAAAGCATCTTCTATGCATCAGAAGGCATTTTCTGTTGCATATTATGTCTTATTCTTGCTAGATTTGCACTGGATCATGTTGAAAAAAAAGTGACAGGCCTCTGTTTATATTTGAGGTGAAAAATATATTCATAATCCTTGTTCCTTTATGGTCGAATCCAGTCTCCTCATTTTTTACGTTCGACGTTTAGATATTCGCATGAAAAATAAAATTAATTGATTTGGATTACGCGAAAAACTGATTGAGTGAAAAAAATTTATATCTTATATCGAACTATTTTTGAGCACGAATTAAATAGATGCTTACTACGCTTTATAATAATATATTGGATCATACCAAAATTTTCAGAATATTCATTTTCGAATCTTTAGCACATATGGAGGTTTCCTCTCAAGAATTGTTCGAATATAACCTCCCCCATTCATGTTATTGAGAAACACCTTGTATATTTTCCAATTTGAAAGCGTTTGTAAGTTCCGATAAACTCAATATCCAATTATATTCCATTGAGTTTCATTCGTTTCATTTCACGTTTTAATCGTTACTATTGCTATTGTTGAGGGAGTTTTTTACCTCTAGTTACATTTATATTGAAGCACTTTGCATTGTTTATGGTGTTAATAGTACGGAATCTAATATCTATCTCCATAATATATTAAGTAGCTACTTACTTTCAACACATATTTCAAAGAAAGAAAAAAGTTTTGAAAAACAATTCGATTTTTCATCAACATCAAGTCATTATTTACTTTCATGGTAACATAGTATTTTTTTCATTTAGTTGAAAACTTCAATATAAGCAACCAACTTTGAAAATTCCCATGTTAGCACAAAACGAATGAATGATTTGGTGTTGAAAAATGAAGACAATTCAAATTGTAGCTAATCTGCAATATAGGTATTGTACAATGAGTTATGGTTACTTACATGATACTGTTCATTCTTACATAAATAACATGCTCTCATAAAAAAGCTTCCTTACGAGGGAAATACAGAAAGTATTTTTTTATAAAATCTCAATGAAATCAGCAGATTCAAGATGGGGAATTATTATAATGATTTACCATTGGGAAGGTAATTCTGCACCAAATCGTTTTGAATCATAACAATTGGATGCAGTTCCATTAAAACTGGAGGTGTTATATATGTTTTGATGCTTTGTGAATTATACATCCATGACATCAAATCGAAGTACCAGATGTGAAACATCCTTACAAAATAACAACGAAGATACAGGAGAGTGAAATGGTTCCGGGTCACCCGGTATATTATATCTAGTAGCATTTATTAAAAGGAAACCGTCTCGTGCTCACAATTCACCCAACTAGTTTTCACCGTACAACCCAGACAGCACAAATCTACTTAGATTATTACAATAAGGTGTGAATTCTATTTATATTATATTATATTTATATTAACAGAATAATCCAAGTGAATATTCTTAGGATATTTTTAGAACATTATATGAATGATATCATTAGAATGAAAATATAAGGGGAAATTATATCTTCATGATCCAACGAATATTTATAGAATGTTTCAAGCGAATATATTTATGATATAATGAGAACATATTCTTAGAATGTTCTTCAAATGTATTCTAAGAACATTGTATGAATAAATATTATTATCATATCGTCATGATTCAACGAATATTTATGGAATGTTTTAAGGGATTACTCTTATGATATCATGAGAACATATTCTAAGAATATTCAGCAATTATATATATTATATTAATTATATATTAGATGGAATCATATTCTGATCATTCAACGAATTTTATAGAATATTTCAAGCGAATAATCTCATAATATTTTTCTTACATGCTCTTAGAATCTTATATCATAACAGTACAGGAATAGTTTGCACGACAAGAGTGGATATATCCTATATCCATTCCAGTTGTACAGTTCATTTTTTCTTCGACCAGAACTCTCTTTCAAGTATCCTTTTGATAATCAATTATCGATATGGAGTATTCTTTTGATATTAAAGAAAATTCAAAGGAAATAAACTTTATTAGATTCAATATTGAACGATATGAATTAAACTAGTTATGTGAAATTGAGTCAAAGGACAAAAAAAGTCGGTTTTGGTGGGACTCGAACCCATGACAATAAAGTGGACCTCGTCTCAGAGGGCTAATACTTTAACCAAATGGCCACTTGGACTTTGTAACTTCATTTGATTATTGGTGTGAAGAGTCAATTGTAACAATTCAAATTTGACTCAATAAACTAGAAAATATTTCAGATATAACTACATTCATATATGCTTTAATGAAACAACATGGATATCGTGTTTGTGGGTAGACAAATCAAAATTCCGACGTTCCTACAAGGTTGTTCCTCGAAACCTTGTATTTTGTTTTCTGTGATTGGTGGAATTCATATCCTACCTCGTTTGGATATGAAATCTATGGGGGAGAGGAGAGTTCTTATGAAAGAAACCCCATCGAAAGCGAAAAAGAGGCGCACCGGTGGCAGAAAGGAAGGTTCAACGCTATATGTTTATAATTCAAAACATTAGAATCACTTTCGATGTTATTTTTAATCAACTTCCTACAATATGTAGAATAACAAGATTAGTTATGTTTGAACGTCATTATTTTGTGTTGGGTCAATATTTGTTTCGTAGTTTTCTGGATTTGTAACCTACCACAATCTGAAAAAATAAGAATTGATATTGAAATCTATACAAGTGTAGAAAGGCAGATTTTCAACCTCCCCCGAAAAGTTGCTGCGTCTATTGAAAAACAATTCTTTCTGGTTAGAACAAGTCATATTAGTCAGCAAATTCTTGTATATCTCAAATTTTGCCTATCGAATAAATAATTAGAACAAATATATATAAATACTTATCGTAAACGTTTCGGAAACTAAATCCGTCTCCGTTCTCGAAACTCATACGCAAATTCCTGTTCAAATGCAAATATCTCTTGTTGGCAATCTTCGTAATTGACATTATTTCAAATCTGACATAACATTTTTTCCTTAAGGAGGAGCAGCCATCCGCGATCCATATCAATCGATTTCATAGATATGCATTCTTCACCAGAGATCATGATGAGAGCAGATTCTTTTAATTTTCGTTTCCTGCCATTGCTCTCTTTCGTCATGATTTTAGTGTCTTTCCATTCTACTGTGTGATCTCCATCGGCAGTAAGAATGTGTTCTGATGATTGAGAACCACTTATCTGTCTGCTCCTGATGGACACCTTGTGTTCACTCTTTCGCACTTCTAATGGTCGAGACGTTTCACCGATATATTTTTGACCGCACGAACTAGGAATTTGATAAATACGATAAGTATTTCCATATATTTATTAGTTCTTATTGTTTTTTCGATAGTCAAAATTCGAGATATACAAGAAGTTGCTGACTAATTGGACTTCTATCCAGAAAGAACTGTTTTTCAATAGACGCAGCAACTTCTCGGGGTAGATTAAAAATCTGCCCTTCTACATAGGTGAAAATTCCAATATTAATGCTATTTTTTCAGATTGTGGTAGGTTAAAAACACAGAACACTACGAAACAAAGATTAGTTATATTCTCCCATCTCATTGAATAGGGGCCGTTCAAGTATTACGTTGGCATTATGGGTCTTTGCTTTGCTTATTTTGGATGACATGGGGAGTAGGGGAGTCTAGATGATGATTACGTCATCGGTAGTTATTTACTTCTGTACACGAATGGCAACCCTCACATTGTCTATGCTTGAAAACGAAACGCATTTTCGGGGATTTCCGCAAATATAAACGCATACGTTTAGGCACTTCTTTAGAACCGATTAGGGAAAATACTGCGAGCTGTTCAGTTGTCTAAATTTCCTCTGTCAGTGGGTTGTTTCGTTTGGATACTATAATAGCGAGTAGACGTATTGTAAGCATAGCAAAGCAAGTTAACATTTGTGTTACCGTTGATTTCATTAGCTAAAGTTTAACGTTTTAATAAGATGTTGTTTCAAATAGACAAATCCAAGTTATATCCAAAAGTGATTCAAAGTTTCAAAAATTTTCATACAAGTACGAAAGTACAAAATGTACGAAAGTTAGTAAACGAAGTGTGGCGAAATTATAAATTATAAGCAAAGTCCGACAAGGAACTAGATATTATTGTTTCTAAGAGAATTGAAGAAGAATTGCAAGCGGCGACTAAGAATAAATCCAATCTACTATACATGAGTGACGAAATCATTTTAGGTACCTATGAGTACTAGAAATATTAGAAATCGCCAAGAAGTTTCTCTTAAAATTTTGTAACAATAATTTAGACGTTTTATGATTAGAAAATATTATGGCCAATCTCAAAGTATAGAGGTAATATTCATTACATAGATTCATTTCTTAAGATTGACTCCGTCAATTGGTCACAAAATACAGGGTGTCAGTTTTCTGTATGTGATGGGTTCGATTCCCAGATTCAAAGATTATTTAGAGCCATAGGGCTAACGAACTGATGTGCACTATTCAAAATTTAGAGCACCATGATGTTGAATGGCTCGATGAGAACGACGTAGACATTCCAAAATAGGATGAAAGTGAGCAGACTCACAACACTGAACGGCAATCCAAGCAATCCAATGTCATCGAAAACTTAGAGTCATGGATTCGGGTTTCATGGACTGAAGACTGTTAATTTGAATTTGATATGTGTACCAAATATTTTTAAAATAAGTTTGTTATGTTCGTGAGATTTTAGTATTTTTGTCCCTTACTCTATGTTGAATACTGTATTAGTAAAATCAAATCTCTATTGTAAATCTATTTTCATTTTTTTCAATTATAATTATTATATAAAAAATACATTTTCCATTGAAAAATGTTTACGTAAACATGGGGGGGAGGGGGTAACGGCTTTGCTTACTTTTGCTGACAAGGGGGGTGAGGGGGTAAATAATTGTAATAAATATATAGATCCTTTATTTAGTCAACGACTAATACATCAGTGATACAATAAATGACTTAAAAACTAATTAATAAAATATGTTAAAATATGGTGACCCATACAGTCAATAAATAAAAATAACGTGAAACACTAATAACATATAAATATATAAAAAAAAATAACATTAGCACATAAGAGACTCACACATATTTAAATAGTTAGAGGTTGTCACTCAGATATCGCTTTAGATTATTCTTGAAGGCCACAAGTGTAGAACATTGTTTTATGGCTAGGGGAAGTTGATTGAATATTCTCAGTCCTTTAAAAAATACCGATGTCTCTGTTGCTTTCTTTGATACCATCGGAATCGAAAAATCATTTCTGGATCTTGTGGAGTAATTATGAACTTCATACTTGTAATTTACGATATCTGCTTACGTAATATTTGAACGGCCCCATAGCACAGTTATCTTCAGTTGACACACCTTAATGATCATCATCATGAACTCTTCAAAGCAAATATTTCTAGTGGCAATAATAATGAAACATAGCTGGTCATTAATATCAGACCTGCAGGTACAGAGAACCGTTCCATTGTATTCCAGAAATAAACGTACCTACCCGCCAAAAGCGCATTTTTTCTTGCGATACCCATTATCCGTGATTCGAATGGTCGGGTACTTATACGTGTCTCTGCGTTATGGGCGCCGATTTAAAACGATAATATTATTAGAGTGCCCTCAGGTTGCATGAGGGTAGTTCACAAAGGGCTTCCTCGTTTCTTCGCCGGACAAAACTTTGCCTGGACATCGCCGAAAAGGGTTGGAACTGGTCAAACCAGTATGTTATGTAAATTTTTCGAATGTTGGTCATTGCTATGACGCGTCATGGGAATTTTCTGTAACGGTCAATTCTCGTATGGGACCCTTGCAGAGGTATGGAAGTATTGTATGAATGAATAAAACGGTTCTTGGTTTTCATATGCGGGTATTTTCGAAAGGTGTGATCGTTCTGATACTTTTGCCCGTATTGTACTTTTTCAATGGTATACTCTGCCACCAAAACGTCTTTTGTTCACAATCACTTACAATGATAGACCAAGAATCAATATTTACGTCTATTAACGTAACAAATTTGGAGGTGAAAATTGTCCACGGATGATTTTCCAGTGAAAATCTCACACCAACAGTTTTAGATCAAGGGAATCCGTAATTCTTCTTACATTACCATGGCAACCCGGGTACTTATTGGAATTTTTTTCTCGTAGGGAAATTAATGATTCGTTTGACATAACACGTCACTTACCCACTTCGAAGCGTAACTTTCAAATTCGGTACTAGAGCAATTTTGCAGGTTAATGAAAATACGCTGTTGAATAAGGGAGATTTGGTGATCCCAATGATATTTTCAAATGCTGTTTTTGTTGGGAAATGGATCGAAAATTCTCTCGTAGATGAACAATTTTTGCCAACGTTTCGGACTTGAATGAAATCCATCATCGAGGCTCTGAAATAAAATAACTCAATAAGGATACAATATATATGCCAATACATACTGCCGTTTGACATAATTTACTTCATAGATGAAAAAAATTGAAAACAAATGTGACTCGCCTAGCATTAGTTAATCCATGTATGTATGTATATCGTTACCTTATTGAATTTTTTTTTGTAGAGCCCTTCGCTGGGTTAATAAAGTCCGAAACGTTGGCAAAAAACTGGAGTGTACATCAACCCAACAATTTCCCGTACCTTTCCCAACCGAAACAACATTTGAAGATACAATATTGAGCATTATCTTTATTTACGAGCCACTTGCCACTTCACTATCATTATTTTTTTGTAAAAAAAAGGATATGTATTGTTTGTTGCTCCGAATACAGATCTTGTGAGGCGTTGTTGTTTCATTGCATTGCTGGCCTTTCAGGGCGTTGATATATAACCGTAGTATTCATTTTATTCAATATCTGCAGAGAATTTTTTATTTTTCGAATCGAGTAAACCTGAAGTGAATGAAAATTTGTGGTTATATATAGTGAAAATTTCGAATGTTCATTGCTGAACTGAAAAACTTACCAGATGTATGAGTCATCATTGTGATCAGATTTGAAAATCGGTAGATTGTTTCGATGTGCAACTCTTTTGTCGTCTATGTTTATTGAAATCATTGAATAAGAATAACAGATAACAGGTAGGTAGGGCGTGGAATTACCTCTGGAAATGTGTTCCTTGCCCACGAATATTATAAAAAAAATCATTCGTGATCATGGAATGAATTCCGGAAATAACTCAAGCAACAGTGGAAATACAAGTGAAAATATGAAGAATAAAACTGAGTTGTGCTGAAAAATTACAAAAATCGGCAATGTTAACAGATTTTTCAATGTTAGGTTGACTGCCAGCATGCAATTCAGAAAAAGACGGTCCTTAAAATTTGTCTCTGAAAATATTTTGTACAATATGGGATTGGCTCGACATTCGTACCCCTTATAATTTTGTAGAAGACGACTCCTAAGTGCGGAAATATAGGGTCGTTATATTGGTGGAACTTTATCCAATAAAACTATAGTTCATGTCTATCACTTCTTCTGAAAATACCAGCTGATTACCAATCCTGCTGCCTGAAGATGCCAGTTTCGTTGGCAAAAAGCGCGTCGGGAGATGTTGGGGTGAATGCTGACTGTTGAAAAAGTTTAAACTTTTCGAAGGATCCCATCACCTATGGCCCCCACTGGGGAAAGAAATTTTTTACATTTGACTTGACCGAAAGTGGAACGCTGCTTATTGTGCTTTCGAAAATGCCAAGTTGGTTGGCGGAACACATATCGTGCAAGTGACGTCTTTGATGTTGGGTTAACAGTACTCCGTTGAAGAAGTTTACACTTTTCGAAAGATCTTATCACGTATGGCCCCTAGGAAGAAGTTATAAATTATCTACATTCGACCTGCCAATCATAATTTTTGACAAAGAGCAACGTGAGGTTCAATTTTGGATTGAATGCTTTCGAAAACGAAAAACGTCCTTGAATATGTCAAACTAGGAGAATATACAGAAAAGATAAAACTTGCCTTTTTCTACAGGTCTTGAAGGAATGAAAGACGAAACTTGAAAATATTTTGAATGTTTTGAGAATGCAGAAATTTAAACAGATACTCACCTATGTATGAATATTTTTTTTTTTTGAAAGCATTCAGTTGACATTTTTTCCATTCCGTTCATTTGGAGAAAGAAAAGCGAAATGGAATTGATGTATGAGATTCACAAAATGAACTCACCTTTGCTCATTAGGCAGAGGTGAAATTATACACACACATGTTGTAAATGTTCAGTAGAAATTGTCTAAAATTCTGAGACTATGCTGATATACAAGTAACAGTAGTATATCATCTCTGGCGTGTATTCCTTACTTTGTAAACCTCTAACCTCTCCAATAACTACGTCGTCATACCGTTTTTCAGGTAAACGTTCTCTATGAGACAAACTGAATGAAAACATTTACCCGTCTCCACTTGATATCATGCCATTTTTTTTATATACAGATTCACACGAAAGGAAAACCCTGTAATGTTCACCTCGGAACACCTCGTGTATTAAGGGACAGGAGATACGAATTAACATTCACTTAAAAATTTTGACGTTTATAAGTCTCAGGAAGAACCTCCCTAGGTAAGGAGTTCCAAAGTTTGAAGAAAGATCCCTGAGCAAGAGGAGTTCGACAGGTCCCCAAGCTCACAACAAAGGAGTGGGGATCCTGCACTGTTCGGGTCATCCGTGTTGATAGTGCCCAGGGTGGAATGATTGACTACAATTCAGATAGCCGTTTGTGCCTTGTAGATCATCAGAAGCTGACGAGAAGTGGAATGTTTCTTCGCACGATATAGAAACTCCAGCACCTTTAGCCATCGATCTCAATTTGTTTTCCCATTGAAGATTATCACTGATCGTGATCCCTAGCATCAAGGTAGTTGACATTTTAGGAATTGTTATTCCTGACATATAAATAGTGGATGAAGATAGATCGGCTTTCTCTGAGAAGAGACAAGCCTGGGTTTTCCCGGCATTAAAATCTACCAAGTTGATGTTACTACTCCATTCTATTATTTTCGACAAGTTATCGTTGATGCTAATGCCTCTCTGTAGGTTTGTTTCTTGTGCTAATATGGGAAACTAGTATGGATAGTTCTGTAGTCCGAAGAAGTTTGCACTGAATAAGATGTTTCCTTCAGGAAATCGATGATATGAAACAGAAACGAAGTTGGTACCAGAACTGAATCCTGTGGAGCACCTGCATTCATTGAGAGAATGTCAGACGATACTCCATCAACAACCACATATAGAGATCTATCAGACAGAAAACTGGTCAACAAAGCACACAATTGAGAATGACAATAATTACATTTGTTGGGAACTATATGTAGTTTGTATTTGCAGTGCCTGCTTGGAATACAAAATGTACCGAAATTCATGTTGCCAATATCCATTCCTTGTCCTAAAATTAAATTTATTGGGGTTAATCATGCAACAATTTATTTCTTGTTCATTTTTGAGGAATAATATGTTAGATTTTTCTTCACCGAATAAAAAACATTCAAAACTTCTACGAGAGAAATAACATCAAAAGAATCAACAAACATCCTCTGTGTATATCGTTCATAGTGCTTGTGAGGTTTTTCATGTTACTTATTTCACAACACTTTTGTAGGTTTTTTTATTCGTCTCGGAATATAAAAAGCCAAAAACTAATTCCTTATACTCTGTTCTCTCCACGAAAATAGTCAATGTTCTGAATATTGTGCATGTTGAAATAATATAATTAATCATTGTGAACAAATTAGTACACAAGCCTCGGAAAAATTAACATTTCTCCCACGAAAATAGCTTACCTCGACCTACAGCCTCGGTAGACTTTTTTCTAGTGATAAATGATGCACTTCTCGCCCCAGTGGTGTGTTAAAAAGTCACTCAAAATGAATCTCCAGGGATCTTGCTATATTATCAATTGTGATGAACTTTGCACTATTTGTAACTGTTTTAAAAAGGAATCTTCAGATCACATTTCATTTCACTGTCCCATTTACTCAAGAATAAAAAAATTTAATGTATTCACTAGAGTGAGAAATATATAATAACTGGTTGAAATGCTGAACTCCAACTCGATGGAGTCTTTGAAAAAATTGGTTCGTTGTATTATGGATATTTTGAAATTGCGATCATTTATAATCAACGAATGAAAAGTGGTATGACAATCAACACCCTGCAATAAGAATTGTATTCTTCTAATGCAATAAATGTTATCATTATTATTATTACTTTCCGCACAAGTATACACTCTACCAAATTCCTAAAAAATCAATTCCCCCTCAATCTCAAGTATTTACACACGTGATGCAGCTACCTATTCGTGTAATCTCCAGCCCCCTATCCTCATTTCATACTTCCTACCGATTTCCCTTTCCGTTCTCATCTCGGCTTTCGCTGTCGCGTGTTGATATGCCAATCCGTGAATGTGTGATGTAAATAGTGGAACATCTGGCCGATGGTCAATGCGAAACGGGGTCATCGTCTATAGAGTAGCCCTTCGTTCAGACACCCTTTCGGGCTGAATAACTGACCCTCCGAATGGAGTCAATGGCAGCTACGATTTTTTCGGATTCAAACAGGTTTGACCGCTGGTCTCGTGAATGGGACAAGTTGGGTTGAAATGGGCACAGTTTCGCCCGAAGATTTGGAGTGCGATTGTATGCGACAAATTAAAACCAGCTCAGATGGCTGGGATGGCCGGTGAACTGTAACAAAACGTGATCAATTTGAACAACAATCCGAATGAAACTTTTGATCACGACTATTGTATAATGTACCCATTACACATCTGTTTGCTCGACCTTAATGATACCCATTGTTCACTAGTGAATAATGAGACATTATTCACTGCCGTCAAATACTTCCTTATAAACGATGAGATTGGAACCTTCGGTGTAAAAGTTGAAACTTTTCCGAGAGATCAATTACCCTAACACTAAACTGATATTTTTACACTGGACGCGCGTTTCGCTAACAAGGTTAGCATCTTCAGGAGAAGAAAATTCATACTCAGTTTTAAGTATCAATTTTCTTCTCCTGAATACTTTTAACTGAGTATCAATTTTGAGTTCTCCTGAAGATGATAACATTGTTAGCGAAACGCACGTCGAGTGTAAAAATATCAGTTTGGTGTTAGGGTAATTGATCTCTATGAAAAGTTTCAAATATGAATGATTCATTTTCAATTGATTGTAAAGGAAAAATAGTTACCTTTGCAGATGATACCGCCGTTTTTTATAAAGGGGAAGAGTGGAACTCTCTAAAAATGATGTAGAAACCGATTTCTCTTTAATAAAATCATTTTTTGACTACAGATTGTTAACTATCAACATCGATAAAACATACTTTCTACCATTCACTATATATGAAACGAACAAGCCAAATTTTCAAAATCTTTCTTTAGACGATAATTTACAGATTTCTTCACTAACACATATAAAATATCTTGGAATAAATATAGATACACATGTGCGACGGGATCAACACATAAACTTCACCCTCAAAAAACTTCGCTTTGTTTTTCATAAATTCAGACAACTTAATGAAATCCTTGACCTGAAACAAAAAAAAAAACGCTTTATTACAGCTTAGTGGAAAGTCATCTTAATTATGGTTTGCTTGGATGGGAGGAGTGGCTGAAACTAATAATCGCCCACTCAAAGTTATCCAAAAGCGCTTTCTGAAACTGATACCGTTTAAAAATGCTAGATATCCAAGTGACAGTTTATATAAAGAATCTGGCATACTAGACCTTAAGCAACTATATTATAAGAGATGTACTACTAAACAATTCAAAGACAAGAATACTCTACTGAAACTCGCCCATACATATAACACGCGACGTCACATCCAATTTCAATGTCCCCGAAAACACACATCTATAGGACAAAAAAGTTATCATTATTCAGGTCCAAAACTATTCAATAACCTTCCAAAAAATATCCAGGAATGCCGCTCATTCTATATATTCAACAAATAATTGACAATCCACTTGAGAAACACTTCCTCAGATATCATACACTCATACTTACCATGAGATGATGATATTTCAATTTTTAAAAATCATATTTTTACTGACTATTGAATGTTGTATATTTTTATTGTGTTTTATATTTTGATTGTTTCCATGCTCATTTGTGCGTATAATTGTATATGTTTGAAAATGTGTGTAAGAGCATGTTCTCGTGGATATATTTTATCTTTTATATATTTCAATCCTCATATACATTTTTATTCTTGGTTTAAGATATGTTTTATGTTCAATTGAAATTTTGTTGTTGCACTCACGTGATCCATCTCACTAACAAGTGAAAACTTCAGTGAGACATTTCATGTGCTTATTTTGCTAATTGTTGGAAATCATTTGTGAATTATATATTATAAAAATTCCTTTTTGCAAATAAACACTGTTCTATTCTATTCTAAATACTTCCTTGATCCAGCTATTATATTATATTGTTTTTTTAGAAAATCGTTTTTAAAATTTCATCGTGTAAACCACCGAATATTTTCAACTCAGTTTTTCACCTACAAATAAAAAAAAATAAGTCAAGGAGCATCTACTCTGAGCTATCAGCGACTATGAATATGCGTGTCATATCGAAATAGCTTTCGAATTTAAACAAATTTGACTCAAACCTGTCAACAGTATTGTATGAAAAATCTACTAGAATAAAATAAAAGGTTTCTCCGTAGTTTTCTGGGTTTCTAACCTACCACAATCTGAAAAAATCTAAATTGTTATTGGAATCTTTACAAGTGTAGAAAAGCAGTTTTTTAATCTACTCCGAAAAAATACTGCCCTTCTACACTTGTATAGATTCCAATATTGATTCTTATTTTTTCAGATTGTGGTAGGTTAGAAACTCATAAAACTACGGAGAAAGTATTTATCCACCACAAATAATGACTTTCAAACAGTACTTAAAGTAATAGTGTTTCTGAAAATATATATATATATATATATATACGTAATGCAAAAAAAATTCCAACATAAAAAACTTCAACAATTTTTTTCATTAGCCGTGAATGAGGTATAGTATTGTACTCGGTGATTTGGGCAGTAAACTTCACCTCGTGAATAATAGTATTCATTATATGCTCGGTGAATAATATATTATTGTTGATATTAATCATTTCTGAACTTCATTATTTTTGATATCGATGGATAATAATTCATTTTGTGGTCAAATGTATTAACATATTTGAATTCATATGCATTATTTGAAGAGTACAAACAACTCCTCCTCTTCCTGTCTTGATTAAAACACTGTAGAGTTAGGAAAATCTTATGCAAGAAAAATGGTCGTGGAAAACTCAAAGTCGTATTTATCGAAATGTTCTTGATGAGGACATTGGAATATAGCTTATGTGAGTTTGCTGGACAAATTACCAACCGATATTGATGAAATGTCCATCAATATTCTGATGATACTATATAATCTACTTAAATCAGTTGAAAGCGTGGTAAAATTCTTCTACTACACATTGTGAGCAGTCTTTCTCCGCTGCAAATTTACTCATTTCTTCTATAAAAAAATTACCCAATGCTGGGGGTTTCATGAAGAGGAAGAATGACTACCGAAGAACTGGTACATACTCATGATGAACGAGAAAAAAAAACTACATTCACAATTGGGACCATTTCAGAGGACTATCAACTTTGGACGAGACTGTATGTGGAAGAATAGATTAAAATTTTCATTATAATTTAGTTTTCCGAATGAAGTATCACCGACGTGATGAGTTGCCCTCTTTTGATATGGATTGACTCCCAAAAATATGTTTTGTTACCTGCTGAATTTTTTTCGAGCGAAGAAGTTGAATGAATTTGATGAAGATTATGATTTATTCCTTTTAAAAAGTTTGAGCCTTGATCTTCAATTCATATCATTCCATTTTGCATAAATTGTGACTTCTGAATTCCATTCACGAATCTACTGAATTTGAGAAACTCTATAAGATAGTTGTTTGGTCTGGATGAATAGATGATAAAAATATTAACCTAGTGTTGGGAGAATTTCATTATAGTTTTCAGCTAATGCAATCTCAGAATATTTATATGACTGCTGCAATTTGATGGCATGGAGAATTATTATGACGAAATTGTAAACCCTTTATTTTCATGATTATGCTTAATATGTGGCAGGATATCGACAACAAAATCTTCGAATATCAACAAGTCATCAATTTTTTCAATCAGCCGTTCATGTGTTCAACCTTGAATTTATACTTATTCATAAAAACTTATTTCATTCTTCATTATCTGATATTGAATGCATTCAAATTATATACAATCCATTCATATCATTATTGTTCGATGATGTTGTGGTTGGAGTAAAAAACAAACTACGAATAAAAAAAAAGAAAGTGTTCGAGCGTAAAACAAAACACCAGCCCGCTTTGTTACCGAACCCTTTCGGGATGTGATCTTTGTGAAAGTGAATGGAGTACCTGCTCCGGATGGATGCTGAGGTTGAAGAAGGTAGCAGAGGGTGCATAAAGAGTGCACTTTTTATTGTGTGCAACCTGTAACTGATATAATATATTGGTTTATAGAATTAGTTTTTTTTGGTATGAGGTTACATCGATTTGTATAAATGTGGGTGGCAGTGCTTATTGTGGAGGGGTGTAGGTTCTGACTTCCATTCTCTATATTATCCATTCACTGAAATGGAATTGGTGAAAGATCTCATCAGCTCAAAAAATCGAAATGAAAACGATAGAATGGAAAAATGTATATTAATGCACGGCTAACCGAAAAATGAATTTGAATGAGCAGAATTCAAACGGGAAGCAATAATTCGAATAAAAATAAGCCAATAAGCCCATGGGGTGAAAAAAGTGAATTGAAATTGAAGGCTTACTCAAACAAGAGGATTTATTGAAGAACCGAATGTATAGGAGTGGATTTGGGTACTAAACGGTTTTTAGGAGGCACACCCCTCTACTTTTTTTCCTGATGAATTCAGTTCAGTGGAAATAATAATAGAAAATATATTCCGAAATGTGAGATAAAACAATAATGTTGAACGATATTGAAGAAGTGAGGAAAATTGTTGAAATCTAGTTTTGATAACAGGTATCAACACTCTTGTAGAAGTTTTATTTTGGAATTGAATTTGGATTATTGTCAATTTCTGCTTATTAAAATTCACTTTTCAATTGTTCAATGTTATTTGATTGTCCATCTTTGCATTTTAATTCTCCAATAGGAAATATGCATAAGATTAAAATTTGTCTCAAATGTTTTTTCTCGGATCTTTATTATCGTTCCATCATAATCAGAGAGTATTTTTTATTGAGTTATCATTGAAACCCATCAAATATTATGAATAAGTGAAGAATTCAGTAGGAAAATTCAAACTCACAAAACGTCAAACCACTTGTCGAAAAGAAATTTCACATCAGAAGATACAAAATGATAGTATATTCTGCATCGAATCTCGATTTCACGTGAGCAGAGATCGAAGGAGTGAAAGCTGCTAGGTGAATACTATGTTATGTGATATATTTTACTACATAACATATATTTGTATCATAAATGAACACAGTGGTTCAGCATAAACCAAACTTGACCTATTCATAACTTGTCATTGGAATTGCACTGACAGTCCTATTTCACGTCTATATCATAAAAATGTAAACATTATTGAAGTTCACTCAAATATGATACGTTCATTTACTTTTTGTAAATAACAGATGAATATGAAGTGATTTGATAACTATTAAATATCGATATGGTTTAGGTTAATTTCAAACCAAATTCTCTGCACAAATGCAGTTGTCACTTCTGACTTATTCATACTGAGCTGTATTTAACACCAAACTGATATTTTTGCACTCGACGAGAGTTTCGCTAACAAGCATCTCTGGGAGAAAAAAATTGCTTGAGCAGTTTAAGATTGCTCTCACCAATTTTGTGGTCATTGTCTAGAGCGTGTTGGGCGTCACTGGAGTTTCCTACCCTTCCGTATTTCATGTGTGCAAAATTCTCTTTGAAACGGGTTTTAATAACTCGTCGGCTCTGGCCGACGTATTTGTTGTTGCAATCTTGACAACTGATTTCGTAAATTCTCGACTTCTCTGAAATTTCTAATTTATCTTTTGGGTTACCAAGAAGCTGTTGTAATTCGTAAAAAGTTTCAAATGCAACTTTCATATTCACTTTATCAAATATCTGTTGAAGTCCTCTAGTGTATTGAGGTTCATATGGGATTACTATAAACATTTCATTTCTCTCATCTTTTTGAAAAGTCGAAGATTTACAAAGTATTTCCCTAAATTTACCACATAATTGAAATATATCAGAAAATGTGAAAAGATATAACTGTTATATCAGTTACGTAACTCATTTTTTCAAGGATCGAGATACTGAATGAATACATATGAAAAAACTTATAATGATCAATCGATATAATCGAAATCACCTTAATCAAACTTTGGAATTTTCCTTTATACGTATTTCTCATTCCATAAATGATATCTGTAGTCTATGGTAGTTCAAAAATATTCTTCTTATTCCTGTACTTCAGTATATCAAACATAAGAAAAAGAATATCGAACACGTTCTAGGTTGAGAGAGACAGCGCCCCACTGAAGAACACAGGAAGACAAAAGTAGTAGAGCAAACTCCTAATATACACGTCTCACTATCTCTCCAAACAAGCCAAGGAAGAGTTCCCACGTATCTAAAGGCTTTGTAAATGTGACCAGACATACCCTCTGAACCGGAAGGCCACCGGAAAGGGTCAGAAAAAATAAAAATGACCACTCTTTTGGAATGTAAAAATCAAAACACGTTTGACCAGTTTGTAGTGACCGGTCTTGAAATCACCCTTAACCCTTACGCAAATATGCCCCTGTCCCTTTCCAACGACTGATTAATGTTAATGTATGTCTCTTGCATGCACATAGGTGGTAAAGTGGAAAGGTAAAAAGTGGCCCTTTCTTTCTTATGTTTTTATTCGAGCATGCACAGCTGTTATGATCGTCTAGGATTCAGTTAAGGTGGATCGCTACTAGAGTAGCGAAAAGTGTGTGAAGTTGGAAGGTTCTTCTACGAAAGTTGTGATTGTCCATGAAAGATCAAGTATTTTGTGAAATGATGTGCACGGTGACGGATATACGATTTGTGAAATTCAACAGAAGAAGGTGATCTTTTTAATCAAGTGAGTAGAACGATATTTATGCACATTATTAAATCAGTCATACAGGATGTACCATTTAGATATACAAGGTGATGAGATAAAAAAATTAAATTGGTTTTTCCAACAACTTTTGATGCATTGAATATTTTCTCATTAAACTTCGCATTTTAGTACAAGATGTAACGTTTTTATGCAGATGAATCAAATTTCTACCTCTTGGGAATATTAGTCTAGTCACTTTCAGTAGCGACGGTTATTGAAGTAGAACACTAAGGTTGATTTGAATTCAATAATAATATATTGTGTTCTTAGGAGAAGAGGTGCTTTACGTGACGAGCATGGAGTTCAATAGACAACTCGTTGGGGAGTTCGATAACCATGTGAGTCACACAATTTTTTCTCAGAGTTACACATTATTTTATTCAAACATGGAAAAAGCCAAACCCTAGGAAATATTCAATAAAACATGTGAAAACTGTCATTTCTACTGTCTAGGTAGAAACAGTACTTTTGTTGTTGGTGACAGTGAAAGTGGAATGAAATCATGGTAACAATGATTCAAATTCGCTAGAAAGAAACATCTAAAATATCAGTCGAAAACGTCATCAATTTGGGTTGGGTGGAAATGAAAAACTCAGAGCTTCTCGTATACAGTATATATTTTGTATTTGTAATTGATTGAGCACAGAGGCATCGTCAGTGGAGAAAGTATTACTCTGTACCTAAAACTGAGAAGACTGTTTCTATTCTTTTCGGTTTTATTCAAACGATATTATTTTCGACCTTCTTAAACAATGAAATTTGTTATTGATTATGGGGGGGAGATACAAATGAACAGTAAATTTATGTCACTGGATGACTCTTCGTTGACCTTTTTTAAAATATCGCTAGTTAGCTATTATAACAGGTACTTATTGGATGAATAAGAGACTGATAGGAGTTTGAGGAACAACATTTGGGCTTTTTTTCCTCTAATGAATAAAAATAGCTCCTCAAAATTTATTCTCTCCAAAGAAATACTCGAGTTTATAAATAAGGTGATTGAATAATCTCAAATTTATGACTGCATTGAAAAATATTCAAAGAGAAATTTGTACCTTTTGCTTTTTGAAATGGTATATTACTCACCAGGTAGGAAAAGTCTGACACTCCTGGATGACTGTGAAAATTGCAACAATACCAGGAATATGGTTTTTCCTTCGAAGTAAACATATTATTTTCCGCAAATCGATAATTCTACAGATATCAATTAATTTTGAAAAAATTTCGAATAATTTCATTCACAAATAGAAAATGGTAGGAAATTCGTTATAAAATTACTTGGGTAACTATGGAAACTGTTTTCACAACTTTTTCTTTTAGATTCTGTTCCTGGAATGTCGAAATTCTATGGCGATTTGTAAAAAAACATGTTTTTTTTTATATGAATTTCCAATGAAATTACCCCGGAAATTACATATTCATTAATGAACTGAGAGAATATCATTTCACACTCAAATGTACCGATAAAATTACTTAAATCGCATGCCGGGCCTATTGGGTTCACTTATATAATTCAAAATGCTAGAAAATCTCCCAAATTAAACAGCAGAAATGAGGAATGGGACTGACTGACCGAGTGACTGACTAAAATGTTGAAGATATACATTTCACACCCTCACATCATGCCAATACCAATAAAATGTAGGGCTATGGCTCAAGTCTGTTGTGGTGTCCTATCAATTGAAGAAGGAATCCACACATGACGATGATCAAATATTCCCAAAACTTTCAAGAACATCGAAGACACTCAAACATCGTGACATGTGAATGATGTTACTATCAAAGAATCGTCACAAAAGTATCAAATTTGAGGGTGGCTCCAATCGACTAACACCTCATGTAAAAGTTTCATGAACGTATTCGAAAAGTTCATTGAAGGTGTAGTAGAATTCGGACGAATTCAAATATCTCAAAATGAAAAAGAGACGGTCGAATCTGAACTGAAAGAGTTTACGTCGATATTTTCCATCAATAGATAAGATACTGAAATAGGCAACTTTGCACCAGTCCAATCCACGCTCCATCTGCTATCGTTTTCGAGATCCCAACTCCAATTTGCAAAGTTTTTTATAACTGCAGTGTACTGATTGAAGGAATTATCAAAATTTGAATATTTCATGAAATAAACGATTGTCGTCTTTTGCCTATCTGAACGATAAGATTGGAACCTTTGGTGTAAAAGTTGAAAATTTTTCCCAGAGATCAATTACCCTAACACCAAACTGATATTTTTGCACTCGATGCGCGTTTCGCTAACAAGGTTAGCATCTTCAGGAGAAGAAAATCGGGTAATTGATCTCTAGGAAAAGTTTTGTCTATCTGTATTCACCCATCGAAGCTATGAATAATTTCTGAGTTATGAGGCAAAAGTTGAAGAGTTTATTATCAGAATAGCTGTATGTCATTGGATATGAGAATGAAATAATTTCAAACATCGAATTCTGATTTCTGCTAGGGTCACACCCTACTCTGCAGGTGGACCGAAAACGGTGTGTCATTTGTTACAGCTAACTGTACAATGTGCCCGTTGTCAGGGTTCTCCAGTACTAGTAGATGGCGAATAAAGTTTGAGGTTTACACCGTCTGCACCAAATGTTGCGATTGTCTGATGAGATACAAATATTGTGACTCCGCTTACTGATAGATCTATAATTGCTACACAAAATGTGGGTTGATTATATCATCTGGTCAATACATAGGGTTGTTCTGTTCTCGGGACTCTCTCCTTAAGTGCATGAGCAAAATGAAGCATCCCAGCTATAGAGAATCTAAAAATGAAAATTCATTTATGATGAGAATATCGTATGGGAAAATATGAACTTCAACATATCATCCTGATGTAGAGAAAACTTGACAACGTTGAATGAAATATATAATTTTATCTTTCAGTGTAATGGGACGTCAAAATATACACCGTGACACTGGTGTAAATCGATTCAGTCATGCCCCTATAACATTTTTCTCTCTACTCGAACCGATGTGAAATTTTGATGACTCACATTGATTGGCTCACAATTGATTTTGATAGAATTTCCTGACTAACTAGAGATCACTTGGGAATTTCAATTGAAGAACACAATATATTTATATGTCTTATAAATCAACACTCGTGAAATACTGCGAACCACTTATTTGAACATAAAATATTGTATCTAGAAGGCTATGATTACTGTGAATCATTCAGTTTCTCCTATGATCCATGCGAAAATCCACAAGTACTTCTGCCTTTCCAATTACCTTCACACCAACAACTGTTAGACTGAGATTTTCATTTTATGACATGACTCACACTTTTGACACCATTGAGGTTCTTGTTCAACTAACATTTTAGGTACTATGAGCACGATTGATTTGTGAAAAATCATGAAAAACATGATGCGACGAGGTGGCCTATAAAATCACCAGATTTGATACCACGGCACTCCATTATAAAATACGATATCCGTTTGCGAAATGAAAGGCTGTGTTGGAAAAATTCCCTGCCGGACTGAAAAGGTTTCAAAAAATCAATGTGAGCCAAGAAAGACCAAAAAGTCTAATTTCTTGAAAATCCAACCTCTTCGCCAACTGGAAAGACAGTGAGTGTTCAACCAGTTCCTCAAATATGGGAGGATACCATACCTAGCAACTGTAAACTAAATTTTTCGCCGCTATATATTCTCTCCCAAGGTTACAAAAAATAGACATCGAAACCTTCCTCAACAGAGTTTGGTTATCCAAACACCAAAATGAAAAAACTTGTGTTTTGTTAAGAAAAGAGAGTTAAGAAATGTTTTACATCCCTTTTGTTCTAATCAAATACCCATCCTTATTCTGGTTATGCCCACTTTTTGTGGCGAAACGTGAATCGGGTGTAAGTATTTTTAGTGTGGTGTTTGGGTAGATGATGATAGATATCAAGCACACTAAATAATTGCCGTTAACACAACAATTGTGGATTATCCCTAGGAAATAGACATATACCATACCGGACTTCTTTGTAGGCCTCTTCAAGGTGTACAATACAGTAGTACATTTCTTTGATCAATTTCGTAGGGTTTAGCAAAGGTTTGCAATGTAAGCGCAAAAAAACCTCTGAAATTATCAGTGTTTCTATACCATATTATGCATGAAATATACATATAAACCTTTCTCGTGAATTATTCTTAAAAAAACAGTCAAAAGCCATTGGGTAGTTTTCAAGATCTAAAAGCATACTTAGGGACAGACAGCGGAAAGCGACTTTGTTTTTTTCCATGTAGTGAAAATTCTCTTTAAAAATGAGTTTTACTTCAGTATTCATTACCATCACGAACAGAAATCTGAAAATATTTTCCGACGAATCCCCTTACTCACTGCACCATAAATCTATAAATTTTAATTAAAACAGTTCGAATACCTTTCAAATGCAAGCAAAGAAGACGACAAGATATCTCGGTGCCCGGGATAATTCCAAACAAAGTACACAGCGGGATTGTACACCGTGAAGGGTAGCCATCTTAGATCCCCTCTTTTTCCGACATTAATTTCGTTCCCTTTGTCTTTAATTTCTGTTTTAATTCCATGGCCGCTTCTACTTTTTACCCTCTTATTTCACCCTCGCTGTTTCGTTTTTAGCCACCCCAACCCACCCACGACCCCCGCCCACTTTTCCAAGTTCGGCTGCCGGATCCCTTTCTGCTATCTCCTTTACGAATTCGTTACGATTCCTGAAAATCAAGAAAGTTCAATTTGAATAATTTCGTTCGGCAATTTCATTAACTTTTTCATCTCGGCATTCAGCTATGGAAGGAATCATTCTGCGAATTTCAATTTAGATTTGGGCGGAGGCAATGAAAATGATTTAGTTTCAGGTTTGATTGTTTTATGGTGCAGGAGGGTATAAATGAGATCGACGCGAAGAAGTTTGCTGGAACCGAGTGGGGTCAACTGAAAATCCTTAATGACTGAAAATTATTTTTTCTACGACCACATAGGAAAGTAACACATATCGTACTCTCTACTCCCTGGAAAGTGACTTTTATTTTCAACCCGTGAATTCTATAAGATATTCCGATGTATTACACTGTAAGGCAGAACACGATTAAATTTCCACAGAATTTATTGTCTTCGCGACATGTTTCGATACACTGTATCTTTTTCAAGCGAATGTACTATGAACACTAAATTATTCTTTGTTGAAAGCTCCTCAAATACATCAGGGCCTACTCTAATCATCCCTGATTCCTAGAATAATACAACCTCGAATACAACTGATACTAATTCCTAGATTATACAACTGATGATGATTCCTAAAATTATGAACTGATGCTGATTCCTGAAATCATACAAGTGATACTGATTCCTAGAATTATACAACTGATAATGATTATGATATCTGAACATAGTTACTACTTATTAATTGAATTAGTTCAACAAAGGGGAACTATTGAGATCCAATTGATCATTTAGCGAACAATTTGAATTTTTCAGTTTATTGATTTCCAAAAATTGTAAAGAATTAAGTCTAATGCCCTTATTTTCAACATGCAGAATTTCGAAGTTTTTATCGAAGTCTTGTCCTTCCTCCAAAATGTGGTTGGCATATGATGAATGAGTTGTTTTCTTTTCATGATTCATACGATGTTCACGTATGCGGCTTTTGAATGTTCTACCTGTCTGGCCAATATATACTTTGGAGCAAGATCCACAATTCAATTTATAAACTCCCGATTTTTCATCTTTTATTGTTTTATCTTTGTTATTCCTGATAAACCTTCCCAACGTGTTATCTGTTCTATATGCTACTTTTAAATTTTGTTTATGCAAAAATGAAGCTATTTTTTCCGTAGCAGTCCGTAGCAGGTCCTGAATAAGTTAAAATTCTATAATTATTGTCATGGTTCTTCAGAGTGCGGTACACTTTTTGAATAGCTTCTCTTGATATCCATTGTTAACTGCTATTTGTTTTATGATATTCAATTCTTTGTTAAAATTGTTCACAGAAAGAGGAATATTCACTAATCTGTGTATCATACTGTGGTATGCTGATATTTTATGTTTATATAGATGTACCGAATTATTATGAATAGTGATATCAGTGTGGGAAGGTTTATGAAAAATAGCAAAGTGGTGTTTGCTGTTGGCTTTACCTATTGTCAAATCTAAAAAATTAATTTAATTTGAATGAATAGTGTTAATATATTTATGAAATGTGTCTAATTGCCTGTTGGTGCCTTCAAAACAAACTATAACGTCATCTACATATTTGTACCAATACAAATACTGTCGCGAGAGTGGATGCTTATGAATTATTTTTTCCAGATTGTCCATGAAAATTTCTGCCAGTAGAGGACTCCCATGATCAAACCTTCAGATGAAGAGTATACTTGATTGTCAAATTGAAAGTAATTTTGTTCAAGGCATATCGACAAAAGGTCTAACATCTCTTGTTTAATAAGCGAGCTAACATGATTTTTATCTAGTAAACCTCCGACTATCTCGTGGAGGTATACTAGGGAAAATATTTCGAACGTCAAATGACATTAATTTTGCATTATCTGGAACAGTTTTATCCTGTAGGAGCTTTCAACAAAGATAAATTTAGTGTTTACAGTACATTCGCTTGAAAAAGATACAATGTATCGAAACATGTCGCGAAGACAATAAATTCTGTGGGAATTCATTCGTGTTCCACCTCCCTAACAACACAAGTACACCCTATGGACGTCCCTGGGACATCTGTCATTCGTTTTGGGGATGTCCCTAGTACAGCTGTTCCCAGAACATGGTACATACGAGGGACGTCCCTGGGACATCTGCTTTCCGACAAAAAGGACATCCCAGGGCCATCCCTCTGGTAGGTCCTAGGTAAATACCATATCCTCATAAGTATGTCCCGAAACCGTCCCTAGGCTGTACTATTATGACTAAAAGTGAATCCACTGGGCATTCTTGGGACATCCAATATAGGAACATGGTACGTACTAGGGATGCAACTGGGACATCAGATATCCATCGAAAAAGGACATCCTTCTGGTTCCAGAAACATCCTTCAAATTCACTTTCAGAAGGAAACAAATACTAATGGAAACATAAACATAAAATGAAAAATATATTCAAAGTATATGAAATAAATGAATACAATAAAAATCTGTAAACTCTCAAATATATAAAAACTAAAATACTATTACTCTGGTCTATATATTCACATTACTTTGATCTACAAGTGACGTGAAACTAAAATATATTCTCAAAACAAGAATAATAGGATCTGGATACATCACATTACTTTGGTCTAAAAATGGGGTGAAAATAAAATATACATTCTTGAAACAGAATAGGATCTATATATGAAACAGAAATAGGGCATGAAAAAATACACAAAATAAAATACTTGATTCAAACACTAACTATTTCAGAATGGCTCCTCTATTTTGCCCTTCTGAAAAACTTCTGAAGGGCCTCTTCAATTTGTTTCCTGTTACCAAAAGCTTCAGAAGATCCTGTAACAGATATTTTTGGTATTATATATAGTATACTAAGTACTGAAAATGAGTTCGAGTGAGTGCATAAAATATTTTATATTTTTCTAAATGAGCTGACTACCAGAACTCTTTGATAATGGAAATCCATCAATGTTAATGAATACTTCAATGGTGGTATTGGTGGGATTGGGATCGATTTCATTAAAGAAAAACTATCGTTTCTTTGCCAACGTTTCGAATTTCAATAAATTCATCATCAGGGCTCAAAAATCAGTTTTTCCGAGTAAAAATATTAAAACTATGTATAAAACAGACATTTTAGATACACAGTCTAGGTACAAACAAATCCACATTCAATGAATACTTCTATTTTATAAATCAGGAAGATTCCTTCATGACGGCTCAACAATTCCTTCAGACATTCTCTGAATCCAAAATGATAATATCTTCCTGGTTCAATCTTATGAATAGTTAATTGTCTAGGAGTGTGCAATAGAGTTCTGGCAGATGCAGGTAAACTAGGGAATGTACATTTAAAATTTTAATATTTGTAATAAATCTGATATTGCTGTGTGTTATGTTATAGTTCAGAGCCCATTTAGTTAAGTTAGATCTAATATTTACAGATTCATTATTCGAATTTCTATTGTTATTTAAGGAAGGTTCATTTTGAATAAGGTCCTCTGCAGAAATAGGACTCAATTCTTCAATAGAAGAAACATCAGAAAACTCCTAGGAACTTGAAATACATTCATTATCAACAGATAGGTCAGCATTTGTCGTGGACATTGTACTCGTTGTAGGAAATGTGGAGTGAATGTCATCTTTACTGATGCTTCTTGAAGCAGAAGGTATCGATATGTGACAGATATCACTCTCCACTGAGGTTCCCACCTGTGATGTACAACTTCTATCCACACTACTACTACGAATGATCTGATATATCATTTTCTCTTCCATCAAGTTTTCGTGCTCTTTTATAATATTTACTAATCATATTGTTTCCTTTAGGGAATACCTACTTATCTCTTCCTATCCATGATTGGATATGAAGTATTTTAGGTAGGTTTAATAATTATTTATTTACGAGGACTTAATATCTCCAATAACCACTTACTTGTCTGAATAACTCTAGCAGATCACTCACAATAGTACTAATTCTCACTATTATATAAAATTCAAAACAACAATATACCACAGCTTAATCAACACAACGCCGAATCGAACAAAACACTCCGTGAAGCTTTGGGATTTGGGAAAATGAGGTTAAGGATATGTTCCGTCATTTCGGTTACCCAGAGCGGTTCTCCCTCTCTGTCTCGCTTGAATGGACCAGGCCAATGTCATAAAGAGAGAGAACGTTCTGGTCAACTGAAACGATATACCGAACAACCTGATTGGTAGCACTATGTTGACATATCACTTCAGTAATATCACACTGTTGCCATAATAAATGGAGGACCGGTCAATTTGATTGGTTGTGGAATACTTTTCTCGTTTCTGCTTTTGTTTTAGGAAATACAATAATGTATGATTTTTCAAAGAAGTTGCTCGCACCCGAGGCCGTTGGCTTGTTGACGTGAGCATTGGGTAGAAAACTGAGGACACTTCTAGGCATATCAATATCTTAGTTGATACGAAAGTTCGACATATGCCCTATGTTATATACGTTGTCAATTTCCGATAAGCTCATTTTTCGAATAAGAAAAGATACAATGAATCAAAAACAAAATGTTGAGGAGTATCAATTGTCATTATTTTCATCAATTTTGTTGCCATCTATGAGTCGACATGCGAACAAATGCCTCATTGGCGCGGTTGGCTCGTTTTCAACTATTTCGTCTTGCAACTTTGGTTAAATTACTGAAGCGGATCAGTGTAAACACGCATGCAATTATATAAGCAACTCAAATATTAGATGCAAGATTTTGTCATTCAATGATAAAAATATCTAGAGAAAAAGTTGTACCATAGATATAGCAATTTTCGAACAAAACTAACCTTTTTAATTGATATTCATGATTTTTATAAAAGAAATAACTGGGACATGAATGGGACAGCTTATGGATTTACTTAATGGGACATCCATTGGGCATCCTGTGTGGGAGGGATTATGAATATACCTCATGGGACATCCTGGATGGGATATCCCATGGAAGTCCCGTTCACGTCTTTGTACCGCGGTACATAGAAAGGACGTACCCAGTATATCCATGTGTTGTTAGGGCTTATAGTGTAATAACTATGGATTTCCATTAAAGTAAAGGCCACCTCAATCCAAAATATTCCGATGTAATTATTAAGTGCTCTTCGTTATTGATATTATATTGTTTATATAAAAACTGGACTGAAAACTAATTAGTCATAAAGAAAGAAAAGGAAAACAGTGTTGACGACGAAAATTGTACCCACAACCTTGCTGTTATTTTACCGGTTACTTCACAAACTGAGCTACTTCAGATTTGAATCGACGTTATCAGAGATAGGCACTTATATCTCGTGAGTCAATTCACATCAATCTAATTATGATATTTCTTGTTTTTCCATTTTAATAAAACTAAATTCAGCTATTTTGCATCGTGAGCTTGAAAGTGTTAATTTATAATTATTTCAGTAGTTGGTTTTGATAAAAACTACCTGTAACTAAGATAGGCAATGAGAGAACCAGGCGCGGATATATTATTTGAAAAGCTAAGTAGGCTTTCAAACAAAAGGTGTCACAAATGAAAGCTAAACCTAAACTCGGTTTACGCCTCGTACAATAATATTTTCCACTCGTGTGAAAAATGTCACTTTCCGCACTAGTAATTTTTACTACTACAACCGTAAGGAAAATCCACTTTTTCGCACTCATATTAGTTTTGGAAGAGTCACTTTCCCGCACTTGTGCGGTTAAGGAAATTCATTGAAATTCTGCAATGATTTTTAATAAAAAGAAAATTATGTTAAATTGATTTCTCAATGGCCCTGGTATGAGTCTCATCGAATGAAAGTCAAATGAAAAATATGAACATCTGACATTCTTCATTTTCACTTCTGATTATCGTAGCATCAAAGAAATAAATTAATCTGTCAGTCAAAACAATACTTTGTCAAAATCGATTTTGTGATCTCTTCCAGCTAAGTTATTGACAAAGCTATGGAAAACCTAAATCGACTTCATTGGACATCTTTCAGCCTTTGCATAGTGCATCCAATTGGACTCTCAATATAAATATTATTTAAAATGAATTTGTTGATATGTATTTAATAATGAATATTCTCACTTCTGGGTTTTTTCCGCATGCTAGTAAAAAAAATGTACCTAACATGTGCGTAAAGTGACTTTTCAGCACGCGATTGCTGGCCGAACTCCTCTAATGCGTCTTTCGGCGGAAAAGGACCAATAATTGTCTTCGTTCATTATTTCGATCTAGTTGTACCTTTGAGCACTAACAATCACACTGAGCAGTAAAAGTACCGAGAAATGCTACAGGAAATATGTTGGAATCAACTCCTCACTTCTTCTCAATATCCATATAGAAAACGAAGCCTACCTTTGTAATAATTTCTTGAATTCCCCTCTACCAACTTCACAACGTAAAGTGTGCAACCTTTCCGATGTACACTGTCAGGACAAGCAATTTCTGAAATAAAGTCTTGAGGTAATTAATTTATGTTCACCTCAGTCCACTCATCACATAACGTCAAACAAATACATAAGGTGTTTGTTTAGACAGTTCAACCATCTTGTCTCCATCAACCCTAAGTCCAATACCAACGATACCAACCGATAAGTGCGCTCATAAATCTTCTGTAATACACTACGGAGAATATTCTATGGATATACCGTGAAGAATATTCTGAAGATATGCCACAAAAAATATTGCAGAAATATACCGTAAAGAATATTCTGCAAAAAGGCCGTAGGAATGGAATATTCAATAGGTAATATTTCAAGAATATTCGCGGGGAATACTGAACGGAATATTCTGTGCATATTCTTTCGGGAATTTCATGTGAAAATTCTTCTTGAAATATTTCAGAGATATTTATATATCCTATATATAATCTATGAATATTTTATGGATATCTTGTGCGGCCTAGGCTAGGCTAAGTTAGGTGAGTCTAGATCCTAGACCTGTAGATGCCAACGCGTTTGTATGAGAAAGCTTATTCTGACACGATATTTTAGCTACTACACACTATCTCAATACCGACGGTACGCAAAAAACTTCTTCAATAATCAAAAAGCCTCACTCATCAAATTTGGAGAATGAGACTTTATTTTTTCATCAGCCATTTTCCCAAATACAGCATCTGTCGCACTGTCATTCATTTTATGGTTTGCCTCCTCAGATGTGTGCTTTTTTGAAGAGTTTCTTGTCTAATAGGTCTCTGTATGTGGTTGTTGATGGAGTATCATCTGATATTCTCCTAATAAATGCAGGTGTTCCACAGGGCTCAGTTCTGGCGCCTACTTTGTTTCTGCTTCATATTAATGATTTGCTCGAGAAAACATCTTGTTCAATACATAGTTTTGCAGACGACAAAGTACTCTTCGAGAAACAAAAATTCAAAGAAACATTCACGTCAATAAAATTAACGACGACCTTGCAAAACTAATAGAATTGGGTAACATGAACTGGGTGGAATTTAATGCTACGAAAACCCAGGCATGTCTCTTCTCAAGAAAAGCCGATCTATCATCAAGTATTCAGATGTCAGGAGTAAATATTCCTACAGAATCAAGTATCTCGTTGCTAGGAATTACGATCAGTGATAATCTCTCATGGGAAAAACCATGTGAGATCGATCGCTAAAAGTGCTTCCCAGAAACTTGGATTTCTATGTCGTGCAAAGAAATACTTCACTTCTCGTCAGCTTCTAATGGTCTACAAGGCTCAGATACGACCTGTCATGAAATACAGTTCTCATGTGTGGAGTTCGGCACCAAAACATTCATTGAGGCTCCTCAATTCTATTCAGAGAAAGGCAATTCGTCTTGTTGGTGATTCTTCGCTCACAGACTCGCTCACTTCATTGGAACATCGTAGAAGGGTCGGAGAGTTGTCTCTCTTCTATAGATACTTTCACGGTCGATGCTCTTCCGAATTGTTATCAATCGTTTCCCCCTTGGCAATATCTACAAGGATGACTCGACGAGTACAGAATTCCCACCCCTTTGTTGTAAATTTGGAAACCTGTCGAACCTCTCTTGCTCAGGGATCTGTTTTTAATAGAACAGCTGAACATTGGAACTCTTTGCCGAAGAAGGTCTTTCCTGAGGCTTACAAACTTCAAAAATTCAAAATGAATGTTAATTCGTATCTCCTGTCCCTTGATTCACGCGGTGTTCTTTGAACATTACAGGGCTTCCCTTTCGTGTGAATCTGCATATAAAGAAAAAATCATATTGTTCAAAATTCCATCAATATTTCAGTGAGTTATTCAAGCATTGCCTATATGCAGCAAACCTCGTGACATAACTGAGATTTGTGAGGCATTATGCCAAAAGCATTCATCAGAACGAAATTCAAATGTACATACATTACATATTACTATTCTCTATGTAGGTGAATGGCATTTGCGAATAATGACATTATTTTTTGAAAAATTCAGCAAGAGGTTTGTCTATACATAATGCTCATTTGAAACACAAATTGTATTGAAATAAATCTTGCCAACATCAATTTCTTGTTCATTTCATGAAATTCTTTCGAATGAAAAACACTATTGACCAAGACAAATCTTGAATTTTTTCCCCAGGAAATATTTCACCTCGACTTTTAGCCTCAGTTTTGTTTTTCTCTCGAGAGAAGTGATACAATTTATGCCTCGGTTAATACATTAATTACGGAGTTATTTAAGAATGGTGATAAAATAAGACATAACTTCTGTCAAAATTGGAAATGGAAAAAGGTTTATATATGAAATGAGAAAAAAGGATGTGTAACTGTAAAATAGTACTTTATGTTAGTTTATCATGATAAATATCAATATGAAATTGTAGGATACGATTCAATCCACAAAAAACATTAAGTTCATAATGGTGAAAATTCTGTCGATTTGAGCGAGGGGATTTTAAGTATAAGTGAATGTTTTTGTATTGATGACTTTCAAATATCCATTCATATTGATTGGTGATCCCAAAAAAATTGAATTCCCCTTAATAATACGATTCCTGGAAATCAAGAGGGTGCAGTTTGATTAATTTAATTCATCAATTTCATTAACTATTCCATCTCAGGCTTCAGTTATGGAAAGAATCAATCTGAGAATTTCAATTTGAATTTTTGGTTGGGACAATGAAAATGGGAGAAAATGAAAAGATCAATATTCCAAATTCCTGTCATAGAAAATGAGTAGGGTTAACCAAAAATGTATACTTATTGAAAATATTTACTCCTCTGTCTGATAAAAATCTCTCGAGATATATTCATGGAGAGTAAACCTTTGTATGTTTCTTTGGGTTAGTCAGCAGAATGTATAGGAATCATATCGTGGAACTAACAGTTATGAAATATGATTTTTTAAGAGGAATATGCATTGTTTTCCTTATATCTTCAATACAATAGTTGAACGGATATTACCTCATTACGGCCTTTATATTTAGTTTCATTCAGTTCATTTAGATGCAGTGCACTTATGTGTGTTGATTCTGGAAACATGAAATGAAATAGGATAAGCTGATCGAGCTTGAGTTTCAAGGTTCATGGAAAATATCTAGCTTGTATAAATTGTACACATTTCAAGGTGTGTAGTTATTTTATAGATATAAACAATATTCATTACAATAAAGATAACTATAGCATATTACTTTTGGAAAGTATAAGGGTTCATATTCATTTAACAAATATTTGAAAGAGATTTTTCGCTATCAAAATTCCCATCTATTTTCAGTCCTAATTTGATTCCATCCATCACAAATACACAGAATTCAGGTTATATAATTATTATAATTCGGCCGTAGGTATATTACATTACTCAATCTAGCTATCGGAATCAAAATTATAATTATGAAAATTAACTCAATAAATTGATGCTCATACACCATATATTTCACAGAGGAAATGATGGAATTTAATCTAAATTTGTTTCCCGATTGAAATTTATATGAGCAAAAGTATTATTAGTTGTCACAACACTTCATCCAAATAGTAATTTTTAACGATCTGATATTTGCTGTGTTTTTAAATGATTGAATAATGGTTTGCTCCAAATGATAATTGAATTGGGGGGAAATGATCAATTAAATGATTGATTTTGTCTAATATTTCTTACTATGACAAATAGTCCAATAATATTTTTGAAACTTTCGATGTAGATCAATTACCCTAACACCAAGCTGCACTCGACGCGCGTTTCGCTAACAAGCCTAGCATCTTCAGAAGAAGAAAATCGATACTCAATCTAAAGACAAGGGGGTTATCTGTTTATATACTCAATAATTTACAGGTAGTGCAGCCACTACCTGTATTGGTTTTTGGTCCGATATAGACATAATATGTTACTACTGATTATCGAAAGGGACAAAGAGAGAGCTCTTCAGACCCAGAAACTACTTGATGTGTAGGTTATAGATCATTAAGAGAATATATGCATAACGTGGGAAGGATACCGTTGACCTCTGGTAACGAAAACCGTATTGTCGATTGTTTATTAGTGTTCATATGCTCGATATTTCTCTTCTGTTGTCTACGAAATAAGAACAACGTTGATCCAAACAATCCACTTTCTTCAGACAACAATTATTTGGGAAGACTACGAATGATGAGAGGAAAATTGGACCTGACATAAATTCCACGTACCTATAACAACGACATAAAAAAAACTATCGCATCATAAAATTTCCAGGTACCAAGATACATAAAGATGATGATGAACGAAAAAAAGCTATCTTTCAGTACACTTATCTCGTGAATCTCTGTGGAAAACCGAAGAAAAGTCGACGAGTTATTGGTCTCCGGTAGATAATATAATAATCTGTTACGAAAAACAAGTGTTTTTGAAAACATCAACTACTTATATTGAAAATAAATTGGGATTAAATCATCTTTCGAACAATTCGTTCAGGTCAGTCTCGAAAATCTACCTACAGTAGGTTTTGGCTGGCACCTATCAGGAAACAACTACTCCCCTGGCTAATACCACGGAGGGCATTGAATTATATCCGACCGGTGCCAGTGCAGGTTTCTTCACAGAAAAAATCTTGCATTTGCTTTTGTCAATACAGATGAAGGAATTGATTTCTAATTATAGGGACGGACACACTTGCAGACCGGTTTCGGGCTATTCGGCCACTCGTCAGTACAAGGCAGTGTCATCATCAACATAAAGTCGATGACTCCCCATAATTAAAAATCAAAAGCCTTCATAGTATCAACTGTGTAGGTTTTTTTCTAACTCTGTTCAAAGAGATTCTCTAATCTTTTGTTGACATGCTGAAAACCCAACATGCTTGCTTTTTGGGAGAGCTTATTTTTTTGAGGCTTGACATCTTCAAAAATTCAAGGTGATCACGATTTCTTGTCTCATTTCCCTTGGATTGCATGATATTTTCCAAACATCAAGTGATTTTTGAGTGTTAATGTTGCTTACATAGATACCAATCCTGCTACCCCTGAAAGGAATCGCACGTTAAAAGATAAGACCCAGCTCGTACAAGTTTCGACTGTTGAGGGTTGCCATTGATAGTGGGACTTTAACGAAATAATTCAGTATCAAAAAGCCCTTTCACTTGATATGTTATTCTTCCCTACTAATTGAATATAAATCACAGTTCTTTTTTCTTACAGCGCGCTCAAGCTCAGCCTCCGTACATTAATTTAGCTACGTGAAATGTGTCAACTCAAGACTTCTAATCTAACATTCCTCGTTATGGCAAATTAATAATTAATTTCAAAGAAAATGAATTGAAAGCACTTTGCACAAAATTCAATTTTCTACTCATTAATTTGTGTGGGGTTCTTATTTCTACAAATATGAATTTCTTTGCGCTCGCGTAAGGTCTACTTCCGCCGAGATTCTCGATCCATTTTGACCCTTAAGAGTTTCTATAACAAAGACTGACTTCCATACATTTAGATTTCTCTTGAGATTTTATGGAAATACTTCGCAATTTTCTTCTTATTCGTTGGAGAAATTCCAGGAGAATTAAAGCAATATTCGTTCCCCTTTGTGAGTCTCCTCTTCGTTTGTGTATTTTTAAGTTGTAGCTGTTTCTCGTTTTCCATTTTAACTTCCTTTTGCAAACTCAGCCCGAATAAATGTTGCAGGATTCTGCTCGTAATAATTTTCGTTTCAATGAATAAATCTGAGATACTTATGTTTATAACTGTTTGTGTTACCGTGAAATCAACAATGTTTTACATCAAATACAACCCTTATCAATTATTCGTTTGTTTGGTATTGTTTTCCTATACATGTACTGTTACTGGTTAAATGTGATGATAGGTTTGTTGAGCGATATGCATATTAACATTTGAAAAAAATATCTAGATGAATGCTATTATGTTCGATGAAACTTTTCCTAGAGATCAATTACCCTAACACCAAACTGATATTTTTGTACCCAACGCGCTTTTCGCTAACAAGGTTAGCATCTTCAGGAGAAGAGAATTGCTACTATCAATCAGCTCTTACGAACTATCCCACTGGACCAATTCAACTGGTGAAGGGAACTTAGGTTGTGATTCACTTGTCATTCATCATTATCAGAAATAAGCAGTGAGTGTGCCCTCCCTTCTGAGGTAATAACTCAGATGATCTTCGTGATAACCAAGGACAATCATTCTGTGAAAAACAAAACACAACCATCATCAAAATACTCAATTATTCGAAATGACAGTCATACTTCAAAAGCTCTACTTACAAATAACTATTCGATCACACTGAATTTACATTCCTGAAGGTATTCATTGTTTGAATAATTTTTCATCATTTTTTTGTTCTATTTATATTCCAGAACAAATGTCTGTACTGTGATGTGATTCTGCCAAAAAACATATCTTTTTAACGTTACCTTTACATCACTGACAACAATCACGAAGTTATCAAATAAGTTATTACTTTCTTCTAGTTTTCTTGGTTTCTCAACACACCACAATCTGAAAGAATAAGAAACAATATCGGAATATATAGAAGTGTAGACGGGCAGATTTTTAATCTACCCAGATGAGTTGCTGCGATAATACAGAAACAGTTACAAATATCTCTTCTAGTTTCGTTTTTTGTGAATTTCCGAAAACTGTTATGCACAAAAATATTACATTATGGTTTCATAATCGCTGTTGGTGAATGTTTAGATAACGTTACTGCACAATAATCATACAGTATATAAATCATGAATCTGATAGGTTGCAAATACATAACACAAACATAACATTTAATCGTATGACATTGTTGTGTATCCTACCCCGATATTTCACCATAACATCTTTAAAACATACCTGTTGAAGTTATTTATTACGATAATGTAACATATTATATTGTAAGTGATTCGAATTTCCATTTCTTAATTCGGTCATGTAAATGAATCAAGCGAGAGTTTTAACTACTGATTTCTCAAAAACTGATGCAGATGGTGAGAACCTCCAAGAGGCAACGCCATCTGCTGGGTGACGACCAAAGTCTCAAACTCTCACTGTCCAAGACAGAGGAGACCTCTTACAGCGGGCCATCGTACGACGAAGTCGCAACAAATAGCCCGCCGCGATCGAGAATCGACTTCGGTCAACTTGCAGAAAGCTGCAAACCTTCAAATAAATTCTGATTACTGATTTCTTCTTTGCATTTGCTTTAACTTCCTGATAATAATAATAATAGTTTAATTGCATCTGAAAATAAGTTTACAGCAAGAAGTGTATGGGGGTAACAATAGAAAGAAAAATGATAATATTACAATAGTTTCATCAATTACAATTTGTAGTCAACGAAACTGAAATAGTAGTGTAGTAATACAGCTCAGAGAAAATGAAAGTACTGCAGTTACCCGCTCAAAATGAATGCTCGTAGTTTCAGAATATTCCAAATGTACTCGTATATTTTCTTGGCCTCAAGGACTGATAAGTTTTGTAAAGCAACAATCAATGTTACCAAACTCTGTAGACAGGAAATATTCTGTTTCATCACTGTGTAGATGGAACAGTCAAAAATAATATGGAAAAGTGTTTCCTTTTCGTTTTTGTTGCAGACTGGACAAATCAGGTCTGGATCAAAAGTATAGGATATTCCGTTGAATATGAATTTCAGTTTGAAGTGATTGGCCATATGCAATTGAGCTATGGTACGGGTGACTCGGATGGGCAGTTTCAGCAAAAGATATGAGCTCGTTTTAACAGTAATATTAAATAGATTATAAAAATACATGAATGGGTAACGAGATGTTATTGCTAGATCAGAATCATGTAAAAATTGGTAGTATTCAGATAGTAAGGATTTTCTATGCTTTAACAAATCGTTTTTGTCGAGATTATTACATAAAGGCAATGAGTCAGCATCGGAGAAAAATTGTTTCATTTGCTATGGGCAATTATATTTTGGGTCCGCATTGTTCGTCACAGAGATTGAGGTATCGATTATATATTATATATTTGCTTAAACTTCTTTCGTATGATAGCAAATCTTCCTTTTCCGCCTTCAACTATTTTAAACCGTTGATTACATAGTTGGCAGCTTTTGGGTAATGGTTCATTAAGAATATACGTGTATTCTGAATTAATGGCGCCCGTTTCCGGACAACATTTTTGAAAATGATGGGATATGTAACATTCAACTTGATAAATTTGATCTCATGACTTCATTCAATTTTCCAAACATCGAATTCAGCGAATTTTTATTCCAACTTCTTCGTAAAATTGAATCAAAAATCATACTTTTAGTAAATTTATTGTTTAACAGTTTGTTGATTAGCACTGTTTCATCCACGAAGTAATTGTTTTACTTACCTGCTGTGATTCAGTGCCTCGTTGAACAATGAAATGGTAGTAGAAAAAGTATAGTACGCAACTCGAGGATAAGGCTAGTTACGTGCATTCACTATTCACCGCACTCGGCTAATGCTTCGTGTTCACAATTTTTTGCTCGTGTTTAATAGGCTACTTACCCTACTAGCTACGTAATATACTATTGAGGAATTGATACATGTGCGAGATGGTTTACTCTCCGACGTTTAATCTCCCATGCTGGGTTCATTATCAAGAACTGATAGACAGATCTCCTTCAATACAGCATTCCAGTTATTCAAATCTTCATTGATTTGACCAGATGACTCACGATATTGACATCGACTTTATTCAAATGACCCAATATTTGCCACATCGAAATCTTCCAAAATGAATAGTATGATGAACGATGAGCTTGGAATCTTTGATGTAGAAGTTGAAACTTTTTGTAAAGATCAATTACCCTTACACCAAACTGATATTTTTTCAATGGACGCGCGTTTTGCTAAGAAGGTTTGCATTTTCAGGAGACGAAAATTGATACACTCACAGTTTTCTTCTCCTGAAGGCGTTAACCTTGTTAGCGAAACGTGCGCCGAATGCAAAAACATCAGTTTGGTGTTAGTTCGATCTCTAGAAAAATTTTGCTCCCAAAAAATCTAATCACAAAATTTCAAACACGTTACATCTGCCTCCTTAATCTTTGGAGGCTTTTTGTGGGATACATATATCAATATAATTAAAAATCACTGCAAGATCTGCCCAAAAACTATCGAAAAACTGGATATAATCTTGGAAGGGAAAGAAAACAGCTGCCAACTATAACTTCCTCTTGGAAAAATCGGAAAATTTTGGATAGATACACTTGATACGTTCAGCTATCGACATAAAGCTAGTCTACGGGATGATGTCAATCGGGATGTGCGAATCCATCTATACTGGCAATTACCCTCGTGTTTCCCAAACATGTTACTCAAACACGGCGGCGGCTCCAATTCACTGAAAGTAGACAGAGCGGAGACAAGGAGGTAGTCTTGCGGCCAAACTTAAACAGGCGTCGCCACAAACCGAGTGAGCTATGCAACAGGAAAATCTAATGTGTTTTGGATGCTCCTCACAAATTTTATGCTTTATCCAACATATGACAGTTATAAGGTTGAGTTATAAGGTTGAGTGGAAGAACAAGTCAGTAGATAGTAGTAGATTTTACCTATTGCTTGAGTTGAACTTCGCCTTTTATTTTCAGTTCTGTAGTATCTATAGTTACAAAAATGTACGTCAATATTGTATAGTACTGGAAATAATAAAGTCGATTATTATTATTATAACTGTCATTATCGATGTCATTTTACACAAGTTAACTGTCGAATGACACACTTTTTTTTTATATATGCAGATTCACACGAAAGGGAAGCCCTGTAATGTTCAAAGAACAGTAATCAAGTGAATCAAGCGACAGGAGATACGAATTAACATTTACTTTGAATTTCTGAAATTTGTAAGCCTCAGGGAGAACCTGAGGCAAGGAGTTCCAAAGCTTAGCTGTCCTATGGAAAAAAGATCCCTGAGCAAGAGAGGTTCGACAGGTTTCCAAATTATTTTTCTTGTGACGCTTCAAAATAGTCATTTTGGGCCGCGCATAGGCCAAAAGAATCACCAAAAACCTTCTGAGGCAGTGACCGGTGTAGAGCGCTGGTTCCTTCAATTTCAAAAACATTTCAATTCTTGGAGGTATCTTCGACAACTTTTTTATTCCTACACATTAGCTGGTACACCTCCGATTTTGTGAAAGACAAAAAAGTGGCTAGGACTAGTATTCTTTGGTCTCAAAGATATGTTTTTTACATAAATTTATCGGGTTGACCGGAAATTCTTCTTCAAGTATAGTGAAACTTTTCAATTTTTTGGTTTTAGTGTCTGGCAAAACTACGTGAAAATATTTTCCTTTGCCTTAAATATTTTCTTTTTTTTTAATTGACCAATTCATGGCATCTACAAGCACCGTTAATCCCCATTATCAAAGCCACTTTCATCAATAAGTACTCGTCGTCAGGAGCTTCGTTCAAAAAATTCTCTATTTCAGGGCGTTCTAATGTCTTGGTATTCTTCGGTTTGTTTCTCTGTGGTTTGCTTTTCGAAAAGCTCGTTAGTTTTCCGTATGTTGAAATGTAAATAGTCGGGCGAAGCATCGAGTATTTAGTCCATAGCTAATGGGGCTAATTTTTTGTTGTAAATGTGGGAAATGAGCCGATAGAACAGTTTCATCGATACCTTGTATCTTCCGTAAATTTATCCAAGACTCTAACATTTTGAACTCCTTGTTGTAGGCATCTCGGGACTTTTCTGGCAAACTGCATCGCTGCTTCTGCTTCCGTAAAGATATCCTCATGAACATGATTTTCAAAAGCTTCAACGTAATTTTCAAAAGCTTCCTTTTTCTTCAGCAAAAACTGATAATCGTCAACATTTATTTAAACATTTGCTAACGATGTATCATGCCCGTGGTAACCAACAACCTTCTCTGACCAAAATGTAAAGAAGTCACTGTCAAGTTATTCTGACATTCATAAGTTACTGAGATTCAAGTAGCCTTGATTTGATCACAAAACTTATTATTATCTCATAATGAAAACAATTTCTTCCACTTGTTGGATAAGAAATTGTATGCCACTCTTGTGTTATGTTTCCAAATTCACTTGAGAATTTATAAATCTCTCATTCATATATTTATGAATCTTTTCGCGTGACTTATTCTCAACAAAACACACTAGTACCATATATAACTATTATCCATACACAGTGCCTCCACTGAAGTCGACAATAAATGTTTTTTATAAGGAATATTTTATTTATATATATATATATATATATATATATATTTTATTTATTTTATTTAATTTAATTATGATCGCTCTTGCTCGTCGAATGAGAACAAATAAGCCCCACTTCAGTTGTTATGTGCTACCAGAAACCTGCAAATTTCGATATTTTACAAACATTCCGCATTCGATATCTACTGAAAATGTTAAAACTACTGAATAAGTGAATACGCGTCATTCAAGAACGGACAGGTTGTTGGTTTCACATTATCAAAACGTATTATCAACGCAGTAGAGTGAAATGATTCTAAAATCATAGCTACGGAGAGGAATGACAAAAAAAGGAAATCAACGGAATCTACTTTCATCATGCTTTCTGAGAAACGTGGCATCTCTATAGAGTTTTTCGATGTAAATCGAACCTGACTACCATTTTTGAAAGACAAAATGTCCTGTCATACCACATTTGATATGAAATGCAGGAAAAATTGTTATAATTGCCAGATGGAACTGGCAATTATGAATAATTGGCAGTTTTGAACTTACAAATATACTGATAACTGCCAGTTCAAACTAGCAATCATTCATGATCGTCCGTTTGAACTGTCAATCTTGTATAATTGCCAGTTTCAACTGCCAACCATGGAACGTGGACATGAGTCATTCCCCAATACGACAGATAGAAATTCTCAAAGAAGAATCTCTGCCCCTGATGGATTGATCCCACGACGTCTCGTTTATGAGCCAGGTGCAGAATCACAGCACCCCTGGACATTTTTTTAAATCAGTCGATGTTTTTCGGAAGATGGTTCAATAATTTCAAACGACTGCATTAGTTAGTATTTCGAGTATTCTAATGTTTGGCAGCTTTCATATGTATTATTTGTTTCTGGCGAGGGTTCTTATCATGAATATCACCCTTCAGAATAACATCGGTTATTAAAGAGAAACAAGTCTCCTATCCTTTTGTGATGTTTCAACGAAGTGAGCGTGCCCGTGAGCGAAGATTCACCAACAAAACGGATGGCTTTCTTCTGAATTGAATGAAGAAGTTTCAATAATGTTGTGGTACCGAGCTCCACACATGAGGACTATACTCCAAGACAGTTTCTGTGCCTTGTTGATCATTAGGAGCTGACAAGAAGTGAAGTTTTTTTTTTCAAGAAATAGATATTCAATCTTCTGGGAAGCCCATTCAGCGATTAATCTCACATGTTTTTTTCATGAGAGATTATTACTGATCGTAATCCCAAGCATCGAGATTCTTGAATCAATAGGAATAATTACTCCTGACATCTGAATATCGGATAGAGATAGATTGACGAAAAGTATTTTTTGTTACAATAACAGCATTCATTTTTTCAAAATATTGCGTGGAGTTCTCGTAATTACGTTATCAGATTCATATTTTGTCCATATCGGTGAAGATGAAGCAAAAAGAAAAATTTATACCAACTGTGGAATTTTAAAATTCGGTGGATAGGTATGGAAGTGGGAATTGAGCAAAGATATTTCAGAGAATCTTTGAAAATTGCCGAAATATGTGATTTCTTTATCTGAAAAATGTCATGACAACTGAAGTGGGGAAACTGCAGACTCGAAAGGTTTGATGATATTATCATTTTTTATTTTTTTGGTACATATTTTTTCTTAATCGTCAATTTAAAAAAATTATGGAACATTATGAATATATATAAACCCCCTATTCAGATATGAGTATATCAGACGAATAGTTTATGAAAAAGAAAAAATAATAGTTAACTGAGAATATTTAGTCTCTTTCCGGGCAATTGATGAATATGCAATGTTTGAATTTTCGTAATTTTGAATCGAAGCTTTTCTATCATAACCGAACGAATTTGTGCTGTGCCTGCAATGGGTCTGATTCCAATAGCTTGTATGTACATAACAAGATGATGATACAGTCCTAACTATTTCCGTGCATAAAACTTCTATGCTTTGGAAAATTGCTATATCATCCCCACGAAGATTTTCCACCACAATATAGTGAAATAGAATAGAAAGCATAAAAGCACAGAATGAAACTTACAAAGCTTGAAACCTGCCCCAGAACAGCTTTTGATAAAAGGCATTTTCTGTATACATATGGTTGCCTGATATCCACATATCTCCAGATATTTTTCTATTTACATAAAGTTTCTGCTTCTTTTTCAGAAATTTGACTGTTATTATTTGAAGAACTTCACTGTATCCCACCCTTGACTTTTCCTTGTTCTCAATCGAATTTTTGTTGAAGTTGAATTGCTAAGGTGAATCTTAGTCGTAACCTAACCATGTCATGGTCAGAAATTCATCAAATCTTTGCTAGTTATCTCAGTTTTATCACTGCTGTCTCTAGATCGTATTCCAGAACGAGCGCCAATCGCACCCACTCTGAAAAGTCCTACGACTACCCCGTCGGTGTTTCCCCAGCCCTTCAACCCACACATGATCCTTGCTGCTCCCTCTAACGCATCCGCACACCCTCTGAAAACATGAATGAAAATGCATGTGTGCGACCGGGGTTGGGATAGGCAATGGCAATGATACCGTTAACATTCATTATGGCCGCCTGATTAGATAAATATATATGGAGAACGTTTTCGAATGGGGTGTCGCGAGAGGTTTTCGGAATATCAATATGGTGGTGGAGTTGTTTACGTGGTGCGATAGCGTGTGGCCATTGTTTGGCTTCGATTTTATAGTTTCGGAAACACTCGATTGATCCTCAACAGCAAATTGAAGTTACTCTCAAACCGCTACCATCTCTGTCACTATCTATACCACTGCTGCATTCAACTGTTTTTTTTTTTCAAATTGGGTTTTCCGTTAACCAGCTGAAGTCCCACTACGAACGTTAACCCTTCAGAATTCTAAGCCTGTGCATGCTAAGCATTGAAAGGGTATCAAATTTCAAAGTAGGATTCCTATTCACAGTCATATTCATATGAGCAGTTCAAAATTGTTGATAAACAATTGTTTTTTTTACAACCACACTCCAAAACAGGCTTTTCTGCATACATTTACGTTCGCAACATGATTATTTCTCACAATAATCAAAATTGACTATTAGTGCGCCGCAAACTGGCATTTCTGTGCCACAAAGTGACATTTATGTGTCAAAATTCAGATACCCACTTACAAACTATCCATTGCTAGACAACGGAGCAACATCTATCAAATAATTTTAATGACAAACGTCAAGCATGAGATATATTTGTAGAATATTCTTGTCCCATAATTTTTTTAATGGGATTGAACTAAAATGTATGGCGACAGATCTGAAATTGAAAATACTCCGCCAGAACTAAAAGAACAAGTTAATTCATTGTCATTGAATTTACTACCTTCAACTTCAAGATAAAAATATGAAACTGCATACGAACATTTTATAGATTAGAAAAAAAAGTAAAAAACTGAAATTGTTTGTGAAAATAAAATTTTGGCATATTTTGAAGAAATAACCACACCAACAAAAGCCTCCGTTGTATGGTCAATACATCCAATGCTAAAATCGACTATTTGCTTCTCTTGGGCATCATGAAGCTAAGAATGAATCACTGACATTTATTTCCGTTTTATGGTCTGGTTTTTATTTGTATCAAAAAGTGTGTTGAAGAAAAAGTATAGTGTGTAGAACGAGCAGAAATGTAATCCACTAGCGTACAGAAAAGTTCAATTTCCGCCTCATTTTAGTGTTGAAAAAAAATCTGTTTTTATAAATGAAGAAATTTATCAGAATTCTCCTATAATTTTCTGACAGAGCAGTGGAAAGACGAAATCTGACGTCATTGAAAAACATTTTAACCCTCTGCAATCAATCTGCAGAATGCAACAAATTGCAGGTTCAATAATATTATTAATAATGATTAATTTGTTGATATGTATTCAGTAATAAATGTTTCTTTATGTTTACTTTATTTTTTCCGCACGCTAGTGGATAAAATAGTGTACACGTGCGTAAAGTGACTTTTCTGCACGCGATATCTGACCGACCGACTCATTATCACTTTTCGCACTACACAATTATTACCGAATACTGTTATCGTTTAAAGAAAATTCAAGTGGATCAGTTTTTCATTCTCTCGAAACTGATTCGTTTTGAAATAGTACTGGTTTATCCTTCCAACAGATGTCGAGGTGAAAAAAAAAAAGAAGATAGAGAGCTTTCATTTGTAATTGCCTATGGAGGTCATGGAGATAAAAAAACTCGTCAAAATTCTAGTGTATAAAATATAGAACATCAAAAAAGCTCGTCAATATAAAATGTATACATATCCAAGTTTACCAATATGAAAGACATATATCCTGAGGGTAATAATAAAATATCAACATTATATGAAATAGCTACATGTATTCTACAAATGTATTACAATACTGGCCATCAGCTATTGAAACAGTATTCTTGTGTTTGATGGTATTAATGAGTGTTATAAAAGGCATTTGTACTCAGAAACGTTTTCAGTTTTCTGAGTAAAAGTATTAACTGCTTCGACATTTTCATCGATATTTATTCAATATCAGTATATTCTCCACTGAACCACAAGTGGGTATTGGTAATGGTGATTATTTTCAATATTCTGAGTGAAAATGCGATATTGTGAAGCGACAATGGCAAACATTTCAATTCCAACTGGAGATTGAATGTATTGATTTTAGATGATTTGATCTTCATAAAGATTCATCACCTCCGTTTGAAGTCGAAGTGGAATATTGCAAGCTGAAGTGAGTTTTTTCAAGGGCGCTGAAATATAGAAAATGGTACTACCGGTAACTGATACCTGTGCAATATGTTGAACTGTTCGACGTTAAGATTCTCATGCTGTTAGTGTTACTGCTAGTTATTATCAAATCACTTTTTCTCCACTTGTTAATCCTTCTTCAAAATAAATGAATGCAAATTTTCAGAATCATTATTTCAACTTGGAACAATTACTTCTACAGACTAGGCAAAAGAGGTATCACTTTTAGTGCCGTCGGCATTGAAAGTTGAGTAGATTGGCGGTGATAATATTTCAAAAATAAAAGGAGAAGAAATAATTCATATAACAAGTCCAGAAAAACTGTTTGGAAAAATCAATAACACATTTCTTCACTGTATTTCTTGGTGGAACGAAATTTCGATCATTTCAACTCTTATTTGTAGTAAATATTCATATTCGAACAGAAGATAGTTTCTAACAGAAACATTATAATTTTTTATATTGAGATTCGGGCGATCACTAATATTGAAGGAATTCAATTAGCTAACAGATGCTTTACAAGAACAACGATGTGCTTTTCGCGGCCTAGGAAAGATACGACTTTCTCGAAGAAAAAAGGCCTGGGAAGTTGATACTTACAATAATAATGATGATAAATGGTCTTTATTCAGTCGAGAAAAGGTAGGGTGTCAGCAGATGCTGTTTTTCAACCCAATCCTTATCAACCTGACCCTATTTTCTCTACGGTGGCCAAAAAAGGAACATAACGTTTCCCAAATGAAGGCATTTTTTCTATTATCAGTAAATATTCATTTCGTCACTAAAAAAGCAATGTTCTATGTTTTCGACAATGACTTTAGTAGTATAAAAATGCATACATAAGCGTTAACTGCAAGAGTCTGTCGAATAAGCTTTTGCAAACTTTTGTTGGTACCTTCTCGATTCCTTTCCAAACCCGTTTTGGGAGTTATTCCTAGTCGACGATCTCACTTTCGAAATATAAATTTAGTGCCTTTTCTAGCAGAAAATTTTAGATCCTACTCACCCAGCTATGCAATTCTCAAATTCCGCATTTGTGGCGACATTGCCATAGAAATGATATTAGTTCTATAATTGAGATTACTGATTCACCTAACGTTAGTTTGCAAAGAGTAATATCCAAGCTCTCAGACAACTTATCCAAAAAAGAAAACTTTCACATTAAACTCCGTTGTAAAACGGAGTGGAGTTTTCTTGAAGGGTAGATTACCATTAGTTTTAATGTGTCTGGAGAGACATCAGGACCCCAAGTAAAAACTCGCCTGCCATTAAAAATCGATAAAACGCAAATGGCGTTCTTGAAACCCCCGCGATATAATTTGTAAAATGTATTCACCCCTCGAGAAAAGCCGGAGAAAATGTCCGCCTCGCTAGAAAATCCATCAAGACTAGCAATTAACTCGAATTCAAATTTTATTCATTATAAATTACCAACGTATAAAACGAGCTTCTTTGAGCTGGAGGAAGAAACGCCAATTTAAAGTTTCTCGCCGCTGTTTTATTACTCGTCCTTCACTCCGCTCTTCTTCTTCTTCTTCTGCGTGCACAAGCAGCTCATGAATTGGTCCAGTTACTGGAAATCCTTGTTTCCGAAACTAGCATTGTGGTTTTTACGGATAAATGTGAAATCTCCATACCAAGTGATTGAAGTTTCTCATCTCCAGGTTCGTACGAAAGGAAAGGAATATATCATGCAACGAGGAAGATACATAAACTATTACGCATGATCGAAAATTGCGAGCACGAGGCGTTAGCAGAGTGAGGCAATTGGCGATTGCACGTAACTACCCTTATCCTCGAGTTGCGTACTGTACTTTTTCCACTCCCACCATGCTTGTGCGGTAATATCTGCTTGTGAAGCTTGAATTTCTTCGATATCACTCATTTTCAATGATCAACAAGACACTGGATGGCAGGAAGCAACTAGATGCAGTACCAATCCACAGACTGTTAAACAATAATTTTCTTAAAAATATGATTTTCTTACGACCACATAGGAAAGTGACACATATCGCACTCTCTACTCCCACGGGAAGAGACCTTTATTCTCCCTAGTGCAGAAAGTACTTTCTGCACGGCTGTCAATAAGCCGCCAAACCCGTGATTCCTATAATAATTATAGATGCAATTATTAATTGTCCCTCCCTAGTGTTATATTTATATAAAAACTGGACTGATAGCTAACTAATTATTCATGAAAAACAAACAAAAGAAAAAAAATTGTTGTATTATAAGTACTTACTTATTGTCGCATTTTCAAATAAACTTTAATTATCGTTATTCCTTCATTTCACTTTAAAAGTTATTGCAAATTCATGTACACTTTTTATAAAAACAATATTCAAACATAGACTGACAAAAAAAAACTTGAGATTAGTCAGGCAATTTAATATACTAATTGTGTATTCACAGTTCACACAACAATAATGTTCATTCAACAGTTATATTATAAATAATAAGTTTTTATTAAAAAATACATTGAAGCAACGATTCTGGTCACGCCATTAAATGTGTGATCAATCAATCAATCAATAGTCATTGGCTGCGTCACCATGGAAAACTGCAAATTTTGTGCAGCGGCTATAAGCTATGAGCTGTTAGGCGCGGCCAATTGAAAGTAACCCTCTAGGGCAGCGGTTCTCAACCATTTTGAGTCATGTACCACAAAATTGTTTTTATAATGTTTGGTACCACCTAACCTAACCTAACGTAACCTAAATGAAATATCTATATAGCTAGGTAATCTAATTGACTGTAATTCATATGCTGGAGTTTTGAGAAATGGATAAAACAAAATTCAACAAAATTAGTAAAAAGTAAAAATTATTTTTTAGGTTTATATATTCAGATTTCATACATAGGTAGTTCTAAGTGAGAATAACAAACTAATTAGTGAGAAGGTTGTGCTTGAGTATTTCCACATAACTTATTGACATCTGGTAGAAGATAAGGTTCTAGATCAAGTTTGTTTCTGTATAGGTATCGAGGAAAATCCATTCTCGCACAGGTATGTTGTAGAAAAGTGTTCAAAGAATTTTAAAGCGCGTCATGCAAATTTATAATTTTTTATAGTTGGAACGTAAAATACAATTTTAATTTTTTGTTTGTGTTAGTTTTTGTGGTACTGGTTTTGGGTCTGTTTTTGTGTACCACCGCCAATAATGATAGGTACCACCAGTGGTATATGTACCACAGGTTGAGAACCGCTGCTCTAGGGACTGTCAGTGTGCTGTTAAGGTGAATTCATATTGTAGCGAATATTACATATACACGATTTGATATTCAGATATTGTTGATAGAATTGTTGGTCGTAGGAAAAATAGCGTACATTACTTGTGCGAGAGTGATTTTTCACACTAGTTGTTGTTGTTGTTCTAAAATTATTCGTTTTGGTTAACCAGCTGACGAACGTCAACCCTCAGAAGTCGAAACTTGTGCGAGAAATGGAACAACGAGGCCTTACCTTTTAACGTGCGATTACCCAGGACGGTGGTCCGGCGAGGATTCGAACCCCGGCCTTCCGCTTGATAGGCAGATATGCTAACCACTACACTACCGAGACAATGTGATATATTATTTCAATTCAATTTCTCAATGAATTTGAGAATAAAATATGCTGAATTTGGTTTTGGGGCATGATCGAGTCAAATGTAACATATCACATCCTTAATAGGCTACTTATCCTCCTCGTTACATAATATACTTTTCTTTACTTCCACCATGCTTGTTCGGTAATTTCTGCTGGTGCAACACAAATTTATTCGTCATCCCTCATTTTCAGTGATCAACGAGTCACTGGATAACAGCAAGTTTATAAAACAATTACTGGCTTCATGGATATAACTAGATACATTACCAATCAACAAACTATTGAACTTTCCTATAAATAACATTATTTCAATTGTACAAAGAATTTGAAACGGAAATTCGCTGAATTTGGTTTTCGGGCCATTGAATGTAGTCATGAGATCAAATTTATCAGGTCAAATGTTACATATCCCATTGTTTAAAAAAGCAGTTCCGGAAGCTGCCGCCATCAATTCAGAATACATATGTATTCTGAGTCATCACCTAACAGCTGTCAAATACGTAACGAACGGTTTGAAATGGTAGAAAAACATTTTTTTTCCACCAGTACCGCCAGTAGTGGGGAAGGGAATATTCAAGATACGTCATAATAACACATGGACAGAGAAGCTACCGGTCTAAAACCTCGGTCACCTGACTGTTTTATTGGCATGATGGTGTGTGTCAACAACTGTGATATGTTTCCCATTGCACCTATAAGACGCTGAGATGAAAGGATCAACTGCAAATTCGTGATAGAATTACATGCAAAAAACAGCCAAGGAACAAAACAGTCAATGTCCAGGTGCCTGATTTTAAAATCAGGTGAACTCTCACTATTATCACATACAACTTTATAATTCATATAGTTTTACTTAGGCACTTACACTCTTCCGAATGCTTAGGCGTAGGACACAATATTGTGATTTATTTTTATTTTACTGATATTAGGTACCATTATCTATTGTGATTCTGTGGGAAATGAATGTCTGTCTGTCTGTCATACCAAGAGAGAGAGTCGACTGCCTTTTTCTGTTTCAAATGGTCTTTGTCCTCAGGATAGAAAAAGCCATCCAAATTTTCTCTTGATGAGAGAATTCACCCGATTTTAAAATCATACCCCAGGATGAAGAACTCCCAACTTCTGCTTGGATGTAGTCGACAATGTTCCTTGCTTAATGGTATTGGTTCGGACTTCCACTGTCTCCATAATTTAAAGTTGAATTGAAACCTGAAAAAAAATAATCTTTATAATACGAGAATCCACGTTCGATTAGGCCAAAATTGTAGTCATGCCATTTTCGTGCGTGACCACAATTAATATCAATCAATATTTTTTTGCCATCGTCAACTATACTATTCGAACTGTCTTCAGTAAGCAGTATTTGGCATTATGCATTTGTTCGTAAAATGCGTTTTCTCAATAACATGATGCCACTATTTCTGGTGTAGTGTCAACACAAAACCCTAATGTATAATGCCTAATAAAATTCCCTATTCAGCTTTAAAGAAAAGTAATCCCATTTTTCTCAGGGAAGTTTGAAAGGAGATACCTGGAGGGACAAAAACAATCTTTCAAAACCAACAACCTACTGATAATAACTTGGAACGACATATAACATATTTACAAAATGCATCACAACTAAGAGAATTAAATACACTTTCCGATTGCCATTTCTCAGCGACAGAATTACTACGATGGACCTGAAAAGCCAGGTTATATATATATATATATATATATATATATATATATATATATATATATATATATATATATATATATATATATATATATTTGATCGGCTAGGCTTCCGCGGTTAGAAATGTGCTGGCTGGAACTTCCGGTTGATCCGCGTCTGGAATGATTTACTTGTCTACGTTTCGGCTCCCATTTCGGAGCCATTTTCAAGACTTAGTGACTTTGCGTCTAGGTCTGAGTTTTCTTACTAGCTGGCTATCATCACTCGATCTCCAGTGATGATAGCCAGCTAGTAAGAAAACTCAGACCCAGACGCAAGGTCACTAAGTCTTGAAAATGGCTCCGAAATGGGAGCCGAAACGTAGACAAGTAAATCATTCCAGACGCGGATCAACCGGAAGTTCCAGCCAGCATATATATATATATATATATATATATATATATATATATATATTAGCATGAAGATTCTCACGGACGAAGTATGATGAATTGTGTTTTCGGGTTTCATTCCGTGTTCTGTGGTGTTGATCCTCTGAAGGATAATTGTCACAACGTTTCGGCAAAGTATCATTTGCCATCTTCTAGGTGATGATTGAGTTTCGACCTCCGAACTCCGAACACGGAATGAAACCCGAAAACACAATTCATCATATATATATATATATATATATATATATATATATATATATAAAATTCTTTTCAAAAACCGTCAACATTCATTGAAGTACATTTTGCTAGGTTAACATTCCCCCTCAGGACCCAATTCCTGAGTACGCCCCTGCTTCAGAAAATTGAAGTACAATCATTCAACAAATAACATTGTTGAAGAAGCCAGCTTCTTCATTGAAATAACTCATTTCAACAACAAGATCTAAATAATTACTCTTTTCTGAGTAAACCATCAACAAAGTCAAACAATGAACTCGTTGAACTATTCGTATTCAACCAGTATAAAAACGAAAATGAAAGTATTCATTGATGATGTATAAATGAAGATTTTTTACTTAGTAGTTCACAAAAACTCACCCTTTTCATTCACAATGAAACAACATGTGGAACTCGGTAGCTTCTTTCCGATATTTATATGCATACCGAAATCATCAATGGATTATTCATCCTTCATAACTTTTTTCAGAATCTGAATTCAATTTCTATAGCTGTAAGCAACCCTTTGAGACCATATGGCTTCGAATTCAGAATTAAAGGGTGCAGAACAGGTCAGTCTGTAATCAACGGTGCAAATCTTGTTTGTTGTTTCTTTGAAGGACCATACCTCTCCTTTGAATGCAGATGGATTTCTGACGATTCGATTTAACCATTTCGGTATATATCATTTCGTTGAAACTCGAAAGACACTTCTTCTGAAACTGTTATATGGTATAGTATTTTTCACAGTGAATGGTATTGGCTTATTAACTGCAATAAACTACCCGATTTAATCCCATTGTGTACAACTTAAGGGTCTAATTGGTTTTATTATAATCCTTCAGTCGATACCATTTATTGTGAAACCTACTATACAGCCTGTCCATTATATCTTGACAAGGACATGATGACGTATTGCGCAGTGCAGGACAAGCAGCCATAGGAAATCTAGTGCGCAACCGGATGTGGAACCAATTACCGTGCCAAGATGAATTGGATAAACTGTATATTAGTTCATTTTTTCACAAAAAAAGAAGTCATTTTTTTTCTCAGCTACAATAATTCCACAATTGAAAACAGTTATCGTTACCAAACTTGGTATGTTTCCTAGTTTTCTTGAAAGAACAATTTCGAAACTCATTCATGAAGGAGGGGATGAAGAAAATGTTTCGAATTATAGACCAATTGCATTACTCAATATAATTGGAAAACTTTTTGAAAAAATACTTTAAAGTGAATTGACTTCCTTCAGCAACAATTATAAATTTTGGTCAATTTCAGTATGCATAAAAGATATGAGAGGTCACGCAGATCCGCAAGTTTCAGTATTAGCACCAATTTTTTTTTTACTTTAACTGAATACATTACCTATATATAATTTGCTTCGAAGACATATTGATGTTGCACTTTTTCAATCAGCTGGATAAAAAAATTTTCGGAAAAAAAATATTAGGACTGATTTACATCAGTTTAAATAATGGTTGAATGATATTGAATTAACAATAAATTCGGAAAAAAATGACTACATAATATTCAAATAAAAAAAATGTAAATAATAACTTTGCATCTGAAAAAAACACTTCTTTTGAAGAAGTGACCTCAACAATATACAACCTCTTCTGATATATGCATATCGTTCATACACATCTAATTCATTCACGGAGGGAAAGTGTCTATCTCAAACACCTTCTCCCTTGTCCATATTGCCTGGAAGAAACAGCCAAAAACCACTGAACTTGCTTTCTGAAACCGCTACATATGAAACAATCTTGGTATATTAGTACATTTTGTGGTGGAAAAGAGTCATTTCTTTTCTAAATCACAACATTTCCTCAATAATACTTTGGGTTCCACAATTGTAAAAAAGTTATTGATACCAAACTTGGTATATGTCCTGATTATCTTGAAAGAACAATTTCGAAACTCATATAAAGGAGGGGATGAAGAAAATGTTTCGTATATAAAGCAAAAAGTGATTACTATAATAACAAAATAGAGGCTAATAAAAATACGAGTAAATGTCTATGGGAATGTATAAATGAAATTTCAAAAAAACAAAAGCAAAAAACAGAAATTTCAGAAATCAAAAATGCTGCTGGGAATACAACAAATGACGTTAGAGAAATATCTGAAGAGTTTTGTAAACACTTTACCAATATTGGCGAAACAATGGCAAACGAAAATAGAAACGAAATTTGTCAGACAAAAAAATAATCCAGATTCATTTTTTTTAACAGAGACAAATGAAGCAGAAGTTATGGAGATTATATCAGATTTGATAAATAACAAATCACCGGGGATTGACAATATGAAATCTGAAATTCTGAAAGACATCAAGGAGGAAACCGCACCTCCGTTAGTTTATATAATAAATAAATCCATAAATGATGGGAAATTTCCAGATGTCTTAAAAATTGCTGAAATAAAACCTCTCCTCAAAAACGGTGATGAACTCGATGTCACGAACTATCGCCCTATTTCATTGATATCGAGCATTGGAAAAGTTTTCGAAAAAACCCTACAGAAGAGGTTGGTCTCATTTCTCGAAAAATACAATATTTTATCGAGCAGGCAGTATGGTTTTCGTAAAAAAAATTCAACGTCTGATGCAATTGCCAGATTGACAGGGCTGATAAATAATGCAATTGACAAAAAAAATCCTTCTATCTGTGTCTTCATCGATCTGGCAAAAGCATTTGACACCGTTGACCACTCAAAACTACTGTCAGTGCTCTCAAATATTGGCATTAGAGGAGTTGCTCATAAGCTTTTTCAGAGTTACTTATGTTAACAGGAAACAATGCGTCCATATCAATGGAACTATGAGCAGTTATCGAGTGATTACATGTGGAGTGCCTCAAGGTACTGTTTTGGGCCCAATTCTCTCCAATCTTTATATCAATGATCTTTTCGAACAAGATACGATTGGGGAGGTTGTGAGTTTCGCGGACGATACTGCCGTTTTTTATGAAGGAACTGACTGGACCACTCTCAAAATAACTTCCAAAATATAATAAATTTCTTCAACGATGGAATACTGACAATCAATTATAAAAAAACTCACTTTTTGCCGTTTACATCATACTCTGCAAATTTACCACCATATAAAGAACTAGAAATACAACATGATGACGGAGCCCTTCTGAAAATAGAATCCGTTGATAAGGTTAAATACCTAGGCATATATATAGATTCTCATTTGAAATGGGAAGATCAAATAAATTATGTGATTAAAAAGTTGCGATTCATGGTCTATAGATTCAAAAACATATCAAACATCATTAATATAAAATACCTGAAAATACTGTACCATGCATTGGTTGAAAGCCATCTTTCCTATGGAGTCATTGCATGGGGAGGAGCCTCAAAAACACTTATCAATAACCTTCAGAAAATCCAAAAGTGCATTCTCAAAATGATGTATAAAAAACCGCGAGAATATCCGTCCTATAGACTTTATCAAGAAACAACAATAATGAATGTGAGTCAGATATTTGTTTTTGCGATCCTCCTGAGGCAGTATAGATATAAATCGTCGTTGATACCTATCCAGCACCATTACAACACAAGGCATAAAACTAACGCTATGATACCCAAAACTGAAAAAACGATAGGACAGAAATGTTACACTTTTTTGGGACCAAAACTTTTTAATGAGCTACCGCCCGAACTCAAAACGATCAACTCATACGAAATGTTCAAGAAAAGGGTCAGAACTTGGTTGTTCACTATTCCGTTAGAAACACTAGAAAGCTTTATAGCTACAAACAGAGTATGTTATAGACTTACATAATATGGTCTGCAGATGTAACTATTCTCATGTGATTTCAATACCAAATTTTCCCCTGAATCTGATATAGAATCATTATTATTTTAGAATTGAGTAGACTAAAGCTTTCACAATCTTAACAATTACCTTTTAATTGCTTACTTTTCAGTTTGAATTTTAATCTTCCAGTCTCAAAAATTTTTAAATTGGCGTAATTTTACATTTTACCAAAATTAAAGGATGTTTGTATTTGAATGATGTTCATGTTTGCTGTTTTAGAAAATATTCAATATGTTGTTGTCTAGATTTAACAAAGATTCATTATGTTTGTTATTTAGTCCTTTAGATTTACATGCTTTTATTTTTATATTTGAAAATTATTGGAGAACATTTGTATTGAGATGCCGTTCACGTTTTTTAATGTATGGACAAAGATTTCATGCCACGCGCGGATTAATTTCCTTGTGGCCTTTCTGTGTTTATTCATTTTTGTTCAATGTCTTCGGAGTTATTTTATTTCAACCTAGACTGAAAAAGTGTGTATGATCATATGATGAATAAACTTATTATTATATTATTATTATTATAGACCAATTGCATTACTACTAATTGGAAAACTTTTTGAGAAAGTAAACGTAAAATCACAAATTTCTTCAGCAACAGTACAGGTTTTGATAAATTTCAGTATGCATATAAGATATGAGAGGTCAGGCACACAATATATTTCGTAATTATTCTCGAAACAGTGTACATTGTGTCATGATAAATCATTATGAAAGTGATGAAAGAGTACTCAATCTTGGAGTTCCGCAATTTTCAGTATTAGCACAAATTTTATTTTTACTTTATTCGAATACATCAGCTATAATCAACTTGCATAAAAGACATATTGGGAAAATGAGAATTTTATAAAAAGCATTAAGAGTGATAGACATTGGATTGAAAAATGGTTGAATGATATTAAGTTAACTATGAATTCGAAAGAAATTGTCTACATAATATTCAACCAAAAAAATATGAAAGATATTTAAATTTGAAAAATAAACTTCTATTGAAGTGATCCCAAATAATCAGAAAGCATCCCCTGTTGATATGTGTATTTTATTCATAGACGACTAACGAACGAACGAACTTCTTCAAAACTTCCTTTCTGAAACTGCGATATGAAACGACATTTTTCGTAATTATTTCATTTTTTCGTGAGAAAAAAGTCTTTAATTCCTCCATTATAATATTTCCTCAAGAATACTTTGGGCTCCACAATCAAAAAAAGTGATCGAAACCGAACTTGGTATATTTCCTGATTTTCTTGAAAGAACAATTCTGAAACTCATATATGAAGGAGGGGACGAAGAAAGTGTTCCGAATTATAAACCAATTGCATTACTCAAAATAATTGGAAAACTCTTTGAAAAAGTTCTTAAAAGTAAAACATATTTGAATACATTACCTATAATTGATTTGCTTCGAAGACATATTTATGTTGCACTCTTTCATTCAGCTGAGAAAATGAAAATTTTAGAAAAAACATTTATAATCATAAACATCGATCACATTTAAAAAATGATTGAATGATATCAAATTACCTACAAATTCGGAAAAAATAATATTCAAACAAAAAAATTTGAAAGATATAAATCCAAATTAAAAAAAAATTGGAGAAGTGACCTCAAATAATTAGCAATCTGTTGATATGTATTTAGCATTCATAGATGTCTAATTCACGAAAGGGAAGAGTCTATCTCAAACACCTACTCCCCTGTCTATATGGCCCGGGAGAAATAGGACAAAAGTCACCTCATCAACACTTCCTCACTCCACAAAAATAATCACGTTACTATATACAGGGTGTTTTTAAATAAGTGTGAAACATTCAGGAGGTGATTCCTCATCGAAAAAAAGATAGGATCTTTCATATAAAGAAACTTCATTGGAGCATCCCTTGTTAAGATACAGCCCCTGAAAGGGGGTATATAAAATTTTTTCACAAGCACTGAAAAAGTTTTAATATTGGAATTCACCTGACATTTTGTACTACCAAAAAGACATTTGGCCATTAATTTATTTGGTTTACTCCATGGTTGTAAGAGGTGGAAAACGCAACCCCTAAAATTTATTTCCAATGTAACGTTTTTATTATTATTTGTTTACCATTCAAAAATTCATTTCCGATAGCCTGTTTCATTCTAAACAAAAAATGTCTCTTGGATTTTTCGCCCAAAATAAACCAGTTCGCAGCAAAAAATTATTTTACGAACAACTCAGAGTTTTTTTGGCAATTCATTCACCAAAAAAATTAAACGTCGAGAATACCAGGTACAATGTATTACGGAAATGTAACATACAATACACCTCGTTCTATCGTGAATGGATTCATGGAGTTTTTTAAAAGCGTATATTCAACGAGCACTAATATAATTCCACAAAATTTAGAGTCACCTTATGATAATAACACTTTTGTTGATATATCGATAGAACCTATCAGTGATGAGGAAATTCTGAAGGCAGGAAAAAAGCTGAAAAATAAATTCACATCAGGACATGACAATATACCTTCCTTTTTTATGAAAGATTGTGTGAGAGTCTTACTTCATCCGATGAAAACCCTATTCAACCTGATTTTGAGAAATTCAATATTTCCTAATGACTGGAAAATAGCCAAAGTGTGCCCTATTCATAAGTCCGAGGCAACAAATGATATTAAAAACTATAGACCAGTCGCAGTTTTGAACAATATAGCAAAACTATTCGAGATAATCTTGTATAACCGTATTTATGAAGCAACCTCTAATATTATCTCCTCAAATCAACATGGATTTATGAATGCCAGATCTACTGTTACAAACTTGACAGTATTCTGCCAATATATTTGCGAGCATCTTGATGATAGGGGGCAGGTTGATGTGGTTTATACGGATTTCTCGAAAGCATTTGACAAGATAAATCATGAACTGCTTATTCATAAACTTCTGAAATTAGGTTTCAACTTGAATTATGTAACACTTTTAGAGTCATACTTGAAACAACGCAAACAGTTTGTGTATTACAATGGATACAAATCTGATATGTACTTAGCCACCAGTGGAGTTCCTCAAGGGTCAAACTTAGGTCCATTGTTATTTCTCATTTTCATTAATGACTTATGTGAATCACTGAGGTGCAACAGACTGATGTTTGCAGACGACTTAAAACTTTACAGTGGTGTGAATTCCATTAACGATTGTATTGAATTACAATACCAGCTGAACTTTTTGCATAAATGGTGTGAACAAAATCGCTTACCTCTTAACATATCAAAATGTAAGATAATGACATTCAGCAGGAAAAATGTAACGATTCAATATCAATATTCCATCAACAACTTCAACTTAGAACGAAATAATGCAATACGTGACTTGGGTGTTTATTTCGATATACAAGTAACATTCAACAAACATATAACTGAATCTGTTTCCTCAGCGTATCGCGCATATGGTTTTATTATCAGAAATTGTAGAAACTTCGTTAACATCCATGCTTTGATATCGATGTTTCACTATTTTGTGAGGTCAAAATTAGAGTATGCCTCTTTAATATGGAGTCCTATTTACAATCACTATATTCAGTCCATTGAAAAAGTTCAGAAAAAATTCTTGAAATTTTTGTGTTATAAAATGGATGGAACATACCCACCTAGAGGTTCGAATTATATTGAACTGTTAGACAGATTTGGATTCATATCACTAGAGAAACGCAGACAACAGGCTGCCATATTATTCTTACATAAACTCCTCACTGGTAAAATTGACTGTCCTGATATATTGTCCTCTATCAATATCCTGGTGCCACGTTTAGAATCCAGACAAGGTGATTTCTTTTGGTGCAAAAGGCCTCGTACTTATATGTTATTGAAATCACCCATTACTTCAATGTGCACGAATTTTAATAAAATAAGTGAACATTGTGACATTTTTACATGCAGAATCGTAGAATTAAGGAATCAATTGAAAATTCATTTGTAATTATAATTTGTTGATTTCATTGCATACATATTTCTGATGTGTACTAAAACATTGTGTTTAACAAATTGCTCTATAAATGGTTTACTGTTGGGCAATAAATGCTATTATTATTATTATTATTATTATTAGCTGACCCGGCCACGCGTTGCTGTGGCTAAAGTCACGGAGTCCACTATGCTTTTTCACACAGATGGTATTTGTAGAAAAATATGGTGATCTCCTTATTTGACTTTCTACTACTATAACCCTTTAGTACAATGAAATTATTTACGAACAAAGACGAAAATGTTGATGTTGGTATACAAATTCACTGGATTGAGATTTGAAGGGGAAGTACGTTGAACACAATTAATTAAAATGTTCTTACACTTGATATTGAGCAGAAATCAATAGGTACAAAATAAAAATTTATCAGATTTATTATTTCCATTTAATTTTATAACAAATATAAGTATACTACAGTATGATACAGTAAATAACATGTGACGCTTAAACTCATGAATGAGGTAGGCAAGTCTTAAACTTTTAAACATTAATATCTATTTTTTTGAATTATAAATACTATCAATTTCAATTTAATTTAACACCAATCGGTGCACAATGTTTTTGGTTAACCTGTCTTTAGCTAACACAAATAGATTCGACGGTTTAGTAAGTCGCTATTAGCGATAGTGACAATTAAATAGGTATGATGCTGTCAGTTTATGAATTTTCGAAATTGAATTTATACTAATTGTGTGTTGTTGTTATGTTCTCAATTTGTTACTTTGAAATTTTACGTACCCCCTTTAAGGGGCTGTATCTCAACAAGGGATGCTCCAATGAAGTTTCTTTATATGAAAGATCCTATCTTTTTTTCGAAGGGGAATCATTTCCTTGAATGTTAAATTTTTTTGGACTCATTCAGGTACACCCTGTAGAGTTAGCTTTAAAATGTGAATGTTGAACATGAATGATGGTAACACCATTTGTCCCATTACTATAAAAATATGGACAGTTCACGGAGAACATTTTGGACCCAATCCTTCCATTCTGGGAGAATTCTAATAACGATTTCTCTCTCCAGGAAGTTGACATGAATCCAGAAGCGGAGAAGAAGCAAACTCAGTTATTATAAAGCCATAAAACATTTCAAACGTAATATTGGTTCAATTTAGATAAGTAAAGTAATATAAAGTTGAGCCGGCAATTTAAAATTCGCCTCAGGGAAGAAACTTATCCAATTGGTCCTATCTCCGATAAAACACACAGAAGTAGAAATTATTTCGAATTTAAGAGGCGTATTTCTGGAGAATTCAAACGACTTGCACAATCATCCCATCCATAATTTACGATACCTCAGTCTGAGGACGGAAACTTTGTTTTTAGTATAATAGTCTCATTATTGGAAATATGTATACCGTTGTAGGAGAATATGGTTGCGTTAGTCTAGTATTTAATTTTCAGTGTCTCGGAACTTTCGAAACATCAAGCATAGAGTAAAAATTCTTTTGAAATATATCTACTGTAAAAGAAATTCCAAACAACATACAATCTTCGTATGTGATCATCTCTGAGTTGTAAGCAAATGTCACAAATCATAAACTATATTTTCAATAAGACAGCATGGAAAAATGATCCATTGAGAATTTATTTATCATAATCAACCTTTTTTCTATTGTTAAAATTACTGAAAAAATCCTATGGAGCATTTGACACGCTCATATGGAGCTGGCAAGATAAGTAAATTCCATGAGATGTTATATTATATTGTTTGATTTTTACAGTTCCTTTCAAATATAAACTAAAAAAATATTTTAATCTGTTGTAAAGAAGTCAGTTTTCATTGAAGAAAGATTTGAGGTTGATTTTCGATACTGAACATGAACATACACATAAACATTCTCATATATGATTGTTCAAAGAAAAGAATAACTCATTAAAATTCGTTTTAGGTACAACTCTCACCTTAGCCACCATAGAATTGACAATGATGGAGAAAGTGGGCTACAAACATTGCAAGAAAATATAATGTCATACCAGCCACGAATGGCAAATGGTACTGAGGCCCACTATGGAGCCAAAGTAAGGCCATTTTTCCACACCATATTTGGTTTGATACTGTAAGTTGATTGATTAGACTAGGTCGGTCACTTATTTATTCATTTTTCACACTCCATACACAGAAAACTTCTCTTGGACAAGATGATTTATACAAAATGGTTAAGGCTTTCGCTGCCGAGGTTATTAGTATAACTACTTCTCTTCGGGCTTGAAGGCCGTCGTTGTTTGGAATTTCTTCCTGACGTTTCGCTAGCGCGAGTGGCCAGCTTCTTCAGAGGCTTATTCATCTCCGATTACTTCTGAAGTAATTAACACTCCAGACTACCTGCATCAATATAAATACTCCTTGAGAAATCGAACTGTTTAGTCATCGGAGATGAATAAGCCTCTGAAGAAGCTGGCACAAATTCAAAATGCCCCACATGAACAGAGCGATAGGTCGAAAATGTCACATCTATGTTAGCCTCAAACTGTATAATGGACTGCCAACCGAACTTAGAAACTTGAAAAATGAAAATAAATTTGAAAAGGAATTGAAGAAGTATATACTTGACTTACTTAAATCTGTATATATATATATATATATATATATATATATATATATTACTATATACTTACAGCAGTGTACTCATAACCTACCGAACTGATAAAACATCTCTGATCTTGGATCTCACTGTTCTATAGGTGTTCACAATGTAACTGGACCAATCTATCAGAAGTGTTCCTGACAGTGTTTTATTCATTTGACTTCGATTTATATATCTACCTTCATCCCACGTATTGTTTGTAAATAGTCCCAGTGGGTCTGTTTTTACTGATCTATCGATCTATCAATCGACTATTTTACTCTTTTCTTCTATTCATTTTATATCTAGTTTTTTAGTGCAATAACATAACCATATTTTAGAAACTTTTACTGTACTGTATTGTACTACACACAAGCTGGAAACAGCTTCGTGACTAATCTAGTTCATTGACCAATTTATATTATATTAGAATGTTTCTAATGTTAATATTCCCGTAATATTGAACCAATGTTATATGTTAATTGGGAATAGTCACTCAAATTTGCATCTTTTAAAAATTGCAGTTACCTATCAGGGCAAATATACCAATTTGCCCAAAAAATAGATATTGTTAGAACTTGAAGCGTTTTCTTTTCATTTCAAGGGGAGAGAAAAAATATGGAATGTTCTGCAGAGCAACTTACAAATCTGAAAAGAATCTCACTTTAACTGGAATATAGCTTTACAAAATACTGAGATATGTATAGTATATCCACTTTAGAATGAGATATCCCCAGATATAAAATCAGCTCTGACAATAAAAATGTACTGAATTGACATATCTTTTAAATGAGTAGTGCTTTCATGAACTCCAGGAAGTTTTGTCTCTTGTCAATCCCGATGCAGTGCAGTGTGTTCGTGAAAAACATGATTTTTAAGGCGAGGAAGTTGGTGCTATGGCTCCGCGTCCGATTCACGATCCGAGGGTGCTGGATTCGATTTCTCTCTGTCGTGTAAAGGTATGACTCTGCTACGTTTCGTGGTTTAAACCATAAATCACGTTTACTACTACTAATACGATTAGTTGTACTTGTAATGCTGTAAATGTATATGTATTTGTCTTCTGAGAATTGACGACACTTTTCTCGTTATCTATGTCATGAACTCAAGTTGATAGATCAATCAAATGAGCTATGAGGAGAAAATTAATGACATAACCTGATTGATGTGATCACCCTATAGTAGAGCAAATCGAATAATAAATATGACATTTTCACCGTTTCGGACAACCCTTCCACTCAAAAAGGCAGACAACATTGAAATGTTGACGTGAAATCGAGGGATATGGAAAGGGGCGTGGAAGAATAAATATAAGGAAGAAGAGAGAGGACAATGACAGATTCGCGAGTGTTTTAATTAGGATCTTTCTTCATTACGAGGAGTGACGCGCCGTTTCCAAGTAATGCTATCCGTACAGTCGATTCCAAAGTTTCTAATTCCGTTGAAGTTTTTATCTCAAGCAGAATATTCATATTTCGTGAAAGTGTGTTTCGTATCGTTTAAACTTGAGAGTTACGAGCTCTTGAATTCTCCGAGAAATTTCAATTAAATTAATAATAATCTTTGTCAAAATATTTGATTGTGTTCATTTTGTCACTATATTCACCAAGTTTTATTTCAAGAGGTGAAAAAACGGGCTTTGAAATGGGTTTTTCGTAAAACAGAGACACCCTCACGAACATCAACCATCAGAGGTCGATATTTTTGCGAGCGATGAATTAACGAGGCCTCACTTTTTAAAATGTGAATCCCAGCACGGTGGTTCCTGGTCTTCCAGGTGTTCACTTCTACACTACCGAGAACCAAAAAGCATCTGAATTTTTGAAACGTTATAATATCATACCATATTATAATAGTATGTACTGGAAAATTTTTTTTAGAGAACAATATATAACGTTTCAATAAGGGGCCCTGCAGATTTGTGTCTGTCAGAAAGTTTTCAACGAATTATATGTGAATGACGTTCTTAATATCTGTAGAGGTTTGCAAAGATGCTCTTACAAGGTGTATGTTTTTTTAAATCTATATATGTGGGATTCCAAGAAAAGCAATACGCCGCCGCCGTCTCATCCAAATGTCGAAATGGGGCTAATTAGTTGACGTTTTTACCAAAATGGTGCATCGATCTCATTTTCTGATTTCCAATTTGACTGCATATAAACTGGAACGTGTATAAAGCACAGTTCAGAAAAAACATTCATGAAAAAATACAATAATCACTATGAAATGTCAAAGTGGTGAAAATTTATCGAGGTCTTCACCAAAATGGTACAGCAATCTCAATTTCGGCTCTTCAATCGAATTTCATATAAATTGAAATGTTCATGGATATTTGAGGTTTTAGCAGAAGTGTAGCTGCAATATCATTTCAAAATTACAATAGTTTCTATGGCTCCTACAAAACTCTTGGGATTACTTATAAATTATATTGTTTTATAATGCAGATAAACCTCACGAGTCCAATTTGATAACAACTAAATTGTTTCATTTGTTTTATTTATTGACGGGTAACCCCAGTTGATATACAAGATTGTACAAGTTTCCTAGGTTAACACACGTGTACTCAAACTAAAAACAAAACTTAAAAGTACTTATTGGACTCGAATAGAAATAATGTGCTTAACTTCTGTTATATGCAAAAATGTAAGTGTTAGTTCAAGACATTTGCCCTTAATTTATTCCTGAAACTTACTTCTGTCAAATGAAAATTATCCAAATCGATTACATTCCCGTTTGAAATAATACGACACAAAGGAGAATGCTTGCCATAATTGCATCTATGGAATTCAATTGCGAAAAATTGCTTGTTGTCTGGGAGGAACATGAAGATTTATTTGCGAAAGAATTTGTGGACAAATTATTTTTGAATTTAGTATTTTATGGAGGAAAATTATATCGGCTTGTACTCTACGAGTACTAAGCATTTGAAGATCGGCTTGAGTGCAAATTTCAATTCGAGAATGCATATTTAGTGGCATATTTAGTTAGAATGAGATATATCTTAAAAATTCATTTTGAACTCCCTCTATACTATGACTATGAACTTATGTTGGTGTTGGTATGTTGGTGACCAAAGAAGGCTAAAATATTCCAAAACTGACCGCACCAATGAATAATAAATAATTTCGATAGAACTTACATTTGTGAAATTACTAGAAGAATTTTTTTTTACTTCACACTGTAAATTTTTTTAATTGAACCATTTGAGATTATATTTTTGGGGGAAGTCTATCTGTCATGATCTTATATATTGCACTGTATTGATTTTGGAGAGTTACTTCTATTACTTCGTCTCAGCTAAGCACCCAGAATATTTTTTTTCATATGCAGATTCACACGAAATGGAAGCCCTGTAATGTTCAAAGAACACCGCGTGAATCAGGGGCAAGGATATACGAATAACATTCACTTTGAATTCTTGAAGTTTGTGAGAAAAAAGAGCAAGAGAGGTTCGATAGGTCTCCAAGCTCACAATAAAAGGGTGGGAATTCGGTACCCGTCGGGTCATCCGTATAGATATTGCCAAGGGTGGAACGATTGATAACAATTCAGAAAAGCACCGACCGTGAAAATATCTATAGAAGAGAGACAAGTCCCTTTTACAATGCTCCAATGAAGTGAGCGAGTTTGTGAGCAAAGAATCACCAAAGAGATGGATTGCCTTTCTCTTTATTCCAAGACAGGTCGTATCTGAGCCTCGTAGATCATTAGAAGCTGACGAGAAGTGAAGTATTTCCTCGCACTAAATAGAAATCCAAGTTTCTAGGAAGCATCTTTAGCGATCGATCTCAGATGGTTTCCCAGGAGAGATTATTACTGATCGTAATTCCTAGCATCGAGATACTTGACTTTATAGGGAATAGTTACACCTGAGATCTGACTACTAGATAGTGATAGATCGACTTTCTTTTAGAAGAAAATGTCCCAGCATTAAATTCCACCAAGTTCATGTTACCCCATTCTATGATTTTTACCACGTTATCGTTAATTTTTTTGATTGAATTTTTGTTTTTAAGGCTGGTATGGGGACTCCGGAAAAGAAACTAGTTATGAAGAGTACTGTCGTCCGCAAAACTATCTACTGAACAAGATTTTTTTCTCGAACAAATTGACATACTCTCAATGCTTATCATCAATGCGAAATTGTGAATATATTTTTATTGCAATATAAGAAGTCTTATCTGAACTATGGGAGTCAATTTTCTCTCGGAACATTCAGGTTTCAAAGTATTCGGCTTCTTTCTCAGATATGTGCTAACTGAAACCAACGCCAAGTTTCCTGGCAAGAGAGAAGTACCCCTCGTCGTATTTGCCTTTGTAATCCAATCCCAACTCATTCAGGCCTCCATTTCCTTCAATAACTTCTTTTAATTGCAGGTGTCTTTGTTCGAGGGACGGTCTAAGGAAATAATTTCCCTTTTGAGTCTCCACGTCTGCGTGTTTTTCTCCCCTTCGGCGTCTGCTTGTTTCATAAAGTCTGCATTATTCATTTCAGTTCCCCATCAATTTTCGTTTTGTATTTTCTGTATCCTCAAAAAGTTTCCACGACTCTCATTTTGATAATAGCAGGTGGATAAGTTATTCCCTACTCATTATTCCTCTTTGAGGGGTCTTTAATTTGACTGGAGTAAATTTTTAATTCATAATTGCTAAAAGCCTCATTTTCTCCTCAATATTAATGTACGATGAAGAATTATACACTTTGTGATCGCAATGTGTTCCTGTTCCCACGCTACCATGAGAAAAGATTCAGGCAAACGATAACTGTCATTTGAATTTCGCTTATTTATTAATGAGAGGTGCAATTCCAAGATGGAGTCGTCCAAGAAACAACAAGTTTTCAAGGGAATAATTCCAGATAGCGATACGGAAAACACTATCGACAAAGGTAGCATATTCAGAAAGTGAAATTGACAGGGACGAAGTTTTTACTACGTGTCATTTGGGGGAACTAACCTAACATTAAAAATCATCTGATGTGATTCATAATAATATTTAATCGAAACAATAAGGATTTCTCCTCATAGTTTTGTGTAACACCCACCACAATCTGAAAAAAATAGAGAATGTATGTTAGAATTCATACAAGTGTAGAAGGGTAGACTTCTAGTCAACACTGGAAACAACAAATAAGTCAGCAACTCTTGTAATTCAACATCACCTGTCCAAAAAATGAAAGAACTAATGACGGCTTTATTGAAAGTGAGATATAGTAAAATGAAAAAGTTTGATATACACATTCAAGTTAGAGTGGTCTTGAAATGACTGAGCTGAAATGAGGAATAAACAAAAAGCTAAGATGGTCAACTTGCGGCTTGCAGTGATCATGCGTCGTGTTACGTCATAACCAAATTTTCCAATCCTATTGTTGTGATAGATTTCGTAAAAAAAAAATGTCGAATTACGAAGAGTATATGGGATAAGGGCTCGTGTTATCAACCAATTCGGCATCAGCATGTTTAAGACAAAAAGGGACTCAAAACGGTACAAAGTCCGTCGCAAGAAAAAGCAAAGAGGAAATCTGTATTTCTGCTGTAAATACAGACGAAACGTCAGGCTAAAAACCTACAGGCCATGGCTCAGAATCCTTAATAGTTCATTAGTGTCACCGGGTACGAATCTATTGTCGAAAATGGAAATTTTGCAATGAATTTCAAGTTTTGCTTATGTTATTCTTTGACTCTCACTTGGCAGCACTTTGGATATTGCCTCATTCAATTTGAAATTTGTTATCTATCAATTGACAATTGCCATTTAATAGAAACTGTTCTATGTTTACATCTTTTTGGGATTTCAAATGAATTATTTCCATCAAAAACTGTGCATCAGTCTCAAGCTCATCATAGTTATGCCAAAATTGTTGAAGAAGCACTGGCATCTTCAATTGGTTATTTGGAAAAATAACGAGACATTAATAGGGTACGCTGCGTTACACCCACATTTCGTAACACCTACAGTCTCCGAACATACCCGATTGATGCCCTTTGCAAAATTCACGGAATATTCTGCAATTTTTTACTCACCCTACCTAACCTAACTAACACATTCTTTTGGTATTCTAGATACTTGTCAGCATCTTGTCAAATGACGAAATGAACCAATACGGCGGCATTTGACCCCAGAAACTTTTGTTTGTTATTTTTTTCAAAAGAGTGTAATTTCCGTGGTAAAACTAGTATTTCGTCGTCATTGTCAATATTCGACAAAATTCTGACTGATAATAATCACAAAGAGCTGAAACTTCCACACTATTCCATAACATAACCAATAAGTGATACATTCAACATTACCCAAGAACAACAGACTAACAGACGGCGATATCGACGATTCAAGAGGGCTGTGATTGAACACACCAGACTTATTGTAGGCCTAAGGACGAAAAGGTTGAATTTTGCAAAAGTTGAATCATTCGGTTATATTCGGAAATTGTGGGTGTTACGACATGCTCATAATAATAATCATTCTTTGCTTTTTTTTTATTAACGACTGATGTAAAAGTGGATTAGGTACAGTAAACTGTATTTGTAATCTACAGTCAGATTATTCATCTTCAGCGTGTAATAGCAGCAAGTCAAGTGCGATTTCTTGAGATTAAAGAAGCTCACAAATACTGCATTACTTTATACAGATGTTAGTCGTAACAATTTTTATACTACGCAGTAAGTTTGTGAAGTTTATAAAAATAGGAATATCTCGATTTTTTCAAAAAGGTTTGGTGTATTCATATATATGATTGATTTCAATATTTAGAAGAGCATGTAACTCTGAGTTTCTCATTGAAAAACTACACGTGTACCTATCTACCGAGAATGTTTGAACAATTTTTATCTTCTCCCACCAGTCATTTATTTATAGTCTACCAAACGGATAAGTAGGCGATTCCTGTCAACTGAATCGTTGATTTCATATCCACATAAGGTAGGATATGAATTCCACCAATCACAGAGGACAAAATACTGGTTTAGCAGGGACCACCTTGTAGAAACTCACAACTCCGATTTGTCTACCTACAAACACGAAATCCAAGTTGTTTCATTCAATCGAAAATTAATGTACTCATATCTGAAATGTTCTCTAGTTCATCGAGTCAAGCCTGAATTATTGCAACTGATGTTTTTCTTTGTGGAACTGAAGGAATTACAGTTACTCTTCACACCAATAAACAACTGAAATTGAACAGTCCAAATAGCCTAGTTGGTTAAGGTAAACGTCCTTCCAGACGATCCACTTTGTAGTCGTTGTTTCGATTCTCAGTAATGCCGATTTTTTTTTTAATTTTTTGATTTGATTTACTTATTGAATTTTTATCGTTCAATATTGAATCATATGAAGTTTATTTGCGTTGAGTTTTCATGAATATCGAAAAAATACTCTATATCTAAAATTGATTGAGAATAAGATACTTGAGAGTTCTGAAATATTCACCTGGTCGAATGAAAAATGAACTGTATAACTAATGGATATTGGCTACTTCGCCCTCGAACTTTTGAGGTCGTGCGATATGGCACCCATATTCACTCTAGTTCTTCAAACTACTATTGGATTGTACTCATCTCATATTCAATAGATCACTGATTATTATCTGATATTCCATAGTTTTATAAAAATCTGGCTGCAGTGTAATTCAAAATTTAACCACGTCCCTGATGACGTGCAACAGTTAAATTATTTGAACTTTAGGTATCAATTATTCCCTCAAAAAATGTTTCTGTGTCGAAATGTGTATTCAGAAATCCACATGCGCCTGACAAATAGTTCACATTCAATGTGTTTTGACATCAATTTGAAACTCGCATCGATAAGTAAACATCATCAGTGTAATACCGCAAAACGATCGTGTTGCAGAGTTGAAAGAGTTACTGCCTATTCATATTCGCTTTTGACTCTCCTACGAAAGCGTACAATCTACTGGGGAACAGAAAGTTGAAACAAAAACTAGAAGTTAATTATTATTTTAAGAGTTTAATTGCGAGCTCACAGAGGGGTTGATTAAATTTTAATTAAAATGAATGAATATTTGTTAAAATTAGAAATCCACAAGTTTGCTTTGTATGCTTTCCGGAAAGATGGTCCAGGATGTACGATTCTAAGGGATGGAATTTCATTAGATCGATCGAGATTTCGGTAAAATAAAAAGCTTGAAGTGGGTTTTGTCCATATTAATCATGATGGATCAGAAAGAACGATTATTTTCGTTCACTTCAGGAGTTGTAATTCCTTCTCGATTCGGAGAAAAAGAAAGTCAAAAATAATCCTCCTATCCTCCTATCTCAGGAATATATTTGTGGAAACTCTTTTCTTGTATTTGAAATGAGTATTCAGGTGATTTCCACTTATATGCATAAAACAGAGAAGGTATTCCGATAGAAATTGACGAAGGAAATATAAAAAAACTTTACTATTGACATTTCTGACTGATGAAATTGTGGTAAAAAACACGCCTAATGATATTTTTCATAGGGTGATATGTCTAACGCTATCTTTTAATTAGAGAATTGGTGAACAAGATACATGTAGAAATCAGAAAATTTGGTGGCGAAAATGATAATTGAAGAACTATGTTCTTGCTTTTTCAAATGCATATCATTCATTCACGAGAATGGAAGAAAGAATCTATCTTAATCAGCTACTCACGAGGACAATATTTCATTCGGATCCAGAAAAGATTTTCCATTGAAAGAAAATTACCTCTAGAGCACCTTAATGGGCAAATGGCTGAATTATTGAAGACTTTCTCTAGATGCACCAATATCTCTTTGATGAATTCATTTGTTTTGTGTTTTTTTCCGATTCGAAAGAGAAAAAGCCATAACATAATCACTGATACATTTCAGGTTGCTAAATCTAATAGTAAGTAAGTGTATCACTAATGGCATTTTTCGTAAAGAAATAGAACAAATATTTGACCATACAGAAATATCATCAGCGATAAAAACTATCTATCAGGGAATTTTTTTTCCAAATCATGTTTCTTTTTTCCTTTGTTTCATTTTTTCCGACATCATAGTTTCAGAAGTGCATATTTTCAGTCACTCAAAGAAGATGCTAGAAAATCAGCGGTTCATTGAAAAATACTTAGACAGTTTCACTAAAATTGGGGGACACAAAACCGCGACACGTATTTTGCTATACAATAGCTTCAACAACCAAAAAAATAATTCGTATTCTAATGTTTGCAGTTTTATTCTCGATACATATCGCCAACTCCATTTCGAAGTTTTTTGTCAACACTTCTATCGAATTGTTATTGATGGAGCTGAATCAGAATATATTGAGCCACAAGGACAACAAATGATAATTCTGAGTTAACTTATTCAAGGAAAATGAAAGTATGCTCGAATTTCCATTGTAACCTTCTTTTTTCTTTTTCTGCGAAGGAGATTCGAAAAAAATGTTTGGAAACCTTCATTGCCTAGCTCAACGCATCAAACGTATTCTTTAATATTGTTGTTCCAGAGATATGCAATGAAGTGATTTTTATTTTTTTCTCATAATCAGAGCAAGATAGCAAAATAAGGATGGAGATAAAGAAGTTGTAGCTTTACTAGCTCAATGCGAAAAAAATACAGTGGAGCGAATTTTCTTGGTCGAAAATATTAGATGTAACTTCCGGAACGCCACTGGACATGATGATTTCGATCTTGTTATGGCCATGTCAGCCCCCCCTATACCCTCAATACCACCGCCAATTTTCAAGGAAATCGACTGGAGGGTTATCGAAATAGTCAGGAAAAAGCTTCTTTTTAATTTTGGCACCCTGTATCTTGAAAACAGAACATTGGCGGACTTATGTTCATATGGAGAATTCGTCTCAGAGCTACTCAAAGAATCATCCCTTTGATTTTGGACACGTACTTAAATAACACCCTGTATAATAGGTCAGGTTGTAATCAGTAAATGTATGATTTTGAAAAGTACCTTAACGGACATTCTGAATTGTTAATATAGACCGCGGGCATGTGACGTCACATGCATCAGCCTGCTGGACAAACAAATCGTATTTCCACAAACAAGAATGGTAATTTAATCAGATTATGATTGCAATTCTGAGATACAAAATGCATGAGTATACCGTTGGCCATTTCAACTTATCAGTACTTAAATCTGCTCTTCTAGTTGCTTGAATCCACAATTTACGGCTCTTAACAGCAAGAGGATTAATATTATTTCTATTGTCGAAAATAGAAGAAAATCGATGGATTGAAACATCACATTCGCTCAAAATTGAGTTATCATCGAGAAATAATATCTTGAAACATGACACAACAGCACAATACGCAGTTGTAGATCCGTTTGTTTGTCCAGCAGGCTGGATTTACAACTGTCATTTTACTGTCGTCTGTCAGATATGCCCGCGGTCTATTAGAATGTTATAGTACATGAGATTGCCCCAGTGTTGAAGTTGAGACTTCTAGAAATTGATCACCCTAATACCAAACTGACATTAATCTCACCAGATGGGCGTTCCGCTAACAAGATTATCATCTTCAGGAGAAGAAAATTAATAATGAATCTCAAGACAAGGTTTAGGGCTATTTATTTTCTGAGTATAGCTTCAATATTATACTCAACATCGGGCTGAATGGGATTTTCTATTCGTCACCATTCATATTATTGTTTCATGTTGCTATAAGTAACCTTTAGAAGCCATTGAGAAGTCTTGTATCGTGCACATCTTTCATTATCACCGCCCATATCACGCTCGGCGATGCAGATGTGAATTATGTTCTTTGAAACGGGTTTTTGAATATTATCGACTATGGCCAATGTAGTTCTTGATACAATCTGATATTTTATATAACCCCACTGTTCTGTCTTCTATAATTGTGCTTCCGAATTACCTAGGATTCGTTTATAATTGTCATCTATATGAGAAATTGAGTATTTACGAAGAGTTTTCTAAAATTTACTCATCTTCTATCTTTGGGTTGTGACTGTTTACTTCAGTAACATGCCTTTTCAGTGCCGTGCTCATCTTCCTTTGAAAATAATGTTATTAGCCTATGAACGAAAAATTGCAGTGCTGCTATTTAATGTTGTCAAGCAAGTGATTAAGCATGTAGTTGAAATGAACGGTTACAACGTAGAGATAATAGATAAGTTAATAAGAAAATGTAAATATAGGGTAAGTGTTCGTAAATCTTTTCGAAAAGATGAGAGTTGTAAAGTTCATCTAGTTGGTAATTCCATATGAAGTTCATTACACTAGCACTTGAACATTTTTTCGAAAAAGTAAATATGCAAGTGGCATATGAAACTTTTATAATTTGGTAATAATATTAAAACAGTTTTTCAAGATTGCAACAAGAAATACATTGGCTATAGTCGACAAGCCATATTATAAACCCTCTTCAAGGAATATAATTCATCCGTAAAATATCTGCAGCTAGTGCTTGCCTGCACTAGCTCAAATAGAAAAATGTATATAATACTACTAACTCTAGTCTTTAGATTCAGTATAGATTTTTTCTCTTGAAGAATCTAACCTTGTTCACCAAACACGCTTCGAGTATGAGTAATATCTTCAGAAGAATCTCATTAAGATATGGAAAACTTGATACTGTGCACCATGTGATCGAGAATATTTGTTTCTCGTTCCGTATAAATAAATTACTTCTCAATTGTATGAAACACATAGGACCACGCATTCGCAACAAAGTTCTAGAATCTCGCGGAACATCCATCGAGAACTGAAACCTTTAAAATCTCTTGAATAAGAATGAGGAAAAGCGGAGCGAGAAATGTTTCCCTGCGGACTGGAGTCGCCATATTTGATGACGCCATAACTGGTTGATAAGATAAGAAAGTCTCAAGACTTAAAGAGAGTCGTTAAGTTTTACAGCGCCGTTTTAAGATATGAGCAGTACGGTATAAAAATTTTAATAAGGAGGAGAGCTTAGGGGAATATACGACCTCGTTTATTACTTCTTTAGTATACCTCTTCAGGATTTAACTGGCTGTATGGCGGCTACAAATATATGTCGACGGATTGGGGGGTTTTGCATGGATTGAATTGAAAGAAATTTGTAGTGTTATAACTCTAACAGATATCGATTACATTCTATGGGACGAACCACTGGAATTTAACTGCATTTTTTTAGAAATGCATGAAAAATGTTGGTAAATGTTATTCAGCTTTTGTTCCATCATGCTTCATAATATATAAGGATCACTTTGTCAATTTTCCATGTCAATAACTTTGGTGAAGGAATGAAAATAAGCAGCAAATTTATGTATAAAAGAAAGAGGATACATGCGTTAATGCCCACAGAAATTATTTATGGAAACGATTTGGACATTACATTTTTTATATTCTTATGCAGAGGACGAACTAACAGCTACTTTTCTGTGTGGGGTTTGTTATGACTCATTGGGTAATAAATTGAAACTCAAATCAATAGTGATTTATAAACAAATCTACAAAATATGAAAGATAAAAACGATTGAGAAAAGAAAAATGAGCGGGAAATGAAAAACCGAGTGCTCCTGAATTCATATCGTCAGTTAGCTCCTCAGGGATGTCGACGATGGCTGAGAAAATTGGGAATATTTCAATGAAACTGAATACAAACAAGGCTTACGGTTTTGACAAAATTCCAGCAATTGATGAAGTGTGTTCCTTTCGAATTGACACTAGTATTTCGTGAACCTTTCGTATTACTTGGTATTTTCTCCAAGAAAACAGCCGAAGTTCTGCACGTTCGTAACAAAGGAAAGAACACTTTACCTTGTAATTAAAGACCAATTACACTGCTTTCATCATTCAAAAAGTTACGGAAAAAGCAATCAATATGGAGCTCATCAAATATCTGAAGAAATCAGTAATAATAAACAATCGCCAATACGGGTTTTGTCATTAAAAATCAACTAGTGATTTATTGGTGTATGTTTCACATGTTTGGAAGCATTCCATCGAAAAATTCGAAAAAACTTGACATTTAGAAAGCGTTCGATCGGTGTCTGTTCTCTTTACTGCCATCTATGGGTTTACCTCCTCAATTGTGTGTTTTGTTGAAAATATACTGCTGAGCATTTTAAGTGAACTTAATTTGAGTATTCGCACCTTGTTTATGAATGCTTCATATACAATGTATCAAAATTCATTTGAGAATTCCTCTCCAACAATGAAAGAAGTCTTTGTTTCAGTCTAGACGAGATATGAGATTTCAATGTGTAAACTTTATGATAGACAAAACATCGCCTTCGCGTGGGATCAGCCGACGGACAGCGCTGACGAAAACGTCTCGAAGAGTAGTTGATCCGGAGACACGGTTAGGAGTCGAACAAGAAAAAGTTCGAAGGGAAAAAAAACTCGCGAACGCGAGGGGACGGCCTTTCAAGGTTTGTCCCCTGCCAAAATTATGGGGGCGCGTGCCATATCTTGGAATAACAAAAAAACTATGGAATGGAAACAGCTATGCAAAATAGACAGAAGACTTGGTATGTCAATTTTGATGTTTGTTAACGTAAATTACCATTTTATTCATTTTTGGGAAGAAAAGCCATCATTAATTTTATATCTGTTGTTTGAACCGCAAGTTGAGAAATCATTCTGACTCTCTCTCTGACATCTAGTAGTTATTGAGATGGGCCGTAGGGCGGCCCATAATATACATTTAGCCAGTAGGTCAAATTTAGAGGCATTTATAGATATAAGTACATCAGATTATTGTGTTCTAAATACACATTTTTCTGTTTGTGGAATTTTCATTATTCTTATATATAGAGAAGACCATTGCCGGTCTCAGTTTATTTTTCAATATTTTGATTAAACTAAATAATAAATGTTTTTTTTTTGTTATAAATTGTTTTCACTGCATATTTCTTTTGTTATATATATTTTTTCAATCTATTTTGTAAGTTCCTATTTTCATCTCGTTGCTAATATATTGCTTGAAGTTATCAGAGAATTTCATTACCTACAAGCCGCCCTATTTTCAGATTTCAGAGTATACGAGGAAGCAGAAATGAAACCCTAGGTTTCCTACTAAAGACCCTTTCTTCGTGCAAAGGGCCGAATTCATGTTTCTTTCGGAAATAGCCTTAACATCCAAAATTCGACGTGGAATTATCCTCCTCGTCTGGTGACAGCGACTACCTTAACGAATTCAAAAGCCTTTATCCAATTATTCCACCTAGTTACGTGCAGAGGGATTGTAATCTGATGTTTTTTTTTTTGAGGAAAGTCTAAAGTAATTGTTGATAAATGATTTACATACAGAGAAATATGATACTAGAAGCATTCATGCAGAATTACAATAACTCTCGCAGCCGTTACATCTGGTGACCTAGCGTTGGGCTAAAGTGTGAACTAGTATAGAAGTGTTGATGAGAAAATGATAATTTTAAAATAATACAAAAATAATACCATTTCAGCAATCACCACACTAGTAACAGAGCGGTGGGATTGTAAATTGTAAAGTTGTCTATTCTGTAAACATAAACTGATACAGATAGGTTGAAATAGAGGTACAATGTTTGAAAGAAAATATTGAGGGATTATTGTGGGTACCTAGGAGAGCAATAAAAAAAAACAACAATCACAAACCCTACCGTTCGTTACAAAGAGTTTCTTGTCTGATAGGTCTCTGTATGTGGTTGTTGATGGGGTATTGCCTGATATTCTCTCAATGAATGCATATGTAAGACCTCATGTATTTTCACTAAAACCAATAAAGACACATTATTATTATTATTATTATTATGTTCAACAGTGCTCAAACCTGACGCCTTTGTTTCTGCTTTATATCAACGATTTTCTGGAGAAAATATCTTGATCTGTGCAGAGTTTTGCGGACAAGAGTACTCTTCATACTAGGCTTGTAGTTGAAATTCCTGAAAATTTTCGAGATCACTCGATCCATGGAACATGCCAATACAGATCACTTTTGGTTAGAACAGAGAATAGGACGAGAGATCAATCTGACGTTTGATGAAAACAAACTTCATCTTCAATGACCCACCTCCAAGAATAATCTCATGTTCTGGTATATTCAATAACCATTCAAAAATTTCGTAGTGATCATGAAAAAAACACAAGAGAAGTTTGCCGGCAACAACATTCTAGAGTGTGCACGTGTTCTGAATATTCTATAAATGCAGTGATATCTGTTTTAGATATTTTCAGTTTAACCCAGAAGATTATAAAAATAGTAATGATTTCACTCACCAGAAAAAAAGCATTTTCTCACTTTACATATCCATAAAATTTGATCACAATACTCACTCCTATTCGCTCTCACGCATTAACGTGAATAATATTTGGCTGAATTCTGATACTACTTCTAAACCGAGCTTTTGAATTGAGATCACAATATTATATTGCTCAAATGAAAATATCAACAATCAACTAATTTATTCAGCAAATAGACCAAAATTCGCAACGACATAGCCACTTGGCAATACAGGACATGCACATGACTGTCATCTCAACTGCGAGAGTGACGATACCTGGCGAATTTTTTGAGTTATTACTACGGTCTACGTCATCAATTCTTGATCAAGTAGGCCAGATCGGTCGTCTGACTTGCTGACAATCTTTTATATGGAGTGAAAACACCAGTATATAGCCACCTTAGATTAGACCAACATCAACCAATACACCCATTATTCCCCAACACCAAAAAAGCAAAATATATCTGCCTCGGGAATTGGTCTGAAGTTCGAATTCGAATTACTCAGTGTCCCACATACGACTGTGAGTTGAATGTGAACATTTCGAAGTGCATCTCCAGTACAAATAATCAGTGTTTGGTGTCGATATTTAATCCGCCACTCTCTCACGCCCGTTGGGTTGATTTTATACTGTGTATGCTCATCAGATGAACATTCTACCACATTCTCCGGTGGTGAGATTACTGTGGATGATGTTCGGGCAATTTGTTGCGATGCGAGGATCGATTTCATTTAATAAGGACAGTGAACAAGGACTTTATATTTCTTTGATGCATTATCAAATGTGGATAAAGGATTCCTTTTTTCAAAAATTGAGCAAAACCAGCCAATAAATGATCTACTTTGATGATCTAGTGAGATTGGACAGCATCAGCTTCTCGAGTTGCAAGTTGAATGTCCTGGTAAATTCTGCGTTACTCTTCAAGAATGGGGGTCATTGAATTTATCATCCCCTAGTTGTTTCAGTTGGTAGAAAAATATGTTTCAGCATTCAGCATCTATGTATTACATTATGTGTGTGTATTTTCAAAAATGATAGTTTTCATTTAAAAATTGAGAGATCTATTCACAATGTTTATCTTCGTAGGAAAAAAAAATTATCAGTCACTGACAGCGAAACTGTCGTAATCATCTCAACTTCATGGCTACCAGAACTTCCGATAACTTGCCACTAAACAAAGGAAAGTAGCCATCAACTGTAGTCGAATACCGTCTGAAGACTTCGTATATTGATTGTTTCCATTGTATCCAGGAATAAATGTGATAATAGTTTGCACAGTATATTAGGGATTTCTCACTGACGTTTTCTATTCAATGTTCATTTGTCCGAGGGAAATGAAGAGTCAGCCAATCATTCACTCCAATTCTTTTCATAACAACCACTTCGTTTCATGAGAAAAAAATCTGCCCGGTATTTCTGATGTTGAATAACATCAAAACAGATATCAATTTCCCTGGAGTATTGATCGATCTTAGGTGTATTTTGACTCTAGATTAGAATCTGTGGATATCTAAAGAAGTTGATAGTATTTTCGATCATTAATTATTCCTGATCCACCGAGATACTTGAAAAGCTTCGTATTGACTGCTTCTTCCATGACTTTGGGAATGATAGGAAGCAATGCAATTAGACTTTGATTACAATTTATAATTTTCTTCCCTCTCTTTAGGAACTGGCTGAACTCTTGCTGCTGTCAGGATCATTGAAATATTCCTCATATTTTGTTGGTGAAAAATTATTTCAGGCATATGACTGTCGATAGGCGAGATAAACGGGGAATTTTTTCCAGATGAGTCCAAAGTAGGATTTCCTGCAAACATATCCCAAGAAATTCGCTGTATATCAGGCAGTGGTGGCTTGTGATCCACCCTCTCTGGTTGAAGCGGAAAATTAACTAAATGTCAAGTTTTCAGGACAGCATTAGCACCAAAATGAACGGAAACCCTTTAGACATTCAACGAGTCTTGAACGATTTTTATGATTGAGTGCTTCTTTAGCAGCTTCAATTGTTGCACTACACCTATTTCTTGAGTTAACCTACTCATATCTCTTTTCTGAACTTTGTATTTGGCGCTAGCGATTGAATGCCGCTTGTTTGAATCTGACAGCCACAGAGCAGCTTTTATTGAACCGCGGTTTCTCGGACTGTGTTGTATTTGTACTACTTGAAATAAATGTCTTCATTCCCAGAATGATGATATCGAAGATTTCTTGAGCACATAGAGTGGGATCACCAGATGAAAAACATTTCCTCCTCCAAGAAAAATGAGAGAAAAACATTCGAAGACCGTTACAGTCGGCTGATTTGTAATGTCAAACACGACTTCTGGGTAACATACCATTAATTGGAGCTGAACACGAATAAGTGGTCGAAACAATTAGAATTACCCAAGGAGGGGTGAAATTTGATCTGAAGATCAGGATGTGTAGTAAGAACCAGGTCCAGTGTATAGGAAAATTGGCTATTCGTATCAGGAATACGGGTGGCTTGATCTATCAGTTGTTCCAGATCATTAGTAGTAGCATATGCCTCTGCCTGTCGTCCTCTTTCATCTGTTTCGTTCGAGAATTTGAGCCATGAAGAAGTATGTTAAACTCTATAGAGCAGTCATTGAGAAAAATAATCAGTATTATTTCATCAATCTTTGACTTGCTCATCACACTTTGGTCGGATACCGCTATCCTCAAGACAAACATGAAAAATTCCACCACAATATTCGCACCGCGCGAAATATAAATTCAAGATAGTTGCAGAATACACGCAACCCCTCTCTTCCGGCACGGGGTACGTTCGTAAGGTTGGCACACTTGATAAGGCTATTACGGAACGGAACAATAACCACATATCCGTTCCTCGATGGAAGTGCAACGCCGTTCCGGTTTCTAATTCAGATTCTGCTTTGTTTTGTTTTGTTCAGAGCCCACTTTAACGTTACTTTACACATGTGTAATGAATTCTGTTATTCTACAGCTGAAAAATGGTCTGTCTCACTGCGAGTGTTCTGGATTTGTGGGATAATTTCAGCAGGAAACGGGACGATGTGACGCGACGTCTTGAAACACGTATTTTTGGAATGTTGATAAGTTGTTTATTATTACACAAGGAAGGAAACACATATTTTCATCTGATTTTGACATATATCTGCCTATCAAGCGGAAGGCCGGGGTTCGAATCCTCGCCGGGCCACCGTGCTGAGTAATCGCACGTTAAAAGGTAAGGCTTCGTTGATCCATTGCTCGCACAAGTTTGACTTCTGAGGGTTGACGTTCGTCAGCTGGTTAACGGAACGAACAATTTTAGACCTCTCAAAAATTAACAGAAATGTATAGTCTATCCAATGTCATTTCGAACGGCATTAAAACTAAATAGGTATAGAACAAGTCGGCAGCTTCTGTGTATGGCATGGGTGGTATAACTGTTTTTCACAATTATTATTTGTATGTGGGAGAGTTTTATGCGATACTAACCACCAGTGAATTTGCCAGACCCGGTGCATTAGTCTTCCATTTATAATGTGTTTCTCACTCCAATTTATATATATGTGAAGAAGATTTATCCTTGCCTTCGATGAGCACTCCAAATTCTGAGTATATTGAAATTACGAAATGTCACAGAAAACTCCCTTGCTGAAGTCTTTACCTTGTCACTTGCTTGCTATCCTTCGAAACGCTACGGAAAATTGTTATTAGGTTGGAATATTTTAAGTGTCTGCGATCTCAGATGATTTACTTCCTAGGAATTGAATGGTGACACACTCTTGTTGAAAATTTTGTTCATTTTCTCTTTTGGAATAGACAATAGGCATTTCTCATTCTCCTTCGACTCCACAGTTTCCATGAGTATTTTCATAGATTTCTATGTATTCTTTTTTTCAGTGAACCTGGACTCGCTTCCAAACACAGTTGCGTATTATGCCTTTCAGCAAACTTACAGTCATACCCAAATAGCACAAGTACGTCCAGTGGACGTACTGCATATGTACGGTGAGGATGCATTGTACGTATTTAGGACGTACTTTTGTCTCCGACAGACGTACATAAGACCTCCCTGCGACTTACCGTTTCCGCATAGTCGGTAATCCCAGGTACGTACTTTTCCATTCCAAAAACGTACATTTTCCATTCTGTATGCGCTATCCCAAGTAGAAAAAACATATTTGACCAATATTGGTTCAATATTACGGGAATATTAACCTTATATTGTAGATGATATCAATAGTGGCCACAAAAAAATGTGAACATTCGGCGATATTAGATCAATATTCGAAAACAACGTAATGATATATCATTTGATATCACTTAATGAATCTAAGTTTTCACATTCGGAATTATTCATTTCTTTTTTACCAAATAGTCGAGTTGGAAATTTTACTCATTCACGTGTACTAACCATCTAACCGAATACTTACCTGGAAAAAGACCTGGCTGCTGCGGGGCTTGAACTCTCGACCTTTTCTATGGAGATATTATTGTCGACCACTGTTACGCTCTACGGCACGAAGAGACTTGTTTTTAAGAAGGAGTTGGGTGCTATAGATGTGATGACTTCAAGTTAGTTTTGTTCGAGATAATATTAAAATTTTAGAAAGTTCAGTAACAATGAAAATATATTCGAAAAAACACTAAAGGATCACTGTCTCATGTGATGGCGGTTTTGGAATATCAAACTTGCTGTGCGAAAAATTCTGTATGTAATTTACTGGTATTTAAATTCACCACATGTCGATGTTTCAATTTTTCCAAATTTTTTTAGGAATAATTCATCATGAATATTGCATTACCAATATTGATATATGTTTGAATACACTAAGTGATCACTCTCAAAATCCCAATACCCCTTGAACCGAAAGGGACCCAATACGTACGTACTCGGGAGGTCCAAACAGTATGTACATACTAACAGAAATGTAGAAAATGAAAGGAACCCAATCCGTACGTACTTGGGAGGTCCAAACAGTATGTACAAAAAAGTACGTCAACGAGACGTCCAGATAGTATGTACATACGATTTCCGAAAATGTACGTCATTACTATTATGTCCCGCAAACGTTTCGAAATATACGTATCTGAAAGGGACTCAATATGTACGCACCTGGAAGGTCCAAATAGTACGAACATAGTTCTTTCAAACATGTACGTAAATGATACGTCTGAGCAGTACGTACATGGGATTCAGAAAAAAACACGTCATTGGTATGTCCCTAATTCATTCCGAAAAGTACGTACCTGAAGAGGAGTTAATGTAAACGTATCAGGGACACTTAATAAAGTACGTACATAGTACTTCCAAGCATGTACGTTTTTATTACATTCCGATTGGAACGGGACCAAGTATGTACCTACATGAGACGTCTAACCAGTACATACATGGTACCTACATCCGGTAATGTACGTTCTTCGAATGTCTCCTATACGTCCCGGGACGTATCGACGTAACTGGGACATAAATGGTTCGTCTTCAGGACGTCGTGTGCTATTTGGGTAGTTTACCAATTTGTGGATAACCTCAAATTTACAAACCATATGATGAACAAACCTGTTACTCGTATGGAGTTCACTGTATTTTACTTTATGAAAATGATAAAATAAAATCTTTCATCTAGATTCTCGTATGTGATGACGTTGTTGTCATATGGCCCCACTGCTCCGAAACCCTTCATAAGTTCCTTGATCACCTCAACGACCTGCATCCAAATATGAAGTTCATAATGAAAATCGAAACCAATAATTCCATGCAATTCTCAGATGTCTTCATCACAAAATCCAATAGCTCCATTTCCCACATCGTCCACAGGAAACCGACATACGCAAACAGATACCTGAACTCTATATTTCACCACCACCCAGCACTGACTGATTCCACTTCGAATCATGTCATCCTCAGATCAATTATCCTCACAGAACGCCATAACAAACCCCAAGAACTGGCCGAACTCGAATCGGTCCTACTTCAAAATGGTTACACTGACTACAAATTGACAGATCTGTCCGTCATAACTGATCAGATAGGCTGAAACAACAGGACATCTGAACGATATTCACCGCAAACAATCGAATTTTAACACTTCTCTATTCCCCCAAGGACAAAATTGCCATTGGATCCCAGGGTATATATGAAATTCCATGTTCCGATTGCCATAGAACATATGAAGGCCAGGACAGACCAAGAGACATGTGATCAGTATATGAATACCAATTTACTGTGCGCAAGTCAGACCCAACCTCAACCCTGCTTAAGCATCTTCGGAAGACGGGATACATTATAGACTTTGCAAGCATCAAGACCATCGCGACAGCAAAAACGCTACAAGCTAATAATTAGCAAGCCATCAAAATCGAAAATCGACCTTCCTACCTAAATGAACGTGATGACGGACAGAGATTTTCAACTACCTGGAAATCTCTAATTTCTTGCTGTCCAATAACACCCGCTGGTATAAATATCACTGAACACCCTTCGATTCCTCTGTTCGATATCTGAGAAGTAGTTAGATTGATACATTAGAGAGAACTCCTGACGGTACCTAGGGAGTAGGCAGATCGTGGCCCCAGTGTCAGGTGTTTTCTTCAGTTTCTTGGAGTGAGGGTTTTATGCAGTCTATGTATTTTTTATTCACTTATTCAACGACGTTTCGACATTGTCTATATGTATTTTGTGCTCATTTCATTTTTTCGTTTATAACTTCATATATATGTACATATAACCATATATATATATATATATATATATATATATATATATATATATATATATATATATATATATATATATCCTCGGATCGATACGAGGACCATGCCAACCCACAGCTGATAAGGCCAGAGCCAGAAATAGCTAGCTATCTTGTGGTGGGCAATCTACTTTCGAATCTTGAATGCAAGTTGTGATAGACAAGAGAATTTGATAATCTATTTATCAGTTTCCTGATTCATCTTGCTTCATAGCAAATAACACTTTATATATATATATATATATATATATATATAGATATATACGCGAAGTTGTTATTCTAGGAGTTTATCCGTTGGTTTGTCGGTATTAAGTTTCGACATTTCGCCAACATCTCAGTTGGCATTTTCAAAAATGCTCCTGCTTGGTGCTAGCAACTGTTGTTCGGAAAACTTCTGCCAGTTTTTAAATAGTCAGACCCTTGGCTGATGACTGTTCAGGTAATAACGGTCGGTCTGGTTTGTGGCGGCCTAAATCCATCAAAGGACTGTTTTTCTTTTTGGTGATGAGGGCCCTTCAGACATTTGGTATGTTTGGGGAGTCGTCTCTTTTGTTGATTTCTCCATGTTTTTCTATCTCGATGGCTTCCCCAATTCGGCGTGTTTTAAATGGTTCACCTGTGCTATTTGTTTTGCTGCTTCGAAATCTATTTCGTGACCCGTCTGGTGGTGGTGTTAGAAGAGAGCGGAAGATGTTTATTTCGTCTTTATGCTATTTTTGTGTTCCTGCACTCTAGCTGACATTCTCCTATTCGTCTGGCCTATATATTGCTAATCACAGTCCCCGCATGTGATGCTTTATACTCCCTGGTTTTCGAGAGGAATCCTGTCCTTTGGTCTCGGTAAATTGTTCTAAAATTGTTCGTTCCGTTAACCAGCCGAGCGAACGTCAACCCTCAGAAGTCGAAACTTGTGCGAGCAATGGATCAACGTGCGATTACCCAGCACGATGGCCCGGCGAGGATTCAAACCCCGGCCTTCCCCGGAGCCTCCGGGCCACGGGTCTCTGTGGTTGTTTTTTTTTTCATTTCTTCCGATTTTGTCGGTGACTCCTTTGATGAAAGGTAGTGTCATTGAGTTTTTGGTTTCTGGAGGGTCTTCCGTCCTGGTTTTCTTTGGGTTTGTTTGCGCATGAATTGCCCTTCTGATTGAGGCAAAGTTAACCAAGAGTCGTTTAACCGTTGTTCCTTCGAATGTGTATTGAATGAAAAAAGTAGAAGATTCAAAATTTACGAAAAAATAATAATAACTCGAATTGGAGGTCATGATCAAGATTCGAGCATAACACTCAATTCCAAAATACTTTCAAACTATATTACATTGTAATACTTGAAAGAGAAGTACTCCAAATATTTGATGAATTATTTTCGAGCTTTTTTATCTCCAAATCCAAAAATAGACGTTACAACTTCTATGGACGAAGTAAAATCAAACAAACAGTCTCTGTTGATAGGTGCAGAGAGTGTTTGTAATTTTTATAATTTTCTTCTTTCATAGAAGTTGTATTTTCTATGTTTCGATTCGGACAAGAAAAAAGACAGGTAATAATTCATCAAACTTCATTTTATCCACAAGTACACCCAAGTTCATACTTCAATTATTTTGCTCCCTATCTGATGATTGTTCGATAACCATCATGTACCAACCTTTGCTGATATTCAAACTTCGATTGTGAAATTAAAAAAAAATCCATTTGTTGCACACTCATTGGACCAAACAGTATTAAAACACATTTGATTCAGTTTCACCTCTGGCTAACTTTTCATCCAAGTCCTTCAGAAAACACACTTCTAGTTGGAAATTAAGAGCTCTCGGAACGTAACTTATGAAAGATGGCATATTTTCAGCTTGAATAAGAAATATGGTTGGCAAAGTTTTAAAGTAAGAAAGTTAAATAGCTAAATAAGTTGGTACGCCCGGAATAATTAAAGTACACACTCGTGAAAAACAGCACAGTAATTAATCTTAATTTTAAATGACTGCGCTATAGAACTTATATTCCTGATGTGGAGGAAACTTTTCTCGTTACTTTTTACATTCACGTTCAGTTTACTGTTCGAGATAGGAAATGCTGATTAAAAAATTTTATGAAAAAGTACATCAGTTATCACTATCGATACTAGAATTGGCGATAGAAAATGAGATCGCAGCGCCAGCGTGGAGAAACGCGGAACTGTCGATGGTTAGATTGCTGTTTATATATGGCGTTTCGATATTCTTTTGTTCGAGATATTTTCAATTTCTCATTAATTTTTGTGTGAAAAGTGACTCAATCGACAGTTGAATACTTGAGAGTTAAAAATAGCATTTATTCAATATACATAAGCAATAAATAAGTATCAGAAGTGGCAGTTTTCAGCTGGTAGATGTGATTCTCCCTAATTGGACCCATGCATTTCATACTTATTATATTTTATCATCTATATCGTAGAAATTGTATCAAAGATGAACTTGTTTATATCCAGAACTAGAAAACAAACAAAGAATGAAATATACGTTCACAATAAATCTGAAGCAGCAAACTTTCTAATAATTTCACTTCGATATTTCCAAATATCTTGAAAATCTCCACAATAGCCATCAAAGCTCAAACACACAAAAAAATCATAATCTGAAATCAACACAACTCATATAGGCACATGCATATGTGAACTGCAAATTTTTTATTTCCAATGTCTCCGCATTAAGGGTATATTATATTAATATATATATATATATATACTGATAAGGGTGCTCGCAGCAGAGGGAATGAAGACGAAGAACTCAAAGAAAATATCTACTCGAACCCAATCAACATTCAACATGAATATTTTATTGTGTTCATTTGGATAGTAGGTCATAAATCATATTTCCAAAATTATCCCGATCATTAAACATTAGGTTCCCATTCTTGAGAAACTCAAACCCATTTTTTTTCGAGAGCTACCAATTAAAAAAAAATTATTGAAATAACCTAGATTTCAAAATTTTCTTGCAGAAATGAGAGAACATGCTTCTACGTTGTACCATTTGAAATATAGTTGTTGAAAATGTTCATATTATTGCTTCGGAAATATAAATGAGCCTCCAAAGTTGAAATTTACGGTTTTCAGAACACTACGAAGAAGAATCAGTTCGAGAATCAGTTATTATAGTATCGCATAGTTGTATGATTTGATTGTCCTGATTTATATTGTGTTTAAGATGCAATATATTGATCCTTCTCATGTAGGAGAATGTTCTACTATAATAACGAAACAAAATTGAATTTTACGTCTGGAAGATTTCATCGCGATCCAAAACAAGTGTGTATTTGATTAATTATTTTCAGGCATAATGAAAACAGAGTAGTGGTTTTATTGATCCCTAGGAGTTGGAGTAATTATCCCCTCTATTGAAAAACAGGATAGAAAAAGTAATTAGACTTTCTCTTGTTTATAGTGATAGTTATATTTATTATGAGCTGATTTGAAAAGCTCAAAATGAAACGCTCGTGTAACGTGTACGTATCACTTATCCCTCATATCATCGGCTCGTAATCATATTAAAATTGCATTTTTTTCAACAGTATGAAGAGAAAACTACTTACCTATCTTCGGTTCCTCAGAAAGACGAAAGATAAGATATCAATACTTTCCAGTTTCACTAACAACTATTGTTTCGGAAGATTTAGGATCACATTACAATCACTGAGTTTTTGATTCATTTTTAATCAAATTGAAAGCGAAAGGAATACCTAATATTATGGGACAGTTAAAATATGATGGACTACATAATTTTTAGCATTTCGCGGGAAAGCAAGAAATTGCATGCAAAACATGAGACCATGGAAAGGATTTACTGTGCTATAAATCTATAAATGATCGAATGGCTGTCGACCTACTGGTGCCAGCGCAGGGTTCTTCATGGGCTTTAGGTGATAAAAGTGCCGGAATTGATTTATAATTATTGGCAAGGGCACACTGGCAATCGGTTTTTTTTTCTTGTTAGTTTTGAATATAATTTTTCGGGGTAGGATGGCTTTTATTATTACGAATTATTTTAAAAAAGTAACTCGAAACATTTCATTTTTCCATTCCATTTTCCTTGAACAAATATGATATTAACTCTGTTTAAAGGTAAAACCGAATAATTCGAATATTTTTTCCAATGGATGGAAGGTACTGAAACTTAAATTACTGTCTATACCCTTTTGAATTCCCCCGTTTGACACTTTTGTTATCGACAATTTTGTCTTTGTACCATTATACAAAATGCTTTAACTGTAATATCTTATACATCTTCGATTTGAATTTAAAGGATACATCTATCGAAACTTGGTTTTCTGTTATCACCACCTCCGATTCACCTTTTATCAATATCGATATTTTACATACGTAACGGATATAATCCGTTTCGACTTCGAAGCATATTGAAGTCGTTTCCTAATAAGTATTCATAACAGTAATTTCAACATGGAATTCTTTCCCTTCTTGCGAAGGCTTATACCCCTCTGGAACACGGATTTCAGCGCACGAATCGAGGGGTGTATGGGATTCTGCTGGAGAAGATCTTGTAAAATTGGAAAGTATCTCCATCAGCACATTCATTTGCTCCGTCATGTATAAAACGATCAATTTCACTAACCCTTCTCGAGTTTTACACCCTCTTTTCGGATAATTCCACTCTTTTTATGTACGCTCAAAATATAATGAAGCTTACAAGGAATTCCTTCCATAATGTTTCTGAATGTTTTTCATTGTATATTGTGAGGGGAGTAAATCATGATGATATCTTTCAATTTGGTTATGACATATTCCAGTGTTTTTTAATGATACCCAGTTTTTTTTTCCGCACCCTTGAAAATTGAATGTAAGGTTTTCATTGATGTTTGAATTTGAACATTATTTGAAATCGATTTTCACCCGAAAGACATTTTCCCTTCGAACAGCGGTTCGAGTTGAAACGCGTCTTGAGTTTAGTGTTCGACGTTTTGGCTCCGATTTTGGAGCCATTTTCAAGTAAAAAGACGTGCCTTCACGCTGAGGTCCCAATCTGCCTACTCCTAAGATTGAACTGAGGGATCGAAGGGTGTTCACTGATATTTATATCAACGGAAGTCACTGAAGTGAAACTAATTAGGGTGTGGAGGGGGGGGGGTAAGATAATTACCATCACCGATAGTGTGATGCTTTCAACTATGAGTACTCCCTGGAAAATTTCAATTTGAAGATTTCAGAATCATCGCAAAATTAACTTTTTTGTAATTCATGGATCAGGTCATCCTATGCCATTCGATATCCAAGAATAGCGTATTATTCAATCGTCGCAATGTTATACTTGTGAATTCAATAGTGCATATTTAATTATTTTACTATAACTTGAAGATTTCAGAAATATCGCAAAAATCTTTTTGCTTGTAATTCATCACCATCATTCGTCATGGTCCATCGTAAACAGTGTGATCTATACAAAAAACTCTTTCTTCGAATCACACATGTCATTTTTTTCTATGGATTTGAACAGCGAATATTTGGAATATATTTATTGATACTTCGAATCACCCAACGGCATTTGAAGTAAAATAAAATCATGATTGCTATTATGATGCTGTCAATTTGATGATATAGATTCAAATTTGATAATGAAAGATATCAATTTTCATATGCAAATAGAGTCGTGATTTAAATTTTCTTAATATTGTAAAAAATGCATTTATTCATTTTGACAAATACCTATGAGCTGAGGATAGTGTACCTATACAATGCGTATGAGTGGATAACCAATTATTAAATACACCGATTGAAGATTGCTCAATGCTAAGTTTCAGAATGGTCAAAAATTTCCATTAGTTGCAGTATTCCTTCCATGATTCAATGGCTTTTCCAGATCGAAGTGGGAATTTAATATAATTCATAGATTGAAAGCGTAATCCAACTGATTTTTTTTGAATTTATGACACTTCCACACCTTTGCTGGTCACTATAGATATAAAGAAAGCAAGAATCATTCGAGAAACGCCTTCTTGTGTGGAAGCTTTTCAGCTTGGATTGAGGTGGAATTCCTCAATAATATCGATTGAAATCGAGATGAAATTGGGGACGACTTGACTTTAGGACTGTTCAACGGTTATTCAAAGATGTCTTTTAGCTCTATCCATTACAATATTCGAAACGTCGCTATTTCTAATGAGGGAGAATGGAAATTGTAATGAGTCTTTTCTGTATGGAATAAATTAATTTCATCAAAACTAAAGTTGAATTGGTGAACAGAAATCACTCGAAACAGTGTACAAAGCAACGTGAACAAAAAACTCCTGAACTGAAGAAGCCAGTTGGACTATCGGAAGGTGATTCAAACCATTGATTGTCAATATTTGGTGACTTTGTTGAAACTCCAAATCCTATTTTGTCTTTCGATAATCATGTATGAAGTTATCGCAATTCCTTGATTGTCAAGTTCAAAACCTTTCTCAGAGGCTGAAAATTTTCGAATTGATTGTGTCTTCTGCATACTTGACAATTCACTGATTCCGGGAATTGATCCTTGGAACATATCCAATAACTACTACGTGGTAGTAGTGTCACTGTAAAAATAAAAAATATCTCAATTGACAGAGTCAAAACTATCAGTGCCAGATTATAATATGTCAATGACTGTTTTAAATCTGTCAATGACATATTGGCAGATTTTGATATGTTATTGACAGATTAAATCTGTCATTGGCAGATTTCAATATGCCATTTACAAATTAAAATCTGCATATTGAGATATTTTTTATTTTTGAAGTGACACCAATATACAGTCGTAAATCCCACTAGCCTTCCGAAGGATCAAAAGCACATGAATTTCGTAATTTATCCACCTCCATTGTCAGACGAGAAACTGCTAGTGTGGTAATATTACTTTTACTCGCCCATCGTCACGTCGCTGTAACAAAACAATTATTCTGCCTAATATATCAGTATCAAACAACCCTCGCAGTATTTCACTATCATGTGACATTCCGTCCCTCACCCTTCCCCTGTCTGGGACACCCGATATCCTCCAAAGAATGAATAAGAAACTCCTAAGAAATATCGACGCACTTTGCCGACTCTAACCTGACCTTTTCAACCCCTACCTCCCTCCGATATAAAGAAGGGTGTGTTTTAAAAATAGCTCGCTAGTCAGAGGGGGAGCCGAATGAAAGAACGGCATTTTTGCAACTTTGCGGACGAATGAGGACGACCATTCCAACCCCTCTTTGCCGTATTCTTTTTATCGTCTCTTTCTACCCTCCAATTACAGCATTCAGTATCGACGGTGGCTGGGCTGGAATTTTTAAGTTTCACGTACTTGTTTGTAGTCTTATTGGTTTGCGAGCGCTCAGAAAAAGTCTGAATAGGTTGTTTTGGGCGGCGAACAGGGCATTGGTTTCTTTTATAGTTGGGTTGCGTAGAGTTTTGCCGCACCGGAGTTCTGCTGGATGAAACACGTGTTCACTTTTGTGCTGCTCGAACGATACTTTCATAATCAATATCTGCCAGTGAGTCCAATAATATCGCTTTGAACTCGGTGTGGGAAGTTTTCAAGGGTGGCTACTTTTTTTCATTTAATGTTATACTATTCCTATTGCTCGAAAAAGCAAAATAATCAACCCATGATGTGTCTTTGCCTGTAGGTAAATTATATTTTTTCTTTTCCCACTATTCACGTTCATTACGTATTTTACAGCTGTTAGATATTGGCTTCTTTAGAATACACTGTATTCTTATTCAATGGCGGCAGTTTCCGGAAGTTTTTTTGTGGAATGATGGGATTATATAACATTTAACCTGATAGATCTAATGACTGCATCAGAATGTCTGAAAGCGAAATACAGCGAATTTTGCTACACATTCTATGTGGAATTGAACTGAAAATCATAGTTTTGAGAAATGCATTGTTTAACAGTTTGTAGATTGGTACCTAATCTAGTTAGATCCATGAATCGACAAACAATATTTGTTTTACATACTTACTGTCATAGTCCAGAAAATGAAGCTAAAAAATGGTAAAACCTCGCAATTTTTTCGTCCAGGACTGATTTGTACAAAAATTTGGGATTAGGCTCATTTCACCCTCTAGTTCATTTTCCATATTGTGCCGTTGTACGCTTTTTGTTTTTTAGGGGTGAAAACTACCCCTTATAGTCAAAATTCATAAAATAACATCGAAAACCTAATTATGGGTGAAAATAGTTAAATAATGATTGTTTCATGCTTTACGATACAATTTCATAATGTTTTAACATACCCTTGTTAAAAACTACCCTTGAAAACATTGAAATTTTTATAATTTGTCTTCGAACTTCAGAATACACTGGTGAGAAATTAACGAAATATACACTCACACACGCATACAAGTGAGCAGATGTTTCTTCGGCTCTGTCTTTTAATATGAGTGGAAAAAGTGGAACATATAACGTATAACGGCCGAATATACCGGTTAAGTAGATTACTACGCTCCGAAGCGAGTTATTCGAATTTTTCAAGAAAAAAATGATAGGTTTTTTAAGCATAGCTCCTTCATTTTAGGTGATAGTAATTTTTTTCAGAAACGATATTGTACGGCTTTTCAAGAGCTATAAAGGAGTAGGTGAATTCAATTACTTAAGATCCCTTGATTTTCAAATGAAGACAGTTTAGAGCGCTTGAAAAAGGTGATGTTCGATCGTAAATGTAGGTGTTAAACGGCTATATATTGCCGAATATTCACTGTACCGATCATCTGCACACATGGAAATTTTTGTCATTAGAAAAGCTACAATTTATTTCTATATCGTTTATCTCGTTTCTTCAGTATTTTGGGAGATATTTTCAAGAAAATGGTCAAAAACACGAAATTGAAAAAAATCTTTTTCTATTTAAACTCCAATTTTTCTAAAATTAGGCAATTTGAATTGGCCAAAATTCGTGGGTGTATTGATAGTACATATATAAAGAGAATCACAGAAGGGTGGCGATCAATTTTAATTAGGGGGTACTTTGGGGGTTGTTTTCACAGATTTTTTTCGTAGAAAAAAGTGGGTACCGATCTTATTTTGATCATAAGTCGGTCAATTTTCAAGCTAGGGAAAATTTTTTTTTTGTTTGAAAGCTCTAATTGAATTATCTAAAAAATATTCTATGAGCAATCTCCGAAAAATGCAAATTTTTCTCGTTATTTCGCTTTAAATTTTACAATTCATACATTTGACGAAAAAAGCTAGGCATTAATTTGCTGTACCTCAGTTCGTATTTGACGTAGAAAAATTATAAAAAAAGTATTGTTTTTTTTCAAAGCTACAATTTGGCTCTCTACACTTTTTTTGACATATATATTTAGAGTTATTCGCAAAAAACATTTGAAAAAGTCGATTTTTTCGTCAAAAAACTGTTACTTTCAACTTCGAATAACTCAAAAAATATTACTTTTACGAAGAAAACGTATGATACATTTTTTTCTTAGAATTATTTTTTCCGTCGATTCCTACAGTTAAAATCTAAAAAAAAATCCACCCCCGAAATGGGGTGCCAACCACCCCCAAAGTTCTAGCGTACAGCGGCATGATATAGAAAATGATCCTTGAGCTATTCCCTACCTTCTGTGAAAATTTCAGGTAAATCCATGGTGGACGGAAAAATTGCGAGCCATAATGCTTCATTTCTTGGACTATCATGACTCATGGCTGTTTCGTCGATCATTGAAAATGGGTGATGACGAAAACAATTGTACTGCACCACCAGAAATTACCGCACAAGCATGGTTACAGCAGGAAATTAACAGTACACAACTCGAGAATAATACCAATTACGTTTACTCGCGAATAACTGCACCTGGCTAACGCCTCGTGCTCACTATTTTCATTCTCCTCGTATACTATTACCGCACACTCTGGAATTGCAAATTAAAAAAAAAATGATATTTTCATAATCTCACCTCTATATCGAACGAAATTGAAATTCTAGCAGTAGAGCACTGCATGCAGTTCCTCTGAACTTTTTGTTTTACTAGCAATACAAAATTGAATGCTCACTCATACGAAAATTTGCTCATTCCTAAACCAGAAGACAAGGAGTGAGAAAAAACTTTCCCACCTCTTCTATTTTCATTCAAAATTCTCTTCAACGTGTATATTATCATTATACACACCAACGTTGTTAAACAAAAGAAGCACAAGACGATATCGTAACTATCTCACACTATCCCAGTAGCGAACATATGAGAGAGATATAGGTACTCATTTTCTCTGTCGAAAGTAATCAAGAACTGAAGACTCAATCAGTTCTCAAATATAAATCTTACCTTTTCATCATTTATTTCCAAGTAGCACTGCCTCTCATCAGGGGCAGTCCATGTTTATTGTTCGAAATACCGCCAATATTTTTGGAGTAGTGGGCTATTGATCGCCTAATTGCAATTGTCTGAACTTTCAATACATATCACTTGCATTCGACGCAAGTTTTGCTAAGAAAGTTAGCATCTCTAGGAGAAGAAAAGTGATTTGTATGGAAATACTAGGATTAGTTATATACACTCACCGGCATAATTAGTGCATTAGTCCAAATTTTTATCAACGACTGGGTTTTAAGGTATGTGAGTAAATCTCAATGTCTGATGGATCATTATCAAAGGAATCAGCAAAAAGGTAAAACCACAAAAAACTACATCTACGAATTCATCAAAATATTGAAATGAAGAACATAATATCAGTGAATTCACAACTCTTGTCGGATAATGACCAATGCACTGATTATGCAAGTGAGTTTCACAATCTGAGGAATTGGTGGAAAAAATGCTGACGCCTAACTAACGAACTCAAAAGTTACATAATAGAACCTGTAAAGGAACTTGCCTTCTAATTTTTCTCAGTGACATTTCAGTCGCTGTCTCTTTTTATAGTATCTTCACATGTCCTATCCAAGAGTTAGATACGTCACAAGTATGGCTAGTACAAATCAAATAGTATTTTGTGTTCAATCAGTGGACCAATGTTTAACTATTGATATGGTTTCTGGTATTTAATGAAACGAAAAAAGGCTAGTTTCTTTTAAAGAAATTGGGTATTTTTTTTTGGTGGAGAGAATGAAGTTTGAGACAATATCTTTTGGCTTTCCTCTGAAAAAACAAAAATGAAAAAATGCAAACACTTTCTGTTGATAGGCAAGTTTATATTATTCAAAAACGATGAATTTCACTCATGCTCAGATAAGCTCTTGTTTCGATCAGGTAAAATTATCTGTTGGTGTCCTCAGTGGGCAGATCGGTAAATTATTCAACATTTTCGCAAGATACACACTTTCGAAAAATCAGTGTGTGACTTGTCTTGTCAGCTAATTGATATTTCGGTGACATCGATTTTTGAGACTAGAAGCTCTTCTGGAAAGACTGTTTCTTCCTTTTGGTGAACGAACCAAACGTCGAATTTACACACGAACCTTACAATGGAGAGAGAGTTTGTATTTTTTTTTTCAGTTTTACTCCTTTCATAGGAGTTTTGTATCTTCCCCTTTCGATTCGAAGGAAAAGAAATAGTTTCTCATGACTAGTTTTTTCTCTTCATGTTACTGATCATTATCGATGATAATAACAGATTTTTGAATTTCTCTCTATTCTCTGGATGAGAGGAGCATGCAACGTGATGCAGAATCCAGTGTGTATGGAAATGACGACTCGGATTCGTTTTCATACTCAACAAAAAGCATCTTGGCCGTCTCCGACGTGGCGAAGTTTCATTTTGATTTAGCATCAATAAAAAGCAGAGCTTAATATCCTCATTATGGAAATGAGCACGGGAATAGCTTTTTACATACGTCTCATTTACATAAAATAATAAGTATCATGAGACGTCACTGCATCCTTGTGCTGGAATTGAAGTGGCAATCTTCTCTATTCTATGTAACTTTTTACTTAACAAGAAAAAGGATTTAGAGTTTTAATCATATTCAGGCTGAGTGGAAGAGACAGCAGATATTTGGGTCATATTGTGATATCCCTGTTACAGTTTGTTGTCTAGTAGATTATGATTATGATGAAAAAACTTGCAATTGAAGTATTTTTCACAGTTCGGCACTTTTGATACGTGCAGTGATTACTTTGTCCTGTATTGAACCAGGTATATCCTGGCAACAATGAAGTGATAGAATGAAATATCCTACAATAACAGTTTTTATCAGAGAATACGATTATCAAATGAGGATATAATACGAAAAACTGACTTGATTGTTTAATAACTGGATGTGATGAATCATTTGCCCCTGTCCAACTCCATTTTGATTTCAAAAACGATAAGATAAAATCATCTTATTATTTATGGCGCCCAACGTGGGACAGATTAAAATGTTTGTTTTCTAAACAAACACTTTATGTGTAAATGTCTTCCGAATTGTGCAGATTGTTTTTTGGTATATATTTCCACAATGTCTTTTTTATAGAAAAAAATTGCTCAAATAATTTCATACTTTTATATTTGAGAGGTATATGTGCATCGAGTGCATCAATTATCGAATATTATTTCAACATAACTGAAAATCACCCATAAACCCACAAATTTTTTACTGTTGTCTGAAACTCACCTAAGATTGGCAAATTAAAAGAGATCTTGCAAAGAAATAACGCATGAATCATCTGATAATCCGAGTAGAATTAAGATTAACTTTCCGTTTGCAGATTTGGAAAAAGAAAACAAAAAAATCATGAACGATGCGAGAAACATGAATATGGGGAAAAGTATACGAAGATTCCACCGAGTACATCTATTCAACCAAAGAATTTTGTTTGATCAATACAAATCTGGACCAGGCATTTTAAGGCAAAATAAGAGCACCCATGGGGAAAGACGACAGGAGATGAAATGCAGACTTCGTATAATAGGGTGCATCTGAATGTATAGTATGATTTTCTTTGTACTCCGCAATTGAGATAATTAATTTGTCACAGAAACCTTTCTATTCATATTTTACCTCATCAAATAAGCTTGTAACGATTACCCCAGATGGCAAATCTGTATGGGAAAGGTGCAACTATCATCCTTCATAGCCGTAGCGACTGGGTCAGATTACCTGATTTTTGGTAGTGCATCTCAACTATAGTAATTTAATGGAACTTGGTGAACTTACAAAACTATCCAGCCAGTTGGTGTTTGGGCAATTGAGGTATCACAAAAAATATGTCGTTATGTCCATGGTAATTGAATGCTGTTTGGATCTGCTTTATATAAATTGATTTGATGGACTCAATAAAAGTTATTCGAGGTATTCTGTGTATTAGGATCCTTTAAATATTTCTACTGTAATTATTTTTTCGATGTTCTAGAAGCGTCATGTTGGCTCATTAGTGCTAGGCTGCAGGAATTATTGGCCAATTGCTCTCATAAATAATCTGAGGTGGAGAAAGCGTTTTTGATTAACAGTTTTTTGCTTATGAGTTGGAATTTTAGAAAATATATTATTTGATTATTTGAAACGCTTAAGAAACTCATTACTTTGATAGATTTGACGCTGTGTATCATTTCCCCTATAAGTTTATTGCTCTGAGCGAGTGTGTGTTTGATGGGTTTTGATACTTGTGATCGATGATTCAACAGTGAATACCCGCTAGCTCTCAGCTCCACAAGTGTTATTACATTTTTTGTATGTCCAGACATATTTTTTTTATGTTAATTTCAAGAGAAAAATCTAAACATATTACGAAATCTTGCGAAGAACAGAATCGAATCGAACTTTTATTCAATTATTTTTCAGATGAAAATTTGAAAATTTTCTTCCTGAAAAACTATCATGATATTATTTGAAACACTCGAGTTAACTTAATAAAAATGCCGATATTTCAGTTTACTTGACAATATAAGACTATGTTATCTTCTCTGAAGGGTAAAGTAGGTGCTAATATCTTTTAGTCAGTTCGGCTCAATAGTTTGACTGAAATATTGACAGAAAGCTGATGAAGCTTCAAAGTACTGTTGACAATTGAAGACTATATGGTAAATAAGTGTTCAAGCTGGAAAATATTAATAAAAATATCAATGATCTGCGATATCGATGAAATAATCCACGTCTGTTTTTGAATTGATTGCCATCTTTTGACATTTTGTATAAGTGATCATGAAAATGTGCGCTTGAAGCTACGACATCCGTGAGAAAAATGTATGAATATACATGACTTGAAAAATAATCTTTGCTGCCTGTTTCCTGCCTAAGTAACCAAGATTCAATCCCCATTAGCCTGCCATACACACAGAGGTTTGGCCGAGGACTTTATCCAGCACGGTTCAAGTCTGTCGACAAACCCGTACGTTAGTGTATTGAGCAGGGACCAGTCCCGCTACGGTCTTATCATGCAGAGACTTGTCTGACAGTTAAAGTCGACAGATTGTTTTCTGGTACCATAAACATCACAGTTTTTTCCCTGTTAAGCAAGCGGGCTTGAATCATTTTCATTATAAAATATGGCTGAAAGCATAGACACTCGTTTTATGGGCAAAGAGTTTTTAACGGAGTTTATAGAAATCTATAAAAGTCATCCAGCTTTATGGAAGATGAAGTCGAATGAATATGTCAACAAAAATTTAAAGATGCAACAATGCAACTTTTTTCCTCTTTGCATTTCTGCTGAACATTTTGTCACTAACAACTATACATATGTCACCAGACACCGGAAAGACAATCACTAAAAACTTTTGTCAAGACTGAATTCCACGGTTTTGGCAAAGTCGGTAGACAAGTTGACAGATTTCGCCACTAACAAACAGTTTTGTCTGCAACAGATTAAATACGTCAGAGTTGTACGCGGGTATATCTGCCCCCAGATTCTATTTCACGAATTCGATTGTCGAGTAGCTCAGACTGTGATTGTAGCATGCGCTGTACCGAAAATATACGCATATTCTAAGCAATTCGATAATCGAATTCGTGAAATAGAATCTGGGCTCTGTTCTAGTTAGTGGAGTAACAAAGATTAGTCTGTCACATGCCAAATCCGCGAAAGACCGCAGACTTAAACTGTGCTGGATAAAGTCCTCAGACAAACCTCTGTGTGTATGGCGGGCTATTGTCTCTGATTGTTCTTAACTATGTTGGGGACATGTGCAGAGAAACTTCCAGCTTTTATAAAATAATGGTGTTGTACTTAAAAAAAATTACCTAAGTATTTTATTATGAATTTCCAAGCACCATTTATTTGGGAATGAAATTATTCGCGATTTTTTCAAAATCAAATAATACCTATCGAATTTCAAACGACTTGCGGGAAAATAGTATGTTTACCTCGTAGTAAAAGCCACATTCCAGGACTCTGTGTTGTTCAGCAATCTTCACAGTCGTCCAGGAATGTTATACTTTTCCTACCTGATAAACAATTTACTATAAATAACAAAATAGCATCGAATCATGAAATAATCAGCCTTCTGGATATCGAGAAGAGTCTGGCTAACTTGATGTACATTGAAAAGCGTACTAAATACTCTCGTCCTCCCGTGATCCAATCACGATCCGAACATGCACATTTTCCTAACGAAACTCATTACTTTTCCAGATTTCGCGCTGTGTATCATTTCCCCGGCGAGTTCCGGCAGCAAGAAAGTCCTTCGGAGAACGAGGGCGAAAACGAATCCTGGAAGAAAGAAAAATCAATAAATCCCATAGAAATCCATTTACAATTCAAATGCTGGCGGTGGGACGGCGTAAAAGAAGTGCCGCAGGAGAGATGGGGAGGAGGAAAGTGACAAATTAAGACTAGGACATTTTGAGACATCTTAATCTTAATTCTAAGATAAATTGGTCTTGGAAAATACTTTCATTAATTAATCTAGATCAACTTATCCAGCTATCTAAGACTTGCCGTTTAAATTATACTGTTACCTTAGTAGCATGTAAAATATTAATCAAAATCGTTTTTCAGGAAAAAGGGTAACTTATGGCATGATTGAAAGAATGGTGGTTGATTTCAATCCTATTCGAACTAAATGTTGACACTGATGCATTCATTGATCCCAAGAAACTACAGAAGTTTATGAGAGGGATATATTAACAAAGTAATATAGTGATTTACAACTGGTTCAAATATTCACAAGTAATATAACTGAAAAACAAGTAAATGATAAAATCTGAAAAGAATTAAAAAGATATGAAGAATATTCGGATATCCGTTAGGTCAAAAAAATTTTTTTTTCAAATGTATCTTGAATAAGTTTTCCTGTTCAATGTTTTTGAGAGAAGAGAATTATACGTATTCACACCATTGTGTAATATTGATTTCTGAGCAAAGTTTGTTTTCAAATACAAAGGTCGCAAAGAATCGATTTGTCGGGTGTTGTGTGTATGAAGTTTGTTCACACTAAAAAATTTCAAATTGGAAAATTTGATTTCATTTTCGACGAAATGGATGAATTTGCATATTTTTACTTTATGAAGAGAATTAATATCAAGTAGCTTATTGGGTTTTATATGCGGATTCTAGATAATTCAATTTATAAATACATTTTAACGCTTTGTTCTGCAATTTATTTATTGGTCTCATTATTGTTTTGTTAGCAGTGCCCCAAACAGATACCAGATACTGTGAATTTTAATTTATTAGACAGTGATAAATATTCAGTAGATATTTAAGCGGTAATGAAATTTTCTCCAGATCATTTTTTATAGAATTTTGTAATTGGGTTGAATCATCTGCAAAATAAATAAGGGATGTCTACGAATAATTTGAGGTTACCGGTATGCCAGAAACATAAGAAAATAATTTGTGTGGTGGACAAGAACTGATTTCTGAAATAACGGTTTATCATTTTGACATTTTGACCGAAACATTCCGTTATGAGGCTATTACTTTGAACTTCAAAAAATTGATGGACGCAGCCGTTATAATGTCGCAGGAGATCATCATGAACATTGAGAAACAAAACTTCGTGAGTTTCTATTCCACTTATTTTGTAACCAACTTTACTGCAAATCGTCCTACATCCTCAGTTTATATCATTCGGTGACATAAACATAGGAGTTTTTGTTTCTCGATTTTAAATTTAAACTCCCATTGCCTATATGATTATTTTCATTGAAACCTGTCAAAAAACTTATACCAGCGAATACCATCTTCGATCGTTTTGAATAAAAAATTCAACTTGTTGAGTGGTTTAGGAAATAAATGAAAATAATATTAATTGAACGGATTGAACTGAACAATATTGTTTACTGGCAGGTACGTTATATGCTCAGTTTGACAAAATTACACACATTTAGCCAAACTCCGTTTTAAACCAATAGAATAATCAGTTTGTTTCAGAAAAATATATTTTTTTATAAAATAACGGTTTATCATTGAAAATCCTTTCGAAACTCCTCAATTTCAATTCAAAAATGGATTGGCTCGAGGAAATTACTTTTATTGATTGATCTAGATCAAACTTATGTAGCTATCTATACTATATTCAGATTGCTAATGCATTTCGGAATAGTTTTCTCAGTATTGTTTTGTTCGTGTTGCTTTGTTCGTACCTGATAAACTTTTTTTAAATTTCTTTTGAAAGTGTCTTGCATGAATACTATGGATCAATGAATCTGAGTCCATCCAAAAAAATCCGAAAAATAGTTATGCAGTCCTGTCTTTCTTCACATGTCAAGTTTGTTTGTTCACTCAAAATGCATTTGGAATCTGAATATAGATACTATGAGACTTGTAATTCAAATGAAATTATTACCTTACCTGCTGATACAATATTTATCAATTATTTTTAATGTGGGCAAAAAGATAACTCATCAAGTGATGTGGATGAGCAAAAGATGAATTCATGGCAATTGATTTGAATCGTATCTTTTCAGTAGTAGTCAGGGTAAAACTGACCGCACACAGATCGAAATATTTTTGTACACAACGTTGTGCAACGTTTCACCTAAGTGTATTTGGGGAAGCACACAGTGCACTGGTCAAAATATTTCAAGGTGAACCTTCTACGCTTAAACTGATTGTTGAGAAAGGCAATACCCGCCGTTTTGTTAGGAGAAATTTGTCTTGAAACCCTTGAATCGACATACTTTCATTCACAAGCTTTTTCATAACCAATTATTTCTAACGTGTCTCCACTGTAATGGAGATATATTGTTCGGAGAAAGTGATGTGAATCTGTAATAAGTAACATATGTTGCAGAAACAGAAGGTTTTCCTTCCGAACGTTAACAAAAATAATTACAGATTTCACTTAATAACCATCATCAATATTTCGGTGCAATAAATCGTGAAGAATGGGGTAGAAATCAACAATCCATCAAATAATGAGGGCCATCCGGTTTATTGAAAGGCCATCAATTTTAAAATAATAGATTTTTCATGCCACACCGCTATTAATTGAATTTGAACCGTTCCAGGTAGAAATTAATATCTAGCTGAGAGGTCGACGATTCATATTTTTATTCACATACACCACATATTCCGGGGGTTGATGGAATTGGTTCATTTGATAATTGTAAAGCCAATATGGCAGCTTCAGTTTAAAAATCATTTCGGAATTTAAACTAATGGATATAAATATAGGAGAATGTAGAATAAAATACATAAAATTCAGGCTAGAGTTCATGAGAAAAACAAAATTGATAACATATTATTATGAAGATCAAATAAAAGAATGATGAATATTTTCTGGTTTATTTTGAGGTATTTCATCAGAAACAAACACTTCCATAGTTGTCCATTTTTTGATTCATTTTTTCAATCGTTTATTAGGAATGAAATATTCCTAGACTGACATAATGAAGACAGAAATGAATATTTAACGAAAAATGAAAAGGATTGAAGGAACCGTTCTAATCGCAGGGATTGAACGTTTGAAATCAAATCCATATATGAATATTCAGATTTTGAGGTACCCAGTAAATGTGAATAAAATTTTTGATCTGATTCATACACGATACGTGTTGTCATTTATTTTTTCAATTTTGATTGTTACTGAATATATATATATATATATATGTAAAGGAATAAATATGTGAAGTAGTTATACGTTACCAACAATATGTCTATATGAATATCAATATATTTTACTGGAAAACACTTTACAGAAAATAGAACTCAAGACTGACATGAAAACACACGGTACATTGATTTCACTGACTAGACATGAAAACAAAACACAAAGTTTGACAGATTATGAAATACAAACACAATTTGAAATATCACAAGAAAATTAATGAGAGAGATTAATGGAAAATGATAGAAAGTTAATATACTATCTGAAACTTTCTCTAGAAATCAGAATTTAATATATATCAATATATCCGTACATAGGATTAATTAAAAATAAAATGATGAGTAGTGGTTTTTGAAAAATTTCGTGAGTGAAAAACGGGACCATAGCAACGGGGTGTGTGTGGAGAATCAACAAGAATGTACGCGAAGGAGCCGGAAAGATTTAGAGAAGATTGACAAATAGAAAAACCTGAAAGAAAGCTGATGATATCCTAGCCAGTAATAAGAGCTGTAAAAAAAGAAAGAAAAAAACTAGTACGCACCAGCTGATACAACTTCCTAGTTCCTGTTAGATAGCTGATATCCAGGATTCACGAAACCTACTCATGTCCAGGTGAACTATTCCTATTGAACTTTTCCATTCCTGAGTGTACATCGACCTCCTGAACTTTATTTTCAAACTCATATCAGAAAACATAACCAATAGACTATTTTACCGCGTATAAAAAAACATCTAGCTAAGAATAATTTGTTCGTTGTATGAACATTCCATCAGAACTTGTTCGTAAGCTGCACTGAGCAGAATCATTGTTCCAATTTTCACTATATATTTTTTTAGTGAATTTAATCAGATAAATTGAGTTTCTCCTAGATCAGGGATTTCAAATTTAAGGAAATTCCAAGATTAATCTATAATATATTTGAATTTCTGATTCTCAAGAAAAAAGGGTACTGAAATTGAAATAAAATTGGTACTAAATTGGATTTTGAAGTTATTTCATTTGCTTCTCTCTTCCTCTCTCACAAAATACATGACATCAAGAGACAGCCCTGCAGTCCAGAGAAACCACACCGCTGAGAAGGAATTCATCATGTTCATTGGCATCCGTCTGAGCTAGAAAAGAGATAAAACTAAAGAGGCATAAATACAGGTAAAAATAATCTACTGGACATTTACATTTTGAAAACTATTCAGATATTTTGAAAAACAATTTTACATTTCTATACAAACTTATAATTAAAAAAAAATTACTCTATTTCTTTATAACTGACAAAATATATAAATAAAAACAAAATTAAAAATATAACAAATTGGCACCGAACGTGGGGCAATAAAAAGAAAAATAGTGAGTAAAATAAAACATAACAATATATATATGTATATATATATATATATATGATGCGTTGTTTTTTCGGGTTTCATTCCGTGTTCTGTGGTTTTGATCCTCTGAAGGATAATTCTCACAACGTTTCGGCAAAGTCTCATTTGCCATCTTCTAGGTGATGTCTTGAGTTTCGATCTCCGAACTCGACTAATTAATTCGAGTTCTACTTCTCAATATATAGGGGTGATCATTGATGGTATCTTTGATCTGGGCCCCTCCCACTTTCTTCGTTGGTCCGCCTGCATTTGTCATCGTGTCTGGGTAATTACGTGGTAAGGTCCGATATTGTTCCTCTGGTGTAATCGGCTTGTCTTTGTTTAGTGATATAATGGATTTCCACGTTCTAGGTAATCTTTGGGCGTCGTCTCTCTTGTTCATGCTACTCGGTCGTTTTTCAATTTCGATAGCCTCTCTGATTGTTCGAGAGTAGAAGTTTTCATCGCTTGCTAATGTTTTTGTGTTTTTGAAATTGATGGTATGTCCTGTCTCCAATACGTGATTGAAGATGGAGGATGTGGTAACTTTTCCTTTCACTGATAGCTCATGTTCATCCTTGCGTACGTTGATCCGTCTATTGGTCTGGCCGATGTAGGACTTGTTGCAGTCTCGACATGGTACTTCGTAAACTCCCTGGGACTCCAGTGGTATCTGGTCCTTCGGATTACGGAGTATCGATCTTATTGTACGTTCTGGTACGAACGAAGTAGCTATGTCGTGTTTGCGGAGAATTCTGCTGATTTTATCTGTGGTTCCTTTTATGTATGGTAGTCTGGTTGTTATGACCGGTGTTTCGGGGGTTTTTTGCTGTTTCAACATTAGCAAGCGATGAAAACTTCTACTCTCGAACAATCAGAGAGGCTATCGAAATTGAGAAACGACCGAGTAGCATGAACAAGAGAGACGACGCCCAAAGATTACCTAGAACGTGGAAATCCATTATATCACTAAACAAAGACAAGCCGATTACACCAGAGGAACAATATCGGACCTTACCACGTAATTACCCAGACACGATGACAAATGCAGGCGGACCAACGAAGAAAGTGGGAGGGGCCCAGATCAAAGATACCATCAATGATCACCCCTATATATTGAGAAGTAGAACTCGAATTAATTAGTCGAGTTCGGAGATCGAAACTCAAGACATCACCTAGAAGATGGCAAATGAGACTTTGCCGAAACGTTGTGAGAATTATCCTTCAGAGGATCAAAACCACAGAACACGGAATGAAACCCGAAAAAACAACGCATCATACTTCGTCCGTGAGAATCTTCATGCTAACATATATATATATAGAGAGAGAGAGAGAGAGAGAAGAGAGAGAGAGGTGACGTTTCTAACTTTGTTTAATTACATATCACATCAATTTTAAATTTTGTTTCCGGAAGCGGCCGCCATTATTTTAGAATACACGTGTACCTAACAGGTGTCAAATACTTAATGAACGACTTAAAATATGGTGAGTAGAAAAAATACTCACTGTTTCACCCTTAATTTAATTTCCACATCGAACACAATAACAAAAAATATTGAACAGTTGATTGAATCGAATATTTTCTTTCTACCACTTTGAAACACTAATTTCTATCCGGTTTTGTTCTATGAATATCAAGAACTGATTAGCTAGCACCTGTCGTTGTTTCAATTTGAGCAGTGTCTAGAACTACGCTAACGTGAATCTTGGTTTCAAAATTCCTCCACGCGAAGTGCTTCACATGAAGAAAATGGCGTTAACTTTCCGCGTGGATTATTCGCTTTTGATCAATCCACGCTTATTTATTTCTGTCAAACCTTCGGTTTGTCGCTTTTTTGGGGTGGCGCCCGCGTGGATATAAAAACATTCATTTTTGCTTGAGTGAAACAACTTGGATTCCATGTTTGTAGGTAGAAAGATCGGAATTTTGACGTTTCTACAGGGTTGTCTCTGATAAAGAGTACTTCTTTCCTTGTGATTGGTGGAATTCATATTCTACCGTGTGTGGATAATTTTTTTTATATGCCTTTATAAGGAAAGCCTCAGGAAAAACCTCTTTTGGCAAGGAGTTCGAAAACTCAGCTGATCTATTGAAAAAAGATCCTTGAGCAAGAAAGGTTCGACATGTTTCCAAATTCACAACAAAGGGGTGGGAATTCTGTACTCGTCGAGTCATCCGTATAGATATTGCCAAGGGTGGAACGACTGATAACAATTCGGAAGAGCATCGACCGTGACAGTATCTATAGAAGGGAGACAAGTCTTAGACCGTTCTACAATTTTCAATGAAGTGGGCGAGTCTGTGAGCGAAGAATCACCAACAAGACGAATTGCCTTTCATTCAGTTGACTGAAATCGCCTTCTTAACCGTTGAGTAAACTATAAAGAAATCAGCATATTTACGGGTGGGAGTAGAAAATAGTATATTGTGATTTTTCACACTCGTGGAATTGTCGTTCTCTGTTTACGCCTAGTGCTACAATATTTCTCACTCGTGTGATAACTGTCACTTTCCGTATTAGTAATGTATGAAAATGTATATTTTTTCTACGACCACCTATTTCATTGAACAAAATATGAATATAAAATCGTGTATATGTAATATACGCTACAATATGAATTCACTTTAACAGCAACCTAACAGCTCACAGTCCCTAGAGGAGCACTTGCAATTGACTAATGATCAATATAGATTTAATGACGTCAGCCAAAATCGTTGCTTCAATATGATGATTTTTGTGAAAAATACTTATGATTTATAATATATCTGTTGAATGAATGTTATTGTTGCGTGAACTGTGAATACACAATTAGTATATTGAATTGCCTGATTAATCTCAAGTTTTATTGTCAGTCTATGTTCGGATATTGATTCTATAAAAAAGTGCACATGACTTTGCAATGAATTTCATAAAGAAATGAAGAAATAACTATAATCAACGTTTATTTGAAAACGTGACAAAAAGTAAGTAGTTATAATACAAAACTACACCTATCACTCCAGTTTTTATATAAATTATAACAATAGGGAGAAGCAATTAATAATTGCATCTGTAAATCTTACAGGATTCACAGGTTTGACGGCTTATTGACAGTCTTGCGGAAAGTAGTTTCCGCAAGAGTGAGAATGAAGGTAACTTCCCATTGGAATAGAGAATGCGATGTGTGGTCGTAGGCGCCTGGCTTAAATCACCGAGATAATAATAGCCATTAAAAAAAATTGATGATGTTTTTTTTTTAGAAAAGGTTTTTACACTACATATATATTTTTGGAAACACAATTATTTAAAGTACTTTTGGACGCCATTATTTGTGATGTATAAATATTTTCTCCGTAGTTTTCTGGGTTTCTAACATACCACAATCTGAAAATTAATAATCATCATTGGAATTTTCACAAGTGTAGAAGGGTAGCAATTTTTTGGGGTAGATTTAAAGTCTGCCCTTCTACACTTCTATAGACTCCAATATTAATTCTTTTTTTTTTCGATTGTGGTAGATTGAAAACCCAGAAAACTAAGGGAGAAACTATCATTTTTATCTAACAAATATTTCATACAATATTGTTGATAGGTTTGTGTAAAATTTGTTCGGATCCAGAAGCTATTTCGATATAACACGAACATCCATAGTCGCTGATAGCTCAGAGTAGATGCCTCTTGCCTTTTTTCATAAGTAGGTAAAGAACTGAGTTGAAAAAGTTTGGTGGTTTGCACGATAAAATTTGAAAAACCGATTGTTTGTAGGAAAACAATTTAATATTATAGCTAAATCAAGGGAGTGTTTGACAGCAGTGAATAATGGGTATCATTAAGGTCGAGCAAAAAGATGTATTATGAGTACATTATATATCATTCGTGGATAATAGTATGCAACGATCGTGTGATGATGGTTATTAATACACGAGCATCAACCGGGATACGAAACGAGCCGAAGTTTCGTATGGTTGATGCGAGTGTATTAATAACCATTACATGAAAGTTGCATACTCTATTTTATCTACTCCCGATATATAGTGAAGAACTACAAATATTATATTTGTATTTGTATTGCACACAATAATAATAATTAAACGCATTTCTTTGAAAAATTCTACAAAATTGTAATTAATGGTATTACTTTGAGAAATAAAACGATGAGAAATGAAGAGAAGATCCAAAATTAAAAAAAAGTCGGAATCGAACCCATGTCGCTTCCAACTAGTCCAACTAGCTAATATAATCTCAGCGCCATAGACCGCTCGTCTACGGAGAGCTCAGAAATTTTATTGAAAAAATAAGGATATAAATTATGCATTTGTCAAATGAAAAATTTAATCATTCTTAATGTATTTCTGCCGGTGAAGGTGTCGAAGGTGATTCTCCCATATCGCTGGTATCAGACATTTTGTTATGATTATCGAAGTTTGGCTATATTTTTCAAAAATTCAATACCTTCACCGATTTTGACTTGACAAACGTCAAATGCAGAGCATGCACATCATGCTTGATTGAAAAATAATGGGTTTCTATAGGTTGACAATCTGTATCGTAATGAAAAATCTGTATCGTAATGGATTTCATTATAAAACGGGTTGTGGGCATATAAGTGTATTATTAGAGTACGGGTGTAGATAATAGTATATTATGCAACGATCGTGTAGTGATGGTTATTAATACATGAGCATAAACCGGAAAACGAAACGAGCCGGAGGTGAGTTTCAAATGGTTTATGCGAGTGTATTAATAACCATTACATGAGAGTTGCATACGCTATTTTATCTACACCCAATAAATAATCAATCAGGTATTTATATTGAACACAATAATAGTAGGTAATCAATCGTATTTCTTTGAAAAATTCTACAAAATTATAATTAATGGTATAACCACGGAAAATACAACAGTGAGAAATGAAAAGAAAAAAAAATTAATGAAAATCTGTGCCCGGGTCAGGAATTGAACCCGTACGTTTCTGATCACTGCCGGCGCCATTGACCACTCCGTCATTAGATCTCATTTAGTTTCGTCGAAAATAAAAACATATATGTTACATTTGTCAAATGAAAAATATAATCCTTTCGATTGTATTTTTTTCTTGTCAAAGACATCTGTGGAGGAGTCGCTGGTAATTCTTCTATATCACTGCTATAAGAAATTTTCATACGATTATCGAAATGCAGAGCTTGCACATCATGCTTGATTGAAAAATAATGGGTTTCTATGGGTTTAAAATCTGTATCGTAATGAAAAATCTGTATCGTAATGGATTTCATTATAAAACGGATTGTGGGCATATAAGTGTATTATTAGAGTACGGGTGTAGATAAAAGATATTTCGCAATGCTAACCAGTAAAAATGGACCATCGACAGTTGTTACAACTTCGGAAACAACAGAAGTCGATTGGTTATCTTCGGTCTGCGGCTCCCCATTCAAACAGCTCGCGGTGTGCCGATTCGAACGGTCGGAACAGAAAGAAGAAGCTGGTGGCGATAAAAGGCAGACGAGCTACAAGAGCGGTCCAGGGTGGTTTTCGGGAGGGTGGCGCGGGGGTGGAACAGACGGCGATGCGCGGCGAGGAAAGTCGAGGAAATAAGGTAAAGAAGTATTGAACGGAGTAGCCTCTGAGAACGAACTGTTAGGCGTCGTTACGCTACCCCCGAACGACGTCGACGGTGCATTTGTTTTTACCCCTCGTCCCGCTGTTATGATGATCCGCTGCGTCAGGGTGTTTTCGATATTTTCAGCCACGTGTAGCGGGGGAAATTGTGTTATTTCTCGTTTTATATCGCGATAAAAGTATGCTTTGCTCTCTGAAGAATTCACACAGGGTGTTTGACAAATTAAACAAATGATATAAAGTTGCCTGTAAGATCTTCACATATTAGGGTTCACTCAACCGCGACACGTGTTTCGCTATACAATAGCTTCTCCAAGCAGGAACTTCAAACTAATCCTAACATTGTAATATTTCGAATTTTTACAACATTATATCCGTCAATAAGAATATAGTCCGACAACTAATTGATAGATCAATTGATGGTCCGACGCCATATCCCTGTTAGTACAATTTCCTGGAAAGAATATGTTCAACAGAGTCTGATCATTCATTAAAAACTGTGAATGTTCACACTCATTAATTTCCAAACTCTCCAAGAGATTGAGTTTCAAACCTTTCCCTTAGAAATGAAGGATTTCAAATTCGTGGTTGAACTCATGTCCTTCTGTAATGAGGTGAGAGACATACGTAGAATTTGACTTACCATTTTTGGAAACTCTTTTAGACGTGTATCAAATGTTCTTCCCGTTTGACCGACATAAAAATTTCCTGTCGGTCAACAGACAACTGTATATTATTTGTTTAATATGGATTTTCATTTCGATTACAGAAGAATGTAATTGTCTGACAGAAAACGAGATGAACAATAAAAAATTTCCAGAAAAAATGTTCGCATGTTATCCGAGGAGGCAGATGAGTATTAAAATCCATTTTTTCTACTCCAACCCGTAAATATGCTGATTTCCTTATAGTTTACTAAACGGGTAAGTAGACGATTGAAGGCAACTGATTCCACCAATCACAGAGAACAGAATACTTCTACCTAGAAACACGAAATCCAAGTTGTTTCATTTGAGCAATCACTTATATGTGAATTGTCACAATTGATGTTTTTTTTTGTGGAACACAAGGATCTACATCTATTCTCCACACCAATAATGAACAGAAATTATACATTTCAAGTGGCCGGTTGGTTAGAGTGTTAGCCCTCTAAGACGATCCACCTTTTAGTCGTGGGTTTGAGTCTCACCAAAACCGACTTTTTTTGTCCTTTTTTTAATTTGACAAAACTAATTCAATTTGTATCGTTCGATATTGATCTTAATGAGGTTTCTTTCCTTTGAGTTTTTCATGAATATCGAAAGAATACTCTATATCTGAAATTGATTATCAATATGATACTTGAAAGGGAGTTCTGAAATATTCACCTGGTCGAAGAAAAAATACAACTCGAATGGATATTGGCCATATCAACTGAATCGGTTTTCTCTCCCCTGAAGATGAAAAAAGCTGAATTTTCATAATAACTGTCTCTCGGGCAAATTGGTATATTTGGTCCGACACGTAACTGCAATATTACAAATTACAAAAAACGTGACACTGGCATGAGTAACCAACTCATGACCAAGTGTTTATTTTTACACAATCTACTTCGAACTGAATTTTCCCAGTTCAACTCCCCTCATTAGAAAAAGCATTCAACGATGATCTAGATTCAATGATCGGTAGCAATCTCCTCATTTCCGTTCAGTAATATACAAGGAGCCTCTATGAGTTTCGTTTTTGTTCCATTCTGTTGTCATGAGTAAATTTATATTATTCCATTCCACCGTGTGTACCATTTCTCAATAATATGATATGTTAAGCTAATGTCGTTCCATCTAGTTCTTTTTATGTTCAGCTGTTTACATTCTCAAGATGGTGATGTTTATACGGGCGAAACATCGATACCTTTGAGAATGAGAAGACCTGAACATAAAAACAAGGTGAGAAGACGAGAACGGGAATGGAGAGATTGCTACTCGCTCATTGAATATAGTTCAATGTTGGACCCCTCTTCTAAGGAGGAAAGTTGAACTGTGGACATTCAATTCGAAGTAGGTTGAGTCAAAATCAGTACCTAGTAGGAATATTGATGAGTTACCCATACCAGTATCACATTTCGACACAACACACAAAACTAGAACCTCTTTAAGAATTTTTGCAAAGATTTTGGAAATGGAAGCAGAGTAGTTTCCGAAACATTGCCAGAGGAAAGTATACAATATTTTTTACATTTTTTCTCAAGTTCAATCCCTGAACTGAAGACATAGTCAGTTAATTTCTCTTTTTTGTAAAATTACAGTAAGGTATTGGGGAATATATGACAATTTGCCCTGTTTACAGATATAACAATTCCAAGCTTTTCATTTTTTGGGAATCGAAAACAAAAAAATTTATTCCAATTCCATGAGAGATATTCGAAATAAGCTCCATTGGCTTCAACGCAAGCTTGGGCCCGTCGAACTTATATTTTGTTGTCTTTTGTTGAACTGTCTGCCTCTCACAAAAAAAAAAACGAATTCATTTAGAGATGGTGTAATCCGTTGAGAAGTAACGCCAGCTGGTGGATTTGACCAAATACTCAGACTACGTATGAGTATACAAAGATCTCAATTAAGGGGCCTATCAAACAGCCTTCCTGCTACATTTGACTTACCTATTGGAAATCAGTATTCTGTATAAACCTCTAAGAGTGAGGTTTCGTTCATCAGGCGATATAATAAAAACTATTTGGACTTTCTTTGTGATGAATTGTGGACCACAATTATCCTCACTGAAATATAGAATTTTTTTATTCAAACATTTGTTGGACACTTTTTGAAAAAAAATATCCCACTCCACAGAAGCTCTGATGTTCAAGACATACGACAGTTCTTCTGAAGCATCACAATATGGTCTTGATACCGACCTCACCTACCTGGGTCAAATACTTGTGAAAAATATATTCAAGTGGAAAATTCTGAAGAACAATCAGCAATGACAGCAAATCACATACATATCTTATACCCAAGTAAACATCAAGAGAAGTCATTCATGGAGAAATTTGTTTTCATTCTACTGGTATTTGATGGGGGGCCCATTATCGTTTATGTTGCGATCTCTTCCCACTAGCCAATCAAAAGATAATGAAAAAACCCGACTGCACATTTTCACTAAGCGCAAAATTATCTTCTGACAAGACTGAAAATAGCGAGTGGGTGACATCTGTATGTATTGTACGGTAACCTCCAAAAGCTCAACTATTTTCCAAAAATCAAGCAATCCAGATTTCGCCAACTTCATCCCAAACTTTCAGAAGTATAAGTGAACACAAGGGTTTCTAGGCATCTTAGACAAAACCATTTCTTTTTTTGTATAGTATTACTCACTTCGATAATTCAAAGACAAATTAACCGCTGGACATTCTGGTTACGACAACAATCGTCCAATCGGACGCGAAAGAAATATCGGTTTTATTCAGAGAGAACAATGTGGAACTTCTCGGCTTCAGGTGAGCATATTTCGTCTGGAAGTTGTGTTTTCCTCTCACAAAATGTGTGTAAATTTAGGCAAATGAAGTCGACGCTGGTATGTGAAGTATGAGAGAAGAGAGACATTTTAAGTAAAACACTGCGGATTAGAGGTTTTAAAACCTCAAGTTTGCGGAATTAGGTAAGTTTTCGTCTAATCCACCGTACATGCCATATAAGAATGGATTAACATAAACATACAGATAACTACCCACAGCTTTCTTAGAGATTTATACGGAAAATAGGAATATGATGCTTCACAAAACCAACTGAAATGTACCTACTGCAAATGTGGAAAGAACACATTGGGTTTCTTCTTGGACTGTTTCAGAAATTAACTCAACCAGGTGAATGTTGTCAAGGATGGATATTCAGAAAGATTGTCTATGAGTGATCGAGAGGCGGTTTTGGAAGAAATATTTTGCATTGCATTTGTGTCTTTCGCGGTTGTTGATATACAGTTAAAACAAATATTCATGGGGATGCTTGAAGACTGGCTTTAAATCAAATATTCTTTAAATGAACAATTTGTTCAGGCCAGCCTCAACTCAGCTACACTGTAGGTTGACGGACTAACACCTATTCGTGGTATTAGCTAGGGGAGTAGTTGTTTTCTAATAGGTGTTAGTCCGTCAACCTACAGTGTAGGTGAGTTGAGGCTGGCCTGAACAAATTGTTCATTTATAGAATATTTGATTTAAAGCCAATCTTCAAGCATCTCCATGAATATTTGTTTTATTCGTATTTTCCTTGTACTAGGAATTGGGGCCATGCGGATATGCTCTTGGTTAGTACCTAGTCTACGGGCAGATGGCGCAGCAACGGCTATTTTGCTAGTTGTTTGTATCAGCCTAGGTCTAGGAAAGATACTCTAGTCGAGTATGATTTTTAATTATGGGAAGTCATCGACTTATGTTTATGATGGCACTGCCTTGCACTGACGAGAGGCCAAATAGCCCGAAACCGGTCTGCAAGTGTGTCCCGTCCCAATGATTGAAAATCAATTCTGGTGGTGTATCGCCGAGAGCATATGTGGAATTTCTTCTGTGAAGAATCCCACACTAACACCTGATGGATGTAATTTAATGCCCTTCGTGGCATTAGCCAGGGGATTAGCTGTTTTCTTATAAGGTGTTAGTCCGTCAACCTACAGTGTAGGTGAGTGAATATTTGATATACAATTAATCACATTTATTCGTATTCAGACATGCGTTCCATGACAATAAGAGATAGGTAGACACTTTTCTGAGCTGAATTGATCTGATGAATGAATGAAGTGAAGTGTTCAATTATTTTTCAAATCGCAACACTCGTGATAACTGGTACTACCGGTACTTATTGTGTAAGCGAAATTAATTATTTACTCACAGTCGAATTAAAAACAAGATTTTTCTGGAAAAATATTGCGTGGATATTCAGAAATAAATATCATAAAGCTATTTCCATTTCTTCAGTTTATCAAACCAAAACTGAAAGTTTCAATGCACACAAGTGCATTTCGCTGTTATCCAACACAACAACAAAAAATATTCCAAAAAGTTGTTTTTTGCTAAGATGTTTCGAAAAACCGCTTTTCTATCATGGATTCTATGAATTTGCGTTCATTATACTTTTTCATCATGAAAATAGCGTCTGAAACATTTTTCCACCTAAATAATGAGTTTTCTTGAACCTGATCGAAACAAGAGTTCAGAATTTCAATTGTTCGCAGAAATATCACATTAGGACAGGAAAAATAAGATTCAGTAAGATTTTCACTGCCTGATAGCCATTTCTGTAGTGGTTCTCTTCGTAATTTTTTGGGTTGATGACATACCATCTTGAAAAATTATGAATTTATTTTCGAATCTATACATGTGATCCCATTGATGAGAACAGTTCCTTCTGAATGAAAACTACTTTCTATCTGTGAGATATTTGTCATCTAACTTTGAGTTATCTAGCATGGAATGAAAAAGCTCATATTTATAAAAATAACTCATCTCTGTTGACGATTCAAAAGAAGCAAAATTCGATTCCGTTCTCAGAACTGCTCCAATATCTGTTCTCTTCAATGTTCCTTGTCAGTGAAGGATCTGAGATGTGACAAGAAATTTTTCCATCCAAAAAGCAGAATGAGGTGCGATTATTATCAAGCGAAGTCATAGGAGAAGATAATCCATTACTTTTCCTTGCTATAATTTGAGAGTCGTATGTGTGCGTAGTTATTTGAATGTGTACTGACAGTACATCCTTTGAACTCTACTGCTTCTTTCATGCTTCCCTTCACTCAAAAATCGATATGTATAAAAACGTAAAATATATAAATGAAAGGCAATTTTATGTTAATCTTGCGATTAAATTATAAGATGCTCACCTCACATCATTTCTGGAAGAACAAACTCATATGTAAGGTTATAACACAATGTTACAAAGGACTGCATGAGCTATTTGAAGTATTGGAAAAATTGAATTGAGATTTGAAATGATTGAGAAATTCTACTGTCTGATCTCCATCAGAAGTAAAAATAAATGATGATGATTTTAGAAACACCATGCTGCCTGTTCCTGATGTACTTACATCTTGTTGTCACTCGAGAAATCTTGATATATTCCCAACCAGATGAACAAGGAATGCTAGTTGAAGAATATTGATGAAGAAATTCACTTCATGAAAATCAGTATTGTAAAAAAAACATTCCACTAAGGCTGGATTCAGATAGATCCGAAATCTGATCGTACGATGATCTGATAGCTTTCTGATTGGTCTACGTTCAAATTCAGACCAATCAGAAAACTATCGGATCGTCGTACGATCGTATTTCGGATCTGTCTGAATCCAGCCTAAGCCAGGTAACATATCAGGAAATAAAAAAAATTATTCATCAATAAAATCCGTTTTAGTGAGGTAAAAATATATTGGTAGAACATAAAGTCCTCTGGAACAGACACCAAGGTCAACAGAGTACATTCTTACCGCCAATTGAATGAATTGATACTAAAAATAATAATAATATGGGAAAGAAAAATACATTTTTTGAAGTCGGTGTGGCCAAGCGGTCTAAGACGCGAACTTGACTATCTTCACTGTTGGTTCGAACCTTAGTCTGCGCAGCCTTTTTCTGACCGGCTCGGTGCGATAGGCAATTGTTAGTTGCCTGGATACCAATCCTGTTAGGTGGGATATCTGGATCTTATACACCAACCGACTCAGTAGCACTGTGTTTTTTTTGGCTTCTCCTTCCGTTGAAATGGCAAATGCGCTACCGTGAAAATCAGTAAGACGCCTCAGAGCGCTTCGACAACCCAAGATGATTAGCCGACCCTTACCCTCGCACTCTCAAGAGTGTTCAACAAAAGGTAATAAGAAAAAACACTTTTCAGGGGGTTGAATCTGCTAAATCATGCTGTCTGAGCAAAGTTTCATTTTATGGCCTCTGTTGATATGAATCCCATCTGGCCACCCCTCTCAAAAGCCAAAAATTTACGTCACAACCAGGCCTTCGACAGATTTCCAAAAAAAAATAACTTGAAGAAAACGAATGTTAATTTGTTTCCCGGAACATTATCAAAGAACAGTTTGAATTTACTTGTTGCCTTGCTGACTGATAGGACGTGATTCTCTTTCAGAAGAAGCAAGTTTTGAAGTTCCTATACAGGAATCATCCCTCTTAACTTGTATAGATTAAAAAATCAAATCTCAATTTTTTCGAAAAGAAGATTATTATTGTGGAGTATGAAATTTCAAGAAGAGTTTGCTCTTCTTTTTTCAATATTGGTGTGCAAACTTCATTCCATTATAATTTAATTTGAACAAAACTTATGTAATGTGCAAAAATTACATAATACATCACGAAGTAGATGCTGAAGGGATGAATTGATTTCCATTCTTTTTTTAATACTTTTTTTCACAATATGTTCATCTGGCGCCGAAATAGTTAAGCTGAGATCAAACACCCCGAATTATTTTTTCAGCTGAAAAACACTGTACTGACATGAACGAATATTCAAACAGATTATGATAGATCTCATCAATACTTTGATTTTAATCAGAAATAGCATTTTTTATTGTTTTCTGTTCAACCCTCGTATGAAAATGCCGCATCAACAAACCCGATCCCCATTTTCAAATATGTGTCTTGAAATATCACGTTTATCTCGACAAGGAATGATGAAGTACATCATATTTCGAATTCCCGGGCAAAAGAGAAGTAAATGAAAACAAATAGTGCAACATTTAATACAGAATTATTAATGATACCATATTTCTAAGTACAATTTCTATCCAGACAGTATCCTACATCCATCTTACCCCACGTAAATTCAGCGGAATATCAGGGAAAGGGTGTGAAAAACAATAACAGCGTACATTTTAAGAGCAAAACGAACGAAGATGATAAATTCAAGTCCATATTTTGAATGTATATTCGTAAAACACAAGGTTGGGAACAATAGACTCTATTTATTTGATAAATTACTTTGTTTTCATTTATTACTTTGCGCTAAGCAATCCTTTCGCTCAAATTTTCTTTGATGAATTTATCAAATGCCTGCTTTTGACGAAATTAATTGCAAGCGCAAAATATCTGGTTGGGTCGATGAATCTCAACAGTCTTGTTGAATGAAGGGCGTGATTTTGGGAGAACTATATGTTTGCATATGGGAGAGTGCCTCTACGAATGAAAATCCAGTTGAAGAACAATAATTGATAATTGGTCCACCACACCATTATGAATACTTCTTTGGAGTAACATGGACACAGTATATTGATAATGAGTGACAATAAATCGAATGAATGAATGACATTATTGAAAACGAAAAATTATTCAGGACTTTCTTATCTGGAATGAAAAAATATGCTTTTTCTCATCTTTCTGTCATTCTTCAAGTATTTGATCTCGATTCGATTCATTATTGAATAAGCTATCATTCAAATCATTCACACATTTCAGACCTACATCAGTTCTATCCAAATGTGAAGTTTTGTAATTTTGTTTTTAGGCCGCAATGTGAAAGGAATATCAGTGCGAGAAAAAGAAGATAGGTATTCCAGAGCGTCATGCAAATAAAATAAATAGCCACTCTATAACGAAAAAACAGCAAAAATAACCGTAGAAATTGAAATGAAGGTAGAAACTAAACGTAGTCACGAAGTTCAGATAGCTTGTGTCGGTAATCAATCTCCACATACCCAATGGCTATATCATCATATGCCTCACGAGTAGCTCTGTGAAAGTTATTCACTTCATATATTGAAAATAGGAATATAAGTTTCCAAATTATGATATGATTATACCCCAACAATAACAACATCTGAATGAGATGATATAAAAACTCTTCTTTTTTGAATATTATGAAAACTAGCGGACATTGACTTGATTTTGGAGAAATATTTGGAGTAATTTCAAAATAGGAACCGAAGTTTGGAGTACTCACGATGTTGCTTTCACATTAAAAAATTCAGCTGTATTGAAACGATCGCCGTTCTATATATGAATTCCACCATCATGAAAATGTCTACAGATTGCAAGTTGTTTGAGGATGCTTCCACAAACTCTTCTGGAGGCATTTGATGATTTCAAAAGCAGACAATAATAATTCTTGATTGAATCGAAAATACAAGTCCAACATCACAAAAAAAACAAGCTTCAAATGTAAACAAACTGTCATCGATTCAAGTTCTCATATCAGAGTGCGTTTTCATTTCTGATTTAATCAGTTGATTTTTTGAAGAAAAAATCTATTTAGTTTCACGAATTTATTTTATTGTATAATGTGTTGTGTACTCTTCAATATTTTATCAATATTTTTTTATATTGTTACGATCTTTTCTTGGGTTCGTTTATTAAAATTTCAAACAACACTTCACTACTTTTATTATTACAACTCTTTAACACAACACAATACAATACAATCACTCAAATTGCTCCGCTAACTTTCCAACGCTCGGTACTAAAACTCTCTGTAATAGAAATTCTCTACTTCGACTTCTACACTTAGCAATACCAAAGCTCTCTCCGATAAAAACTCTGTAAAACTCTCCGCTTCTTCACTAAGCTCGAAACTCTGATAACTATCCGAATAACTCCCTGCCGTGTCTTCCCTTTTATTCTTGCGTACGCCTATGGAGTCTTCGAGAGAGGTCTCGATGATGTGTATCGAATTCTCCACGCGAACTGAGATTTCCTAGAAAATGGCGTTCTCTCTTCGACCCCTCATATTATTCTGTGTTCACAAACGACAGGGCCGGCGCTAGAAGATTTTGTAACAATATCAATCGATATTTCATGACTTGCCACTAGCTTGATTCAATATCGTAAACGTAATCCATCAATCTACTCTACTCTATTGATTTTTAATTACTCTCGATTTCATGATATTCGAAAAAAAAATGGATTTGTTTTTCACAATGAGTTTAGGCTTACACGTTCAAAAGGAATATAATTATTTTATTCTCAATGAAAACCTAATTTGCTTTCTTTCTATTGCTATTCTATACTTGATGTCACAATTATCGAGAATATGAAAAAAAAATCTGTTTTCTCATTTGTTCAAAGAAAACCTTAATTTGTATCAACATATATCTTTGTTTCTCTTGAGTTCTTTATATTTTCGTTATGCTGGGTTCAGATTCAATCTTTGCCAATGAGATGCGAATTTTCTATATTAGGGCATGGTTGAGCATTCATTTGACTAGCAAAATGCCATTGTGAAAGTTCCAAAATTTCGAGTATATCCAAAGATATTAGAAACCACGAAATTTTTTGAACTGGTTACTAGTAGTAGTCATTTATATATCTAATAAAAACGGTTACTCACGTGTTTCACTTGTGTTAAAGAAATCAGCCTTTAATCGATGTCTCATAATGAATTGAACTTCAATGATGATCCAAGGAAAGTACCTCCAAAGAAAAGGAATGCAGAGGTACAACTTCTTTTAATTTAATCTTGTTTATTTTTGAGATCAAAAAACGATTTTGAATGCGTTTGGTAGCCATTTTATCTTTCATTTTCATCTTTTTGTTTGTGTTCTCATATTCTATTGTAGGATGTATAAATCTCATCAAGACATGATATTTCATTATAGTCTCAAATGGCTTGACAATTTTGGTGTGCATGGCTTTCTTGCTGGAAGTGACATTATGGTCTATATAATAATTGAATTCTGGAACTTGACTCAGGAGCAATAAATATATTTGTAATTTCCTGCTCAATGTATTCGATTCTCAAATATCTATGGACGTAGCAAAAAATGAATATCTAGTCATATTAAGAGCATTACTCGAAATCTGGGGAATCTCATCCCTCTCATCCCATCAACGAGCCGCTGCTGATAATGAAAGTTCAAAGGAGCTTGTTACAATAACGAATGCACGGCCCTCATTGCAACCTGCTTATCAAAACTGGAAGTGTTTTTTGAGAGTTATAATTGAACAGGGTACGGAACAAAGCTTCCAGCAGAAACTTGTATGTAATCTAAAGTAGTTGTTTAATAAAATACTCCGGAGAACAATACAATAAAAACTATAGTTAAAATTGTTCGAGAGTTTGCTTATTACATTTCCCTACACGGATTCCATAAAACTCGAACTTTGCAAATTAAAACTGTTTTATAATTCAGCAATCCTTTAGTACGTATGGGTTTTTATTTATTACATGATACTTGTTTGTTACTCTAGTCCACGGTGGTGGTTTTTGTTTTTGATTCATTACACTGTTTGTTCCTTTTGTATTCCTTTTTTTTATGCAGCAACCAATCTGAGGATTGAAAAAAGCATCGGCAGACCAATCAGCCACGGAAAATTATGGGTTACCGTTTACCTAACGCTTTTTTGTGTCTATTGTAAGTAGCGTGGGAGTGGAAAATGCTTTCTTCTGAAATTGGCCTAGTGAGACACTACTTGAAATGGTCGTAGATGGAGAAACGCCTCATATTCAAAAACAAATGTCGAGAGGCTCCACTTTCCGTACTGATAAGAATATTGCTATAGGTACTTTGGAAGAGTCAGTGGATCCGTCAATATATAATTATTACTTCGATATTCGAAAGAACATGGAGAAACAATGGCTCGTCTCAGGATTATTCACGTTGAAGAACATCAAAATTGCAAACCGAAGATGCTCTCTGTCTACCTTGCATACCGGCTCCTATTCCGAAATCTTCTTAGTTTCCAAATACGAGGAAACAAAAAAACGACACCCATACACACGAATTACTGATTTTGTTATTTTTCGACTATTTTCAAGAGAACAGTAAATTTCACTGTACTATGGGAGTCGCGACGCGTACCCCATGCTCAGAAGCGCAAATCGCGACCCTTTCTTTCCACTTCACGAGAGTGACTTGCAAAATTTTTCTTTTCTCAAAAAAATCCTTCTAATCGACCGGTCGTTCTTTTCTCGCTGAGTAGCTCGTGAGTTTTCAACTATATTTGTTTTGTCTAAAGCATCATGTCTAGCCAGCAACATATCCGTTCGTGAGACAAAACTTTAAACTGCAATTCTTATACCTCTTGAAACGAAACTCGTATACAGGGTGTGAAACATATTCAAACTCCTTTGTCAATTGAAACGTTTCCTAGAGATATTACCCTAACACCATACTGATATTTTTGCACTCGACGCTCGTTTCGCTAACAAGGTTAGCATCTTCAGGAGAAGAAAATTCGTACTAAATCTAAATAAAGCTAGGGTTAGTTGTTTATATACTCAAAGTTTTTTGGTCCGATTTGAACTTCCTCGACAATAATAATCGAAGGAAGTAATCAGAATGATCAATACTAACAGATGACGGAACTTGCAGGTAGTGAGTTCATTATCGAGAAATTAATCAGAGTAATTAACAGTAACAAACAAAGTCCATATCGGACCGGAAACTCCAGGTATATAAACAACTAACCCTAGCTTTAGATTTAGTATCAATTTTCTTCTCCTGAAGATGCTAACCTTGTTAGCGAAACGAGCGTCGAGTGCAAAAATATCAGTTTTGTGTTATCTCTAGGAGAACTGTTTTCAATCATGAAAGTAGATTAATAGATAAATGATAGATAGTCTTTATATTTTATAACAACATTAAGAAAATACCATATCGTTACAGTAAGAAAATCTTGCCTTTTCCTTCAAGAATTGTCGAAATTTCCTAGCGATTTGTGGAAAATTATCATTTTTGACACAAATTCTGATTTTTAGGGAAAAATGAACAGCAAATGAGGTGAGTGCAAACGTGAAGTTCTATTTTATACTCCCTCTTTCCTCATAAATAAGTCAGGGTTCACTTTGTAGTTAAATCACTCTGCCAATAACGGAACATTAAAAATGTAAATTCGTACTCTCATCCCTCCAATATAAAGTATCTCTTTACAAAGTATACAATAAAGAGTTTTATGTTCCTCTGGAAATTGAAGTCATAAAATACCGAAATTCCTGCCTCGTGCTAAACCACAGTTGTCCAATATCAAGTAGCTAGTCCGAAACAAATTGTGCCACTGAATTACACTGCCCTCTATCTTGGAAGTATTCCACTACGAAGTCAGCAGTTACTCTTATCGCCATCTTTGAGCGAGTGGCTGAACTGACCATTACAGAAGCAGCTTTCTTGTTCCGAAGAGTGCTCCCTGTAATTTTTATTCGAAGGCTTTTGTTTCCGCTAGGGGGTTTAAAATGAAACATTTGGTGTCTTTTAGGGTGTCGTTTTTTCTAGTACTTTTTGTGTAACACCTGGCTATGTATGAATGGATCAATTTATCACACGACACAGGCTATTGAAAAAGGAGTAGCTTCGGTTGGCCAAACAGTGAATAGTGGTGGAAGTTGTATGTTTCGAGATCATCGTTATTGAATCTGACGAAAGAAACTCTCATATTATAGGAATTTCAACGTAAAGTCTTGAAAGATAATTTAATGATTCATGTATTTTTCTAAACTATACAGTTTGGTCCATAAAGTGTGCAGCAAATGGAACTTTTTTATAAGTTAAACAACCGAAATTGTCGGTGAATGTTCGATAACCAACTTATATGCAGTATATTTACTTCTGATCAAACAATATACAGGGCAGGACAAAAATGGTGAATTCATCCAAGAATAAAAGAAACCTCATTTTAGAAAATATAGGTTGATTCTACAATCCACACAACAGATGGACATCCAGTGGATATCTAATGGATATCTGTTAAGGATATTTTGGACATCCGATGGACGTACAGTTTTTATCCAAAGAATATCCAATGGATGTTCAATGGACATTCTTAGGCCACCAACTTGTACGTCCATGAAATATCCTTCATGGACATCCATGAGATATCCATTATGGACATCCATAAAATTTCCTTCATGGTTACCCATAAGATATCCATCATGGATATCTACAAGATGTACTTTATGGACATCCATGAGATATCCATCAAGAACGTCCATAAGATATCGTTCATAATTCTACATAATTCTTAGTGCAATTCGTTACAGAGAAACCAACCTAGCTTGAGATGTGAAAAAGTGCTGCATACTTTTTGGACAACGGATTATAGTCAGTAATATATCCTGTGATAAGGCACTCAACGTGACCGTATGTGCAATTTAAAATGTTCTGCTAGATTGGTTTCGCTGTATTTTAGACAAGCTAAGATAAACTGTAGAGTGGTAGACGAACGATTAAAAAACTTATGTCATTAATAAGAATTTTTTATTTTTTTTTTAAATACTTTTCAAACAAAATACTTGATATAGTTTGAATTTGAAAAATAGTTTGCCAAGAGTTCTCAACAGAAAAGTTATTGATGAATTTAAATAGTTCTCAATTTGAATAACATATGAATATAGGTAGTATTCGACAATTCACTTGCTTTCTTCTAAAAGTTCACGTTCACGGTAAATGCTAATGATCACAGTTTACAATTATTAACTAACACACCACTATTTTTCGTTTCTTTATAAACACAATTATTGCACAATGCACACCACAACGCTTCAACTCAATTCAACATATTTTTTTCAAACCTACCCTACACTCAACGACTCTCAAAATTACGACATTTGACAGACGCCATAGACGGTTGCACGTCAGGAAACCGAGTCAAGGTGAGTTCACAATGCAGCGCCTTTGCATTTCGCGTCGCGCGTCACGTCTTCTGAGGTGACGCTATATTCAAATATTATTTGAAAGTATAAAAAGTTAAAATATATCAACTTTCTTGCTGGAATGTCCATGTAAATGGCCCAATCACGTTGCCAATTCGTAGGGTGCCACTGCGGAGAAACATTAATTACTTATACAATAAATGTACGAAATGGATGTCCATAAGATGGATATCCATCGTGGATATCCGAAAGGAACATCCAATGGATATTTTTAATTGGGAATTCTTTGGATATCCAAAATTTGGATATACCATGGATATCCAAAATTGGTCCAAGGCTATTCCGACATGAACTGGACGTCCATAGGATATCGTGTGCTGTATGGGAAGGAAAAGTGGTTGAGAAATATTTTTTTTTCAAATATTAAGTCTTAGCCTGAAACTCGAAGATTTTGTCTTTTTGTTTCAATCATCCCTGTTTAATGAATCAAACTTCTGAATAAGATCTTAACAGCTTTGCATAAGATTTTTCAAAATGGAGGAACTTTATTTTTGAACAAATTTAATATTATCTGTCCTGCACTGTATACTGTTCAGAAGCCATTCTTAATGTATGTAAGTCAATTATCTAACATGCATTTGGTGGTATTGATCTTTCGGTTGTACAACTAATGAAAAAAAATCGTAGAAGGATCACCGGAGACTTGTGTCTCTTCTAAAGATATTTTCACGGTCGGTGCTCTTCTGAATTGTTATCAATCGTTCCACCCTCGGCAATATCTACACGAATGACACGACGAATACATAATTTCCACCCCTTTGTTGTTGATTTAGAGACCTGTCGAACCTCTCTTGCTCAGAGATCTTTTTTCAATAGAACAACTGAACATTGGAACTCTTTGCCGAGAAAAGTTTTCCCTGAAACTCACAAACCTCAAAAATCCATAGTGAATGTTAATTCGTATCTCTGTTCTTTGAACAATACAGAGCTTTCCTTTAGTGTGATTCTGTATATTAAAAAAAATTCTTGCACACTTTATCCTCACTCTATATTTCTTTCAATGAAACGTGTAATATTTTTTGTATGTATGGAAGTATCTCTCGACATCCCGAAAAATATTTTTTCGTAAAATCTCTGAACTATCTCTATTGATATATGAATAGTTTTTGAGGAAATAATTATTTTATCAAATCGATTTTCCTCTTATGAAGTAATTGGTTTTCTGTAAAAGAATTGAAATAATAAATTCACTCAAATAAAAAAAGTTATTACATTTCTCTCAAAATATTTTCGACAAAATATGAATTTTAAAATCACAAAAATGGCAGTTTCATCAAGTTTAGGAACAGCTTCTTCAGAGCTAAAAAAGTAAGTACCAGTCAGTTCTTCCAGAGTCATAATTCCAATTAGTTCTTTCACTTCCAAGAGACATTCTCTCAAAAAAAAATGTTTCGGAGAGATATACACGAAATCTCGCCCCTGTTTTCAGTGGAACAATTAAAAAAACAAAGAGAAGATAAAAAAAGTGTTCCTACTAATAGAATGTCGACTAACAGCCGCTCGCGCCGACTTTTTGTTATGGGAGCATTAACCTTATGGGTCATTGAAGGTCAGTTAACGCATACGAGATTATTAAACGCCCATTATTGAACCCTCAAAGCGTCCCTTTGTTGAAGGTCTCATAACAGAAAGACGGTGCAATCAGCTGCGTAACATACTTATTGATTATTAATTTGAAGCAGAAATTCCTTCTGTTGTTGACGTTTCTATGGAGTCAGACACTTTCCTGGAACATCAAAGAAAGGTTGGTGAATTTTTTTTTGGGTCCAGGAAGATTACTTCTCTTTGGTTGGCATATGAGTTGAAAGAGTCGAATTCACATTCAGTTAGGAAGTCTCTCTTCAACGATCTGATATAATTTAATACTTAAAACGAAGAAATATTCATGTGGGATCTATTGCCAGAAATTCTCAAAATCAGAAGACCTGAAAAAAGTATACCGGCCCAATATTTGTTGAAATATATATGGTGAAATTTCTTGAAATATATGTGAAAGCATTCTTCTTCAGGAAATCTTCTGAAGTCGAGTCTTCTAACTTTGTCAATTCGAGTGTCATTCATGGTTTTCGATTCTACATTGAATTAGAGAAACCTGAGATTATCTTCATCGAGAGAGACGTTTTTCGAGTTTTTTTTTCAGACGAAAACTTTATGGCGCAGACTTGATTTATGTCAATGTATAACTAAATATAGAAACAAAGAATTAGGAAACTATGGCACCATTATAGTTGGCAACAGGATTTTTTTCAATGATAGGGATAATCGGAATTCGATTTCGCAATTGGTTTTTGCTTGAAAAATTAGTATAAAATGAGCTCCACTTTATCAATCATGAACTTATCACTTTACATCACTTCACATTATAATTCTTTTTCAGTTTTTCCGAACATTTACTATACCGATTTGAAAAAAAAACAAGATTTCATATAAACATTCTTGACGAATGAAAGACTCACATTAAACATAAATACTCTCGAAAACAGTTTAAATCCTGCTTGCGGAAGCTATTGTTTAGCTAAACACAAGTCGCGATTCAGCAAACCCTTATAAATGAAAATCTTCCTGGCAACTGTGTATTATTCGTTCGATGAATATTTTTTCCGCAAATCGCTAGTAAATTTTGACACTCTAGGCAAAATTCCTCGAATAAAAAGTCAAGATTTCCTTACTGTAAAGAAATGATATTTCCTTGCAGTTGTTAGTGATCTACATAAATGATTGAAAACAATTTCCATAGTAACCCAAGTAATTTTATTACGTATTTCAAAGCACCATCTATTTGTGAATGAAATTATTCGCAACTTTTTCACAATTAATTAATATCTGTCGAATTTGAAACGATTTGAGGAAAAATAGTAGGTTCAACTAGTAGAAAAAGCCATTATAATTCGAGTTTCGCTGACGACACCATCTATGCTTACCTGTTGCTTTCGGTCAGATAGGTAACTTTTTAACAGATTATATATGTTACCCCTTATTCCGCATGCTTCAAGCTTCTTCAGTAATTTTTCATGACAAACAGTATCGAATGCTTTAGAAAGGTCAATGAAGATGCATAGTGTGTTTTTTTATCTAGTGCTTTATATATTTGCGTTGCAAAAGCGTGTAATGCATCCTCAGTCCTAAATCCGAACTGTCTGTCAGATAATACCGCGTATCTTTTGAAGAAGTTGGTTAATCGCCTTTTGATAATTTTTTCTACGATTTTGGCTATGTTCGAAATCAACGTGATTGGTCTATAACTTATAGTTTCAAATTTCGATCCTTTTTTGTAAAGTGTTTGATTATATCCATTTTCAGCACTGTTGGGAAATATCCTGATTCGATCAATTTATTTATTATAAAGACGAGAGGTGGTGTAATTTCTTGAGATATTTCTTTTAACGTTTCTGCTCGGATACCATCACGACCGGGAGATTTTTTGTTTTTTAGTTCATTGATGACCGACACCACTTCTGATGAGTTGGTTGGAAATGTATAGATGCTATGTTCCAATGTTCCAACGTGCTCTGTATAGTCTTCTGGATCTTCTATTTTTTCCGCATAATTTTTACCTAGGTCGCTGTAGTATTCATTGAAGCTATTACATATTTTTTATTTATTTGTTGTTTCATTTTGGCCTACTATACAATTTTTTTTTCGGGTTTTTGTTTATTGCAAATGGAGTTTACACACTTCCAGAGGTTCGAGGAACTATGCTTAGATTTTTCAATGTAGTTTCTAGCATATTCTTTCCGGGATTTATCGATCAATTTATTTAATTTGTTTTTATAATTCTCATATGTTGCCAATAAATATTGATTATACTTCGGTTGGTCCCATCCGAATAGATCACCTTGTAGTAGTACCTCTATGACTGAAATGCGCAAGTTGAAAGAAAGAATGATTCACAAAGCCCCTATCTCACGAGTCCTCACCCGAATATCCGTCAATATACTTCTTGCGCTGAATGTGATAAGTTCAAAAGTGTAAATTAGTTTAAATAAGTGAATTGAAGAAAATTTTCCATATGTACTATGGGAAACAAAACAAACGATGCTCAGTGAAAACAACGTAGAAACTTGGCGAACACTACGAAAACTCGAGGAAAAACTCCGTTCCTACTCGTTTAGTAAGTAAGATTGTTTTTAATGTTTTTTGTCATGTTTTAGAAAAACCAACGGAATGAGTGGACATATAATTGGAAATAGATGAGACTGACAATGATTTCTGATCATTGATCATCGGCAGGGGCAATCTACTTTGTAGATCAACATACGGCTGAACTTTATTCATCATCCTAGGCCGTTTTCTGCCCTGCACACTTTTTGAGTTGTGCCAGCCGAGTGTCTCGCGCCCAAAGACAATTTCTCTTTGGTGGGCGCAGGTCCGTCGTCAGATTTGACATCGGAATTTTCCGCCACCAACAGTGAATCTTTCCGTAGTGATAACGCTGTTACTACTGTACTGGGAGATGATCCGACTGAAGCAAAGTTTAACGGTAGTGATATCCAGGATGATTTCGCACTGCAGTGGTGTACCTATCTGACACAAACACAAGAGAACGACAACGAGGAACCTAAAAACACTCGAGGACAAACTCTGTTCTTACTCGTCGTAAGTAAGTTTGTTTTTCATATTTTGTCACGTTTTAGAACGGAACCAAAGACGTGAGTGGACGTATAATTGGAAACAGCTGAGACTGACAATGATTTCTGATCTTTGATCATCGGCAGGGGCAATCTACTTTGTAGATCATTCTACGGCTGACCTTCAATCATCATACGCCGTTTTTTTGTCCCGCACACTTCCTGAGTTGTGCTCGCCGAGTGTCTCGCGCACGAAAACAATTTCTTTTCTGTTGGCGCAGGTTTCAGACCGTTACACTACCTCATATCCACCAAAACTGAATCCGGTAGTTCAGACCTTTTTTCTCGACATCTGAATTGAGGTTTTCTACTGGACCCTCAAATTTCGTTGGGCAAAGGTTTCTCAGCCCTCAGTACAGCTATGCCTGATGAGTGATCGATATGCTGAAGCATTCAAGACTACTTTGTCTGCACTAGACCTGAAGGTACAACCTTTTCCTTCAAAACACCCCGAGGGCACTGCTCATCGAAGTCAATGGCAGTCTTAGGAAAATCAACAGAGGGGGACACCTCAAGCAGACAAAACAGAGGATGGTGAGAGCGGTTCACGACGTTCAACAACAAATGGACGAAATAACATATTTGAACTTATACGCTGGTCGCATTAAATAGTTGACAGCACGTGGCAATAACAAACAACTCCAACATTTTGGAATTTGTTCAGAGATATAAAATCGATTTTTATACTTAACCTTATGAAAAACTGGCACCTGAACCCCGACAATTCCACCCAGCCGGCTAAACCTATGTTGTGAGTGTTTAGCTATATTACTGGAATTTGACTACATTGGACCAGCCGTCAATGTCAAGAACAATTTTTGGTTCAGCTATTTTCTCAGGTTTGAGTCTTACTGATAGCTATAGATTTCTTTTGAATCTGAAACATTTGCATGAATTCATCACAGCCCCTCACTTGGAGCTGTGAAAAATCTGATGTCTAAAAATTGTTTTTTAACGTCAGTGGATTCGACAGATGCCGATAAACATAAGAAGTATTTGCGATTCCAATCTAGACACAAAATTTTTGAATTTAAATTTTTTGTGTTTTGGCTTATCTTTGCACCTTATATATTTACAAAATCTCAGAAACGGTTCAGGAATTTTTTGTATCTGTAGCTATTTAGACGACATCTTTTTCAATAAGTATTACCAAGATGGAGTGTTCAGGAAACATCCAACAAATTGGAGGTATCTTGGTAATCATTACGATTCAATATCAATGGAAAATAAATCCATTTGACACTTGATTTCGGTTTGTCTTGTGGTTGAATATAGGTGGCCGTCCACAAAATTATTTGAAGGGCACCGATGTATAACCTTGCAGACGGATCGAGGAGATTTTGACAATGTAAATTTCCACCGAGTTACAGTGACTTTTCATGTTAGGCAACTAGAAGGTAAAACAAGGGCTGAATTTTCCATGCAACAACGAGAAAGCCAAAGGTTTCAGTGAAGCAGGCCAAACTTCACATTAATGTTCAAAACCTTCAGACAGTTCTCCTCAAACTGTCACATTTTGTCGCATAGAGACAACAACACCGTCAACGCGCAGATCAACCGGATGTCTGGAATGAAGCACCCAAACCACAACGGACTGGATGGTGATATTTGGAAGTGGTGTGAAGAATTAGGCATAATGATATTCAGGAACTTGAGTTTTCTGGTGGAGAATATATATGTATATGTGTGTATATATGTGTATATGTGTATATATATGTATGTGTATATGTGTATATATGTGTATATATATAATTATCAACTAGTGATGTTCGTCTCATAAATAAATTAGAAATATGAGTTTATAGCAGATCAAAGTCCATGATGTGTCACCTTCGGAATGCAATATCGAGAATACGCCTTCCAAGAGCGGGCCAAAAATTTCGATAACCTGAAGTTGATCTGTTCACTAACTACTCTAACACATAGGGTAAAACATTTTTATCTTTACAGCCAAACTCCATAAGTTATGCAACTGATGCATTACATTAACTTGGTCTTACACAAACATTTGTGTTTTCCCAATCATCACCACTTCCACATTTTCCTAGAATATTGAAAATGATCGAAGGGGACAAAGTAACATGTTTTGTGTTTCTGTTATCGCAGTCCCAAACTTGGTTTCCACAAATTGATATCAATTTCAAATTCCATTATATTGTATTTTGAACCACAATATATAATTTTTTCAGTTTCGTTTAAGCACCTACATCCACTGTGGTGCCATCTTTCCCTGGGTGAACCGATTTTGTCTGGCATCCATTTTCCAGGAGAAAAACTGAGGGGTGAACTTTCAGCGATTCTGAAGGCATCACTAATTGCAAATACGATGAAACCATACAATTTATTTTCGTCTCATTGGTGGATATTTGTGAAGGAGATGTGGATAAGGTAGATCGCGCATGGGTGCAGCTAGGTAAAAATTATTGTACTAGAAAATTACATAGACCAGCTTGATATCTGATATCTCATGCATGTAACTATGATACAATGGAAATGTTTTAGAGGGGTATTTTCAAAATACGATCCACTTTTTTCCCGATATGAGAAAATCTGGGACCCTTACCAAGTGTTGACCAAATTAGAAAAATCGGAAAACCTCATTTTGAAAAATGATATCACAAACTTATTGTTATGGTTGCTCTAAAGCTTGCTAAAGCGTAAAAATATGATTCAAAATCAGAATGAGTAGCATTTCTATTGTATGATCAGTACCAAAAAAAAATAATAATAAAAATAAAAAAAAAATCGTTTACCGGTTGACGAGTGTCGCCCTTCAGAGGTCGAATCTTCCGCAGAAAATGTATTGACGAGGCCTCTTGTCTCTTAGCGTGTGAGTCCCAGCACGGAAGCTCGATGGGAAGTTGAACCCGAGTCTTCCGCTTGAGGGGCAGACGTGTTTGTCTCTTCACTGCCGAGAACCAAATTATCCACAGAAGACCAAGAGAGCAACAAATACAAACATGTATATTTTTTTTCACCATTTTCCACGGTGAAACGTGAATTGTGTATGACATCCACGATTATCAATTAAAAAACCGCACACATTCAATCAGGTTTTTTCTCATTTTTACTTATGAAAATCCTCATCACCCAGCTACACCTCAGCACAAGACATGCTGCCATTTCTGCGGCCAACCAAATCGATATGAGCACGGACACCATACGATCGAATGAAGGCTGGTCCGAAAAATAAAATACTTTTGGTGAATTCTACATAGACCAGTAATTACAAATGGTACATTTGCGGATTACCTCCACAATTTCATTAAACGAGTGTAAGTTTTCTGGTTATTTGAGTTTTGCAACATTATATTGTATTAGCATTCAAATACTGTCTGTATCAAATTCGTAGTTTACAGTGGTGAATCAAATGACATAAACAGTTCATTTAGACTACTTCATTAGTATGAGATCAGTCTGAATGAAATTTTGATCGCCTTTTAATAATTCTTTGAACATCTACAAGGTGATCTATTCGGATGGGACCAACCGAAGTATAATTGAGGATTCAACGACTTACCTGAAGGAAGTTCAATCCAAATTATACGAGGTTGGTCACATCCGAATAGAGAGACACCCACCCATCTCAAAAAAAAAAAATCCAATATATTATTTTTTTCTGTCATCCCGACCCAAAAAGGCGATATCATCGCAAGGTATATTGACGAATATTCGGGTGAGGACTCGTGAGATAGGGGCATCGTGAATCATTCTTTCTTTCAACTTGCGCATTTCAGTCATAGAGGTACTACTACAAGGTGATCTATTCGGATGTGACCAACCTCGTATAATTTGGATTAAACTTCCTTCAGGTAAGTCGTTTAATCCTCAATTATCCCTATCATTGCTTACTTGTTCATATAAATCATTTTTCTTTTTATAGATATAAGTAAACCTCGAGTGATCCAGGGTTTTTGAGGGAACTGCATTTTGTTGGAGATTTTAATTCTTTTTGTATTTTTGTCAATGTAATGTTTCAGTTTGTTAATAGAATTTTCAGTCATCGAATCTAAGTTATTTTTATCATATACATTGCCCCAGTATTCATTTTTCAAGTCACTACGAAGGCTTATATAGTTTGTATAGTATTTATAAAATTGGTTTTGTTGGGTAGCTACATTAGGGGTTTCGTTTAATGTCATTCTGATAGCAATCGGAAGGTGATACGTTATTTCATAGTTCATTATATAAGACTCGATATCTTCGTTTTTTTGGAGATTATGCTTGACAAAGAAGTGGTCAATACAAGTTTGACTTTCCGGTCTCGTGTATTTATTAATATATGAAGTGTATCCAAATGAATTGAGTATATTTTTATAATCTTCTGTGATTTCGGAGTCATTTAGAAGATCAATATTCATGTCACCAGTTATAAAATGAAATTTATATTGATTGAATTTGAATAAATAATCATTGAGTTCTTGATTGAATTTTTTGGGGCATATACTTGGGAGTCTATAAATACCTGTAACAGGATAGGTCTCTCCAGATATTGTAAGATAAATCTCGATTATTTTTATTTCATTAAGGTTTATGATGTCGTGAGAAAACTTGGGACCTTTTTTTATACATATAATGATTCCATCATTCCTTGTGTTTTCCACCACTGTATATGACATCATAACCCCTCAGTCCAAACATTTCCAAATCATACACTTGAAATGTTTCTGTGAGTATGATTAGATCAAAGCTGATCTGAAACTGACTTAGAAAAAGGCGAAATTCATCAAAGTTCTTGTTGATACTCCTAATATTGAGATGTAGTATACTCAGATGTTTATTTTCGATCATTTTCAGATCAGTAGGAGAATCAATTTATTTGGTATCGACTGGTTCATTTTTATAGTCAAAGATAAAATTGTCTATGTCACCATTCTCTATTGAAATATAATAATAATGCAAGATATAGATTATGATTCAGATTTTTCATAACTGTACAGATTTTCAATTAGTTGGAAATTCATTTCAGTGACGAAAGGCTACATTGAAAATTATGCTCAGAATGAGATCAGCATCTCCAATATAATATTGAAAAATATGGAGACTAGCAAGAATGAAAAAATGTGATTATTTCCCTAAATGCGAATAAACGATGAAACAGTTGAAGGCTAGACTGCTTTTACACAGTTTTACAGCGATTAAATGCACTAGACCTTTTAGCCGATTAAAATGTTCGAAATGAACCGGGCGTTTGAATCACTTTTCAGGTACTATCTCTAGTACTATATTGTTTCTGTGTTCGATTTTGATGTTTCCTGAGTTTACATGTTTTCTGGAAATAATCTAAACATATATCCCTCCTTCACCAAGTTCAATCGACTAAAATGCGTGCATTTCCATGATTTTCAAAATTTTGCTTTCAAGCAAATGCTTTCGTGTATAATAATTTAAAATAAAATCCCTCGACCTGCGGTCTCAGGATTTTCAAATTATCATACACTCAAGTCATTTGCTAAGCAAAATTTCGAGAATCATGGAAGTGCAGCACACATTTTAACCGATTAAACTTGGTGCACTCGGGATATCACCCCCGAATATTTCTTCCTCTTCCAGATCACTGGGACCTGGAATGAATTTTTCAAATTGCACAAAGAATAATATCAATATATTTAGAAAATCGGATAATTATAATTATTATGTTCGATATAGATATAAATAAAATGATTATAGCTTTCGTATATCCATATACCCGAGGTAATAAAATTGATTGGAATTTTGCATAAATTTTCAAAGAAATATGAGTTAATATTGTCATTGTGTTCAATACAGATATAGATATATTGATAGTTCTTCATTATAAGCTGTAGGAAAAATTAGGTATGCAACTCTCATGTACTTGATGGTTATTACATGATCGTTCCCTAATATACTCTTTGATGAATAAAATTCAGAAATACTTGCCATGCCAAAGAAGTTTTGTATATATTCCTGACAACAGGTAAATGAAAGTATATTAGATACCAAGGCGGAAAGTGGATCATATCTTTTTTTATCTTTTGCTGAGGTTTATATACTACTTCATTCACAATCATTGGAAACTCTGACTGAAAATCATAAAATGAGCAATAGATGAATATTTGCAATATTAATTTCAATGCAGTTTGGAGCGATGAGCTCCAAACAAATGTTACTGTTGCTGAATGTTATTCACTCATAGAGATTGAAAATATACATACCATACCAATGATATTTCACGGATCTCATATGTGTCACGAGGATTGCTGCATGTAGGCAATGTTTGGATTACTAACTGGAATATTGGTGGCATTTCGAGCAATAAAAATGGACTAGCCCTGATGAGCAACATTGCGACATGTTGTACTGTACTTGGGACAATGGCTGAGGGACAAGTTACGGTTCATTTTCGAAAATCAAGTGAGGTTTCAGTTGTTGAAGAGGATTGGGATTTTGACGGAGACAGTGGGTACCCATATCTTCTTTGAAGGTTCGGTATTGTACGATAGTGTATCACTGGTAGCTTTAATATCGTGTCAGAGTTAGCTTTTTTTATATAGCCTCGTTGGTGTCTACACGTTAGCGGGGAACTAAGCACTTCGTAAATTGTGATGAGTGAAATGACGATTTGAATCAAAGGCGAAGAGGTACGAAAGTTTCAAAAGAGATCGAGGCATAGTCATAGTATGAGCAATATTTCTCCTGCGTAAAAATTATATGATTCCAATAGACATTATGTCTAGAGAGTTATCGTTTCAACGCGAACATATAAAAGTAAACTGGTGGCGTCCATACCGCAGTGTTTCTGTGGAGATGAAATATTCAACAATTCAAACGTTCAGTGGGCCGGCAGTTACTCTGGGCAACAACCGTAAAAAAATTATGGCCGTCACCCTTGACAATATCATAAGCTATTCACTAATTTCTACCATCTTGCAAAATACAGGGTGTTCTATGGATAATTAAAAGAATTCTACTCATATAATAGTATATAGTTTAGGTCGTCAGTGCCATATAAGTTATTTCATTGATGACGTACCATGATTGCTTTTACTTTCCCTCCTTAGGGAATTTGGGTAAATTCGAAGTGATAGTGATACTTATGGCAACTATTTCCAGAGGCTTTTTCGGAAAAATAATGCCAAATTCAGCATATTCACTATAGCATGTAACAATTAAGGTTCAGTTGAATCTGATGCCAAGAATCTTACATACTACCGACTGAAGTGATCTCTCCATAAAAAACGCCCAAAGGTATATCGAGAGAAAAACTCATATTTGCTTTCCCTCTGTTTTGACTGTTTCCCATCGATTATTGAAATGACACTATTTTTTGTTTTATTCGAACGTCTGTCCTTACACATATAATCCTTTTCTCAACCTTCATATTATTCCAGCAAATCCGGTTGATGGTGAACCCCCCATCAAAACTCAGCATCGAGGAAATCAGGAGTGGCAGCTTTCATATAATTTTAATTTAATATTCCCGAGGTGGTTTTGGTTTAGAATGATAATCCTACCCTTCTAGGGTTCTTGCGCCAAAAAGCAAAGGAAGTTGCGGACCAGGGTCGTAGCATCCAAGGTTTTCAGATGAATTTAAGTTGCCTAGTATAATAACCGAAGACGTTTTTGTTTGAAGATGAGACAAAACAAAACTTGTGATGAACCGTGATATGTAATGTCGTATTTTGTACGTTTTTTTCTCTCATCCATACCAAAATATTTTGTTAGATACAAGATGAATAAAAAACCTGGTTCGTTGACCGATATGCTTTTGTTTAGCCAATTTCTATCGACCTGAGAAATCGAAGAGTAAACTTACATTTTTTGAGGGTAGGTGGTGTTGAGGTGGTGATACAAATGCGATTTTCTAAGGGTACATTTTCATTGAGGCGGCAGCTTACGAGTGATTTTCGATACCAGCGGTCTCATTGGATAAACTCTTGCGGGATCTTTCGTTCACCAATAGAATTATAAGTATACAAAATACGTAACGTCAAGTTCGTCTGATGAGAAGCTATTAATTTTTTTGAAATGTTTGAAAGTTCGATTTGAATTTGAATGCATTTGAGAGTTACTTTAATTTTCAAAATCTTGTACCTAGCTTTTGTTTCTTTTCACGTTTTTCTTGTTTATATTCTTTTCAAGTGTTATCGATGTTGTTCTTGTATTCGTTTGATTTTATAGTGATAGTTAGATTTATTATGGACCGATTTACAAATCTCCAAATAAAACGCTCGTGTAACGTGTAGGTATTACTCATCCCTCATATCATCGGCTCGTAATCACATTAAAATTGCATTTTTTTACACTATGAAGAAAAAATTACTTACCTATCTTTGGTTTCTCAGAAAGTAGAAAGATAAGATATCAGTACTTTCCAGTTTCACTCACAACTATTGTTTCGGAATATTTAAAATGTTATCACAATCACTGAGTTTTTGATTTATTTTTCATCAAATTGAAACCAAAGGCATACCTAATAATCAGTCAAAATGTGATGACTACATAATTTCTAGCATTTCGAAAGAAAGAAAGAAATTGCATGCAAAACATGAGACCATGAAATAAACATAACCTATAAATCTATAAATAATCGAATGGCCGTCGAGCAGACGGATATCATGGCATCACAGATTTAATTAAAATCACGTAAGGTGCGCTTCTGCTGGCAAACTCTCGAAGGCATCTCTTCAGTTAAAATTGATGAAAATCAAGATAGCGAAAAGTCTAGAAAATTCGCTTTCAATCTTGTAAGTATTAGTCAACACACCAGGGTTTTTATTCATCTTGGTTAGATACTAACCAAATTTGTAATACATTTTCACAACATTATCGTTAATACCTTAATTTTTTTTTCGGTCCTTGATTATCCGTAAATAGCAGTTCTACACTATTTTCTAGGCGTGCTCACTGAATCATAGGTGTCGTTCTTGTCTATAAGAATTCTCTACCACAGCCACTGTGTCTCTATCATCTGTTCAAATACCAGATGATTTACATAACATGTATTCATTTTTTTTCATAGTTTTTTGGGTTCTTTACCTACCAAAATTCAAAAAAGAATTGGAAATAATATTGGAATATATACAAATGTAAGAGCAGATTTGTAATCTACCCCGAGGAGTGCTTCTTGTATTTCTGTGATAATCAAATTTGCGTAACACGAGATAACTCATAACAGAACGTGCTTCGTTCAAAAAGAAGTGTTTTCAATAAACGCATCAACATTTTGCGGTAGATTTGAAATCGGCCCTTCTACAGTTGTATAGATTCCAATATTGATTCCTAATAATGACTTTGAAATTTATTCTTATTATCTTTAAATTTTTAATGTTGTGTCTCTTTATGTGTATTCAAATATGTTTTAACTTTGTGAAAAAGGTGAATTTGTTCGTTGAAAAGAATACCATTATTTTAACACTTGACGATCAATCGTTTGAATTAAAAATGCTGGAAGAGAGAAAATATTTTAGAAGTTATAAGATTGTCTGTATGGCATAGATTACTTTCAAAAGGCTATAATTTCAGGATTCGACTCAGTGTTAAGCTTCTATAATTAGTTCTAGGACACTCCGATAGCTTGAACATACTGTGTTAACGGCTAGAAAAGGATATGAATAGTAAATAAATGATGAATGAATAAAATAAACGAAAGAGAGATTGTTCATCACAGAAAGAAGCCCCAGTGTCACGCCACTGCCGGCTTGGTCGATGAATGGGCTTGATATTTCTTTGAGCAATCCGTACAAAATGGCCGAGTGCGCAGGTCAAAAATAAATGATTTTCTCCAGGAAAATCCTGAGCTTTATTTCCCTTACACGTTTTCAAGGCGTTTCTTATTTTCTGAAGGCGGCGATGGAGAAGGAGAGAGAGAGAGACGGAAAATGCTGACGACTCGAAGTTACGTCTCTCTGTCGGGTTATATCAGGGCCGAGCAGGGATGTTTCGCAGCTCTGCCTGGCCAGGAATGGATTAATTAATTTTGAAGAGAGTTGTGTCACTCAGCATGAATAGTATATTACATTACTTGTGCGGAAAATGACATTTTTCAGACTTCTTGGAAATACTGTAGTACGAGCTGTAAGCCGAGTGCGACGATCCCACGAGTGTGAAAAATCACTTTCGCACAAGTAATATACACTATTTTTCCTACGACCACCTATTTTATTGAACAAAATGTAACAATTAGATCGTGTATATGTAATATATGCTACAATGTGAATTCACCCTCAACAGCAACCTGACAGCTGACAGTCCCTAGAGGGATACTTGCAGTTGACTATTGATGAATATTTCCATCGTATTTCAAAAATCCCATATGAAGCGGGACATTTTTGATCAATTGCAGCGATAAATTCCCGGCGGGACATTTTCGGGCTGGTAAATACCCGGTAGGTATCGAAAAATACCCGCTCGGTCCGTGTATCTATAGTAACGATTGTTTAAATGTACATTTGTCATCTTGACAGGCATAAATACTGAATTTCAAACGTCTTTGTTTCAACTCCGGAAATATTCTACCGAATTACACTCGTGCATCAAAAGAAACCTGATAAATTTCCATTCAAACATGTTGTCAGTAAAAAACTGCATTCGGTTATTTTCATATTTTGCTAAAAGAGCCCTCCTCCTTCGGAGTCGGTCTCTTTCGACAAAATATGAAAATAAACTCATGCAGTTTTAGACAACATGCTTTCATGGAAAATTATCAGTAATTTTGAAGCACTTGTGTAATTACTCCCGGATATTTCCCTCATATATAAAATGTCCCATAAAGGCAATGCAATTATCGAAAACTTACAGCGGTAATTGCATTTTATCAAGTCACCATAACAACACATTTGAAACCGTATCGCTAGACGTCAGTAAACAACACAAATAAATGTCAGATAGACTTCAAAAATAGAAAAACATTTCGCGTTTTGGTGAGTGCTCCATACAATCTATAGAGGGAAGTATAAATGAACAAAAAATATAATTTCCTTGAGAATTTCTTTATTCGTGAAATATTCCAATGAATTAAATTCCTGTATAAAAATGACCAGGTAATTTTGCACTTTCACCAAAATATGAAAATAAACTTGCAATTTTTAGATATCACGCCTTTTTGCAAAATTATCGGTAATTTTTATGCACTCGTGCAATTATAACCGAATATAGATTCAATGGTGTAGGTCAGAATCGTTGCTTCGATGTAATGATTTTTATAATGAATACTTATAATTTATAATATAACTGTTGATTGGACGTTATTGTTGTGTGAACAGTGAATACACAATTAAAGTATTGAGTTGCCTGCATAATCTCAAGTTTTTTGTGTCAGTCTATGTTTGAATGGAGTTTCTATAAAAAGTGCACATGAATTTGCAATAACTTTCATAGTAAAATGAAGATATAACGATAATTAACATTTATTTGAAAATGTGACAGTATGTAAGTACTTATAATGCAACACTTCCTTTCCTTTTCTTTATTTTTGATGAATAATTAGTTACCTATCAGTCCAGTTTCTATTAAAAATGATAACAATAGGGAGGAGCAATTGATAATTACATCAGTGAATTTACAGGATTCATGGGTTTGACGACTTATTGACAGCCGTGCGGAAGTATTTTCCGCACTAGTGTGGAGAGTAACTTTCCGCACGAGTGTTAATAAAGGTCACATTTCATGGGAGTAGAGAATGCGATATGTGTCACTTTCCTATGTGGTCGTAGAAAGAAATATATTTCTGTGGAATATTCAAAATGTCTTGAAAGCTGTCTAGATAGGTTCATTCATATTGTTTCGGCGTATAGGAATTCATAAATCCAACGGGGAAGATATAGAAAATTGATCGTTGCCAACTAGTAGCAGTTTGGCCAAAGAAAATTTTTTCCTCCGTGGGTCATGGGAAATAAACATAGAGGCATGTCACTAAAATCGGAATTCATATCAACTTCTTTAAGACAATTTTTCCCTCATATATAAAATGTTCCATAAGAGCAATGCAATTATCGAAAACTTACAGCGGTAATCGCATTGTATCAAGTCACCATAACAACACATTTGAAACCGTATCGCTAGACGTCAGTAAACAACACAAATAAATTCATTTAAGTAGACTACTTCAAAAATAGAAAAACATTTCGCGTTTTGGTGAGTGCTCCGTACAATCTATAGAGGAAAGTATAAATGAACAAAAAATAACATTTCCTTGAGAAAAATATCGCCAAAATATGAAAATAAACTCTTGCAATTTTTGGATATCACGCTTTCTTGCAAAATTATCGGTAATTTTTATGCACTGGTGCAATTATAACCGATAATTTTTTCTAACACCAAACTGATATTATCTCGACAGGTGTTTCGTTGACCATTTAGCATTTTCTGGAGGAGAAAATTAATACCATACCGAATCTGAAGACTAGAACTATCCTTGCATTTAATATCAAGTTTCTTCTCCTGAAGATGACAACCTCATTAGCTAAAATCCTAATGAACCAAGCACAGATATATTAACTAATGGACTGGCCCTAAGAGAGAAAAGAGTGCGGAATAAGCAAGATAGAATACTTTTGGTATAAATTGAATGCATACCTCACCCACTGTAGTAGATAAAGGAAGATTGTGGAGAGTGATTTGAGTATGAAATTGTCTCTCTGTCCTTCACGATATCTCTTCAAGATGCAAATATTTTCTTTCTCTAATGTATTCCGTATCATGTTATGTGGAAAACTGTCATAAAGGCCAGTCTTTTCAGTTTAAATCAGGTCTATTCTGGTGGCTTATTGAATCTCGAATATCACTAGATTATTGAGAAATATTCAAAGAAATTTCAAGTCAATATTTTTCGAAAGCTTTTTAGGAATGGAATATTACATCAATTGAAAACTAGTACTGATATTTCGAAAATCTCGGTGGTGCATCATAATATTCTTCTATAACAGTTTCCGACTATTTTCAATAATCAATTTTCAACATGGAAAGTTATTCAAGATTCACCAGAATGGACCTAAATGTCTAGGAACTGAGAAACTGGACACGTCATTGATAATGTCGATTTTATAGCAAATCATATTAAGTATCTCAGTTCTCAAGTAAATGATTATATCGATTTCAATTCAAGGTGCATGTTTCCAGCCTCGATCCAGAAGTTAACAATGAAAATTTCATACCAACAGTTTTCTATTTATTTTGTTTTGCGTTACCATGGCAACTCAGGGATTTTTATCGGAGTTTTTTTCTTGCAGGGGTAACCTATAGCGAATTATAATGAATATTTCCCTCATATATAAATTGTCCCATAAGAGCAATGCAATTATCGAAAACTTCCAGCGGTAATGGCATTGTATCAAGTCACCATAACAACACATTTGAAACCGTATCGCTACACGTCAGTAAAGAACACAAATAAATGTCAGATAGACTTCAAAAATAGAAAAACATTTCGCGTTTAGGTGAGTACTCCATACAATCTATAGAGGAAAGTATAAATGAACAAAAAATAACATTTCGTTGAGAATTTCTTTATTCGTGAAATATTCCAATGAATTACATTCGTGCATGAAAATGACCAGATGATTTTGCATTCAAGCGTGATATCTTATACAAATTGCATTCAGTTATTTTAAAATTTTGGGCACTTTCGCCAAAATATGAAAATAAACTTGCAATTTTTAGATATCACGTTTTCTTGCACTCGTGCAATTAAAACCGAAAATTGTTTGACATAATATAATATGTCTTTTAGCCATTTTGAGCAGAAGTAAACAAAATGTAACGTTCAAATTCGGCATTATAGCATTTTAGCAGACTAATGAAAATACAATATTGAATCACAATTTTATTTAGGAGTCATTTGATACTTCACTATCTCTATTATTGTGTTGCTCAGAGTGCGGATCTTGAGACGCCTTTTTGTTTCATTACATTACTGGCCTTCTAGGACGTAGATACTGTTGGTGGAATCGGGATTACTGCTATAAATATTTTGAGTGGTCATTCCTGAACAATGACAATAACCAGATGTCCAACTTGTCATTGTGATAGGATATAATGAATGCTTTATTTAGAGTGGATCTCTTTTTGAAGAACATATTTATTGAAATGTTTTACAAAAATACCCGGTGCTAGGCGTCAGGCGGTAGCCTTGCATTGTTAATAATTCAAAACTGCGCTAGGTAGATAGGTAGGGTGTGAAATTTTCTTACCGAATACAACGCGTACTTTATTTATTCTTGGACATTTTGTCTTGCTCACGAATATTTTGAGAGAATTCAAATTGAAAAAATTCGGAAATAATTCATACACTAGTTGTATTACAAGTGAAAACACGCCACTTTGGGGCTACTGGTTCAACGTACGGAAATATAAGGACAATATAAATGTAATAATTGTGAAATGTATAATGTGTGGAAGCAGATTCCTAGTATAATAATGACATTTCAGTAAAGTTTGTCAAACTTCCCATAAAGATCGATTACCTCAACATCAAATTGACATTATTTGCAGTCGAACCGTGTTTCGCTAACAAGGTTAGCATTTCCAAGAGAATAAAACTGATGCTGGTTATTGATATCTGAAAAAGTTTCGAATTTTACACTAAAGGTTTCAAACTAATCGTTCATTCATAAAATGTGTCAGTCAGTTGAGTTACTGGTATATGAAATACTGCTCTCACATTTAGGTCCAACTATTGATAAAACTCATCAGAATCCCATCGGTTTTGCTCGATCAGATCCCTCGTATTCCTGCCCGTTCAGGTGTGGTGCTAAAATGAATATGGGAATGAATGAATAGTCCGTTGTTTTAACTTCTGTTTTCATAGTTCATACAGATTGAGCTGAAATTTGAGATACCCATATGACATCGATGACAATGTGAAGATATGAAGAGACTGAAGTGGTCGAATGATGGTGAACACATGTGTCGAATGATTGCCTCCATTAAGACTTCAAAGCACTCAATCTGGATTTTGGTGGAGGTGCCAGTTCAATTTTCAGATTGTCGCAAATTTTGAATGAACCCAGAGGAACTCAGATAATTGAAGACTCATACTGATATGAGCAAGTGTGTAATATATTTCTGAATATGGAAAGAATTCAATTCTATTTCCACACAGGAAAAATATTTTTACAAGAATAACGAACTGAAAATAATCGAAACCCTCAATCCTCAGTTTTTTGGCACATGAATATCCAAAACAGTGAAAAAATTTAATGGAAAATGGAATATGGAGGATTGTATATAATAACAAAAACGTATGAAAATCTGGATCCTGTTTTCAACCTCTCTGAATTTGCCGACGTTTCGGGTTCCATGAAATGATCTTGGATGATATCAGGCTTTTATAAAAACTGATGCAGAAAATGTTCTCACGAAACGGTGAAATTTGAATCAGGAATAGGGGTAAGAATTGAGAACCATTGTATTTGATATCGTTTCAGTGAAAAAGTGTAAAAATAAGTGTATGAAATATGTCCAGACTATTATAAAACTGAGAAAACGAAAAATGTGAAAGCGTCAAGTTTCATGACTCAATAAACAGAGGAAAGCTGCCGTTACTGTATGGTAGGAGATTGTGAGAATCGAGGTATAGAACTTCCTATGTTTTTACAGCACTTATTTCGATTTCATTGTCTCTGAAAGTATTCGGAGAGGATATTCTTCAGACGAGCCTCCAATTCTTCTCAAAAATATATAAAGTTGATATTTCCGTTCCCCACCACAAATGACTAAAATTTGAGAGAGTCTAATGTAAATGTTAATGGTATCGTTCTTGCTATTTCAATATCTAGTGATTTTTCAATTCATTCTTCACTCTTCGCATCTCTATATTTTTTAATGTTTGTGAAATTTTGTTTAACATCTACATTTTCTGGTGCAATATCTCAAATAATTCAGGTTTTATTCATATTTTGTTTGATAATTATGAATATTTGAATCCTGACTAAAGATGAGTACTTTTCATCAATCTCAACGAAATCGATGGAGACAATTTTGAATTTGTATAAAGATTGAACATTGAACTTATGAAAATTAACAGATGGTTCTGTGAAAGGTAGTTTATGCATATATTTTATTGTTTCATTATAAAAATATGGGCTGTTCCCCAAATGCAGAACTGATACTACCATTTAAGATATATTGAACTGAAATATATCACCTTCAAATATTTCAGGAGGAGTGTAGTGCCTTATTGTATAAAGAATTTATATTTATGGCGAAATTTGTTTTTTTATGTGGTTTCATAAATATGTGCTCCAAAAAATTCAGTTTTTTCATTTTCTTTTATGTAGATATTGGTTTTGTTTCATTGTCAATCGTACCAATAGATGGTAAACATTTTATATGAATGTGACGTACTCTTTATTCTATATTCTTCTTTCACATAACGGCGTATTATATGTCTATACTTTCGTTAACACTATCCCATTTGAGATTCGTTTGAATATACTGGCATTGAATTTGATACCAAAAGCTGAGCATTATCGAACCCGGGTTTCTGTTTTCATACATCATACATTCATATGTTGGACCCTTACAATTCCATCCCTTGACCACTGGGCCCGAGTGGCTAGCCTCATTACAATTGGAACAAGTTTTATATTGAAGAGCCCAGTAGGAAAATAACAAGCTGTATTTATAATGCGTAATTGGATGATTCACTGAATAGCTCTCTTGAAGAAACGACTGCTCCCTATTGGGATGTGGATGTTTTCTTTTCACTTTCGAGAAAAAGGGTGTGGAATTCATTGAATAAAGCTAATTTTTTTTCTGTCATGGCAAATGTTAATAAGTATCAATATAAAGTGGGTTTGAAAGTTTATGAAGAACAAAAAACTAGATACTGTTTGAACGTGATCATTTTGTGGTGGCTGAATTATTGTTCCGTAGTTTTTTGGGATTGTAACCTACCACAATCTGAAAAAATTAGAATTGTTATTGAAATTCATACGAGTGTAGAAGGGCAGATTTTCAATCTACCCCAAAAAGTAGCTGTCTATCAAAAAACAGTTGTTTTCGGATAGAACAAATCCAATTAGTCAGCAACTCCTAGTATATCTCAAATTTTGACTATCAAAAAAATAATAAGAACTAATATATATGTGGAAATACTTATCGGTAACGTTTCGGAAACTAAATCCGCTTTCGTTCCCAACACTTGCCTACAAGAGAAATTTGCATTTGAACAGGAATTTACGTATAAGTTTCCTAAGTTGCTGACTAATTGGACTTTTTCTATCCAAAAAGAACTGTTTTTCGATAGACGCAGCACTTTTCGGGAAAGATTGAAAATCTGCCCTTCTACACTTGTATAAATTTCTATTATTTCTTATTTTCTCAGATTGTGGTAGGCTACATACCCAGAAACCTACGGAACAAAAAATCTGGATATTGTCTCCTTCAGGTTCTCAGATCGATGATATCGGACTGAGAGATAAATCTCATTTGAAGAATCGGTATCATCTCATCTCATATGTCACCTGAGAAATAGTTTGAATACTAAAAACTTCATTCGTCATTCATTTTTGTTTGTATTCCATGGTGCTTGTTGACTCAACAATGAGAAACAATTCTAGTACGAGCATAATAATGAACTGTAAAAACGCTTCTGAATCTGCTTTGTATTTTCCATAAATACCAGATAGCTATGCGCAAAGTACTGTCTACTTGTGTCCAAAGACAAAATCAAAGCAGTCCAGAGAATAGGTCTCACATGCTTCTCATTTTCTTGATTCAACATTAAACTGACTCTAGATTCAACTGAACTTTACCCTATATCAAAAGAAATTCAATTCAATGTTGAATCTGACAATATGCAGATAGAGGTTGAAATGAAATCATTTTGTGTCAAACGGTTACTTGAAACATCCTTGGAAAGTTCGATTTTTAAATCCAATTTGCACTTTTATGAAGGATTTTCGGTAATTTTCAAATTCAATTTGCAGTAAAAGTATTTTTTGGAACTTTAATGTCATATACGTATGATAGCTTTCAAAAACTAATTTATCATTGTAACCATATATACATGTCAACTCTAATACAGAATGTTATATAACATCTTTCTCCTGAAAGAATAGTGAAATGATCTAATGCAACATTTTTAAAATAACAATTAAACATAACAATCCATATAAATAACAATTTCAATATTTCGAAGGTTTTCTATCGATACGACCAGAACGAGTGGTATACGTTCCACTTTTAGTTACATTTGCAATTTCACTTGAAGAGGAAGAAGACTACTGACTGCGCCATGTAATGTCATATACGTATGATAGCTTTCAAAAACTAATTTATTATTGTAACCATACATACATGTCAATTTTAATACAGAATGTTATATAACAGGAACAGCCATGAATCATGAACAATAATTAATCATAGATCCAGATGAATAGAATTAAAAATCTGAAAAAGAATGGAAACTGACAGCAGAGAAATGTTGAAGTTTTCGAAAATGGCTCTATATACGCGGTTCAACCATTCTACCATTACATATTTGTCAACGCGTGTGATCTTGACTGAGCAATATCCAGTGTACTGGAAATTTTGGGGAATGCAGTCAGTAAATTCTTCTTCGAAGCAAATTCTTCGTTATTTCGTCAAGCTTTTGAAATATATAATTAAAAAAAAACATTCGACATAGTCCAAAGGAATACCTGAAGAGTTTGGGACAATTGGAATATGATTATCATGAAAATTTTTTGCTAAAAAAATTATCCTATCAAATTTGTCTATTTCTAGTCATGTGTGTCGAAATAACCAATGAAACCATCATTACACTGATAACTACCCATGGATAGTTTTCACGGGTAGTTATCACTTATGTCATGACATTGCTAAGCAACCAACACAATAAAGTTGTTTGACATTTCAGTAATTCAATTTATTTCGAAAATGTCACTTCCTCGCTCTGGTGTTCAAAATGATGCGGCAATTGACAAAATCATTGAAGAAAATACACCAAAAAATACTGTCAATAGTAAAAAATACACTTGGAAAATATTTATGGAGTTTTGTTACGCCAGAAAATATGAATTGGATGGAAATCGTACTCTCGAAGAGCTTGCATTAATACTCAAGGATTGGGCGATTAATATGAGAAAAAAGGGAAAAAGTAGCGAATACGGTAACCTCCCCGATTTTCTTGAAATTTGCACAGATGATTGAAAACACCCCAAAAACGATAAAAAACATAAAAAATTTCTGCGGAAATACCTGAAAAGTCCTTTTTTTTGAAAAAATGTCTGACAGTGTACACAAACTTGGGTAAATGAATTGGACTGTCTCACACTTATTCATCTTCAGCATACGTCAGTACATAGAAAATAGTAATCCAGATCTATACAAAAAGCGATTCCTTCACAAATATACACAGAATAATGATATATAAATGTTAATTTCATCAATTGAAAACTCCTCATTCTGACATCTTCAAAAATGTTAAATGTCAAACATGAAATGGAATGACGGGAATGATAACGGGTTACGATCATAATGCGACGTTGACAATTTTTTTCAATTTCATGAATACTGAGTAAATATGGAATAGTTGTTTCTAATAGTATTCAGAAGTATTAACGCATCTGAAATCAATTATTTTTCAACCTAACATTGCCAAACCTCCCGTAGGTATGCTGCTTCGTGAAAATTATCTCTAGGAACTCAATCCGGTAAATATTCGTTTACCGCACAGCACCTATATTTTTGAAAAAAAAGTAAGACTTTACCTTATCCCACATCGAATTTAGGGTCGTGTCCATATTGCATGTAAAGCTTCCCACCTAACAGAGAAACGTGGTACATTTTTCATGTTTTTTTTTTCTATTTGACATGTTGAGTATGGGAAATTGTTTTTCTCCTATTATAAAAATTCGACTGATGTTCCTGATGTTTGAAAATATATGCGACCCAATCCAACCCAACCTAACTAATCTAACCAAACCTTAACCAACCTAACGTAGCCTAAACTAACCATGCCAACCTAATGTGACTATCCTAACCTAAACCATCCTAACTCAACATAACCTAACCTAAATTAGCTCAAACCAACCTTACTAACCTATCAGCCTAAACGAATTTCAATTATAAAAGTTCAAATGATGTTTGAAAAAATTTGCGACCTAATCTAACCCAACCTAACTAACCTAACCAAACCTCAACCAACCTACCCTAACCTTCCGAAAACTAACCTTGCCAACCTCAGCTAACTAATCAACTAACCTTAGTTAACCTGACCAAACCTAACTTAGCCTAAACCAACCTAACCTAACATAATTAGGAATTACAGATACTTGTCAACATCTTGTCAAATGACGAAATGAAACAATACGGCGGCATCTGCCTCCCAGAAACTTTCGTGTGGTTTTTTCAAAAGAGTGTGATTTCCATGGCAAAACTGGTACTTGCCCCCCAGACATCACGTATTCCAATTAATTTAAGAAATCACGAAAGAAATTTTTCTCACAGACCTAACATGTGAAATGAAAAAAATCATAAAAAATGAACCATGCCCCTCCGGCATATGGGAGCTATTATGCAATATGGTCACGACCTCCAATTCGATGAAGGGTAATGTGAAGTTTGGCCCGAGAAAAAGTTAGTCAAAACTCATGTATAATGAGTCGCTTAACACGAATCCGTGTTCTTTCTTTTCGTTTTGGCAATTCAAAGTTCGGAAGAAAAGCGTATCCCACCAAGCGCTTTGTTATCATTACGTTGTCTATTTTTTGTTTGGCAACAGTGTACAGTGTGCAAGACTTTGACGTCTTTGACATTTACTTTTATTTTGATTATGATCTACAACACTACAATGAAAATATGTGTTTTACTTTCGAATTATCGAATGTTAGTTGGGAAGAAAATAGCAGTAAATAGGTGAATACATGTGTAGTTGATGTGTTGGGAGAAACGTTCAAGAAAATGCGATTGTATATGGTACTCCTACAAATTATTATAGTGACATTTCGCAACAACCTTTTTTTTTCACTAAAAAGGTCATAACTTCCAAAGGTATGGTTTCCGCACAAAAATTCCGATGGTTATGATGATTTTATAGTGTTCTGAATCATCTGTGCAAATTTCAAGAAAATCGGTGTGGTAACCGTATTCGCTACCTTTACCGAAAAGTATTACAAGGAGTATAATATCATGCTAGACCCCTTTAAAAGTGTTGCATTCAAACAAGCGCGGAATGCACGCAACAGATCCCACTAAACGCAAAACAAGCTCAGTACCATTAACTTCGAATGAAATGAGTAAAATTATAAACTTTTGGGATGAAAATACCCCTATTGGACTCCTACGCAAATTTTATCACATAGCAGCGGTGGAATTGGCTTGGAGAGGTGGTGAAGGTGCTGCATGATTAGTTGATTATTTTCATATCGAAAAGGACAACAATGGATCCCCAACTAATAGGATAGGATATAATCCAATTTTCAGTACAACTTGCCAAGGGGGTTCAAAGAACTGCGCCTCTAGCAAATGGTTAGTTCAAAATAATGATAACAATGCTTGTCCTGTCAGATTATTCATTAAATTATTTTCAAAACGAGGCACAAATAAGTATCAAGACAAATAGACTATTTTTAAGGCCAAATCGTCACTGGAAGACAGGAAGCGATAACTGGTATGACAATATGCCTCTGGGTAGAAATATAATCAACGGATGGACGAAATCTGCTGAAGCAATTGGCTTGGATACGAAACAGAGGAAAATAACCAATCACTCTAATAGAGCAACTGCAGTCAGTCAACTAGCTAAGAGTGGAGTTCAAGAACAGCAATTGTTGAAAATTACTTGGCACAATAATGGAAATTCCATAAAACCTTATTTGAATATTGATCAGGAACATCATAACCAAATAATCAATAGTATGCGTGGAAACACCTATGCAGTAACCGAGGCAAATACAGCAAGATCAACGGAATATCATTCAAATAACGTGCTTTCGAAAACTGTGATGAAATTATTTCGTTAGTTATCAATGTCCTTGGGATATTATACCTGATAACAAACTGACAGATAAGGATATACAAGTACTTACTTAACGTGAGAAATCTTCTGAGAGCATCATAGAAAGTAATGGTATGTTTCAATTTCAATCAAATGGTGACAGTTTGAAATATAAAATATTTGAAACGTCAAAATCGAAATGAATCAACTCGTATGTATCCCGAGAAGAGCCCATGGGATCTTTTCGGTTATAATCGCACGAGTGCATAAAAATCATCGATAATTTCGCAAGAAAGCGTGATATCTAAAAATTGAAAGTTTATTTTCATATTTTGGCGAAAGTGCCCGAGTCCGAAGGACGAGGACTCTTTCACAAAATATGAAAATAACCGAATGCAATTCGTATAAGATATCACGCTTGAATGCAAAATTATTTGGCCATTTTTATGCACGAATGTTATTCATTGGAATATTTCACGAATAAATAAATTCTCAATGAAATGTTATTTTTTGTTCATTTATACTTTCCTCTATAGATTGTATGGAGTACTCACCTAAACGCGAAATGTTTTTCTATTTTTCAAGTCTATCTGACATTTATTTGTGTTGTTTACTGACGTCTAGCGATACGGTTTCAAATGTGTTGTTATGGTGACTTGACACAATGCAATTACCCCTGTATAATTACATTGCTCTTATGGGACATTTTATATATGAGGGAAATATTCGTTGGGATTCCATGGTGCTTGTTAATTCAACAATGAGAAACAATTCTAGTACGAGCGTCATAATTACCTGTAAAAACAGTTCTGGCTCTGCTTTGTATTTTACATACGTACCAGGAAAATCAAAGCAGTCCAGAGAATGGGTCTCTCACATGCTATATAGTTCTTCTCGTTTTCTTGATTTAACATTGAACAGACTCTGATTCAATTGAACTCTTCCCTGTATCAAAAAAACTTCAATTCAATGTTGAATCTGACAATATGCAGATAAATGTTGAAATGAAATCATTATGTTTCGAACGGTTACTTGAAACTTCCTGCAAAGGTCGATTTTTATATTCAATTAGCGTTTTTTTGGAGGATTTTCGACATTTTTCGAATTCAAGTTACCGTAAAAGTATTTTCTGGACCAGTGACGAATCATGAATAATAATTAATCATAGATCCAAATCAGTAGAATGAAACATCTGAAAAAGGATCGAAACTGACAGGGGAGAAATAAAATTTGGAGAAGAAGTTTTCAGAAAACGCTTCAAGATCGGAGCCAGCTAAAATGTCGAGTCAGTAAATTATTCTTCAGAGGAAACTCTTTGTTATTCGTCAAGCTTTCGAAAAATATAATTCGAAATGATGATTGTTATGATAACAAACTAACAGATAAGGATTCACAAGTACTAACTCAACGTGAGAAATCTTATGAGCATCATAGAAAGTCGGTTCGATTTATGCTGTCATGAAATTTTCATTGCCAACGACAAGTAATTACTTGTATATCCATATTTGTTGATTTGTTATTCAAATCAAATGGAAGTTGTCGTATTAAACTTGAAAACTAAACTGAAGGGCTAGTTTTACCAACTTTAGTCAAGTGGTAGTCGAAGTGTTGATTACAACTCGACTGGAGGTGGTAAAACACTGGCCCTTAACCTGGAACCTAGTATTATATTGGTGAATGTTAAAAGTATAAACACCAGCGATCCTTCTCAGGAATACAGTTCTGATTTGAATGATCAACCCCAAAAACCAATCGCGTACTATAGTCGACATTCAAATTGATCAATTACTGACAGTAAAATTTTTTTGTGAAAACAAATATAGAAATACACGACCGTATAAAGTCCTTTATCTTCCATGATAAAATAAGCGATCACCGACCAATTGCTCTGACAATAAATATGGGCGAGAGAGTCAACGAAACTCCCAAAAATAAAAAAGTGTATATCAATTATAAAAGACTGAAATTAGAGCTTCAATTTGAAACATGGACCAACATCTATGAGCAAAATGATGTCCACTCAAAATGTGAAATATTCATCAATAGACTGAAATATCTTGTGAACAAAAATACAACTGAGATCAAACTGAAAAATAACGAAAAAGTTAGAAAAAAATGGATTACATTAGGGTTGTCAACATCAATAAGGGAAAAAAATAATCTCTATAAGCTACTAACTGAAAACCCCAATGATCAACAACTCAAGCAAATATACAATGAGTACAAACGTAACTTGAATAAACTCACAGAAAAAGCAAAGAAACGATATTTTCAAAACGAAATCAACAAAAATAGTAACAAATCAAGAGGGCTTTGGGACAGTATCAACGAAATCTGCAATAAAACTCGTCCCAAAACAAAAATAACTGAAATTAAATTGAATAGTGGTGTTGTAACGGAAAATAAACAGGTCATTTCTGATGAATTCAATAAACATTATAGTGAAATAGGACAAAAACTTGCTGATAAAATCGAAAAACCCGGTTCTTTCAGAGACGACACAATTGGATTAAATAAAAATATGTTCTTATATCCCACAGACACTGAAGAAGTTTTACAAATAATACGAGAAATGAAACTGAAAAAAAGCCCTGGGCACGACGGTTTTACCACAGAAATGTTGAAGCAAATTGCAGATTTCATAACAGTTCCTCTCACCCACATATTTAATAGTTGCTTCGAAAATGGACTTTTTCCAGACATTTTGAAAACTGGTGTTATCAAACCGCTCTTCAAGAGTGGTGATAAAAAAGAAATTCCAAATTATAGACTCATTTCTCTGATATCACATATAGCAAAAATTTTTGAAAAAATAATTAAAAAAAGAATGACACACTTCATGAAAAAACATAATATCCTGTCCGAACAACAGTATGGTTTCAGAGAAGGAAGGTCTACAGAAGATGCAATATTGGAACTGACGACTCATATCTACAAATCACTGGACACTTCTAAGCCGTCACTTTGCATCTTTATCGATCTTTCCAAGGCCTTTGATACTGTTTGCCATACAAAGCTCCTTGAGAAACTGGAAAGAATGGGCATGCGGGGTAAGCCTCATGATTTATTGAAATCGTATCTATCAAACCGAAAACAAGTAGTCGATATTGATGGTGCAGTGAGTACTCCAAGGACAATCACCTACGGGGTTCCCCAAGGTACGGTTTTGGGCCCTCTTCTGTTTACTATCTATATAGACAGTCTATTGAAAATGACCTCTGAAGGAACTATTCTAAGCTATGCAGATGACACGGCAGTATTTTATAATGCCGATACATGGCAACAACTGAAAGCAAAGACGGAAAAAGATTTCAACAAAATAAATAAATGGTTCCAATATAATAAACTAACTTTAAATACCGAAAAGACCAAATACTTACCGTTCACTTCCTACACCAACAATTTGCCGAATATGGGGCCATTGAAAATAAACCAAGATATATCAATTCCAGAAGCCAGCTCCATTAAATATCTTGGTATCAAAATTGACCGACATTTAAAATGGGATTTACATATATCGTATCTCACAAATAAACTACGGGGATTCATATCAAGATTCAAACTCTTGAAAGAATACCTTGATATTACCCATTTGAGAACTGTATATTATAATTATAGTCTAGTTCAGTCCCAACTTTCATACGGCATAATAGGTTGGGGAGAAGTAAAAGACACACACTTGAACCGTCTTAATATTGTACAAAAAAAAATTCTTAAGATCATTTCGGGCAAAGGAAGGACTTATCCAAGCGATAATTTATACAAAGAAAGTGCCATTTTCCACATTAGAAAACTTTATTGCCAAAAAATGTTGCAGAAAATATACAAAAATGAAATAAAAATAACACTCTCGAAACACCCATACAATACTAGAAGACAAGAACATAGTGTTGTGGTTCCGAAATGTAACAAAACAGTGGGACAACGGCACTGCAGCTATCTGGCTCCAAAAACTTGGGAGTTACTACCTGAAACCATAAAATCTAGTCAAAACTACATTACATTTAATAAAAAAATTAAACATTGGCTGAAAAGCTGTGACAGAGATATACTCCAAAAAATCATTCAACTGTAGAAACCACAACAATTCATGCCCGTAACAGTTTATTAGTTTCAATATATTGTTTGTACTATTCAAAAGACAGTGATATATATTTCTCATGGAACTCTGAATGCGACTTTAATACCGACTGCGATATTTTTAAATAAGTTGATATGTGATATTTTGAATAATTTGATATGTGATATTTGAATGTTATGTTCACTGAGATTGCAAACCGATCATGTGTTATCCACTCGACACAATTACCTGGATGTGACTTTTTACCGACTGTGATATTCTATTCTATCTCATCTAATACCTTGCATGAAACTGTTTACCAATAATTGTGTGAAATTTTAAATAACTTGTCATGTGCTATATGAATGTTATATTCACTTAGACTTCAAATCAAAAAAAAATTTTATCCTCTTTCTGATTATTTTAAATATATGTATTTTGTTTTTTATCATTTTTGAGGCTATATCACGCACAAGGAGCCATCTTGCGATAGTTCCTTCAGTGATGCCATTTTTTATTTATTCAGCTCACAAGTACTACTCACATAAGCATTTGTATTCAAAATTGTGAATTTTGATGAATAAACATTATTATTATCATTAAAGTGAATGCAATTTAAAAACTGTTCCATCGATGATGAAATGATATCAACGCACTATTACCAATCCATTGATGGAAATGCATTGGAATGTTTATATTGAATTTAAAATAAGGCGCATGCTAGTCTTTAGCATTTGGTTGGCAGCACTCTCGATGTTGCCACCATTTTGAAGTCTGTTATTTGCCAATTGCTAATTGACAATTGTCATTCGAAAGTGACATTTCTCTGCTTAGGTAGTTTTGGTACTTCCGATGCTTCCTTAGAAAGTATCAGACTCAGACTTTTCGTAAAAATGCCAAAAGAGTTTCAATCTATCGCAGCCAAGAGTTGTTGATATCGACTAGTAATTTCGAAAGAGAGCAGGATAATAATGCCCCTTCGCTTCCCTTAGCGGGTGTTAGAGAGCTGAATTGAATAAAACGTACCAAATTATATTTATAATCTGCAGTCAGATATTCATTTTTATGGTGTTGCAGCAGATTTCAAGTTAAGTATGTATACTGTCAGTGCGATTTCTCAAAAGATCAAGATAAGAAAGCTCACAAACCACCAAGAGGCTTACAAAATACTGCAGTACTGGATATAGGTTTTATGCGTAACAATATTTATGCTGTGTGTAGAGAAGCAGTATTTTCAGTTTATGAATATGGGAAAAATCTCGATTTTTTTTAATAGTTTGCATGTAGCTATTCAAAATATATTATTTGATCATTCGGGACGACATATATATATATATATATATATATATATATATATATATATATATATATATAATTGAATGAAATTATAACGGCATTCAGACAAATCATAAGGATTTGAGAAAAATGAACTTCTTCGAGCGGGATTCGAACCTACGACCTTCCGTTCTCTAGGCGGATGCTCTACCATTGAGCTATCGAAGACCCTGAGTTCTCCATCGCAAATTTCGGAAGTCATTCATCTCAAATTCTATTGTTAGTTGTTATTATTATTCAATCGAGAACCTTCGGCGGTTTTCGACGGACGGAGGTGTTGGATGGGAAGGATACACATTCATTATCATATGGTCTTAGTGCCAAATTGTACCTTTCAATTGTTCTCAAATTCTTGATTTGTCTGAATGCCGTTATATTTTCATTCAATTGTTAATCATACAGACACTAATACATCTATCGTTTCTATTTCCCGGCTTGAAATCATCTGGTTGGTATCTACACCTGATCCCTGCTGAAGTCGATAAACATCGACGACGCTTCGGTTGAAATTTACAATTTGGTACTAAGACCATATGATAATGAATGTGTCTCCTTCCCATCTAACACCTCTGTCAGTCGAAAACCGCCGAAGGTTCTCGGTTGAATAATAATAAGAACTAACAAAAGAATTTGAGATGAATGACTTCCAAAATTTGCGATGGAGAACTCAGGGTCTTCGATAGCTCAATGGTAGAGCATCCGCCTGGAGAACGGAAGGTCGTAGGTTCGAATCCCGCTCGAAGAAGTTTATTTTTCTCAAATTCTTATGATTTGTCTGGATGCCGCTATAATTCCATTCAATTGTTAATCATACAGACACTAATACATCTATCGTATATATATATATATATATATATATATATATATATATATATATATATATATATAAATATATGACGTGCAAGCAGGTTTAAAATTGCATCCTTTATATTAGTCCAAACTCTTTTTGACTCTCGTCATGAATTACAAGTGAGTAAATGTATTGTGACAGGAACTGGATAATTATTATTTCGCTACTCGTTCCTGTTTTTGGACACATTGTTTTGTGTCCAACTTTCTAATTTATCACTGAACAATGGGCAGGAACCAGTTACCAAATAAAATTATAATTCCCAGCATGTAGAAGATAAAACAAATATGAACAGGTCTCTGGTCTGTTACATGGTCTAGTGCATGAAGATTCTCCACAGAACGTGCACATTTATAGAAATGAACCGAGGTGTCTGCGTTACAATTCAAATTACAAAGTTGGTAGCGAATGAATCAAACTTTGCACGTGTATATTTTACACAAACTTTCGTCATTACGGATATACAATTAGCACCATAAGAGCGAGAAAGACCTCTGCTAAGCGATATAAATGAGCTCATTTATATCGGTGGGACAAAGACGGCGAAACAAATTAAAATCTGAAACGTCTAATTACGAAGTTGGAAATTGACGCCATCTTGTACTTTTCTCCATTTCCACTGAGTTTTGGCACTTCGATATTATTCACGAGCGTGAGATGCAAAGCGCCTCGGGCGTCGAAAGTCTAATATCATCTCAAAACAATGAAGTATCAGAATTAGTACGTGCACCTTCATTTCCACAGAGATGAGAAAAGTTTGATTGCTATCTATTGTTTCGGTACAATGTTTGATGGAGATAATTGAAAAAAAATTAGTATGTCAACTTCGACGGCAAGGAGTATATAATTTTTCCAGTGACAATTTAACTCATGTATAAAATATCTCATAAGCCGCCGTGATTTTGTCATTGTGACAGCGAAAAAACTTTACTCAAAGTTTTTCAGCGACAAAACGGAACCTTACTCTTGAAAGCATGGCAACCAGGATTGTTAGCAAATCTTTGACGGCGTCTTTGTCAATTCTTCACTTCCGTTGTCGAAAGAGTATATCTGATCTGTGAAAATGAAATATAAGAATTGTGTTCTTAACAATTGTACTTTTCCATCGAATTGAATAAACTAAACTGTATTCATTCAATCAAATCAACGCGGTAAACCTTATAGTTTTGACAGTTCGAAGGTGAACAAAGTTTTTTCAAGGACCAGGCAGATTCATCAGTATAAAACCGAATGATTGGATAGAATAAACCGCTACTATTGGATGAAATGCCAAAAACGTCATATTTTGTCGAGTGAAAAAAATAATCAAAGGTAATACCACGAGTCCTTCAAATTTAATCGATAAATTTTCATTTTCCACAAAAACTTTTTTATTTGGCAAAAGTATGAAAACAAACCGATTGATAAAATCACGAGTCCGTAGGACGAGTGATTTTATCTAATTCGGTTTGTTTGAATGCTTTTGCCTCAAAATAAAAAAGTTTGAGTGTTTCGAAAATGAAAATTTATCTAATTAAATTTGAAGAACGAGTTGTATTTGGAAAGATTATTTTTTGAACAAATAGAAGGAAGAACAATTTAATTGATCAGTATTTCATTTAGATAAGAAGGAATCGAAAAAAGGTTAAAATATTACTGATTTGAAATGTCAAACAACGATGTAGGCCCTCTATGATCCAGGAGAGATATAATGCTTACGCATTGAATATGATATGACGATACCAAGAGATGGCGTCACACCTCTCATTGTACAAGGTTGATAATTGAAAATTTCTTATGACATGAAAATCGCGCCAGAAGGAACATAAAATCATTCGTTATGTCGTTGTATCAAAATCTGCATACAACGGTTTCTTCTCATACAACAAAAAATGAATTGTATTTAATGAAAACTAATTGTACGCCATCTTCATTTGAAGGAAACCTTAAATATTTGAATCGCTATATCTGTCATAAAGTTGAGGTTATGAGTTATTTACGTGTTTGAGTGTTCATTGAAATGGGTTATGTTATTATTATGCTGAAAAAGTGAAAAGTGAATGACTATTAATAATAAGGTAACTGTTCATTCACGATAATTTATATAAATATGAGCCAGTTCAATAAAATCGACGCGGTAAACCGTATAGTTTTGACAATTCAAAGGTAAACAACGTTTTATCGAAACAATCGAAAGGACCAGCCAGTTTTATCAGTATAATACCCAATGATTGGCTAGAATAACCATAGAATAACCCGGTACTATTGGTTGAAATGCCAAAAACGTCACATTTTGACAAGTGAAAAAAATAATCACTGTAAAACTGTGTAAAAGCAGTATATCTTTCAATACTTTTCATTGGATATCCAGGTGGAAGAAAATCCAAAAATGACACAATGGCTCTTCACGTACGGTTTCGTCGAATTCAAAAATCGAAAATTTTTTGCGGCTATGGCTATTGTCTAGAGCAACTACCGGCAAACTGAACGTTTGTATTGTTTGATATTTCGTTTCCATAGAAACACTGTGATATTGACATCAGGTTACTTTTCTATATTCGCTTTGAAACGGTGTCTTTTAAAACGATATAATGTTTATTGGATTTGTATATTTTTCTCGGTTGCGCGAAAAATATTGTGTAGCAAAATGTTTTAGTGACCGTGAGATCTTTTTGCATGGTATCTCTTGAAAAAGTTTCAACTATCACACCAAAAATTCCAATCGCATACTTCATATATCACCCTGTATAATGAAAAGATTCTTGTTAATACCACGGATCAAATAAAAAAATAGACCAATTTGGACTTTTCGTCCAGAACTATATCGTTTCGCGATTTTAAATTGTTTGCATATACTTTCGCAATACGCTGTATATTGAGAAATATTAATTATTATTTTTGTGGGGAGGAACAAGTTTTGAGGAAATGATTTGTGGTTGTTTCCTCTTCACTTGAATGCAGAAGGAATAAAATAGTATATTATGCAACGATCGTGTAATGATGGTTATTAATACATGAGCATAAACCGGGATACGAAACGAGCCGAAGGTGAGTTTCGTATGGTTTATGCGAGTGTATTAATAACCATTACATGAGAGTTGCATACGCTATTTTATCTACACCCAATAAATAATGAAGAGCTGAAAATATTATATTATTAGGTATTTATATTGAACGCAATAATAGTAGGTAATCAATCGTATTCATTTGAAAAATTCTACAAAACTATAACTAATGGTATAACCACGGAAAATACAACAATGGGAAATGAAAAGAAAAAATGAAAAAAAAATTTCTGCCGAGGTCAGGAATTGAACCCGGGCGTAATTTTCCACTGCCGGCGCATTTAACCGCTCGGACATGAGAGCTCATACAAGTTTGTTGAAAATAAAAACATATGTGTTGCATTTGTCAAATGGAAAATGTAATCCTTTCGATTGTATTTTTTTCTTGTCTAAGACATCTGTGGAGGGTCCCTGGTAATTCTTCTATATCCCTGCTATAAGACATTTTCATACGATAATCGAAAATTGACTAAATTCTTCAAAAATTCAATACCAACTGATTTTGACTTGACAAACGTCAAAATGCAAAGCTTGCACATCATGCTTGATTGAAAAATAATGGGTTTCTATTGGTTGAAAATCTGTATCGTAATGAAAATCTGTATCGTAATGAATTTCATTATGAAACGGGTTGTGAGCATATAAGTGTATTATTAGAGTACGGGTGTAGATAAAACTTCTTATGTAACTTCTTCTATAGAAATTTTGTATTTTTTGCATTGATATTTTGGCTTTTCCAAAGTCAATGCATAAAGAATATTATACTGACGTTACTTCTTTCAAAGAAGTTTTGCATTCTTCTTGCATTGACCTGGAGAAGAAGAAATCAAAACGCTGTAATATTTGCATATGTCTACGTGATAATGCACGCTACAAAACACATAGACGCTCTGTATAAATTCGGACATAATGTATGCAACCCCTTATCATTACGTCCATCAAACGGCCAGTTCCATACGGTATGTGACCTGCCGCTGTCGTAAATAGTTGCATTGTCCTGATATGATAGTCCCGCGTGTATCCTAGTTCGTCCTGGACTTGACCAGCAAACGGGTTGTCTTTCCCACGACCTCGAGGTGATATTCTGACAAAACGCGCAGTCTTCGCGCACTTTCACCCCTTTCGGGATGTTTTTATTCATGAAACGGGTTTTTGAGTCAGCGACCGCTGGTCACCGTTTGTATATCTACAGTAAAACTATTTATGAAGCAGAACGCTCTATATAGTTCACAGTACGTGACCTGGACGAAAAATTGGTTACCACATACCTGAAACTTTGTGAGTGGCTTCACTTTGCAAGTCTATCTGAATTTTTCCTCTAAGAAAATTCTTGAAACTGTTGCTTTTTCAAAATATCGACTTCTAAAACGTGACGATTTCACGATGTAACATATTGCAATTACCACAAATAATAAAAAACTGCTGCTTTTTTTCCAGTCGGACAGCCTGAACATGTCGATTTTACGATGTATGGTTATGCAATTACCACATTTCCGCCAAGAATTAAACACATTGATTAATGTTATTCAGTTGGTGACTAAGGCCCGAATTCACCAAGAACAAACACTTAGGTTACATTACAACTGGTGCTCAAAAAAAAAAATCGGACATAAAATGTATGCAAATTATTCATGCCCACACATACTTTCGAGCCATATTTCTTCATTTCTTCAGATCAGATCGAACGGTTTTGATTCAAAATTACTCTGAAAGTCTAGACCTAGACATAATTACTTTGATGCTGGAAGAAATTCATTTCTAATCACTCTATATAAGGATCTTATATCAACATTCCTGACTGCTGTGTGGGTATGAAAACTGTTTCTTCTGCTTCATCAGAAAATATTCAACATTCCTCCTTTCTTGAAAAAAAAAAGGAATGAAAGCATTTTCTATCTTTTCCAGATTAAATTCAAGTCCTCAATACTCTGCATGGATTCCAGGGCAACATTCGAAGATTTGATTATTTACGAAGGAAATTATATCTCACGAATAAAATCGCTTTCAGCAAGGGTAGTAAAACCACCGTTGAAATTCTGATTTTAATTTAGAATATCACATCATGGAATATCCTCTATACATGAAATCGATTTCTTCGATTTCTCTCTTCAAAACCAAAACTCTTGAGAAAATATCTGAACAAAAGAATTGCAATATGTGCAAATAGAATCTATTGAGAAATATTCGAAATTGAATATAATTCTTTCATCAGGTTGTTACAATTTTTATGAAATTTGTAACTCTCATAGAAATATATAAAAAAAAATAAACTCCGTTTACGAAATGGTTTGGTGATCTGTTCTCATTTTCAAAACTTATTTTACAAATATTTCTCTTCTATATAAGTTAAAGAAGGTGAGTTTTTTGATACATGAGTTCTTGTATTTTTGTGATAGGCGAATTAACATACGAGAACTTGCTGACTTGAAGGGCCTGTTTTTCAAAAGGAACTGTTTTTAATTGAGATAGCAACTTTTTGGGGTCGATTAGAAATCTGCCTTCTACTCTTGTATAGATTTCATATTATTTTCGTTTTTTTTCAGACTGTGGTCAGATAACAAGTCAGAACACTACAAGAATGAGTTGAGATCAGTTGTTTCTATTCTATTGATGACAATTATGTGAAAAAAAAATTCGAGTCCTTTCATTGTCCATCTCGAAACCTGCCGAACATCTCCAGTTCTCGCACACCCCATCTATATGTCGATCACTCGAGGTGAGTTTTCGTCGAGTCTAAATACTGCCACAGTTGTCCTTTACAAAAAAGATGATCCTAGTAATGTTGAAAATTATCGCCCCATTCAACTCCTCAGTATTTTTTCTAATGTCATCGGAAAACTAATCGCAATTCAGCTGGAAGCATATTTGAATTCATTCAAGAGAATTACAAATTGTCAGCATGAGTTCAGGAGTGGGTTTTCAACTGAAACTAGTATGACTAATTCTTACGTACGCTACATGTACTTTTATATCAGTAAAGAGGGAACAGGGTCAACAATACTCTAGAGCAGTCTGAGCGTTGGTGTTTTTGGAATAGGCTGATTGTTAATATCAGGAAAACTGTATGTATCGAATACCATACAATTCAAGAATCTTCGTCAAACTATTTATTATCACCAAATAATACAAACATTGCATACTCGGCTCTGTGTCTGACAGCAACCTCACATGGAAGTTAGCGGGTATACTTTACGACCTGATTAACAATCCGTTAAAATAATCGGTGCTTAGGCTGTGCTTTCACTCTAGCAAATGACAGGATGTGGTATCCATTCTCAGTACCGATTAATTTAACGGACTCTCCATCAGGTCGTAAAGTACCCACCCTAACAGAAAAAGAATAGAATCGAGGAGCCTCAATGAATGTTTTGGTGCCGAACTCCACACATGAGAACTGTATTCCAAGACAGGTCTTATCTGAGCCTTGTAGTTCATTAGAAGCTGACGAGAAGTGAAGTACTTCTTCGCACGAACAGAAATCCAAGCACCTTTTGCGATACATCTCGCATGGTTTTTCCATGATCGTAATTCCTAGCATCAAGATACTTGACTTTGTAGGAATAGTCACTCCTGACATCTGAATACTAGATGATGATAGATTGGCTTTTCTTGAGAGGAGGCATGGCTGTGTTTTCGTAGCATTAAATTCTACCAAGTTCATGTTACCCCATTCTATCATTTTTACCAAGTCGTCGTTAATTTTATTGACGTGAATGTTTCTTTGAATTTTTGTGTCTCGGCTGGTATGGAGACTCCGGAAGAGAAACTGGTATGAAGATTACTGTCGTCCGCAAAACTATGTATTGAACAAGATGTTTTCTCGAGCAAATCATTAATATGAAGCAGAAACAAAGTGGGCGCCAGAACTGAACCCTGTGGAGCACCTGCATTTATTGGGAGAACATCAGATGATACTCCATCAAAAACCACATCCAGAGACCTATCAGACAATAAACTCTTCAACAAAGCACACAACTGAGAAGGCAAACCATAAGACGGCAGTTTAGAAAGGAGACCCCGATGCCAAACTCGATCAAACGCTTTTTGTTTTTTGTCGGAGCTTGGTATTATAACACACTTCCGAGTTATTTCAAGAATACCAAACATGAGAGTTTTAAGAGTAAGTTGGAAAAATCACCCAGGGATTTTTTTACAATTTGGAAGAGTTCAACACATATCTGTCCAATTATACAGAATGAAGTGTTATGATTGTTTATTATATGCAATGATATATATTTTTTTGTTGTTGTTTCTGTGTGTGAATATTTGTTTTTATTGTTATTTTTTTATATAATTATATCACTATATAAGTACAAAAATATATTACAGTTTCCTGTATGATTTTCACTCACAATGGGTTTACAAAACCGCGGTTTTGTAAACCCATTGTGAGTGAAAATCATACAGGAAACTGTAATATATTTTTGTTAATATGGATTTTCATCAAGTATCGGCCAGTTCAATTCAACTATATAAGTACCCTGACGCATCCAATCTATTGTATAATAGGAATATGGATTTGAATAAAGTTGAATTTGAATACATATCCGATGTGATGATTAAAGACATTTATAATTATTATTGTTATATTATTAATCGAGCCTTCGCCCATTGCGTGGCGATACTTTGTGTCTGACATTGCAGTTTAAGTGGGTGTCGTCCTCAGAACACACGTAAACACCATGTTTCCACCCCTCTTCGTTCACATTTACGAATCTATGGGCTGAGGGCGGTGGTCTCTTCAAGACGCATAATCAACGTAGGCCTCTTGCTGAAGATGAACAATGTCTTGAGAGAATTGTATTAGAATATAGTGAAGTAAATTTATCAAAGAGACGTGCCTTGCCTGGCAAAGTAAGTATAAACGACATTAAGAAGTTGCCAATTAGTTGAGTGTGTTGCCGCCAGGAACGCTGAGGAGTTTCATTTGCATATCTAATATCGCACTGTTATATAATATAAATGAATCCCGCTACAAGGCGTCGGCATGAACTGGGGCAGAGTTCGAGGTTCTTTGGGGTGATTCGTATTTTTGAGAACAAAAAATCGGGATGTCTGGAAACATCCTCTTACTCAAATTTGAATTGAGGCCATAAAAAGAAAAAAAATTAACTAGGATATGCACTGAAATACAAGCTAGATAATCACTTTTTTCGATAAAAGTTTTACAATCACGATATGAAATGGAAATGAAGTGTTGAGAGATTTCAATAACAAACTGATATTTACTCACTTGACGCACGTTTCGCTAACAAGGTTAACATTTTCAGAAGCAGAAAATTGATTCTTAATCTGAAGACTCGAAAAAAAAATGAGTTAGAAAATACAAAAAAGTCGGGAATTCACGAAATTGGTTGTCAAGTTTGCAACAACAAATACATCGGCCAGAGCCGAAGAGCTATTAAGACCCGTTTCAAGGAGAATTTTGCACATATTAAATACAGATGGGTAGAAAAATCCAGTGTCGTTCGACACACTTTAAACAATGGCCACAAAATTGGTGAAAGCAATCTGAAAATGAATGAGCATAAGCTGACACAAGGCCACTCGATGTATGTGACAGTCTAGAAAATGCATGAATAAAAACAGCATGAATGGACCTATCTGTTTCAGTCAACTTTTCAATTTTTTTGTTGAGAAATCAATCAGAATAATCGATTTTAATAGACGAAGTCCACATCGGACCAAAAAACTTTGCAGGTAGTAGCTGCACTAGTTTATATTCGAGAAATTAATTAAAATAATCAGCAGTCACTACAAATTCCAGATCGGACCAAAAAACTTTAGGTATATAAACAGCCAACCCTAGTCTTCAGATTTAGTATCAATTTTCTTCTCCTGAAGATGATAACCTTGTTAGCGAAACGCGCGTCGAGTGCAAAAATATCAGGTTAAAATGGTGTTAGGGTAATCAATCTTTTCAATAATACTTTATTTAAATTCAGCTATTATCTCTAATATTGAAATTCTTATTGAAGCTTGTTGAACATTTATTGAAAAATCATCATGTTATGTAATTTTTTGCAGAATTGTTATTTTCATTATCAACAGTACAGAAAACTTGACTATCTATGTGACCATAACAGCTACAAATGTGTATTCAAGAATAACCCAATTTCAAAATAGTTCTTCTTACCATCTTCAGTTTCACGAAAAAAAATACTCAAAATTTCAATTCCATGTCACGTGTTGAATACTTACGAATAGACATGTTCTGAAAGTATCACGTAACTTGTGATTTCTGTCCATCATATAGAGCAGTGAATAGATAAGTGACATCATACAACACCTACATTGTCTGTATTTTCACCAGTTTTCAATAGGTCTGTTAGGAATCACATGTCAAAAGGTAAGACCTGTTGACGTCAACTAGTTGAACGAAAACCCCATTTCGAATTATTTTTTGATAGCTCTGAAAACCATACCCACATTTTCATGCACCAAACAAGTTCTCGAAAAACGTTTGATATCTTAGGACTCGGATTGTACCTATAATAGATGGTGTGAAAACTTTTGATGAGCACATAATTAAAAAAAGAGTTAATGCTCTTCTCCTCGACCCCTATCACTGCTCTTCAACTCCTAGCTTGGATTCAAATAATCCATTATTTATGTTTTATATATTGACAATCTTCAATTAGTGTTTGGTGACTTGTGCAACAGCTTGTAAGCTCGAAGAATCGAATGAATATTGAGTGGGTTAGTATCCGAGCAGATTTGCTTGGGTTTGATCCCCAGTCACAATAGAAATTTTTCTGGCAAAATTTATGCAAGCGTTGGTCGTCAATTCCGGTAGGTGAAGTCTGTTGATCAAATACACCAACCTAACCCGTAGCACTACAAGTTTTTCTGGGTTCCTCTATGCTTGAAATATCAAATGCGCCACCGTGAAACCAGTAAGAATTCCGAGAGCGTTGCGGAACAAGAATCCAAATATGTTTTATAATTCCAATAGTTACTATGTTAATTTTAGGACCTTCAAATTGATATGGTCGAGCCAGTCTCACTACCTACAAAATGGGTTGGATGATGCCTGTCAGAAAACAACTACTCCTCTGGAAGGCTAGTGCATGCCTTCCTCCAGAAGACATCTTCTAGTTATGAACAATGTTTGACATATATTGTAATTGTCCTATTCTTCCATCAATTCCATAGACATTACAAATAATGGACATGCCTTTATGACAGTTTTCCATATAACACGATGTGGAATACAAAAGAGAGGGAAATGGTAATTTCATAATTTTCTCTATTCTCCTTAACATCTCTTCATCCGCTTCATTGAGGAAGGAATTCACTTGAAAGTTATACTCGAAGTATTCTACAACTCATAGATTTAGTATAAGCTTATTTAAACGATGAAACTTTATCATAGGCTCCTTTTTGTTCATTAGGTGTATAGTCTTACATTGTCTTTCAGATTTTCATTTTCGATTGTAAATTTATAACGTTACTATTTAGATTTTCAAACTATACCAACATTTATACACCAAATCACATAACTATGTGTTTGTATTCATTTCAATTTTAATTTGTTTATTTATGTTTACTTTTATAATTCTTATTTTGACATCAATGCATTTTTGTCCTATCAATGATTTACTGTTGGGCAAATAAAGCTATTATTATTATTATTTTGCTCATAACGCAGTCCTCTCTCTCTTAGGGCCAGTCAATCAGTTGTAATATCTATGATCAATTCCTAAAAAAGTTGAGAATCAATTTGCTGTCAGCTTGATTGGGATATGTATGAGATGTTCGGTAATCTGAGATAATGTCTGAGACTAATAATTACATTCACATGAAGGGTATACTAATTTTCTATTCATTTGCTGATCTTCATGTATCACCCTTAGGTTCAGCGATAATATCACTCTTAGAGCGATGCTTCACATTTTTATGAAACTTAGTTACTGTGAATGAAGATATATAATTACCACAATTGATTGTATTATTGGGATGGATTCTCACTTTCGACCTTATTGACTCTTCGTCAGTATGAGGCAGATTCCAAACAACTCGACAGTCGTACTTCAATTTTTTCTTGGAAACTATAACAAGAGGCTGAAAATGACAAAGAGCAAATAAGCTGTCGTTCAATGCGCTCAGATCTCTGGCCTAGATGAGGGATGAGACTAACTTCAATATCCGTCGTGGTATTCACCAGGGTTTTAGTTGTTTTCTAATTGTTTTCTAACAGATGTTCTTCTATCAACCTACTATGAAGAGTTTTCGAGGTGTATATAAGTCGTGAACTTACATTTTTTTTCTGGTTATATATTCATCGGGATATAACTGGAAAACATTGATTGAAAGTTGAAAACCATCCAATATGATGAATTTGATAGTTGTACTCTCACTAATTGGTTGAAAAAAAAAATGTCAGCCGACTCAAAATTAAGTGATAGGAGCCATCTCTCTCTTTTTCTCTGGCTCACATGATATTCTTCAAACATAATAGGAAGTTTCCTCTTTCATACTGCTAAAGATTGAAAAAAAAAAGGTCCAGCAATTAATTTTGCATCATGTGAAACCGTGAAATTCATTTCCAGTGGAAGTCTTTCCATAGCCTGAGAATGTTCCCAAATTTCCGTGAATCTAAAGGTGGAAAAGAGAACAATTTTGGAATTTGGATCTTCCAAATTTTCGTGAATCTCAAGGTGGAAAAGAGAACAATTTTCAAATTTGGATCTTCCAACTTTTCGTGAATCTGAAGGTAGAAAAGAGACCAATTTTGAAATTTGGATCTTTGAATAAACATTTGTAGCTGTTTCGATCACGTGGTTAGCCAATTTTCCTATTTTACTACTGTTGAAAATAAAAATACCAATTTCTGAAGAATCACGTAACATGATTTTTCAATGATTGTTTGTTAGGCTTGCCTCAAGAATTTCAATGATAGAGGTCCTTGCTGAATTTCAATAAAATGCTATCGAAGATGTTTGGAATTTTACGAGACATGGAAAAAATAATCGCCTTGTATGAGTTCGAATTCAACCTTTTGGTAAAACTACGTCAGGTTCCGTTAATATAACTGACACTTCCAAATTCCACTGTCCCACGGACTCACAGTTGTCCTTCAAAGTCATCCCTTCGTGCGGACAATGCAACGCGTAACATACCCTTTCTAATTCGTATAAAAATCAGGTTACCAATGTATACATTAAAAAAATAACACTGGTCACTCGAAACCTGTTCCTCCAAGTCCGCACATGTGGGAATTGAGGACTCAAGAAAGGGTCAGTTTTGTCCGGCACGGGACTATGTCCCTTAAGGCCGGAGGTTTTAAAGCTGTCGCGCTATCAAGAAGCAACTGCTACCCTTTTCGAACAATTGCAATGTCCAGCGGCTAACCTGATTTTCTAGTTCTGCTACATGTAAATTTCGGTGGGATTATTCGAAATTATTTTGTATATTTTATTCAGTCCGATTCGAAATTTTACCGTGATAACATCGTGATTATTTTGAATATTGCGCGGGTAAGTTATTTATTCATTATGAATTCAAATGTCTCATCATTCTTCTGTGTCGAAATTTACCTATACAAATATAGTTATATAGTGCATGAAATGATTTCACTGTCAATGTTTCACAAATTCCGAGGCGAGCACTGGCAAATTGTTCTCCGTAATTATTTTTAGCGGTCATCATGATCTCTTTTAATGAAAAACTTTTTTTTGCTCTGTTTTGTGATATTTGAGGTTTATGCTTTCTATTTATGAACGTGATGACCAATTATGAACCTAGGAATGGAAAACATTACTACATTTAACTGAATTTGGTTAACAATGTTCTTTGCTGAGTTGTATTGGATGGAACTTCAATTTTCTATGTTTTCCATTTTCATAGTATTCAAATTCGTCAAAGGTTCATTGACTCGAAAAAATAAAAAAATACAATAAGGCTCAACGAGTGGATAAGATAATTGGCGAGAAACGAATAAATCAAATAATTTGATTAATTATGATAGTATATTTCCGCCTTAACATAAGATTGATCATGTGATGACAGTTATTATTACCTGAGCCTTAACCGGGATACGAAAAGAGCCGAAGGTGAGTTTCGTATGGATTATGCTAGTGTATTAATTACCATCACATGAGAGTTGCATACGCGATTTTTTTTTTCACCTGATAAATGATGAAAAACTATGGATATTATATTTATATTTGTATTAAGGGGTCCCACTGACCTGGAAGTGGAAGGAATATATACATTTATTTCATTATTGCAAGTCTCAATGGAGTTCCATATTGTAAAGGAAATTCTGATTATATTCTGAACCGGATTTCCAATGAAGACTTCCGCCACTGAACTGAATTTCCAATTGATTAAAAATATGTATCGTTAAGAAAACTCTGTATCATAATGAGCTCATTATGATTCAGATTTTTCATAACGATACAGATTTTGAATCCGTTTTATAATGGATATCCCTATGACACGGATTATAGGCATATAAGTGTATCATTATTGTACGGGTGTAGAAAATATTAATCATGACAAAGTACGCACTCAATGTTTTCGATTTTCATTTTCTTTTTTCTGGTTGTTATATCAGAACAAATCTTCGAAAATCAACATAATAGTTGAATGGACACATGAGAATAATTTCACTTATTCATCGGATCATCTCATTGTGAATATATAATCATTGATTCACAATAAACGTGAACAGTATTGGCTCGTCAAGTTTCATATGCTTGGTATACAAATCGAACAAAAAAAAGTGACTTTGTATGTGATTTAGTGACCGTCGCTTCTTATAGCCAGGAAAGTACGTGTTTTGGATAGCCTATTTCGTCCTTCTACACACACCCATCTACAGGGTATTTGTTATTTTGTTTTCTATTCTTCCATAGAAGTTTTATATTTATTTTTTTTTTTGAGGAGGAAAAATCCAAAAAAAAAGGGTTCCTCAAACCATTATCCAATAACACAAGATGAATAGCTAATACTAATACTCAAAAGATAAATAATATTTTTTTGGGTAGGTTAGGTTAGGCGAAAAAGCCACATTCTTTCAGAAGTCAATATTCGTTATAATAAAAGTATCTAAGGATTCCACAGAAATCTGAACATTTTCAAAATTGATTACGTCGGAAATTTGAATTGTACCTTGTCAATTCAAAGTCTTGTATTATGCTTTGTCTGTGGTTGAAACTTGGGAGCTGAATAATGCCTTTTGAATGAAATCTATGTTAGAGCAAAATGCAAAAATAAGTATCCAATTTTGCGAATTTTTTTTCGAAAACGTTCTTGTCATTCAATTTCAGTCAACTATCTGAAACTTTAGGAAACGAAATCCTTTCTTCCCAAACTGTATATTTTTTGTTGCTATGGATGCGTGAAACACACCTGTTCTTTACAATGACAACAAATATAATTTTTTTTTTGTCTTCCTGCCAGAACAATTTCTTCCGAAAGCAATGTTTCCCTTATATTTGAAGTGTTTCTGAGCATAGAAGAATAGCTCCACATTGTAGGGGGCTTAAACACTTTGAATTCCTTTTCCAAGTTACACAGTAGATCATTTTTTGATGCGGTTTTTTCATTCACGACACTATGCTCCAAACTGAGTGTACACTTTTTCATTCAGAGAGTTTCGTTTTGCTTGGCAAAATATTTGCCAATTCGGTATCTTTGCATCTTTTTCATTAAAAAACACTCAGTTTCGAGGAGTTGATACAAGAATAACTATTTTCGTTTTCAATAACCATAAGTATCATGGATTATAATTGATCTGTGTTCGGTTTTTCGAGATTTAACTCGTGTTCGACATTAATTATAATTTAATAAAGAAGAAGAGACTTGTGACAATGTCTCAATTATGGGGACATTGATATTTGAAATAAGCAGAAGTGGTCCTGAAACAAACCTTTGTGGAACACCACATTTTGCCACAAAACAATCATTGAATTCTGTCAATTGTAACTCAATTTCTATTCTGAACAATTTTATCAAATTTAATATCTCTATAAACAGTTTCGAATATGCTCTTTGTTTTTGGATTGTGATAAATGGGTCCTTTCAATAATATTATGAATTGCTATTATTGATCAACTATTATATTTTATGTCATGCTATTTCATTATTGTGCTTTCATTGCTTAGTTACCAACTACATAACGGTGTACTTTATATCAGTGCGGGCATAAAGTTCATTCTATAGACCACGCTTTCATGAAGAAACCAATATTTTATGCTTGTTAATGTTTCCATTTCAACAATGTTTCCCCAGCAACCATTGAATCTTGTTGATGATGAATGGAATTTTCGATTTTTATCCAATATCTATACTAGGAACTAGGTATTTTTGATGAAAGGATGAAGATTGTGGAATTGTTTTTTTGTCTTCCTTCTCCAAAAACTAGGAATAACACTCCTATGAAAGGATTAAAAAAACTACCAACGCTCTCTGTTGATAGGTACGTACGGAGAGAGCTCTGAAAGTCGCCTTCTGAAATCCGGAGTACCACAAGGTTCAATTCCCTCTCTTATTTTCCATATACACTTCTCTTCTCATAGATTCACTTCGCAGCTGTAGAGTGCACTCATATGCAGATGATACTCAGTTGTATCACAGCTTTTCTATTCAAGAGAGGCAAACTGCATGTGAGCTGATCAAAGGAGATCGTGAAGCCTTCATTAAAACCGCTACTGATCATTGTCTCATTATCAATCCAGGGAAAACAAAGGTTATGCTGTTTGGGTCTCGAAGAAGTCGGCACATAGTATCTGATGCTATGAAGATCACTATCGGAAATGAAACACTCACAATAGTGAAGAGGCAAGAAATCTGGGTGTCTTGGTTGATGATGGGTTGCGTTTTGAAAGTCATTTAAATCGACTCTTACAACGTGCCTACTTATCACTCAAAATCATTCACGGCAACAGACATTTTCTCCCTTTTCATATTAAAAACACTTTATGTGATTCCTTGATACTCTCTATATTCAATTATGCAGATGTTCTCTATGGACCTAATCTCACCATAGAATACCAAAACAAAATTCAAAAAGTCCAGAACTACTGTCTCAGATTATTATTTGGTGTAAGAAGAAGACAAAAAATAACTCATAAGCTCCAAGAAATTGAATGGCTGAATATGAATAATAGAAGGGTGTTTCATTCCGTGGTGCTTTTTCATAAAATAATAGTTACTAAAAAGCCCTCTTACTTGCACAAAAAAGGCAGATTCAGAACAGATATCCATAACCTAAACATAAGACACAAAGAACTGTTGACAATACCTACTTTCAGAACAGAATTATTCCGCCGATCATTCAGTTATCAAATTTGTCATCTTTACAATCAGGTTCCACCAGAAATAAAAAA